>CM059283.1:21490296-21615296 GCA_030347295.1 Setipinna tenuifilis
TGAACCATACGTCAGGTGAGAGTATCCTATGAGCATAATTAATCTGTGTGCAGTCATTGAGGAGGTTTTATTTTTTGTGCAGTCTTTGAGGGAGTTTGGAGAAACCTATATAGTGAGCTGGACTTGTCCTGGACTGACCTGTAACCTAATACAATACAAATACAATACAACATATCACAATACAGAGGCCACAATTCGATACCTATTGCAATACATGTTCATTCTGAATAGAGACCATGTCCAAAACAGAATTCTCTCTAATAGCTGTTGTTACTCTACATGACAGGCAAATAAAAGCCTAAAGGATCGCCCAACTTAAGAACACTTTAATTAACCCTCCTAAATGCTAATGTACTGCAATGTACTATAACTTAGCCTGGTACACCAGCCCTTCATACTTAATTTCGTTTTGTATAGAGGGTCTGGCTAAGGTTCTATTGACAAGGTGGTCTCGGTCAGAATCTTGGCGTGTTCGTAAGTGATGATGTCGACTTTGTGTGCTACATTTGAATTGCAATGCATAGGCAGGCTTACAGCCAGGCTATTTGCATACATCACAACCAGACGTTAGCGATTGGGTAAAGGGAAATCCAATTGTTTTAAACTTCAGCAGAGTCTACACCTCTAGGAAGAAAACGTTTTTTTTTGTCAATACAGCACTGCCAGACCCTCTGTTATAAAAAGAAGTGCAGTACGAGGGGCTGGTTTACCAGACTAACTGCAACTACCAGACATGGTATGAAGAGACTAGCTGTTACTTGTAGAAAAAAGGTTTTATTATTTTGTAAGAGGAGGGAAACTCACTGGATTGTGCTCCACGACTACAGGATTGTTCACCACGCAGACCAGATGTATGATGGTGATGGTGGAGTTGAGCACGTAGGAACTGAAGAGATTCTTGTGCAGGGTAATCCTCTGACAGCTCAGACTCCTGAAAAAAATGGAAAAGAGGGAGAGAGAAAGACAGAGAGAGAGAGAGAGGGAGAAAGAGAGAGAGAGAGGGAGAGAGAGAGAGAGAAAGGTCATGGTTTTGCCTGACAGCAGATTGAGCAATTGACTGCAAAGGCAGATCGAAAAAGATGCAAAGCTGCAAAAGATCCTTTTCACTGCAGTGAGAAAGAGCGTGGGAAAAAATGCATTTTTCCAACTAATTAATGAAAACATCAGCAGAACGATATACAGCTTTAATTGGCCAGTGTGCAAACTGTTACCCTTTCAAATATGCATTGATCTGACTACATGGTGCAAAAAAAGCACCATAATTGAAAATAGATCCTCAGCGACAGATGACCCCGACACTGCGGATAATCAAAATGCTTTGTGTCACATTAGGAGTTATCGATTGTTTCGTCTGACAATGAAAACTCATTTATTGAGAGCTCCTCGTCTCATCCTGAGTCTAGCATCGACTGGAAAGGGGCTTTTGGCGAAGCAAACAGAGCAATAAATAACAAAAATGGAAGGAATGAGACGTCTGGCTCGTACTGTTGTAATGACATTATCAGATGCAAAAGGTCTCAGACCACTGAAGGAAGAGATGAGGCCTTGAACAATATCCCCAAACCTGATTCGTAAAGATGAAGGAGCAGTTGCTGAGCGATGAGACTGACCCCTGCTGAAGACTGGTGCAGACCTCTCTGTGTTGTACATATTCTGAATAAGTTAAACTAAAAGTTTGACTGGACACTGGAATAGCAAAAGAGTATCTACTTTTGGAGACAATTTTATGCCAACTAATAGAATACATTAAGTGATTCTATTGTCAGAACTGTGTTTGTAGTGCAGTTACGTTATAGTGTATGCTTATTATACAATATGCACATAATTAATGCATATTTATGCATGGCACGTAAGATTCAATTTTAATAGTTTTGAACCAACTTGTGTGACATTTACAATTACATATAATTGCTACAATCAATACTATAGTTAACATAATTATTGCATTTTTTTATCTAGATTTCCTTTGGAGTTTCTATATATTTCCGCAAGTGATTTTGCTGTGACTCAGATTGCATGATCACAGACTCATCAACCATGAAAACAATTATTTACAAAGGCCGTGCTTTTCTGCAAGGATATGCAATTCCCATTTTAATCTTTCAAAACAAAACGTCTCACTGAATTTGGAAAACAAAAACGATAAACCCCAAAAGAAAAGATGCCTGTTTGCCAAATAATAATGTGTTCTCTTCACCACGCCCTAACAAATATACGCTGAGGCAGACACCTCTTTGGGGAGAGCTTAGTCGAATCTAAAATGGAGGCAATTTTTTTTTTTTCAGCTCATGCTGAAGTATTTTTAAACAGAATCCTTCTGGCCATGTTTAAGTGGTACCATAAATAAGGAAGAAAAGTAACATCTGGAGACAGTTAGAACTTGAATTTCAACCATGGCCAATTAAGGACTGTTACGTCCACAAACATAATAAATTCCCATGCATGTAATAAACTACAAATATAACACAAATCTGCACTGAGGAAAGACATAATACCACAAATGTAATGATTTGCCACAACTAAATTCATTGTTGTTCAACACCTACAATTCCCCATAAACGTATTAATCAAAAATCATAAATTATTCTGAGGAAGAGTTACAAGGTGAGCAATTTGTTGTTATATCAATTATATGAAATATACTGCAGTTCAAAAGGTTGAAGCACAAAGCATATTGAATCTTCAAAATCCAGTTACAGAAATTTGCAGTTTTGACACCATAACTGTTGCCCAGCAGTGCTCTGAAATTCTAAACAGGCCTTTTATTCTCTGCACAACTCCACATATTGGACTTAAATGCCAGTGGAAAACAGAGTCTGGCAAATGAAGCGAGCTTATTCTTCTTACACATGCTCTGGATGAGGCAGATGGTGGGTTGAGCAAAGGTACACCTGCGTCGTAGTTGCATATTTACGAGCTGCTATAAAATGGCCGCTGATTACAAAATCTGTGCTGAGATTCTGAAGACTTAGTGCCTGGCCCAGGAACATGCCTGTTAGATAATCCACTGAGGGTTAGAACTAAAGTAACATCACCAAGGAGAACAACCAACACACAGCAAAAGTAAGAGCGTAGGCTTATAATACAGGCCTTCATGTTGGACATTTTAAAGCCATGATGAACATACTGTATCAAAAACGTTCGGGTACCATTCACATATGCAAAATTAAGGTAGATAATGACGGGGACAAATAATTTTTAGGATACCTGCTTCACAACCACCTCACCACCCCCGTTACTCTTACTCTCATTCTGAAGTCCAGACTTGAGGAAGTTGAGGAAGGCTTTTGATGAGTCTCTATGCATTAGTGAGCTCCTCATTAGCTTTGATGTATCTGACCTCCACTAGCTAGATAGTTCCAACCCAGTTCCTCCATGTCCCACTCAATTTAGGCATTCAATCAGATAAACATGTTTATGGTGTTTCAAAGGGCAGGAAGGGCAAGCCAATATTTAACAAAAGAGGTCTTTTTCAACATCCCATTTCCCTTCTCATCTTTAGACGAAACCAGGATATGCTTTACCTCAAGACTTGAAATATGCCTGAGAAAAGGATGCTGACGACTTTCTGAATAGAAAGCTAATTAAGCTGCCATGAAATAGGGCCAAACAGAAACCTGTCATCCATGCCACTATTCACTAGACCTTTTAAATTTTACAGCACAGTGACCGATTTTATTGTCATGGTCAGAGCCGGATTACCAATGAAAGGATGCATGGAAAAGCCCACAGAAACCCTGAAAGCTGGATAAACTACTTGCAACTTACAGGATGTTATTTTAAATGCTTGCACCAGAAGGGCAAAAACAACACAAAAAAAGTACAAAAACCCCCAACATATTGTTCCATTTGCTTCCAATAAATAAGCAGTGTATTTGTATGGATGTAAGAGCACTTGTTTGAACAGCTTACTCAGCATTTCCATATACGTTGTGTACATTCCATCGTATTCGTGCATATTGGGTCAATTGGGACATGACAAGAAATGAAGGCCACTGAGTCCGTGAAGAAATAGTCATCCGTCAAAGCCATAACTCGACAAAAAGAAAATGCTCTTTGCATCACTGTGGAGAATTTATTTCCACAGGTGTGTGTGTGTGTGTGTGTGTGTGTGTGTGTGTGTGTGTGTGTGTGTGTGTGTGTGTGTGTGTCTGTGTGTGTCTGTGTGTGTCTGTGTGTGTCTGTGTGTGTCTGTCTGTGTGTACGCATTGCCATTGGCGCCCCAAGGAGAACATCCATCCATCTTTTCAATCCAATTCCAATAGGGTGATGAATGACGAGGGTTAATGCATTGCGGTAAATCAGACCGGAGCAATGTCGGCTGGCTTGGGTCTGAGAGCTTTTGTGCTTTGAATAAAATAAAATAAAATCATCAAGCGTTCACACAGCCCATCTCCTTCCCATCCCTCTCCACCACAACCACCTCCTCCACCTACCCATCATCCCTAGTGTCCCACAGAGGACAAATCAACATCTTCCGCATAAGGTCGACAGAGAGACAAACAGAAACCGAGAGATGCCATCATCACGATAACATCAAGACATCAACCGAATACGATGCAAATTGTATGAGGCACGCTGTGCCACCATAACTTTTTTATGACTTCTGATTTGAGCAAACCGAAAAAACAAGGTAGAGGAGGCGAGATAGAGGGGCCGCCTGTTGCCCATGGGTTGTCGTTTGAACCTCTGCATAATTTAACAGCAGAGGTCGTAGCCAGCCATTCAGCGTTCCTGGGAAATTAAACATTTATATTCACCTGAAGTAGAAGAATATGGCCAGGGAGATGAGGAGAGACACCAGGGAGAGGGAATGGCCCACGATTGCAGTGTAGTAGAGGATGTATGCCATCTGAAAAACAAAAAAAAAAAAGATATTAAATTATCAGTGTTGCATAGAGGTGTAATATAAAAGTTAAAATTACCTCCTGAATGATCACATCACACATCACTTTACCTTTCAGTAATCCTGGGTTTTAACACCCCCAAAAAAATATTTTTAAAAACTCCACTTGAAAGGAAGAGAACAATGTGATGGATTGATAATGGATAATGGAGCTATTTTCCACCAAAAATAACATCACAATATAACACCTCCTCTTTTTCAGGGGGAAAAGTAGGAGAAACTTTGACAAAAGCACTCAGGAATCTGCGTTAGAAGCACTTAAAGAGACAAAAAAGTGTTTTAGCTCCAACGGGTAATTAGCTCCAGGTGTGTGGTGTCAGAGTGTCAGGGTCACCCAACAAAGTTATCCGCAAATTACCCTTGCGAGCCACTGAAGTGGTAATCAGAACAACGTGTAACAATGTCAGAGTAATTGCCACTAGTGAATTCAGCCAGATAAGACAAACCAGACAAATATTTTAATTTGCTCTATTTGTTACAGCATTGTAGTTCAGCATCTGAATTTTAAAAACTCTGAATCTAAAACTGTGCTGGAAGAAAATACTGTATTGTAGACAGACCTTGTGGGATAATTAATAGAGATTGGGCAGCATTCAGAGCTGTATATACCCAGCTGCTTGCCACATGTTATTTGACATTATTAATTCATAAATATTATTAAAACAGATGATATACCCACTTTAATTGAAAATATTAGTCACATCTGTGCTAGAAAGAGATGTCATAGACTAACATTTCACCTGTTAGCTTTATTAGAAACTACTGCATCCCTAATTTGCTATTTAATGTGCTGATGGATTTAGGTTTTTTTTCTTTATTTGATAAATCTAAATCAAATGAGACAAATCTTAGATTACCCACCCTTTGAATATTGATGAAATAAGGAACAAGCATTCATAGTGATGCTGTGGGATTTTAAAATGTCGTCTGTTAATGGAAAAATAATGGGACAGTGTACGGTTGCTGCTGACAAACTAGGAGGAAGTATGCACCTTTTTAACTAAAATAGAGAAAAAAATCAGATAGAGATCATAATTTGATTTTAAACTAGACTTAAACTAAACAAACATAATTTGATTTTAAACTAGACTTAAACTAAACTAATCCTTGTTGTTCTGTATTTTATTGTATCAATATTACACTGTAATTACAAGTTATAAGCATATATAAGAACATACAGTACGAGTGTATTAAGTATGTTACAGTAGTCTTTTAGTCTAGCAGTAGATATTGCTGCTGAAATGGCACATTGTACTAAATAGTATAATAAGACTGTTAAAAGGAAATTAAATTTTCATAGCACTTTAAGTGCTCTGAGATTTCACAAAATGTCCTGCAGTTACTTTTAATGCACTGTGCACAAAGAACCATTTCCTGTGTTGTATGTTTCAATAAATGTCTTCACTGCCCTGGTAGTGTTTGCCGTGTTGCAATCACCCTACTTCCATATTTCTTCAAATAACCCAGTGTTTTGTCAAATTAATGGACATCATCTACAATGTTTTGTGTGAGCATTCCTGCATGTTATCATGAAATCATTGGTAGAGCTCAATCAATATCTCAGACACCTGCATCTCTGGAAAGTTCTGTCAGTTTCACACACACATGCAGGAACGCACGTATGCACACAGAGTGTCCCTTATGCTCTGTCACCATGATGAGTCGTCGCGCACATTCACTTCTGTACGTCAGCCCTCAACTCATTTCGTCAGTTCTCTGCCTTGGGGCCTCACCTCCCCTCCCCACCTCCTCCTCTCCTCTCCTCCTCCTCCTCCTCCTCCTTCTCCTCTAGACCCCTTGAGGCAGCGCATCCTTTCTCATTACCATGTCTTTTTATAGAGGCTCTCAGGAACACAAAGTTGTTTGCCTTGCCTCTGTCACTGTCGTTTCTTTGTGCTTTATTTCAGAGGCTGTTCTTTGTTTGACGATCAAGAAATAAAAGGAAGTCACAAGGAGAAAAAAAACGAAGGAGGAGTGGACAGCAATATTGCTGTGCCTTACCCTCAGCTTGCTATGTGTATAGGCTGCGCACAGCGTGTAGTTGGACCAGCTTCTGTTCGTGTCAGGGTGCCGGAACCAATTCCCATTATCGTCACAATATTTGGTGACCTTTTCTACAGAAACAAGACAAATGGAGGAGCGTGTTCACATTTATTCGTATTCCTTTTGGCACTTTTTTTTAGACTACTTTGTTTGGCGGTGCCTACTCAGCCGTGTGAGCCTAAATTAAAGCTAAAGATAAGGTTACAAGCAGAGATATGACTGCATAATTCCACTTTATCATGGTTAGAGTTATCTACATTCAACAAAACATTTGTTGTATTTATAAACCACTCACTCTGGCCTGCGGGCCAATAATAAACCACCTGAAAGATAACAGCATTTCTAATATCCTCCACTGAATTAATTACAGATAACAAAACAAATTAAAATGCAAACTTAATTGGATAAAATGACACCAACAAATTGAACGCTTACCTGTGGGATCAAAGTCTGGAAAGTAGTTGGGGCAGTTCTGGATGCCGTAGGTGCCTGCAGGAGTATCATCCCAGCACATCCACCCATCCCAGGTGCGGTTGCAGTACAGTCCTAAACCACAGCCACAGTATGTGTGTCAGTCTAGCTCTGTGCATTAGACCAGGGATGGAGATTAAAAGACACGTTTAATGTAAATTAATCCACAGCCCTGTTTTTTGAGGTCACTGAGTACTGTTGGTAGGAAAAAGAAAGAGAAAATTATGATCTGGTAGCTAACACTAAGTGAATGGGGCATAGGAAAATGAAACATGCTCTGTCCCATTTAGTTAGTGTTAGCTGCCAGTTCATGTTGTATCAAATTTTCTTATTCTTTCTCCTACCAACAGCACTCAGTAACGTGAAACAGTGCTATCGACTGATTCGCATCAAACTTCTCCTTTAACCTCAGAAAATGCCTTTATCGTACAACCAAGGGTGGAAATTAACTTTACAAAATGTTTACCAGCTACTGTCAAATGAAGGTAAAGATCCTCAGCAACTTAACAGTAAATCATTACTTTGTGTCTGAGACCAACCAACCATAGACGTAGCCACAGAAGGTTGTATAAGTTCGATTGACTGTTTTAGAAATAAAAATAACCTATGTGTTTTGGGATAGGCCCACCTGATTTGTTTCTGGGCTTACCCATTTTATGATTTCTGGCTGCTACCAGCCGCTTTAATATTTTACCAGTCCTAAACCACATCCAAAATATACGTCAGTCAAGCTCTCTAGATTACAACCCACTACAGTCCCTATACACTGTAAACCCGGATAAGTTAATACAACTCAAAACTTTTGATGTAACTGATTACGTCAATAGTTTTGAGTACATTAACTATATATTTTCATTTAATTAATTTAAAAGTTTAAGTTTAAGTACCCAGTACTTAAACTTTTAAATTAACTTTAATTAAAATATATAGTTAATGTACTCAAAACTATTGACGTAATCAGTTACATCAAAAGTTTTGAGTTGTATTGACAATTCGGGTTTACAGTGTAGGAACTAAGGTTGCAGACAACTGGATCAAACTTTATTGAACAGTTCTGCAGATGGTTCTTATAGATTTTCTCTACATATGCTGATACTCTTAATAAACCAGCTGTTAAATGTCTGTGCCTTGTTAAGGTTACAGTTAAGGGTTTGGTTTGATTAAGGTGATAAGTCAGTAAAAAATACACAAAATTAGAAAAGCACTGGGAGAGAGCAGACATCCACCAAAGTGTTCAATAACCCCCTCCCCCTTTTTTAATTTTGTCAGTGGGATTTTCTATGTTTAGTTTCAGGTTATTTTTTAATTAGGTAACCAATGAACCGATTTTCACCAAAAAAAGAATCACCTCGAGGCAGTGAACACGTGCATGACTTTTTAAATTAATTTGCTAACAGACAGACAGACAGACAGATAAACGCCAGCAAAAATATAACCTCTGTCGCAGAGGTAATAAAACTGGATTTCAACAAACCATCTGTAAAGTCTCTGTGGTGGGTGGACTATCCGAATGAAGTGTATGTTTGTGTATGTACAGTGAACATGGGGTTTGATACCTGATTTGTTGTATGGCAGGTCCCTGTTCATCTTGTCGAAGCACTTGTACTGGCCGTCCATGATCTTCTTCCTCTCCTCCTCCAAGTTGGGGTCAGGCGCCAGTGACCCGTAGGTGGATATCCTCTGGAGATTTATGGACCAATGAAAGGAGATCAGCTGCACTGTAAAACCGGATTGTCAATACAACTCAAAACTTTTGATGTAACTGATTACGTCAATAGTTTTGAGTACATTAACTAAATATTTTAATTAAATCAATTTAAAAGTTTAAGTACATGAATTTTGTACTTAAACTTTTAAATTAACTTTAATTAAAATATATAGTTAATGTACTCAAAACTATTGACGTAATCAGTTACATCAAAAGTTTTGAGTTGTATTGACAATCCGGGTTTACAGTGTGGCAATCACCACATCTAATGGATTCTGCAACTGAAAAGCCTATTTCTATGTTACATTGCATTACATTTACATTACATTACATTACACTTAGCAGACACTTTTATCCAAAGCAAATAACAGAAAAAAAGAACATCATAAGTTAACAGAGGAGTAGAGGAACAGAGTAAGCAGGCTACCCTCAAACACACAAGGAGATGCATGTGCCTAAGTAGGTTGCCCAGAGCCAGAGGGACACTACAGACACACATACCTCCTACACACGTAGACTTATACAAGCATGAGGCACCTATGCAGGTGTTTATGTCCATGTTACAAAAAAAAAAACATGAAAATGTGCAAAATGTACCTGTGGTACTTTGAGCTTGTCTTTTGGATAGGCAAGACAGTGAGCCCAGGTCTTGTTCACCGAAGGACTTGGGTGCCAATACCCAGATTCGTCACAATATTTTGTGACTCTTTCTGCAAAAAATGACATACTAATTGCAGTGTTTGAACATAAAGTAATGAACTGTAGTAATAACTGTAGAAATAATTGTAAATTGTAGTAATAAACTGAAATCATGTGGGAAAAGAACAAATGTAAACAATTTATTCTTTGTAAGAAAAAGAAACGTAAAAACGTCACGTCCCTTCCTTTGCTGTCACTCATTCTTATGACCAGCTGCCTTATCTAATATGTTCTAAGAGAATCCTATGACAGACAGACAGACATGTTAACTTAATAACATTAAAATTTTACCTAATTTCAGACCAGAAAAAAATTCCTTGTGCACTCCATTACTGAACTAGATTATGAAAGGAGGGTTAGGAGAAGTTAAGAGACAGAGAGAGGGGTGGCCGTAGAGGTGGAGGGAGCAATAGCAGGGTTGAGTTAAGGATGTTCCCCATTTCATAGTTCTCCTTCATGCAGCTGTTCACTCTCTGCCTTCAGCTAATAAATTCTTTCGAGTTGCCAAATAAAGTTGAGCTGAGCTTTCCCAGAAGCTCAAAGAGAGAGAGAGAGACGGAGAGAGAAAGAGAGAGAGGGAGAAAAAGAGAGAGAGAGAGAGAAAGAGAGAGAGAGAGAGGGACAGAGAGTGCGAGAAAGCCAGAGACAGAAAGAGAGAGAGAGAGAGAAAGAGAGAGGGACAGAGAGCGCGAGAAAGCCAGAGACAGAAAGAGAGAGAGAGAAAGTGAGCAAGGCTAAAAATCACCTCGTTTTCATTCTACGAATCCTTTCATCGTGGAGTGCATAGCATTCTTGCTGTCCTCCGCTAACCATGCACACATGCTAATGGATAAGGTGTAAGGAGAGGAAAACACTGGAAAACCAAACGCATGGAATCAATCCTACTAGTGAAAAACCCTTGATCACAGACCTCCCCATGAATATTTTACTCCAAACTGTTCCCTTTCATTTCCTCTGCTGGGGTTGACTGGTCAGTTGATGTGCTATTTTCTGGGCACAGGCAGCTAGCTAAGGAGCCTGGCCAGTGGAAGAGGAAGAGAGTTAGCAGGGAAGAAGCTAACCTGAGATGTCAAAGCCTGGGTAGACAGGACAGCTGAGGGTGGCGTAGGTGCCCGCAGGAGTCTCGTCCCAGCACAGCCAGCCATCCCATGTGCGATTACAATACGCCCCTGAATACATTCACACATATGACCGAGAAAGAGAGAAAGGGACAGAGAAAGAGAGAAAGAAAAATGGAGGGAGAGAGAAAAGGAGAGAGGGAGGAAAAGAAAGAGACCAAGAAAGAGGAGGAGAGACAGAGAGAAACAAAGAGCAAGAAAGAAAGGGGGGGCAGGGGGTGGGTGTGGGAGTGAGGTGGGAGAAAGAGTAGAAAGAGGGAGAGGGAGAAGGAGAAAGTCAAGCTTGTACTGCTTCACCAACAGGCACGCAAAAGCATAATAACATAACAGCTGTACAACAGAGGCCGTGATGTAGAACTGTACTCACAGAGAGGCCTGCCTGAGAATGGCTAGCAGACCTTCAGTTCAAAAGCAGCAGTGGCTTACAATGGACACAATGGGATCTGAAAATGGCTTACGCTCTTTGCTGTATCTTTAATAAAAAGAATTTTCTCTCTGCGCAGCGCTTCATCATAGACCTGCTGTGAGTAGCGGGGTAGGGTTTTATTTTGATGGCGAGCGAGCGAGCGAACGGCCCTGCACAGCTGACAGCTGAGAGGGGGTACGAGTATACACAGTGGGGGAATAACACTGTTAAGATCAAGGCACCGCGGCTAGCCTCCAACCACCATCACCATTGCTTTTCTCCTGTCAAGAAAAGCATCAAATGGCACACATTGAAACCACTGAAAAGGTAAAAAAAAGAAAAAAAACCTTCAATGGTGCAGGCACACAAACACAAACACACACACACAAACCCACACACACACACACACACAAACACACATACACACATATACAACCAAAGAAATAAACACAGCTCAATCTCAGTACTCTCCGTACTGACTGCAATTTCAATGTACACACACACATGCAGGTCAAACTATCACATTTGTCATTGATGGCACATGTGTACACACACAGACACACACACAGATACACACACAGATACACACACACACACACACACACACACACACACACACACATAAACACACACACACACACACACACACACACACACACACACACACACAAACACACACACACACACACACACACACACACACACACACACACACACACACAGGTGCTGTGTATTTTTTGGGACAACGGGAATTGTACCAGTTCTGTTGCGCGGGACCTCCCCCCGGCCCATGGTCTCCAGGCAGCGGTACTGTCCATCTGGCATGGTCTGCCTCTCGGACTCCATGGCAGCCAGCGCGGGCTGGAGAGACAGCTCCGGCAGTGCGGAGGGTGAGGGCTCTGGCATGGTCTCGCCCGCCCCCGTCACTGGCACACCCTGCGGAGACAGCCGTTTGTTTTTGATGCAACCTCAGTGGATCCGTGACAGGCCCCAACTTTAGTGTGTGTGTGTGTGTGTGTGCGTGTGTGAGAGAGACAGAGAGACAGAGAGAGAGAGAGAGAGAGAGAAAGAGAGAAAGAGAGAGGGGGGAGAGAAAGAGAAATAGAGAGAGCGAGAGGAAAGGGTTTTTTTGTTTTTTGATGACCATGCCGCACTGACATGTGTGTTTGTAGGTGCCCCACCAGAACAATCTGAGCTGTCAGATGCATTCTGTGAGTGGGACAGGCATTAAAAAGCATCCCTTTGCACACACAAACACACACACACACACTCACAAACAAACACACACTCACAAACACACACACACACATACACTCTTCTGTTTGAAGATGGAGGAGAGCGTCCTTTTCAAAATTGATGTGTGTAAGCCAAGCTCTGCCAACTGCAGGCAGGCACTCAAAACTCTTGCTTGTGTGTGTCTCGCGCATCTGATTTTGTTTGTGTATAATTTCACACTTGAAGCGCTCCTAAGTCATCCCATTTCAAAAGGACGGCAAGAAAACGGATTTTTCTCTCAACCAAAAGCTGGGGCTTCCTAACTCTCAAATTTCACTCAAGCATTATGTTTTTCAAGGTTTTCAAGAAGCTTAACAAGAAGGCTGGGTTTCTGAATAGCGGTGAGTTGAAATGTAAAAGAGTGTGTGAGAGACAAAAGAGAGAAAAGGGAAAGGAGATAGAGAAAGATAGAGAGATAGACAGAGAAACTGAGAAACAGAAAGAGAGATTTAGGGAGAGAGAGAGATAGAGAGATAGAGAGAGAAACTGAGAAAGAAAGAGAGAGGTTTAGAGAGAGGTACAGAGAGAGAGAGAGAGAGAGAGAGCTAAATAAATCAAGATTGAATTTCCAAAGTGTCACTAGTATGACTCACTCCTCTACTAACTTGGTGGAGAATTAAGTAGCTTCAACTAAACGCATTTCTCTCTCTGTCTCTCTGCCTCTCTCTTTCTCTGTCTTTTTCTCAGTCTCTCTCTCTCTCTCACTCTCAGGGCTTTTATCTTTACACATTATTGCTTCCTTCATTAATAATAAAACAGTCACATATTGTCACTGCATCCACCTTCTTTCTCCTTTTTTTCAACCCTCTCCCTCCCATCTCTCTCTCTCTCTCTTTCTCTTTCTCTCTCTCTCTCTTTTACATTATTACGTAACCCTCTCATGTTTGTCATTGCAGTTTCACATTATTCTCCTCATCAGCTCATGGCACACAGTCCTTACCTGGCAATGCATTGCAACAAGAGGCACGTACGAGACACAAGGGGTAGACCCATTCGTCAGAGCAGAGCTTTTGTTTTTGGAATACTTGACGTCCCTTGTAGCAGTTTAGCAGCCGTACATATGATGTCACTCCAAACATTGAAGTAAATGACGTCATACATACGACCACCAGGCCACCACCCATATCAGCTTGCTTTGGGCTTTGTTTGTTTGTGCGTTCGTTTGTGTTGTTTGTTTTTCTCTTCATTTGGCAACGGGGCTCTGACAAAATGAACCTCCAAGTAGTTAAGAAGCAGCACATCACAATTTTACCATGCAGAATCAGTAAAAAGCAGCACATCCTATCAAAGGCAATAGATGTCCGTCACCTTTCTACGGCTGACTCTGTCCAACGCTTCATTTAACATTTTAACCTTCGCAGAATGAAATGGAATACACTAGGGTAGGCGACAGAATGTTCACAAGTTCAGACCCCATATACATAATTTAATGCTTCAGTCCATTTTACATTCTACAGCGTTCTGCCCCAGTAGTTTCTCAGTGCACCAAAAGTGGGGCTTTTTTGCAGGAATGTTTAGCATGTTCATGTTGAGTTATAATTGGATGTCATGTTCTGTTATCTGCAGAAGGTCGGCATTGCATAGCCTATAATTCATGGCTGTCCGCAAGCAATTAAAGAAAATTAATGTGCATTCATGTTTTTAAAAAACGATTAAATGGCTTAAATAAGAGTCCTTAAGGTGAGAAAGTAATGCAAATAGTGTCTTGAGATCTTAAGAGAGTAACGCTCTTGCACAAAGCAAACACTGACACAAACAAATGCTATACAGGAATATATTGTAGATATGGCATTGTGTGGGCAAACACACACACACACACACACTCACACGCACACATGCACACACACACACACACATATATATGATAGCATAGGCTGTTAACTTCACGCCCGAATGATTTTCTGCTTTTTCCAGTTATTCATGCTTTTAATTACCCAGCACAGTCAATTAACGGTTAACGGATTACTGGACCTCATCAAATTAATCTTATCCAAAACTTTTCACCATTTCTTTAGTAGTCACCAGACCCTGACATATGAAGATTATTATGGATATTTATCTCGATTCGAATAAAAAGGGTGTGTAAATTGGCTTTCAAGAAGATAAGAAAGAAATAAAGTGGTTGTGGCATCAACAGGAAATAGCAAAATGTAAGTGAACATAAACAGCGGAAAGAGTCACTATACGAAGAACTAAATAATATAAATTTCCAGACTCACCAAAATGAAGGACAGCAAAAACAAGTTGACTGTTCTGTCCATCCTGCTTGAGTCCAAACTCTTCTGAAAAACAAGAGGGGAGGGGTGGGGGGAGGGGGGAGGGGGGTCAACATATTTTTAGGAAAAGTGGTAATAAAAGTGAAGTATGGTGTTTAATGTCTTAATCCAGATGACGTTTCACCAGAAAACAGAAGACGTTCGCTAACTCTTCCAGCAGCACTCACTCGGTTTGCCTATTAACTATAACCCAAAGCAACCTACACGCTAGCGTCTTTTCTTGAGAACATTGAGGGTTGAGTTGGAAAAAAAAAAAAACGCTACCACACTCGGGTTCGTTTTCCCAGGTCGACCATTACAACATTCTCATTACCATTCCCTCGCTCTCTTCCTCTTCTTCCTCTTTACTCCGAGTCCACTTTTTCAAGAGCCAGTGACTCCTCTGAGGTCTCCACGTTGTTCTTTCCTTGGCTGTTCATGCGTCCACACCTTTTGGCGTATCTACGTGTTTGTCCGGCCACTAAACACTAAAGACTTACACTTACGTGGTCTGACAAACAGACTCACTAATCACTAAACACAGCTGACTCGCTTGTCACACCCCTGAAGATGGGCTATTTGTTGACTGACAGTGGTATGGGCAGCCTAGTCATTCCTGGCTTTTTAATGGGCTGCACCCATTACACGTTCTGGATTGCGTTTTAATGGCTGGGGGAGAGGTGGGGGCATTCTTTTAGGACATTTCTTGCCATCAGAACTTATTTGTCACTTTTTTTGCTGCAAAGCCCATAAAGGCAATTACGCGTTTATGACTGTTTAGTGTGTCCTTACGACCATGGCTGATGTGGACGATAAAAACATCTAAGAGGCACTTTTGATGTGAAGTCCAGCAAATGACAAACACACCACTCCTGATTAGCAAAGGGTAACCTGGGAGCAGGTCTTGGATGTTTGTCAAGAGAAAAGCAGTGTCTTTTTTTTGTGATGGAGGACTGCCAGGGCTTGGACAAGTTTCTGACTATCCTTAAACTTTTTGTTGAAAGCTCATCCCCAAAGGATGTGTACATGGATGATTGATTTATTACTCAGCTGAATAGGTGCGTGCCAGTAAGACCAAAAAATGCTTCGCCAAAAACAAAAAAAGAGACAAGTCAATTGTTTTTCAATACTTATCTTTTGAAGAAAACTGTGTGTGTGTGTGTGTGTGTGTGTGTGTGTGTGTGTGTGTGTGTGTGTGTGTGTGTGTGTGTGAACGGGGGGATGGGAGCCGTACCATCTCCATCTCCTAATATGACAAAGAACACAGGCTGGCTTTCTGGTGGGTTGGGGTGGAGTGCGGGGTGGAGTGTGGGGAGGAGAGGGGTGACGGGTGGTGGGTGAGGGGTGAGAAAGATGGACGTGAGCAGAGGCATCTCCCTTGGCTACGTCTCATTTTATTTTCTCTGTCGTCTTGGCAGATGGCAGCACCGGCCGTGCCAGGTGGCAGCGGACCGCCGCGCAGCAGGGAAGGAGGAAGTGGATCCTGCTCTCCCTCTGGTGAAGTGATGTACTCAGCCCCAGGGCAGGGTGGAAGCAAAGGGAGGAAGGGGGGGATAGGAATTAGGGGCCAGTGCTTACCCCCGACCCAGGCAACAACATGGCTCCCTGTGGGATCTCTCTCTCTCTCTACCTGCTCTGTCTCTGCCTCTTTCTTTCCCTTTCTTTCTCTTTCTCTTCTGTCCTCTGTCTCTGTTTCTCTCTCTCTCTCTCTCGTTTTCACATCCCTGACACAAGGGTGAGAGGTTTTTGTCATGAAACAATGGGAATGATTTCCAGTTCAAGCTCTTGTTATTGTACAATCAAAAGGTGTCATTTTAATATTAGCAGGAACACAATGAAGTCCATTATGTAACCCTCTACTATTTCTGGACATTTATTGCTTGCACAGCGCTAAGTTTGGACGGTAGCGATAACAAAAGCAACTACTCATTTTTTTGTGTTTACTTAAGAGCAGAAGGTCCCAACAGCCAAAAAAGCTCAGTGCATACCACAAAACTGAAGGAGCAAAAGAAACAAAACCTCTAAAAGGAAAAAAAAATAAGGATAGACATGCTGGAGAAAAAAGTCTACATTCATAAATCTGTTGACCTAGATTTTGGGCAGTCCGACAAGCAGGATTAATCTACTGTTGAAACATACTGGGCGGACAAAGATGAAAAAAAGAAGATAGCAAAGAAGATTTAAAAAAACAAGAATGCAAAGCACCCAAACAGTAAGGACACTGTTAGATTTCGCAACCGTGTTAGGCTAGCTATCGCCGTACATGCTGTAGCGTTTTCTGCAGCCCTTTTTTTCCATTGGTACGCTCAACAAGGAAAAGAGGAACTCATTAAGAACAATCTACTCCTTCCATCTCACTGAGACACACTTTTCCACAAGATGGATGGCTGTGCTGTCCACGTCAATACTGTCGCTCACTCACCAAAACGTGTCGTAAGTGAATTGTGAGCAATTACCGTCTGCAGTGATAGAATGCCTTGGTGACGGTAAGCCTGCGAGCCTCACACATATAGGGTTAGCGAGACCTATTTCCTTCACGGATTGATTGATGGAAGGCTTTTATCTATCTAGATCGCAAGGTTTTTTTTTTCTCAGTAAAACTATGAGCAATAGCATCAGCCACTACTGTCAGTTTTTCTTATTCCAAACTCTTTGTGGCTCTTCATGTGAGGCTCATCTAAAGCCGTGGTTCCCAAACTTTTAACTGCCTTGTACCCTCTGAGACACTCTGTCCTACCCCAGTATCCCCAGCTTGCTATGAGTATTTTCGCATAATAATTCATGTGAATGTTATATGGTACATAAAAATGTAGTCCCAACTGGGTTATATTGGGGATAGCTTAGATGTAAGACCGTTTTCCACACATATAGTATGTATACTTAATATTTATGCTAGTAGAATTTTGTGTACCCCCTAGAGTTGATCCAAGTACTCCTAGGGGTACTTATATCCCAGTTTGATAATCACTGATGTAAAGGCAGTTTACTGTCTAACAAACATATGTTATTCACTCACAGTAGGAACATTATTTACACAGATAAATGCATCCTCTAACTGTACGTTCACACCGGGACATACAAGAACTACCACAGCAACAGAAGTCATTCTTTTTGTGGAAAGTGAATCATTTTGGGTGACCAAAGCAAAAGGGAGAAGTTCTAGTTAATATTATGGCAACGAGCTATGACGGAGTTTGATGGTAACCAATCGGAATGTGTAGATTAACTGACCTCTTTACGTAAATTTAAAAGTATTATCAAATGCTCTGATGTTTCACTACATAAGGGACATGAACCACTGAGTGTGTTGCTGTTTGGGCATCTTCAGCTGCTTCATGGCTACAGTAATTCGTTGTGTGAACGCACAGTAAGTGCTCTTGAACACAGACCTAGGATCATCCCGATATTCTCAATTTTCTTTTCAATCAGTTTCATCATTGTTTCACTTACAGCTCAGAGTGTCACAGCCACTGACAGGGTATAACAAGAGCAGCATGTAAAGGGAGTTGGTCTTGGGATCGGGGGGTTCGCTGGTTCGAATCCCATACCAGTAGGAAGAATGTGGGTGGGGCAGTAAATAACGAGTGCTCTCCTGCATCTTCATCCATGGCTGAAGTGCCCTTGAGCAAGGCATCTAACCCCACACTGCTCCAGGGGGGACTGTACCTGTACCTAAAAAATAACTGTAACATGCTCTCGGTAATAGTGTCAGCTAAGTGTAACGTACTATAATTCCACAAAGGGGCTTGAAAAAAAGAGGTGCAATTTTGAACTGAGGACAGCAGAATGCACTCAGCGAAGCATTCATATTTTAGAATTCCTTCACTATGGTGATCACTGCGGGGCTGCTCAGGCACTCGTGTCTGGATGTCCTCGATGGTAATGCAGATCAAGTGGGAGAGGCAGAGGCCGATTAGAGGGCTGTTGTAACCCCTCTTAGGGGCCCCCACTGCTCTTTTTTCCCCCAAACTAGTTCTGCACTTGTACTGTGTGTGTGTGTGTGTGTGTGTGTGTGTGTGTGTGTGTGTGTGTGTGTGTGTGTGTTTTTGTGTGTGTGTGTGTGTGTGTGTGTGTGTGTGTGCGTGCATGTATGCGTGCGTAACTGCGTATGTGTTAAGGTAGTAGTTTTAGACGAACAGTAGTGGAGGTTATTTCCAAACAAACTGTACGTGAAGAGGAAGTTGCTGGAACACAAGGACAGAACAGTGTGAAAACATTCTACTCTAATAAACTCTCCAAACCTATACTGTAAATAACAGCTTAAAAACAGCATACATTTATACTCAGTGGTTTGGACTGTTATCATTTCCTTTCAAAAGAAAAACAAACTTTACAGGCATTTAATGATGTTGATTTTCATCAGATTTTGGTAGTAACCTCTGCCTTCTTTTCATCCAGCAATTAGTCTTTGTCATCTAATTTAAAAAAATATATTTTTGGGCTTTTGTGCCTTTATTGATAGGGCAGTGAAGAGTAGGACAGGAAATGAGTCGGGGAGAGAGAGATGGGGTAGGGTTGGGATATGACCCCCCAGGCCAGACTCAAACCTGGGTCCCCATGGGCACTTGCCCAATCATGGTCTGAGTGCTCTACCCACTGTGCCACTGCAACCGCCTCCTGTTTGACTGAGTGACTGAGCTTAACATTTTGCAACAGTCGTACATCTGTGATGACTGATTTCTCTTTGCCCAACATAGCATAGGCATGAGACTCCAGAGTTATCCGTAAGGAGTAATTTTAAGCGAGTGATTCCCCCCGTCTTATGTCATGGTTTGGCTGCGCACTCGTATAATAAATAGCAAATCACGTAGCAAATCCTACATACTCAAATTTCTGATGACGAAGTGTCTATGCAAAATTATTATGTGGTGTTTTTGATGGGGGAGAAGCACCACATGTTTTCACACCATATTTATATATGGTCTATCCTTGGGTATATCCTTGATTTAGGGCTTCAACATTAGTTTGTTGTGGAAAATGTACACGCAGAACAATAGCAGCTTCAAAAAAAAAATTGGTTAGGAAACCCCAACCAAAGGGAAAACAAAAACACTGGTTGTGTAAAAGCCTGTCTCGTCTGCTCTTCTAAAGCCTTCTCCTAAAGGGTTGGGCACAGAGACTGTTGGTGGTACAGAGGGGGAAGCAGACCTTCATTGCCAATTTCACACTTTCTTTCCTCCTGCGTTCACCCTGTTTGCGGTCTCCTGCATCTCAGAACACCTACCCTTCTCTGTCTACTTTTTCCCCCTTTTTTTCTCTCCATGTTCCCCCTCTTCTACTCCTTCTCCATTCCCTTTTCCCAGTGCTGACACTCAAACACACTCCTCTGTATGCACAGACATGCGCACACACCCACCCAGACACAAACACACTTCTCAAGCGCACATACGCTTATTCTCACTCTCTCTGTCTCTCTGTCTATTCCATCTCTCTCACTTACAAACACATGCACACACACACACATGCACACACACATGCACGCACGCATGCATGCACGCACGCACGCATGCATGCACGCACGCACGCACGCACGCACGCACATACGCATGTGCACATACACATGCATACACTCTCACTGTCTCTCTGCCTATTCCATCTCTCTCACTTACACACACATGCACACACACACACACGCACACACACATGCACGCACGCATGCACGCACGCACATACGCACGTGCACACACACATGCATACACTCTCACTCTTTCTCTGTCTGGCATATACAGACACACACACACACACACACACACAGAAGTGCAGGGTTGCCAAGTGTAGCCCTACATGGTGACAAGTCACATTTTCACTTAATCCGTCTTGGTCGGTGAGTCTGCATCGCTCCCACATGCCCCACGAAAGGCAGCCCTGAAGAGACAGCAGGCAGGCAGGCACAGGGAGTCTACAGTCACCCCCGCAAGCTAGGATGACTGCACTTGTAGTGTGTGTGTGTGTGTGTGTGTGTATGTGGGTGCAGACTGTGAAGTAAGTAAGGGGTGGGGAGGATGTAAAAGGATGCTATGAGGCACTGAAAAATGTAAACATTAAAATAAAAAAGTTTTAAAGATTGAAGTAAAAAAAAAATGTCTGAATAAAATCCTGCCGTGTGTGTAACATGGATCGGTTACGTCATGTGGATGCTGTTCTCCATGCTGCCAACAAGGCTGCCTTGAATTTATAAAACTAGTGAACGCTTACACACACACTCGTTTCCCAGGCAATAAGTGCCTCATTTCAAAAAAAGTCCCTCGGGGGAATCAGATGAGGTCTGTAACTGGACATTTTCACACTGACCGTTTTGCAAAATGCACTATAAGATGGCCCCATGAAAACAACAAATTGGATTTCTAAAAAATCTGTGCCCCCCAGCTAATTCCAAAGCGTGTAACACGTCGGTATAATCTTGTTTCATTAGGCTATTTAAAGGCGAGAGCCTTATGAGAAATCCCATCTTGTTTGCAGTATATTGCCTCACCGCATGTAATGTGCTTCTGTCTCAATGGTATTTCCTTTTTTTTCTTCTCTTTGCCAACAGAACCAATGCCTAAGTTTGACTTGTAGAGCCTGTATTAAATCTAGCTCATAAATGTAATATGCTTCTATTTAATATCTTGAACTGACTTGAGTGGAGAGGCTAGTGTTTGAGTACTACATGCTATGAGAGAAACAAAACAGTGCCATGAACATCGAAACCTCAGTGCACTGGAAGAGGAAGTAGTCATTCGTTTTCCTCTTCAACCCTCTACAGTTTGAGGCAGAAACCAGCCTCTTACATCTCAAAAGCCCTATTTGTGGTTATTTTATGTCGAGTCAAGTGGAAGTCGATGGATTCTACAGGGGGTCAAAATAACAACCTTGGTGCCTTGGTATTGATTTGCTATCTTGAAGAACATGAGGCATAGAGAGCTGGGAGTGCTGGGACAGTCAAATCCACAATGACAGTACTGAGTGTAGGTCAATCGGACAAGCCCCCGGGAGTATAGCAATTTTTTCCCCATCGATGCCAACTTGTCCTGACCTTCATCTCAAACAAAGCTCTCCTGACGCAGGGAAGCCTGATCTGGGGGGGGGGGGGCGGGGGCGACCGTGTCAAGTGCACTGGTGCGTGCACGCGCCAATATGAGCTATGCGATGCCCTCCTGAGTGGCGCCAAGCACTTCATTTTTATCTCATTTGGCTTGACCCCTCCGGTTCACCCCTAGCAGCCCGATCACCATGGAGCGCTGACTCTCACTTGCCTCTGAGGGAAGTCAAGGTTGAGCTTATGAGAGAGAGAGAGAAGCGGAGCAAGAGGAGAACTCCAGCACAGAGCGCTAACAGCAATCATAAAGTATGACACATGGGGAGAAGGAGAGGAGGAGAGAAATGAGTCGGTGGAGGGGGAAAAAACAGTGGGGAAAAAAACAGAGGGGGAGCTGGAGGTGTTTGCTTCTGCATGCTGTGAGAAGAGGTGCTCCTCCAAGTGCAGAGTTGTATAAAGTAGAAGTAGAAGTACTGTTTTGGATGTAATTACAACACAAGTAGTACGGTACTACGCAGTTGCAACTGCATAATACCATACTACCAGTATTGTAATTACATCCAAAACAGTACTTCTACTTCTACTTTATACAACTCTGTCCAGGTGCTACTGTGCTCCAGCGTTGGGACTGTTTAGGAGGTCCTGGCGGTGAGGAGATGGAGGAGGTGTAGCAGGTCTTAAGAGGCCTCTCCACAGCGGTGCTGCAGGCCCTGCTGTAAGTCAAAGGCAGGAGGACCTTCCCTCATGATCTGCACACCAGGCGCACTAAAAGGGATATGACTCAAGTGCCGTTTTATGCCACAGGCATAAATCACTGGGAGTACATGTTCTTCATCACGGGATTAGGGGAGAGGGAGGGCAATGGGGAAAGAGTGAGTGAGAGAGATAGAGTGAGAGAGAGAGAGAGAGAGAGAAAAAACACAGAGGCAGAGCGGGAGAGAGAGAGGGAGAGAAATGGAGAAAGAGTGAGAGAGAGTGAAAAAACACAGAGGCAGAGGGAGAGAGAGAGAGAGAGGGGATAGGAAATAGAGGGGGTGTCATTGAAGTACTTCACATTAATGGCTTAGCTAATGCATTCATTCACATTTATTTCAGGCATAGAAACGAAGAGAAATTCACCAAACGCCACGATGTAATAGAACATTTTCACCCAGCTTTTTTCCCGACATGATTCCGTGTTCTGTTTTTTTTTTTTTATCTGCCCAAAGCCAAAAGTCTCCCTCTGCAATCAATGAGATGTATTTCTCAGTGGAAAACAATCATAATTATTCATATGTGTACCACCATATCACTAGAGGGAATGAAAGGCTTGTGTAATGGCCGTATGTGGCATACGTTATGATTCACACACTCGCTCGACTTTGTTGTCTCGCCTCTCTTTAAAGCCAGCCATTCGACTTCAGTCACAGTACAAATTTGTTATGACCAGAGGGTGTATCGGTGCATCCATTCCCCAACTCTCCTCTACTCAGCTAATGGTTACATATGTTAGTGAGGCATAGCATGCAGTCTAAACGAACTGTGTTCAGATGTCTAATTTTACATTAATGGCAAAGGCTTAATAAGCAGGAGAGTTCAAAAACAAGGTTGTGAGTGGGAGAGGGGAGGGGGGGAGGGATGTTGAGAAATATTGTTATCTGACTTCATCAGACGTGTCTCAAAATAGATGCCCGGTCCACTTGGATATCTTCCCCTTCTGAAGGAGCTGGAGGGAGAAAACAGCTTAAGAGTCAGTAAACTAGCAGGCGATCCAGCGTTTACACAGACTGAGCAGCTACCTGCAGTTGTTTTTTTTTAAAACAGGCCTTTGTTTTGAGGGATATGGGATGGTAATAGCGCATCCTGGTGTTAGCAAATTAATATTCTATCCTGGCTACAGTTTAGCAACAACCCACCAAGGCTATTCTCCCAAATCTCCTCAGATCAGTCACATCGGCTAAAAGAGAGTTGCTAGCTTAACACGATCACAAAGCTGCAATGGTGCACTGGTGTAGTTCTATGTTAAAGTGATTGGATGCAGGGGCAGTTTGAAAGACAACCATTGATGTTGCCACTTCGATTGCTCCTGGTCCTATCCATTGTGGTCAGACCGCAAAATTTGATGTGGGCTGGCTTATCAGGCTAGCTAATTGCAGGTTGGATTTTAAAACAGGCCTTTTTGTTTTGAAGGATCAGGAATGGGGAACTCTAAGCTCTGGAAAACATCCACGGGGCTAAATTGCCTGCTCTCGACATCTTCTGATTTCAGATTGACGTCATGATGATGGCAGAGCCAATCTGCTAATTACCCTAGTCCCTAGTCATAACTCCTCCATCTGCCTGGCGATAAGTCTTGTTTTTTTCATCTCTGTCCAATAGTCAGTCAGGCCTTTGTCTCCCTTCCGTCATCAGTCAATGTTTACTTGTACAAAAGAAATGAAAAAATCAAACCATTCAATCATCTGAACAGGGAGAGCAGTGTGCAAGAGGCGTTCCCCCTTTCGGGTAGCTTTGACATTTTAAATCTTTATTATACCTCTTCTTTCTATTTTTTTCTCTTTTTTTATCTCACTCTCTCCTTCTCCCTATCCTTTTCTCCTTTTTCGATGGACTCATAAATTTGAGGATTTGTGTTGTTTCTGCAAACGGGTGCAAGCAGATGTTTTGTGGGAAGGAAAAGTGGCGCCATTTCATTGCGGCTGTTTCAGCCATAATGAGCCAGCCCCCTCCCGCTCTCTTCTCTAGAACTTCTTTCCAGCAAACCTCCTCTTGCCACCACCAGCCCCAACCCCCCCACCACCCTAAAATTTCACATGTCAGGAATCTGTCATGACAGCAAGGGATGGATTTAGAGAGGCACCAGCCCCTTGTTTCCTCCTACATGGCCATAATGATATGCTGTGGGGAGTACTCCAATATGCAACATGTTAAAAGCTTAACATGAAATATGGCTCCTTCTTGAGTAACGCCACAGCACTCTCATCAGAGCAGACTATGATAGGCGAATAAATTGGGAAATTAAAAAAATGGTGAAGTTAGCAATGCATGCCCTCCCTTCCTTAACCCAGGGTCCTGAGGTTACTGACCACACAAATCAGAAGCAGATTTTCTTTAATATCATAAGCCCTTTGGAGACTGGAGGGAAAGAGTGGATTTGCAATTACTTGCAACTTCTGCAATCCAGCAATGGCAGAGTCAATAAAAAAATGATTTTGAGTTTTGAGTTTGAAGTTCTATCGTCCAGCCCTAATCATTATAAAAGTCACGATATAATTCAATATGGAAACATATATTGGGATAACATTTTTTGCCATGTCACCCATACCCTAATCTATACACAAAAGCTTGTTTGTTGTATACTCGCTGCGCCTGTCCTGTCACATGAAAATCTGACGTCACCGATGGGCCCGATCCTTCATGCCGCTCGAATGCCGTGCAAATCTTCTCCTCATCAAAGGTGTCAAATGCCACAGTAGTTAAACAGTTCCTAAAACCTTGCGGTTCAGTGGAGTGAAACATGACGGAATTACAGGTTTATATGTTGATTTGGGAATTAAACTGGATAAATCAGAAAATATTAGCCTATGTATTTGTGCCCATGGAAAAGACATGTTACGCTGGTAGTTACTAGGCTAAAGTAATTTAGCTTTGAACACACAGGTCATTACCATTGTTTTGAATGGGCCAATGTAATGATAGCGAGCACAGTTACAAAAAAATGTTGTGCAGGAAGTACACTTAAAAACATAGTGTGGCATGTGTACTGACGTCATTTTGACGTCACTTCGCTGTCATACACGGCGAGTATAAACCTAGATTAAGTGAATGTGTGTTTTTAGTCAGTCTGAACCACTAAGAGGTCTGCTGGGTCAAGATATAGGTTACCTATATCAGTTAGCTAAGCTACATGTGACTGTATGCCTGAAGCTGATGCGATAAAGCAAACATTCGTAAGTTAAATGTATATTATTTATTTAGCTCATTTTATTATGTTACATTTTGTTACTCTGCTGTACCTGAGAGACAGGATGACAAGCAAAATACAGCCTCCTGAGAGGCTACAAGAAGGAGGAACAACAGACCAATGAATGTATTGCAGGGTAAACTAAACAAACTAAACTAAAACACTGCTGTCTTTTCTTCTCTATGTTATTTGACTCATAAGAGAAGAAAGCGCCGACAATTTTCCAAAGTCAAACAAGTTTAGATTATGCCATTTCCACCAAGATTTAAATGGCATATTTATGTATCATGTATTATGTATTTATGTAACCCTGGGGAAAGGTCTAATCTTGTTGTAGTTCTTTCCTGTTTTTGTTTGTTTGTTTTTTTCCTTAATGTTGCCTAAAAATGGGCATAAAGATCTCTGAAACACTATTTCTGATGCAAATCTGCCTGAATGTGTCAAATTGACATACAAGTGTAGCCTTATCTGTAAGACAACACAAATTGGATATGGGCACAGGCAGGACATGGGGTTGGGTTGGGTTGGGTTGGGTCGGGGTGGTGTGGGGTGAACAGCTGTTGGCAAGCAGCCAAAGGAACTGAAATCTTATTGTCCTGCTTCTATCCCCAAAACACCATAACCAACCCTTCAGGGTCAATTAACTCACTTTCAGCACATTTTGCTTAATCTCTCTCTCTCTCTCTCTCTCTCCCTCTTGATATCTTTGTCTTCTCTCTATCTATTCTGTTTACACCATATTTGTGGTAATGGATCTCGTTTTTTTTCACCCTGAAATCGATCAGCTTCAGACAACGCTGAGCCAGGGTGGACATACGCTATTACAGGAAGTGTGCTAGTTGCGGCATGACTTCAAAAAGCTTTACAGCGGGACTGAAAAAGCTCTAGATACACACATTTTAATCCGCTAGTCTGTCATTTTGACACAGAGAGGTTTTCACCACAGATACCCTAAGGAATGAAGTTCATGTGCACAGAGCTCTGCACAGCACACAAAAGTACACTAAGAACAGCTGTCTTGGCATTTCCTTGGGGTGAAGTCACACGGATTCATGAAAGAAGTCGAATCTGATGGACATGGTTATCTGCCTAATCGCAGCCATTATTAAGGTCCATAAAAGATAAAAATTTACAGCCTCCCCGCCCCCCTCGATCTTTCAGAGCATTTATAAGCCAATGTGGTAATGAATGCAGTAGTTCCCAAAATCAGGAATGATTTCTACATCACCGAGGTTCTGCATTGCTCCAAACATGGATATTTTTTTCACAGAAATGGCTAGCTACATTAGGTCAGAGTAAAGCTTTTTTTTTCATGAACAGCCCTACAAGAAAATTATTCCCATGTTATAAATCTTTATTGAGGTTAGGCTGCATGCTCAATGAAATAACTGTTCTACGAACTGTTTATAACAGCTTTGATTTACGCACCACTGGCCTGAAGTCAGCGAACGGCAAGTCTAGTGCTAAGAAAGGGAAGATGAAAAGAGATAGCAGTAAAAATAAAACAAAAATAAATAAAGAAATGGATGGAAATGCATGCATACAACTTAACATACATATTTTTTACCCTGAATTTCAGCAGGGTATTCTGTCTGTATTTTACACTGTAGCTTATTGTACCCGACCAGGGTAATGAATATGTAATATCATGAGGGTACAGCTGACTTTAACGAGGCCAGTGAGTACTGTTAAACAGCAGGAGGGATTATTAGCCATTTTTGTTGCCTGCTACTGCACGCGAACACACACACACACACACACACACACACACACCCACGCACACACTTCAGCGAGGCTTTTAAAATGCCTCACCAATTTTATGACATGTCAAGTAATGATCGCGCTCATTTCAAGCCTCCACCCATCTGACCAAAGTAATTTTTATGCCTTTTTGTCGAGTATCAGGCTGACATCTCAAGCTGACTTTTAGCGATGATCTTTATTTTTTGCAAAACAACTTGACTCCCGTGACACTGTTAAATTAAGGGTTTTTTTTTACACCAAGAAAGAAGCAAAAAGCCATAAACAAAAACAACAAATGAGTCAAACAGATGTTACGTTTAGGAAATCAAGACAAACAGGAAGCTTCCTTTCTTCCCTTTAGTCTAACAAATATTTAATCTACAGGGATTTTTAAGTGTACCCCAGCCACTGTTGCACGCTGGAAAAGGCAGATGCATGATAGTCTGATCTGTCAGCTTGGTGGACAACTCCCCGAGAACACTAACGTCTGTTAAGGAAGTTCTGGGACTGTGAAGTAGACTTAGCTGGGAATAAGTCAGTCAAAAACTACTACACGAACAACACAAACACAGATGGAAATCACTAGTTTCCATTCTCTAGTGAATCTGCATGTTTAAATGTATCGTTTGTAAAATGCTTAAATAGTGGTGTTAGTTGTGTATGGGGGAAATTAGGTAAGTTGTAAAGTAAGGTCCAACACTGTTCTGGGAAAGAACTCATTTTTCACATTAGGGGTTTCTGTCAGGAGCTCACTGAGAGAGTATGTACTAATGCCAGCGGGGAAAATATATTTTTTCGACACACCAACATGGACACATACACACGCGCGCACACACACACACACACACACACATACACACACACTCTGGCACAGACACACATGCTGACAGACATACGCATACACATGCAACCTATGCCATTACACACATACACACACACACACACTTCATGAACACAACACACATACACAGATGCACATACACACCCACGCTATTATACAAACACACACACACATATACACACTCTCTCTCTCATACACATACACACATACACACCCACAATATGACACAAAAACACACATACACATGCTCTATCACTCTCTCTCATACACATACACACACACACACACACACACGCCCCCGCATGCACGCACACACAGGACAGCATTAACGAAAACTGGCCTCATAGCAACCACTTAGGAGACAGGAACTGGCTGGGCTGGTAAGTGTAGACGAAATGACCCCACTATTAACTAATCTGCAGACGAGCGCAGGCTAATGCCTTTTATGGGCCAAAGAGCCATCAACACAGGCTCTCTCCAGCTAATGTGCCCTGGGCCCCCACAACACCGGCAGGGGGGCAGTGCACCCTCAACACCATATAGAGGGACAGTGCACCCATCTCGTACCAAAATCTAAGCTGATAATCTAAACTAATAACAACAATAAAGACTTTATTTTACATGTCCTTTTCAGTGTACCTACATGCCACAACAAGTATTATTATGTACTTACACTGTACATACATAACTTTAATCCTAATTCAAATCTTTACCCTAACCTTATGGTAGAGTTTAAGCACATAATGGTACATATTATTACAAACTTTATTACACTGTACTTCATAATGTAGATACACCGTAACAGGGACCATAAAATAAAGTGTTAATAATAATAATCATAATAATAATAATACATATTATTTGTGTAGCAATTTCTAAGTACTTAAAGGCACTTTACAAAAGGACAAAACTAATAAAACAAGGTGCAGTTTAACAACATGATATAGGAGTATAAAATCGATATAAAAGCAATATAAAACACAACAAGCAGCATATATGGACAGTGCAGAAGCAGTGGCAACTAATGAAATGTCATAGTTATGCAAGTTAGAAACATATAGAAATAAGATATAGTGAGATATGTCAGACTTGTTATTCGTTTGTGATTCGTTGAACACTTGTGTGTATGCAGCTTTCATTCAGATGGGCTACCAGACAGACTTCAGGGGCTAGACAGAATGACCACAGAAACAGCTTGGATCAGAAATACTAGCTCTTTCCAGAAATAGTTTTGTTCCTGTAGGAAAACATCCCATGTCAATGACTTGTATTTTAGTGTTTTTTTTTTTTTTACTTTATATGTTATCAAAAATATTCTCTTGTCTGTGTTCTTAGAAAAATAACAGGAATGAAACGACAAACTAGCAAGGCCAAAGGTTTTGGTGAACTGAAGCTTCCATAGTCATATGTCTCTGACTCGCACATGTGAATTAAGGAGCAGCGTGCTCCGAAGTCGTTTCTCAGCATAATTTAGTACTTTTTTGCAGGGACTCAGAAGCTGTAAATACTTCAAATCATATTTTTAACCAAAAGTTATGAGAACTGTTTGATAGGAAACATGCTTCAAAGGAAATATGCAGTGCAGTGAAGATTTACCACTGCAAAGAAACCACAGCAAGCTCTCAGATTTCTGGTGAAGCACAGTGCACAAATTCTAAATCACAAAAGACACAATGAATGAACACATATGCCATGTGTTCTATGTATATTTCCAAAAATATGTACTCTTTATGAATTATTACACTTCTTATATTACACTTACTATTCAGTGTTAATAAGTTTGATGTATGTTTTATGTATTCGTTTTTTGTAAAATTCTAAAATATTTGCTTTATCTATACAAATGACTATTGTCATTCCATCACACTCATCATTTAGTATAATACTGCTACACATCACTAACCTTCAATATCTTAATAAAGAGTCCCTCTGATTACCCACTGTATAAGGTATTGAATCACAAAAATAAATAAATAATAATGACATGATACATTGGCAGTTCAGCATTTAATAAACTTTTTTTCTGCACTGTGACAACTGCAAAGGCATCTGGGAGCAGTCTTATAATTCAAAGTTTGCTTCCCTCCCTTGTCAAGAGGTAGACTTCTGAATTCTTTACAAAGCATGCTTCCAATTACAGCAGGGAGAACAAATCTGTCAAAAACGATCTCTCAATCATGGATGCACTAATTCAATACTGATCTCTCCAGTACTGATGCATACAGATACAGATAGCTGAGCTGGGTATTAGTAACCTAGGGCCTGATCTGGTCGATATATTCAGTGTAGTGTTATTCTGTGTTTGCCTCTGTTTACACTGTATGTACTACATAACAAAGTATGCTGACAGACCAGTAAATGCTACTAAAGGAGAGAGCTAACATAAAATAATAAATTAACACCTTTTATGTTAACAATAAAAAAACATAGCGGTACATTAATGTAGGAACAATTCTTTATTTTGTTTCACAAAACTAGCAGAGATCATTTTTTTATGTCTTATGTTGCCTTGCCTAGAAAACAAAAAGAATGACTCCATTCTCTCCGAGCTAGTGAGGCACACAGCTGATAAATACTAGCATCAGACCAAGAAAAATCAGATCATCCCCTCCATACTTTCACTCTCCTCCTCCTCCTCCCCTCTGTCTCTCCTTCTCCGTTTCTCTCTCCCCCTCTTTTTCTTTCCTCCCCTCTGTCTCTCCCTCTCTGTTTCTCTCTCCCTCCTGTTTTTCTTTCCTTCCATCTGTCTCTCTCTCTCTCTTACTTCCACTGTTCTGCTCCTTCTCTCTAATGTATTTAAATGTGTACCTTCCTCTGAGTCCCTCTGAGAGCACAGAAAAGGCAGGCAGGTTACCTCTAGCTGCATCATCATTATGCCATGCTGCTGCTACATCTCATTGTTAATCAAACGCCACGGCATCCACAGCAGCGCTATGCCACTTGAACGGTGGGTGAACTTTTGAGATCGTCTCTGCCAGTGTGGAAAAATCAGTGGTTTTTACGCTCGCCGTTGAAAATGAACGAATAAGGAGACTCTTGAGTGGTGAACGCTGATGAAAGCTGTGCGTGGATTTATGTACTCCATTAATGTGTTAATGAAAGGGGGTAGTTTAACATGCTGAGCTTAAACAGTCCAAATGAGGAAACGAGGAAGCCAAAAAAATGAGGAAGCCACGACTTGGATAAGTCTGAATACATAAGTAGGCTCAGTGCAAGGCAAAAGCTATCCGGGTTGCTCGCTATTTCTGGCAGAACTTTGCAGTGTGCAAGCGAACCGCACTATGCTATCCCATTAGTCACCACGAGGTTCTAAAACATCAAAGGACAGGCAAGATGGTGGTGTTGTAGTAAGTCCGAATTGTACCTGCTACTAGCTGCTATTCAGAAGCTACTACTGTAACAGTGGAGTGGTAGGCACTGACTAAAAGACGGTATCTATTGAGGTTTCGGATACAGGGAGTGACTGTTACTCAGCCATTCAGGTACCTACCTCAGTGACAGCTGGGTGGCCATCTTGGGCAAACTGTACACAGAAGCACTTGGACATAAATAACAAGAAGTAGCACAAAGAATCTACTAGATTGCATCTTCAGCAGGACAAGTGGCTGAAAAGCAGTCACAGCAGGGTATGTGTTCCATTACTTGGAAAGAAAGAGAGGCATAGGGAAGATGAAGGAAGGAGGTTTGCGGATGGGGTAAAAGGGAAGGGGGTAGTGACAGGAAAGAAATGGAGGCAGACTTATAATAAATACCTTGATTACATACTGATAAATCACTGAGCATGACTGACTACTCTCTAATTATATAGGAGCATGAAAAAAAACACACTGGCATTTAAAGGATACGTGGCGGCTAGCAACCCACTATGCCAGTCTGAATCTGTTCAGTTTTAGCACTTGATTGACATGGTGATATTTAAGCAACCAGGAGTTTTCAGTATGTGGGTCTGACATATTTTCTTACAGTGCCAATCTTTCCCCACAGTTTGTTCTGTTCCCACGCGGTGAGGATGAAGAATGTGAAGTGACAGCACAACAATTAAAAGCAGCATTTGTCTTCGGACAGCATGTGTGCACACACCAATCCCCCCTGGAGCTGATTTATTTTGTTGTTCCAACTTCTCCCTCTGTGTAATGGTGGTAGTGTGTGTGTGTGTGTGTGTGTGTGTGTGTGTGTGTGTGTGTGTGTGTGCGCGTGTGTTTCTGTGTGAGCGGTGGTAGTAGAAATGTGTGTGTGTGTGTGTGTGTGTGCGCGCTTGTGTGTGTGTATGTGTGTGTGTGTGTGTGTGTGAAAGTGTGTGTGTGTGTGTATGTGTGTGTGTGTGTGTGTGTGTGTGTGCGTGCGCACTTGTGTGTGTGTGTGTGTGTGAGGTGCTGATGTGGGTGTAGCCTCCAGCTGAGATCCATGTGCTGAGGGCACACTTCTCTCAGAGCGGGACACGGCCTCTCCTCTCCTCTCCTCTCCTCTGCACTCTGCTCTACTCTGCTCTGGCTTTGGGAAGCGAATGCTCGTCAAGGGATCGGTTGAGAACGACAGCGAATTATGGGCCTGTTTTTATGACAAACAGCCTGCGAGCGTCACTCAGCGCTCCAGCGGCAAGCCATAGCCACACCATGGGAGCCATTCTGAGGTTGATGAAGACGCAGCATAGGTCGCCATTATTCCATGACGAGTCTCCTGGTTCTCGTTTTGGGGCACTTAAATGACCACCGGGCTCACAGCCAGACATGAGAGGGATAACCATACGATAGGTTCACAGGCGTTTAGCGAGGGTTAAGAGCTGCGAAAACAGCACAGCCACTATTTAACAATATGTCAGCTGCCCTTGTTTGATTCATTAATGTCTGTCTGTTTGACTCTTATTTTGTTCTGCATCGTGAATCAGAACTTCCTGCCTGTGGGCAGATTGCAACTGCCCTCAGACCCAAATTAGCATAAAGGTTTTCACAGGTGCCTTATCTTGAATGCAGAAATTAGCATTTTCCACACCAGCAAGGCTTGCCCTGCACCTGAATCCTCTTCTAGCCAGTGCTCACCACTCGATCGTTACAGTAGTAGCTTCTACATAGCCAGCTAGCTAGTTGCAGGTACATTTTAGATAATACAACACCACCATCTTGCTTGTCCTTTGACCCAGAAGTTCTGATGTCCATTTTTGTCACGGTGACTAATGGGATAGCGTAGTGTGATTCGCTTGCAGACTGTCAGTACCCAATCCATACCGCCTACACGCTCCATTCTGCACATGCCCAAATGCCTGATCTATTGCAGACATACAGCATTAAAATGCCTAAACGCAAAGCAAGGGCACCACCAGACACAGAGTCTGTTTGTAAGGCTACATTTTATTTATGGGATGAAAAATTACCATACGGTAATACTGTACCTTTTGCCTTCTACTGAAAGCCTACTAAGGTATTCAGGGCATTCTAGTTTTTGGCTTCCTCATTTAGGAGGAAGAGGTAGCACCCTTTCTTTTCTATTCATCTTTTGTTTCTAGTAATACTCTCCCCTCTACATCAGTTTTCAGATTTGTTTTTAACCTCGAATGATTTGAAGCAGAAAGAAGTAAGACATCAAAAACCACAAAGAGAAGTTACAGGGATAAAAAAGGTTAGAGAGAGCAAAGTATTGATTTCCATCGCCAGGCTTTCCCTCCCAGCAGTCAGAGGGACAACCCCCGGGGGGCTGCGTGTTCGATTCGTAAGCACTAATCACGACTGATTGGGCTTAATAGAGGACTTAATGACTTTAAGACGCAGTCACTCAACCACGAGCAAAGAGACATGACAAAAAAAAAGACAAACACAAGAGTCAAACAGTGAAGCAGTGGATTCAAACACCCCCCCCAACACAATCACACACTCTAGTCACTCTAGCTTGTTCAGTTACAGTTGCCGACTGTGCATTTGAAATAAGTCACAGTTTTTCACCCACAGCATCTCTGTGTTCCAAGGGAGCAGCCACAGGGTGATGCCGGATGGAATCATCAAACACCCATCATTTAAAGGGGCTTTATCAAAAACATCTCACTGTCATACAAAGGTCTGAAATGAAAGTCATTTCAGCTCAGTGGGGAATGTGATATGATCTCCCCATGAGTCATAAAACAAAGCAGATTGTATTTGTCTATCAATCAACACAGGCTCCCTGCCACTTTGAAAGTCAGCTGAAATCATTTTCACACATCCATGGACAAACCCAGCAGCGCCTGATGTGTATAGATTAAGAGGCGGTAGCCCTTTCAAAAGACAACACCACAGACATTTGAGCATGACATTTATGAGTCCGCAGAGTAATAGGCATGGGAGCGTAGATGGATATCAGGCCCTGTGCTTGTTCAAGCAGCAACATTAATCCGAGCTCCTAATGAAAAATCCATACCGATTGTGTCCATACCTGACGTTCTACCTCGGGTTTTAATGATTAATGCCTTCAGCTTCGAACACACCTGCACAACCACTTAAGACAGATGTCTTCATCTGATAAGATTGACAGACTCCAGGCTCGAGTGGGACAGCCCATGCATCGAAAAACAAACAAAAAAACACAAAAAAACAAGCTCTGTAAATCCCTACGTTCAGATAGATAGACTGTCGACAGGAGCTTTCACCTTTATACCTGGACCTGGAAGTAATTAAGCACGGACTGGACAGGCAAGAGGAAATGCAATCAAGGGACACTCACACAGATGGTAGAGTCAGGCTAAAGATAGAACAGAGATGATGTGCTCCCAAACGGCTCCCATCCAGCCAAAACAAAGAGAGGGAGAAAGGGAGGGAGGGAGAGAAAGATAGAGGGAGAGGTGAGTGCGAGTGAGAGAAAAAACAAGGGAAGTGACAGAGAAAGAAAAAGAGTGAGGGAGAGGAGGGAGAGAGAGACAAGAGAGAAAGAAAGTGAGAGAAGAGAGGGAGAGAGTGGGAGAAAAATAAAAAAGGGGGAGAGAGAGAGAAGTAGCACCTATCCAGCCTAAGTACAGAGAGTGAGGGGTGGGGTGACAGCGAGAGAGGTAAGAGTGAGTGAGAGAAAGAACAAGGGAAGTGACAGAGTGAGAAAAAGAGAGCAGGGGAAGAGGGAGAGAGACGACAGAAACGAGAAAGAAAGAGAGTGAGTGAAAAAGAGGGAGAGAAAGAAAAAGAAATAGAGGGAGAGAGATGGAAGGAAAGGCATGAAAGAAAGGGATAGAGATAGACAGAGGGGATAGAGAGAGAGAGGTGACTCAATATCAAACCAATGAAGCATCCTGTTTTCACACAATGAATGTGTCTGGGGCCAAGTGAAGAAATAGACTGAATCAAATAGGCTGCAATGAGCAAGGCAGCGGAGCCCGACCTGCAGAGAATGAAAGCGACTGCATTAAAGGAATGTGAAATCAACTGCGTGGGCCAGAGGGCCGGTGGAGGATGAAGAGCGGGTAGGGCTGGGGGGGGGGGGGGGGGTCGCGGGGGCTAGGGCAGCTAAACAAGCAACAAACACAGAGGGGGGAAGAACACAGACTGGAAATGTGCACCCAGCCTGGTAGACCACTTTCGACAAAAAAAAATGTCCTGACACACACACAGACACACACACACACACACACACACACACACACAAATACACACAGGCGCACTAAAAAAACACATATAGATGCAATCACACACACACACACACACACACACACACACATACACACACACACACACACACACACACACACACACACACACACACACAAAGACAGATAAGAGATGACAGCAAAGATGTTGATGGTGGGACATGGCAACATTGGCAATTATGGGAAACATGGTTTCTATATTAAATGCAGCTCTGAGTCTGTCACATGCAATCAGGAGCTGAAGATGGCAAAGATGTTATGCAATATCCTGCTCATGACAGGGAATCTTTTTTTTTAGTACAAAACAAAAACATACTATTCATAGGCTCGAGGAGGCTAAGTGGTCTGAGTGATTTAGTGGCAAAAACAACAAATATACAGTAACTTCAAATAGTTTTGTACACACACAGAATTGAAGCATATGAGATGCAATCAAAATTGCAAATTAAAAGACAAATCACGAATTATTACTTTTGATGGAAACTGTGGAAGTGCCTCGTTCTGAGAGAAAAGTCAATTTGCAAGAACAGTGCAACAGAATAGGCAGCTGAGCATGCTGAGCCATGTACTGGCAAATGAACGTAATTGCATTAAATAGGGCACATGATATCAATCCAGAAAATAGGAGAGCTAAATTGCTTTTCATTTGGAAATGAACGTACAACTGGATGCAAGAAAATCACCTTGTCATTTCAAAAAGTACATGTAGATTGAAGTAGTGTTTGAGGAACAAAAACAAATCCATCATCATGCATTCTCAAGTGGCACCGAGCATGGCATAAAAAATCCGATTTACAGAGCAAATGCACAAATAAATGAATATAAGACTCATATAAGAAGCATGTGTTCCTTTTATTTTTAGAAACGTTTATCACACCCATTAGGTTTTACCACATTAATGGCATGATCTAGAGTCTGATACGCATCAATACACACCCCACATTCACATCTCTCTCACTATTATGCTGTAGCTCCATCTACTGATGCTAGGTGTCCAGCTGAATGGCAGTGAAGCACCAATCTGTAACCTCCTCTGCTGTTCATTGCATGTTTATTAGTGAACAGGTCTTACTAAAGCAACTAGGAAAAAATGATTTTGAACAAGTCTCCAAGCAAGCAGGTAGTCCAAAAAGCTATCACCACCACCAGTGTCTGTAACCTAATCTGCTGTTTGATGTATGCCTGTGATTGAACACGACTACAAGGTCTGGGCAACTAGGAAGTGGGTAGTCAAATCAGGTACGTTAGTTAGAAAGCAAAGGGTTTCTTTGATGTTCTTTCAATACAGAGTACTTAATGTACTGCATGTTGTATTGATCATGTCATTGATACCAACTAAATCACAGACCAAACGTGTTGGAGTAGAACATGAGGTGGTTACTTATTCATTTCAGTCTGGCTGACACCACAAACAACCTTAAAAGATAGGGGGAAACCAGTAAGTGTAATAGCAACCAACTTAATAACAACTTCTTTGTGAAATGTTAAGACAGCACACTAGGGATCTATGTTCTTCCTTGTTATTGGGGTAAACATAGAGAATATCGATGTCATCATCTCTTTTGTAATAGCAAAAAGGGAGAGAGAAAAAAAATGACTACACACATCAATGTTCATTTCTTCTCGTAGTGCAGGCAGCAGATGCACTTGGAGGAGATGTAATAACCCCACTATTCAATCCAGCATTAAAAGGAAAAAAGGTTCATGGCAGTCCATCTAGACTATTTGCTCGTTTGAAGCCATTAGTGGCCACAAGTCCCTGCCTTGGCAAATTACCTTTATGAAGTGCATTAAGCACAGTAGACATAAACACACAGGATGTGAGCCTGGGGAGCTCCCTTGCGCATGTAGCAAACTTATGAATACAACATGAACAACATTAGCTGGATTAAAACAGGGAGAGGCACGTTTAAGAGTCTCAGTCTCCATGACCGGGGCCGCGAGCACCACAGAGGCATTCGGCAGCAATACACTTTCATTCTCCTCCTCATACCCGACACGTACGCCTCCCCCTCTCCTGAGAAGATGGATGCTCACGGTTCAACATCTGCTCCATTTTCCTCCTGTTGTCTCTACATTTTTTTTTTCATCTTGATCTTAATCTTAAATTCTTAGCCAAGCAAAAAAACACTCTTCTCTGGTCTCATCTGTCTGACATATTTGCCGCAAAGGCTGTTGCTGCTTAAATGGACAGCTAAGGGGGGGTGGGTAGGGGGGTGACAAATTGGACTCAGCCCCACTCATGTGCTTCAAAACATACACACACACACACACACACACACACACACACACGCACACACACACACACACAAAGACACACAAGCACAAATGCAAATGTACACACATACACACCCACACACACATACATACACACACAAAACCTACATATTTACAGACACCTACAAAGACAGAGAAGCACACACCTCCACCCACACCCACACGCACAAATCCACAAATGCAGCCAAGCTGAACGTACGGCTGGGAGCAGACTCTGCCTATCTCCTTCCATTTGTGGATTTGTGGATTTAAACTCAGTATCCTCCTCAGTCATGCTGACTGTCAGCTCAACTCTAAAATAGCATTATGGGAGAAACGCGACGGGTACTGGGCTACTCTGACAAGTGTTGTCATTATTAGGGAGAAATACAAATGACTGACTACTAGTTGGTAAGTCTGGGGGACCGATCAGTTAGTCATGTCAGTTATATGAAATCCCCATTAAAATGTTACACAGCATTTAAGACCAAGGCAAATTCTGTGAAATGGCAGTGTCTATAAAATATTGTACTTCCCATACCTCAATCAAAACAGTGTTATGGTATGGAGAAGCATTGGCAGCAGGTACAATAAGCAACTCCAGTTCCCAGTATTTCTATAGGTTTTCTATATGCTTGTAGACAGCTGGATGTAGCTTTTCCTGCCAGGCTTTCAGTCGCACTGATACAACTTATACACATGCTGTACGGACCTGACTCAGGAAACATCTGAAATATGACCCACAAAACAGAAAACGCCAATGACCTTAACCGCTGACACAGGAATACCAGTTTGGCACATCAAAATTAGATTAATTTGCCTTTGTTCTCAAAGGAAAGGGAAAACTTTAATACATGAGAAAAAGATAGCTGTGTACATTATACTAATTGTCTCCTTTGATCTATCTTATTCCAAGCTTGGGCTCTAAGACGGGATTTGTTCAATTTGTGTAGTCTTTAATGCTTAAGTGACCTACCTTGCGATTTCTCCAAAAATATTATAATAGAGTTTTATAATTATTATAATCATAATTGTATTATAATTATTTTAATATGGTATAACAGGAGGGATCCTAACACTCCTACTACTGTACTAGCCTTCTCACAAAGAGGTAAAAACGAAATAACACAAAAATACACAATATATTTGTACATGATACTGGGTACACATACCCGAGCCTTACCACTAACTGGTGGCTATATCGGTGGCTATTAGCACGATACGGCGTAGGCTAAATAGTTCACCATTCTGTGAAAATGTGCAGTTTATGAAATAAAGCGCACTGGAGATCTTCTCAGATATATGCTTTTAAGACAAGTAATCGAACCTAAAGGTCACAGTTAACAGTGTTTTATTTCAGCAAAGAAAAGAATGATCAAATTTTGCGCATGAAAAGTGGGAATTGTCTTGATCACGGTGGTTTGATAACACCATAATCATCTTTCCGGTGTGCAGGTCCATTTTAGGTAACAAAAGCTGAAGACAACAGCTTGAATTGACTAGCATCACTACTTAAATGTAAGGTAAAGCTTACCTTAAGTTGGGAAGATGGTGTTGGAACAAGCCCTCCAATCTCCAAACCCGAATTTACAGAGTTGGACCAGGATCAGTACCACGGAGTGAACTGAAATGTTCAAGTTCGAATTCCATCCTCTGCGTGCTGATTAAATGCCAATGAATGACACGCACGTTCCAAAATTCTCCCTAAACCACAGTGTCCGCATGGTTTAACACAACAATTGGAGTGTTAACCAGTGTCAAAAGCGGTGCTTTCTGTTTAATAGGCATAGCCCACTTTTTTGACGAGCGCTCTCTCTACCTTAGTCAGCGGTTGTTAACGTTGTTTCAGTTCACCAACCGGTAATCCAAGTGCATCTTAAAACCTCTCATTTCGCACAGTGAGCCAGCGGACTCCTCCTAGGAGTATTATCATTTTTAAAGAAATAGGCTACAGCATGAATGCTACTGGATTGGCGATGTGCGCTCTTTGGAGAGTGCTCCATGACTCTGGTGAGAGACAACCCGTCTGCCGGCTGGATAACAATGCACACCCATGGAGTGAGGTAATATACGTGCAACCCAATAGAAATTTACATCCATACTGATCTAAACTGCGTCGCTGCAGTCGTCATCACTTTCATTCTCCTCTCTCAAGTGGACAGCTGACTCTCATGAGGGAACATTTGATAAAGTAGCCATAGGTTACAGTTCATCAGCTGTCATTCATGCATTCACCTATCAGTATGAGGAAAGACTTGTCTAATGCCTTTTAGACTGCACTACACTAATCAAGGACTCTAATGAGGCTAACAAGTAAAGAGTCATGCACGGTAGGACTGTGCAGTCATAGATAAAATATAGGCTATACCTAATGGCTATACCTTATGGTTATATCCATATTGTTATTTGCGTCAACTCTTTCAGCTGGGAGTTAACTATGGTCCAACCAGGGTCAATGTACGCGGTAAGAGCACCACACAGTGGTTCTTGTGGGGCCATGCTGTGCGCGCAGGCTTCAGATCAGTTGCGGTCTCCGCAAATGTTAGCTTTTTGACTAAGTGTAGCTCAAAAGATGAGATTGATCCACACTCAAGAATGTATTACAAGCTTGACTGTTCACATGTATAGGGAGCCGGAGAATACACACACCTAATGCTGACGATGCAGATTCATACTGATATGAAATAATTAGAATCAGTATATCTCCAACAAAGCAAAAAATCTCCACAAAAAGGTTCAGTGAAGTAAAGGTTCAGTAAAGGTTTTGTTAAAGGTTTTGCATGAATGGCAATATAGAGTATAATAAGTAAAGTGTGATTAAAACAAGACCACTGTGCTCCTGATAATATTCAGACACGCACTTCAGGGACGTGCCATATAATTGTAATTTCCAAAAATCAAATAGAAAAGAACTTACTTATGAAAGCATACCCCTTAAGTCAGCATTTTATAAAATATCTTTTATAACACCACCACCACCCCCATCTTCCAATCACAGCTTGTGAGTTTATGGTTTTGTAAAAGCCAACTAGGCACAGCTCTGATACTCACTTCCTCTTCGCCTGCAGTGAAATATCATGTTGGGGGAACTGGAGCTAAGGCTTTCCAAAGGGCAGCGACACCTTAGTGAAAGGTTACACGCGGCACACAACACAATGCCGAGCTGTCCTCAGGCAACCTCACATCCACCTGCTCAGGGGGTTTTTGCGCTGCATGGGGCCCAAAAGCGATCGCAGTCAGTCAGAGGGGTCTCTCTGAGGTCACCGCTCCAGAGAGCACCTCATCATAGATCTTATATGAACCCCCTTTGCAGCCATTACATTACGCCAGTGCCTGTGTTTCAAAAACCCTTTCCCCTATTCAGTGTGTGCTTACGTGTGTTTGTGTGTATGTTTGTGTGTGTGTGTGTGTGTGTGTGTGTGTGTGTGTGTGTGTGTGTGTGTGTGTGTGTGTGTTTGTGTGTATTTGTGGTGTCTGGGATAACATTATGAGAGTGTGTGATGTTTCCATCAAACCTCCTCCTCGGGTAGTTTTTTTGTATACCCAGGCTTTAGCACGCCACACGCCACACCTCCCTCTCCTACCTCTTTAATGAGACTGTAAAAGAGACAAATAAACATGTCATTACTTGCTGTGTATCTGATAACTCTGCACACATCATATGGGGGGATTACACATATACACAAGATATGAGTACAGAAGTCACTGGAGTGTGGTTGTGGCTAAGAAACATCTTTCTTTTTATGTCATATAGCCTCAGAGGCACGATGCTTAAGGACATTCACCTAATCATATATGAAAGGTATCCATGGCTGTATATAAATCCTCCATGCATCGTGGCTTTATACTCTAATATAGTGTTGTGAGCTGGGTTTGTGTTGTGTTATGCTGTGGTTTCTATCCCAGAGAGAAAAAACAATTATTACTTGTTCTGAGCCTTTTATCTCCCCACCTCTGCGGACACCAACCTTTGCCAAGTCCCTTGAACATCTCAGCTATAATAGACAGCGAAACCCTTGATCAAATACAGAATCATATGAGGAAACAGAGGCCCTAAATCCAAACCACACACACACCGATCTAGGCCATCATTTTCTCTCCTTCCAATTTCCTTCCACTGTTCTATTGAGTCCCTCAGTGTGCTACTGTGTCACAAAAGCCCATTTGGGACAGGGACACGTCCCCTGCCTGTTGTCAGTTCTTTCTTTCTTATGTAGAGACAAGACTCAAGAACCTTATCCTCCCTACATTCTTGTGACATCAGTGTGACTGTAGACCAAATTGCAAAGCCTGGGGATGGAGGGCATGTACTATATTTGCCTTGGAATAGCCTATAGTCTAGTAGAACCTTGACAAAAGTGTAAAGTAAGGTCTGGATGCAATTTTTTTGCATATATTGATAGTTTAGGGGCTGCAGATGCAGAATCTGACGGGTGCCGCTCAGGCACCCTTGAGCATTTTTTTTAAATGACATAATAAGCCACGCCCACACCTTCACTATGGGAAATAAGCCAAAAAATACATAAATCCTTAAAACATGTCATGTTTGGTATCAAATTAAACCTCTTGATGAGCAGAAATCAGAGGTGGTAACATCTAAAGGATTCCCTATGGTCCTCCTTTGTCACCAATAAAAAATAAGCCATTTTGGTGTACTCAGGTCACTGCTGTAGGTCTCCATAGAGAACAGTCTCTAACATATTAGAACAAGGAACAAGGAACTCAATCATCTGAACAAAAGTTAAAAATAACAAGGAAGACAACTCGGATTAGAGACAACAACATGTACACATGGCCCTAACATTTTAACATGTAACAATTATACAACATGTGACATATAATTCATTGTTCATCAGTGTCCTCATCTGAATGTTCATCTTCATCTGTTTCCACTGAGGGTGTGGTTTCATATTTTGATTTATTATTTGCACACTCCTCACTACCTTTGCAATTGTAGTATGTAGTGCAGGGAAGCCCCCCTGATAAACAACTACAAGAATGCCTGGAACATTTAGGCTCTGACTTGCACCTACAAGCAACAAGCTGTAGGACTGATTTTGGGGCGATTTCTGAATTGCCATACACAGGCACGGGGATGTTATCCAAGATTTGCCATCCAAACAGGGATATATTAAACAGGTAAGCAGGAGGGGCTGTTTTGTCAGCAGCTCTCCAAAGGAGAACTTGGAGACGTGCACGTTTGATGTGCTCAGCTGCACTATGTGTTGTTGGTGGAAGACTGAACCACTTAATGCATTATGTACAGATTAGTACAAAGGCAAAAGGAAATGTAAAATTGTATCAGGCATACACCCTCCTAATGTACACGTAAAGGAAGAAATACACAATGTAAATACAGACCAACTACACAAAGGGCAAAATGGTCACTGACTACAACTGACTCTCATACATACTCCCTCGCAATGTACAACTAAATTAAATGAATGCCGCCCTGGATTTTAAAGCCATGGAAAATAGAACTTGCACATGAAGTATGATGTTCAACTTTTCTTTTTCGCTCATTACCTAACTCACGTTTACTACTTCTCAGTATTTGCTCAATTGACCGAAAAATTGTAAGAGATATGGATTTATTATTTTCTAAAGCACACAATAGCCACACTCTGCATTACATCGTCCAGAGTGAATTTTAGCCATTAACAGTCAATTAATATTATGGTAATAACCGAAACACTGCTACTTTAACTGTGGACACCAGACGCGACCAGAGCAATGGAAGTCATTATTTGTCCATGGTAGGTTGGCAAATTGAGAGTTGAAAGTGAATTCACTAGGGGTGACAACAACCTGGGCAACCAGAGCAAATTTCAGCAATTAAAAGTCAGCTAATCAGTGTTGCCAAAAAACAGGAACAAAAGTCGCTATTGGCTCTCTGAAAAGTCGCTAGAAGTCGCCAGATGACCTAATGACGTTACGTATGACGTCACAGCGCCACGCATGTAACGCAAATCTCTAGAAGACGTGTGTGCTAGCAGCTTTTTACAGATCACAGCTAATCCGAAGCATTGCTTTTGGTCATACTATATGTCAAATGAAACCTCTGTTTCTTAGCTTTCCAGAAATATAATTCATTTTTTTCTCCAAAATACACTGTGCTTTCACCTCACCCCAAGATCAGGTTGAGAATGAGTGATTTTCAAAAAACTTTGCAAAAACGCCTAGGCATACCCACATATAAAATGGTGTAGAAAACACAAATTTTGATATTTTGTTTTCAAATTTGAAATACAAGTTGTTCAGACTTGTGGCCTTTGTTCCATTCTGTCTATAACCTGATGCATTACAGTAAAATGACTATTTAATGTCTATATATTTTTTTATTTTAGGCGAGGGACAAAAATGACAAAAACTACAAAATATAAAGAGTTCCCAGTTTTCAGCAGAACACTTTACAGTGAAACTGACAATAGATTACAAAACCAGAGGGTGTCTGCTTTCCAAAATGGGTGTTTTTATGTCAATAGCACAAAGGGTTGGGATACAGCAACCATTTCAATTTGGAGAGGCGTTTATTGGGAAATAATAAAGGGGCGTGGCTTGTGACGCCATTTTAAAAAAATGCTCAAGGGTGCCGAGCCGGCACCCGTCATTTTCTTAAACTACACTCCCTAAACTACCAATTTCTGCAAAAAAATTGCATCCAGACCATACTTTACGCTTATGGCCCAATTTCATCAACTTCTACTAGACTACTACCTTTTATTGTCACTATACACATGTACAATGACATTAAAAGCAGCTCCTTCTCCAATGCAGACGTGTATGTAAAATATTAAAACACAAAATAAAATAAATAATAGTCCAAAAACAGAGTAAAGAATAAAAAGGGGAGTAAGGTGCACAGTTCTGACATGATATATATGTGCAAAAAGAATAAATTAGGATTTATATACAATGTGATATGCAATATGAGATATTGCACATTAATTAAATATTGCACAGTAATGATGATCCTTTGCCTTGAGTAGTAGATATTGGATAATGCCAGTAATTATATTGCACAGTATTTTTAATAACATTAAATATAAATATTGTACAGTAGGTGGATCGAAGGAAGGGTTAGACTTCAGTACATGTGTGAGTTCAGAGTGGTTATGGCTTTTGGGGAAAAAAAACTGAGTCTCACAGATCAAAGCCAGGGTAAGAGCTGTCCTTGATGATGTTCTTTGCTCTGCTGAGGTAGCAGGTGGTGTAAATGTCCATAAGTGAGGGGGAGAGGCTGTCAATAGATGAGCAGTACAGTAGAAGGTCAGCAGCAGGTTTTGAGTCCAGGTTGTGCTTCCTGAGGAAGTGTAGCCACTGTTGAGCTTTCTTAATGGCCGCTATGATGTTGTCTGTCCGGGGGATGTCAGCGGAGATGAGGACACCAATCATCAGTGAGTGATCATCACATTGTACAACTTTTTTTAACCAGATTTGGATAATGTCAACTGTGTGTGTGCAATTTGGTGACTAAAGACCATTTTAATACAAAAGAGTGTTACATTTCATTAAAAGAGCTGAGGTGTATGGTTTTGCTTATTTTGTGTATGATGTTTTGACAAAGTGGGCCTTGGTTTTAAAACTGTGTCTTAAAAAATTAAAGGCAGAGTCACTAGGGGGCAAAAGTGAAGTTAATGTGTACTGGATTTTTTGGAGCCAGATACATGCTTGAAGTGAAAATGTGTACAGGGTTTTTTAGCTTGTCCCCATGGTCAGTCCTAAGCCACAGAAAGATGTCAAAGAATCAAATCAAAGAATCCTCAACATAAAGGCTGCAACTATTTGGGCTTTGCATTGTTTTGCTTCTTTAAGACAAGGTAAATGCTCACATCCTTTTGTCTTCTTCTTCTTATTATTCTTCTTCTTCTTCTTCTTCCAATTCTTCTTCTTTGTCATCATTTTCTTCATCATCTTCTTAAGCAACATCGTCATTAGCACCATCGTCTTCTTCTTCTAATTCTTTTTCTTTTTCTTCTTCTTCTTCTTCTTCTTCTTCTTCTTTTTCTTCCTGTTTGAGTTTCTGTTCTTGTCATGACGTGTAGTACCCCAATGCCTGTTGGGGTCCGTCACATTGTGCATTCTGATGCAGTTTGTGAGTCTGCAGCATGCTGATACAGCGGCATATAAGCAACGATTGTAGAATTGGGCTCTCTTGAGAACACCTGTCACTTTTCATTTATAGGGGTAATTGCAAAAACAAGATGGAAAAGAGAGAGGGGGGAAGGGAGGGAGAGAGAGAGAGAGAGAGAGAGAGAGAGAGAGAGAATTTTGCTTATTCTATGAGAGCTGAGTTTATCACTGGAGATTGTAAGGAGAGCGTCAAGGGACCCTACTAGGTATAATGTCTTCACACCAAAGATTCAATTGTGCTGTTATGTTTACTTTGCAAATGTATTATTGCATTGTTATGTTTTACATAAAACTATTAACCTATGAAAAATACAGGCAGGCATGTGCACAATTCCTAACCTAACAAGCTGAGATTGAGGACGCAAAAAGGCATTTGTATGTGAAGGTAGTTCTAAGCGAAAACATAACCATCTTATTTTTGATGAACAATTACTAGTTATCTTGTGCTATGTCTCAAAAAGCAAGTCTGGGGGGAAAATGAGACAATTTGAAATATTGATCAGTTCAGTGGAGCAGAAATGTGTTGATGACAAAAGCACCAAGAGATAACAGAATCTGCATATTTATTGGGTTCTTGGTTCTGCCCCTGTTAATCCAAACTAATGATAGGACATATGGCTAATTGCGTGCATTATTTCGTGAGTACAGTAGGCAAAGATCGATGCATCAGTAGCCTACATTCAACTACCAACGGAGACGTCTTCATGACATCCTGCAATGCCTTATGGATGTGACAAAGAAGAACAGGCGTGTTACTGGTTAATAGGCATTATGAGTTGAAATAGCCAATATGTGCCAAGATGAGTACGCCTGTGGGCCCTTCTTTAACTTCAATAATTGTCCCAAAAAAGACCAATACGCAGACTGGCAAATGGTCAGACTTAATTTGAATGTGTTCTTGCTTCGAGAAATCTAACGTAAATTAAATAGAGGTCGAAGGCGACAGGGGGCGCAAATGAATAGGCAAACGAACACCCAGTAACCGTCTCGATGACCAACAGCGAAATAGTGAAAAAAGGAAAGTCTTTCCTCAACTTTAACTCTGTACTGGGTTGTCTTCGGGAAAACCACTCAGTAAAATTTGTCACACTTTAAAAATATATACTAACTGTTTGGTAATAAATATGGCCATTCTCCATTTCAAATTCACGATGGAACATGATGGGATAAATTAGACTCCTAATTTCATTGTCTTAAATTCGTGTATAATTTATATCTCTCAGAGCATCTAACAGATTTGAGACATTCTTTTTGATTTACCTAAAATTATGTAATGTAGCCTGTTCCAAAGCTATGCTATTTGGGAACTGAGCTTGTTTGAACTGGCATTTGAAATAGGGAAGGTTGAACATCATGTTTGTTCTCACTTATTTCAACATCTTTACTTGTGAATTACCACAACTATGGTGGTTAAACAAGTTAAAGATTTCATTTTTTTGCCTAATGTGTATCTGCATTGTTGTTGTTCTCCTTGTCTTCTTATTCTGCAAAGTTCACACTTCTACAACGAGAGTAAGGCCATGTAAGTTGGCTCTGGGTCAGTTTATTATGCTATATACATCTCACATACTCTCACTAGATTATTTATTAGTGCAGTCTTAACAAAGACCATGCTGAGGCGGTCTTATTAGTTGTGAGATAGGTTGGCAGACACTTTTCATGTCCTCAATAAACTATTGTCATATAAAAACAGCAAAACTTTTCTATTTCAAAGGGCAACAGCCAACTTTGTGTCTGTCTTCTTTTGTTTCAACTGTTGAGTGATGATGATGTCTGAGCTTTGAAAAAGACACTTACACCTTCATCATTTGTCAATGACAAACAGAGATGCTGGAACGTTCTCCCGGTTTCAAGGGCACAGAACCATTTGACATTTACCAAATAGTATTTAGAATGCTCATGTTAGGGGACAACAAAACCGAAGGCACTCCTTGTAAAAGTAGTTTATTACAAACCTGATTTTAGGTTATGTTTAGTGAATTTTGTTCATGCTTAACTTTAAATTCCAGATTAAATTCCAGTGATTCAACTCCAGTCTGCTGATAATGAGTATGAAAACCCAAGATGATTTAGTAAAAGATTTTTATTTAAAGCAAACCACAGGCATGTGGTCACTGTCAAAAATGATACATATTAACATAACATTACATCAAAGTTTTAACATGTTGGTTTGACAACATGAGTACAACACTACTTTAAACCATAACATAAATATAAATATATATATATATATATACAGTATGTATAAAAATTGTGCTGTGACAGTGATTTAAAAAAAAGCATCCTTCAAGAAGTTCGGTAAAAAATACATGTACATTGTACATTCACATTTAGGCTAAACAGAACAAAACATCTGTTGGTAACAAAAAACTGTTGATAGCTTCTTGCTGCCTCATCGTCGTGTCAACCAGCTTTGCAGCAAACGTGGCCCTCATTTGCCAAAGCGAGACCTCTTTAGAGTTCTCAATGATTTCCCAGCTAAAAATAACAGCAGAGATCCACACATGAGCAAACATAAAAATTAGGACCTTACTCGAAGTTATAGAAATGTTTAGAAGAAACTTTTAACAATCTGTTTCTCTTGAAAATTCATTGGAAAAGTGAAATGTGCTTTCATACCTTTGCCACAGGTATCAATGCAGTTTTGTCTTGTACGAAAGTTGTTGTTAGTTCCTCCACAACCAGAGTACTCAAACTGCTCACACATCTTGGTGTCTGAGTTGAAGTAGTAGCGGGGTATGGAGGCAGAACACTTGCCTTTGTCCAGAGGATCACGGCAGATCAAGGGGATGCCTGCAAAAAGAGAGAGAAACCAAGTGTTTTTAATGACAGGTAAAGGGCTATGCAAGAGACAAAAGACATGTCATGTGACTGGTGGCTAATATCTCACTTTCTGACTAAATGGATGAGTGAATGGATGGATGGATGGATGGATTTATGGAAAGTGAAAAGTTTTATTTCTTACTTTTCTGAGGTTTGCAGTACTCCAAGCAAGACTGCAAATTCTCGAAACGGTTCTCGTTACCCTGACAGCCGCCATAATAGAAGATTTCGCACTGCATGGAGGTCATATTGAAAAAATACTTCTTGAAAAGGGCACGACACGGGCCCTCATCCTTTGGAAACCTGCACATCTGAGGAATCTCTGAAGAACAACGGGTAGAAATACGTTAGAATTAGGCCTACGCCAAGACACAGATACAAATAGCGCCTAATAATGCAGTTGGTGGGATCTGGCTAGAGACGTCTCTTACTTGGTATCTTCCAGCATGTTTTATGGCATTTGGTAAGGCTGTTGAAGTTGTTGCCGTTTCCCAAGCAGCCGCCGTAGCTGAACTCTTCGCACTTCTGAGTGAGTCTGTTGTAAAAGAAACGCTGAATGTTCGCCTTACATGGCCCCTCATCTACTTCGAGAAAGCACACATCTGCAAAGAACAAAGAGTTGTGTTGGCTGTCACCCATCTATATAAAACACAGAGGCAACGCCCTGAGGCATATACTGCAAAAGAAAAGAACATTCATGCCACAATATATCTTAATGTAAATTGGGTTAATAGACTACTGCCTTGTGTTTGCAAAGTTACACGTTTACAATTACAGGTAATGATGCAAATTAGTCTACCCAGTTCTACAAACGTAGGTCGTGTTTACCTCTGGGATTCGAAGCGAAGACGTTTCCACACAATGCCACCAGAAGAAAACTTAACGCGCAAAGACAGTATTCCATTTTAGAGATGGTCCAAGTAGAGTAGCGGTTAGGAATCCTAGTCTTACTCTGACTAAATCTCATGTCAAACGGTCTTTTATACTAATGGGTGAACTTTCCCTTGAGAGTTGGTTGGGCGGGCACGCTGACTCATTTCCATGGGTAGGCTACTACTACACTAAGTAACTACGCTGATCCACTACCGCGGCAAATTTGCCGTTTCGGACGGATTCAATTCATTTTCAATGGAGTCCGTCAAGCCGTTATTGCCGTCCGCGCAAAGCCTATCGGGATTCCGGTGCGTGGCCTCGGACAGCTGCGGCACGGCAAGAAGTTGGGCTCTGCTCAACTTTATGCAAATTAGTCCGGCCAACACGCCTGCGTTATCCAATAAAAATAGATCACAGGAGAGGTCTGTCATGACGAAATCAGTTCTGTTGGGTTTCGCATTTTAAACATGTCATCGTCTTCCTACCTTCGTCTACTGTCTATACTTTTTACAGAGCCACAAACATGAAAAATGAGGCGTGGAGGAAAGTGGCCGAAATTGTCGGTGTCCTTGGTGGGTTTAATCTGTGTGAACTGTGCGAATGTACAAATTACGTGAACAGTTTGGAAACGATACAAGCACTTGTAATGGCTAGTTAGGCACGTCATTTGCCCCTTGATAGCTTCATGAATGAAGTGTAGGATGTAATGTACAATAAAGCAGCCACAATGGATGTAAGTTAAGATTTTTTTGACAACTCGTTTACCTTCCCCGACAAGACTATATACACTTCCGAGAACGCCCACCCCTAGTAACGATCCGGCAACACAAGGGGATGCGGCACGGCGAGAAGCTTGCCGTGCCGCTGCAAGTGGATCAGCGCCCTAAGACTGAGGCGGTACTGCCATGAGAAACTTTAATTAGCCTACTTCAATGTTATGGGGTCATTGACTAAAGATCGCGATTTTGGTTTATAGGCTATAGTGGCAGTTGCTGGTTTTTTTGTAAGAACTGATTTTTATCCTGAATCAAGGAACAAAAAATAGTTAGGTTTAGAACAAGTCGGAATTAGGCTACATGAAAAAACGGACAACTTACGTCACCAAAATAACTTTAGAAAGTGCTACCGTCATTTCGTCGAAGCTCGTCATTAGTGATGCGCTATAAACGAATATGCCAAATATTATAGCATATAGTGCTGACATTTTATAGTTACAGAGTTCTGTAGATTAGGTACATTCCGGAACAGTGGAAACTGTACATGGTGCCAGTACTTTGGTGTGATTTGTAGATGTATTAAGTGTAAAACTCATACCAAATTTGCTCCAATAACTATCCATCAAACCATCAGAATGTATTTATGACACCTTTTGGTGAGGGGAATGAAATAGACTAATCAGTGAGCACTCAGGTGGAACCAACACAAGCCTTGACTTTTATTCTCTGCCACTGGGGTTTCCCACCTCTGGTCATTTGACGGGGAATTGTGCGACAGTGCTGTAGAGGTGAATGGAGTTTAGTCACGGAGGAAGATAAAGTCACTAGCTCATGAAATGGGAGTTCAACTAGTATAAGACCAAGTGCTAAAACTCCTACATGGCGGGAAACGGTGCCTCAACAGGTGAATAAGGGTAATTCGCCAACTAAGCTCCGTTTAGAATACAATACAAAAGTATAAAACTGTCTTAATCTTTTCGGCAGATCTCTTCATGGAAATTGCTATTCCAGCAGGAATGCACCAAATCGCTAGTCTGATGCATCAGCCACATTCACACCGTTTTACTTCGTAAACCTCTGCATTGGCATCCATTCGCTCCACGGTCGCTTCAAACAATCGCCACTGCTTGTTACATTAAGCTTTTTACCAAAACCCGCAGCAAGTAGACCAATAACGTCTTGAACCGCAACGTCCATGCTCCCTGACGCAGTTGCTGGAGGTAAATGAAATGGAGTGGAGGCACTACTCGGCCGGACTACCAAATCACAATATCGTTAAATAAATAGGAATTTCACAGGTTCAAGAATAAGGACACAGATAGTCCTCCAAATAGAGCCAGTGCGTCTGTGGGGTGCAAGTGCGGGCGTTGTGCATTGTGCAAGAGAGTAGGTACATTATAATATCACAGCAGGGAGTGGCAAAGAAGGAAACATCTGAAAGAAGCAGCAGACCCCTGCTGGATAAATTGTAAATAAAATGCCACAGTGTACTGAAAGGATTATGAGTATGAGTTTCACAAGAGCAAAGATTTGGCTACTTTCATGTGTGTAGGCATTTGTGGTAGGCCTGTTTAACATTACTTCAAAAATGCTGTTGTTAACAGTCATTTTTTTCCTACCAATAAATTGTGTGGCTATATATGTTAAATAACTGTTTATGTTGGCAGTAACAAATAAATGTGCCAGAGCACATGAGGTGAGTTTCACAAAATTGCATGAAGCTCAGCGGGGGCGTCTTACTTCTCTGCTTATCAAAAGTTTCTAGTTCTAACATCATTTGTCTCAATGGACAGCATGCCAAGTACAAGATAAGGTTTATTAAATAAGGACTATGTGAACTTTAGCAACATGTCCATGATCTCAGCAACAACAACCTTATAATCCTCCCGTTATTAACTAATTTATCATTGCATGTCTTTAAGTGCGAGCATATTTGTACACGCTTCAGACACATTCCTCCCACTTACCCCTAACACCCACCCTCATGCCTCCTCACACTACACACATATTTACTCCATCCCCATCTCAACACAGCGCCCCCCGAACACACACAACAGACACAGCTCACACACATTTGTGCCATCCCCACCCCAACATAGCCCCCCCCCCTACACACACACAACCCTTGGAACCCCCCCTTCACACACACAACACTGCCCCCTAACCACTGAATGACATCAGATCACTCATTCCTCACTATTACCCCAAACTACCCCCTCCTGACCACCCCCAATTTAGCTTTTGCCCACTTGTACATACCATTGTTCACCTTTACTTTTTTTTCTGTCCCCCCTCCATCTTCTAGCACAGCTCCCACCCAATCCTCCTTCCCCAACCCCACCACAACTGCACTTTATGCCCTTATCCCACCCCCTGCCCCCCATCACCTATTCCACCCCTGCCCTGTGTCAGCCCGCCATCCCCCAGCTGCATCCTAACTATGCACAGTGTAGGCTGACAAAGAGCAATTTCACTGCATGTCTTACCTTGCCCAGTATTGCTATGTGTCAAATGAATATCCTTGGATTAGATAGTTCTTAAAAATGATGCAACTACAATTCACTCAAACTGACATTGTTTTCCATTTTAAGTAAAGATGTTTGCACAAAAAGCTACTTTTTTTGTGTTGAGCAATAACTAGTTATACTAGTTGCCCAAGTCTGGGGGGGAAAAATGACACAATCTGAAATATTGATCAGTTCAGTGGAGCAGAAATATGATGATGACAAAAGCACTTTAAGAGATAACAGAAGGAATCTGCATCTTTATTGGGTTCTTGGTTCTGTCCCTGTCAATCCAAGCTAATGACAGAACATATGGCTAATTGCATGCATGCATTATTTCGTGAGTACAGTAAGCAAAGACCGATGCATCAGTAGCCTACATTCAACTACTGACGTAGACAGAGACGTCTTCATGACATGCTGCCCTATCTTATAGATGTGACAAAAAAAGAACAGGCTTGTTACTAGTTAATAGCCAATCGGTGTAACTCGATAAGTAGAGTGTTGTCAACAAGGCAGGTGGCTGAGTTTGCCTGTGGACGCTTCTTTCACTTCAATATAATTGTCTGAAAATGAGGCGACGCAAATGGCCAATATGCAGACTAGCAAATGGTCAGACTTCATTTGAACGTGTTATTGCTTCGAGAATAATTAAATAGAGGTCGAAGGTGACAGGGGGGCGCAAATAAATACACAAACGAACACCCAGTAACCGTCACGATGACCAACGGCAAAATAGTGGAAAAAAAAGTCTTTCTTCAACTGTAACTCTGTAGCCTATTGGGTTGTCCTCCAGAAAACCACTCAGTACAATCTGTCACACTTTCAAAACATTAACTGTTTGGTAATAAATATGGTCATTATCCATTTCAAATCCATGATGGAACATGATGGGATATGGTAGACCCCTAATTTCTTTGTCTTAAATTTATTTATAATTTACATCTCTCGGAGCATCTAACAGATCTGAGACATTCATTTTGATTTACCTAAAATTATTTAATGTAGCCTGTCCCAAACCTATGCTATTTGGCAATTGAGCTTGTTTTAACTTTCACCAGAGGGAAGGTTGAACATCATCTTTGTTTACTTATTTCAACATCTTCCCTTATGAATTAACACAACTATGCTGGTTAAACGAGTTAAAGATTTCACTTTTTTGCCTAATGTGTATCTGCATTGTTGTTGTTCTCCTTGTCATCTTATTCTGCAAAGTTCACACCTCTACAAAGACAGAGTAAGGCCATGTAAATTGGCTCTGGGTCAGTTTATTATGATATATACATCTCACATACTCTCACTAGATTGTTTATCAGTGCAGTCTTAACGAAGACCATGCTGAGACAGTCTTAATAAAACGGTGTACTTATTACTAGTAGATAGATTGGCAGACACTTTTCATGTCCTCAATAAACTATTGTTATATAAAAACAGCAAAACTTAAAGGGCAACAGCCAACTTTGTGTCTGTCTTTTTTGTTTCAACTATTGAGTGATGATGATGTCTGAGCTTTGAAAAAGACACTCTGCCTTACACCTTCATCATTTGTCAGTGACAAACAGAGATGCTGGAACATTCTCCCGGTTTCAAGGGCACAGAACCATTTGGCGAACATTTACCAAATAGTATTTAGAATACTCAGGAATGTTAGGGGACAACAAAACTGAAGGTACCCCTTGTAAAAGTTCCAGGTTATTACAAACCTGATTTCAGGGTTATGTTGTGAATTTTGTTCATGCTTAACTTGCCAGATTAAATTCCAGTGATTCAACTCCAGTCTGCTGATAATGAATGTCAAAACCCAAGACGATTTAGTAAAACATTTTTATTTAAAGCAAACCACAGCCATGTGGTCACTGTCAAATATGATACATATTAACATAACATTACATCAAATTACTTTTACCATGTTGGTTTGACAACATGAGTACAACACTACTTTAAACCATAACACAAATATAAATATATATATATATATATATATATATACACAGTATGTATAAAAAATATGCTATGACAGTGTACAGTGATTAAAAAAAAGCATCCTTCAAGAAGTTTGGTAAAAATACATGTACATTGTACATTCACATTTAGGCTAAACAGAACAAAAACTGTTGATGGCTTCTTGCCTCATCGTCGTGTCAACCAGTGCTGCAGCAAACTTGGCCCTCATTTGCCAAAGCGAGACTTCTTTAGAGCTCTCAATGATTTCCCAGCTAAAAATAACAGCAGAGACGCACACATTAGCAAAATCTAAGTTATACAAATGTTCAGAAGAAACTTTTAACAATCTGTTTCTCTTGATAAGTCATTGGAAAAGTGAAATGTGTTTTCATACCTTTGCCACAGCTATCAATGCAGTTTTGTCTTGGCCCTCTTGCCAAAGCGAGACCTCTTTAGAGTTCTCAATGATTTCCCAGCTAAAAATAACAGCAGAGATCCACACATGAGCAAACATAAAAAATAGGACCTTACTCTAAGTTATAGAAATGTTTAGAAGAAACTTTTAACAATCTGTTTCTCTTGAAAATTCATTGGAAAAGTGAAATGTGTTTTCATACCTTTGCCACAGCTATCAATGCAGTTTTGTCTTGTACGAAAGTTGTTGCTACTTCCTCCACAACCAGAGTACTCAAACTCCTCACACATCTTGGTGTCTGAGTTGAAGTAGTAGCGGGGTATGGAGGCAGAACACTTGCCTTTGTCCAGAGGATCACGGCAGATCAAGGGGATGCCTGCAAAAGGAGAGAGAAACCAAGTGTTTTTAATGACAGGTAAAGGGCTATGCAAGAGACAAAAGACATGTCATGTGACTGGTGGCAAATATTTCACTTTCTGACTAAATGGATGAGTGGATGGATGGATGGGTGGATGGATGGAAAGTGCTTCATTTCTTACTTTTCTGAGGTTTGCAGTACTCCAGGCAAAACTGCATATTCTTGAAACGGTTCTCGTTTCCCCCACAGCCACCATAAGAGAACATTTCGCACTGCATGGAGGTCATATTGAAGAAGTACCTCGGGAATATGCCACGGCACTGGCCCTCATCCTTTGGAAACCTGCACATCCGAGGAACCTCTGAAGAACAACGGGGAAAAAATGCGTTAGAATTAGGCCTACGCCAAAAGACAAATACAAATAGCGCCTTATGATGCAGTTGATGGAATCAGGCTGGAGACGTCTTACTTGGTATCCTCCAGCATTTTTTATGACATTCGGCAAGGCTGTTGAAGTTGTTGCCGTTTCCCAAGCAGCCGCCGTAGCTGAACTCTTCGCACTGCTGAGTGAGTCTGTTGTAAAAGAAACGCTGAATGTTCCCTCTACATGGCCCTTCATCTACTTCGAGAAAGCACACATCTGCAAAGAACAAAGAGTTGCGTTTGCTGTCACCCATCTATATAAAACACAGAGGCAACGTCCTGGGGCATATAATGCAAGGGAAAAGAAAGTTCATGCCACAATATCTCAATATAAATTCATTAGGTTAATAGACTACTGCCGTAGTTTGCCGTGTTTACCTCTGGGATTCGAAGCGAAGACGTTTCCACCCAATGCCACCAGAAAAAAACTTAACGCGCAAAGATAGTACTCCATTTCAGAGATAGTCCAAGAGTAGGAGAGTTTAGGAATCAGAGTCTTAATCTAAATCGCATACCAAGCGGTCTTTTATAGCTATAGGACGAACCTCAGAGTTGGTTGGGCGGGCACGCTGACTCATTTCCATGTAATTTATGGTAGGCTAGTACTAAGATCGCTAGTGGCATGAGAAACTTTAATTACTTCTTCCGGTGCTATGGGTCTTTGACTAAAAGATTGTGATTTTCGATTATAGGCTAGTGGGAGTTGCTGTTTTTTGTAACTGTTTTTATCATGACTCTAGGAACAAAAATTGTTAGGTTTACAACAAGTCAGAATTAGGCTACATAAAAAAACTGACACATTACGCCACCAAAATAACTTTATTAAAAAGTTCGTCATTAGTAATACACTATATACCTACATGAAAAATATTACAGCCTACAGTGCTGACATTTTACAGTTATAGAGTTCTGTGTAGAATACAAGGCAAATTTCGGAACAGCGGGAACTGTAAATGGTGCCAGTATTTTGTTGTGTTGTGTAAAAACCCATACCTAATTTGTTCCAATAATAAATAATGAAATTGAGAGGCACTATTCGGTCCTAACCGGGCTACCACATCACAATGCAGTTAAGTAAATACGAATTGCACAGGTTCAAGAATAAGGACACAGATACCTCAAATAGAAAAGTGCCAGTGCGTGTGTGGTGTGCGTGCACGTGTCCGCGCGTGCGTGCGCTGTGCATTGTGCAAGAGAGTACAAGATACAAGATACAAGATATTTTATTGTCATGTGTACATTCTAGAATTCTAAATTCATGTGCAATGAAAAACTTCCCTGCTCAGAGAGTCCAAAAAATATATTATATATATATTAAAAAAACTTTGAAAGCTGCATTTTTAAAAAGGCAGGTTGGAGAAATGATATGATGAGTGAGAGAGTGGGTTCCTTCCTATGGTGGTTTGGAGTTCAGCAGCCTGATGGACTGAGAAGCTGTCCCTCAGCCAACTGGTGTGGGCGCCTAAGGACCTGTATCTGTGGGCAAATGGTAGTAGGGTGAAGTGTGTGTAGCTGGGGTGGTGTGGATCCATTATTATTTGTTTGGCCTTCCTTATACACCGTTGATTGTAAAGATCCTGGATGTTGGGCAGTTCAGATTTAATTACCCGTTGAGCAGGTCTGATGACTCGCCGGAGGGCTCTTCTGTCTTGGGCAGTGGTGTTGCCATACCAGGCTGTAAAGTTACCAGTTAAGATACTTTCTATTGTACAGCTGTAGAAGTTGGCCAGTATCCTGCTCTCCATACCATAATTGTGCAGCCGACTCAGAAAAAACAGTCGTTGTCTAGCCGTCTTAGTGATGCAGTTGATGTGATGAGACCAGCTTAGATCTTCATTGATGTTGACTCCAAGGAATTTAAAACTCTTAACCCTCTCCACTGCAGTATCAACGATGTAAATTGGCTGGTGTGACTTTTGTTGGGTCCTTCGGAAGTCCACAATCAACTCCTTTGTTTTGTTGACATTCAGGAGTAGGTTGTTATCCACACATCAGGTTGACAATGCGGCCACCTCAGCCCTGTAGGCAGACTCATCTCCATTTGTGATGCAGCCAATAACCGTGGTGTCATCAGCAAAATTAATGATGGTATTGGAATTGTGGTTGGCTGTGCAGTCATGTGTGAAGAGGGAATAAAGTAGAGGGCTGAGCACACATCCCTGGGGTGCGCCGGTGCTGAGGCATAGTGTGGAAGAGGTGAACTTGCCCAGTCGTACTGCTTGAGGCCTATCGGTGAGGAAGTTTAGAATCCAGCTGCAGAGTGAAGGATTGAGGTTTAGAGATTGCAACTTTAACACTAGCCTGGATGGGATAATTGTGTTGAAGGCAGAGCTGTAGTCGATAAAGAGCATCCTCACATAGGTGTGGCTGTGGTCAAGTCATAATATCAGAGCAGGGAGTGGCAAAGAAGGAAACATCGGAAAGAAGCAGCAGACCCCTGTTAGATAAATGCCAAATAAAATGCCACAGTGTACTGAAATGATTATGAGTATGAGTTTCACAAGAGCCAAGGGTACTTCTGGGTACTTTCATGTGTGTTGGCATTTATGATAGGCCTGTTTAACATTACTTCAAAAATGCTATCATTTCCAGTCATCTTTTTCCACCAATAAATTGTGTGGTTAGATGTGTTAAATAACTGTTTATGTTGGTAGTAGCAAATAAATGTGCCAGAGCACATGAGGAGAGTTTCACAAAACTGCATGACGCTCAGCAGGGCTGTCTTACTTCACTGCTTATCAAAACTTTCTGGTTCCAACATCATTAGTCTCGATGGACAGCATGCCAAGTACATGATAACATTTATTAAGGACTATGTGAACTTTAGCAACACGTCCATTATAATCTCCGCAACAACAACCTTATAATCCTCCTGTATTAACTAATTTATCATTGCATGTCTTTAAGTGCAAGGACATTTGTAAGCGCTTCAGACCCATTCCTCCCACTTACTAATGTGTAAAATGTAGCCAACAAGAAGGAACGTGACCTAATGTGTTTAATGCGGGTTATCTCAGGGAATGTGGGGAAAAAGCAATTTTGTTTTTAAACCATACCATTTTGTAGTTGTTAGCTAAAATTGAATTTTAGGGAATTAAAGCACCACCTATGGGACGAAGTTTGCCAAAAATAAAGTGCTTCAAGTGGTTGGAGTACGCGTCGATAATGGGCAATAATGAGTTTCTTCGGCCAAAATACTGGCAATTCAAAACCTACATTTTTGTACAATTTTATACAACACAACACATGTACAATTTTCACTAGGTGGCGATACACCAAATGACCATTTATGTACTGGGTTTATGGTGTCAAGCCCAAGGTAAAAAAAATATTTGGTCTTCTTGGTTGCAACTGTTGCCAAGTTATTTCACAAAAACTGATTTTAGCTGCACATTTAATAAGAGAATGGCGCCCCCTACCTACAAAATTTACCACAATGTGGTGTGGTCTTAAAGAATGTTGTGAAGTATGGGAGGTTTAATGAAATTTAGACAATTACAAAGCAAGATATTGAGATTAGTGTAATTGCAAGCTATGTTTCAAATATTCAAAGATTCAAAGATATTCAAAGATTGGTGTGTAACTTTGTAACGCCTTAACTTTTGAAGATGTTTTCTAAGACTTTTTGAAAACATTGTCTGCAGATGACATACATCAAATTCCCTGACAATTGGGTAAATGCCCTCGGAGTAGTTAGTTTACTTTCACTTTCAGCTTTTTATGAAATTTTTGAATGAATGAATGAAATGTGACCAACAGAAAGCAGCGTGGCCTTATGTGTTTGAAGTGGGTTGTCTCAGGGAATGTAGGGAAACAAGAATTGTGTTTCTATACTTTAGCATTTTACAGTCATTAACTAAAATGTAATTTTTGGTAATTATAGCGCTGATTATAGGTTGGAGTAGTCATCCTACATGGTAAATTTGATTTGATAATGACTTTCTCTGGCCAAGATACTGCCGATTCAAAACCTAAATTTTCACACGAAGCATATTCCCCAGGTGGCGCAATATGGCAAATGACCATTTATGGACTGAGTCTATACGCCTTGTTAAGCACAAGGTACAAATAAGTTGTGGTCTTCTTAACTGCAATGGCAAATCATTTTACTTTCCCCACCCATTTGGGGGGCCAGAGCAGAGAGGGGGTGGCCCCCAGGAAAGAAATCAGCTTATTCCATATCATCCAGATGGGGCTACATCCTCAACAAGTTTCATGTTCCACAGTCTTTCAGTGTTCCGGCAATCGTCGACATAAAATCTAAAAAACAAAGCACAAGAACTACCCAAGACGACTAGCTAGACGTCCCTGTTCACTGCCCCACCAACAGGAGATGTGGGCTAAGAGGCGAAACATCCTATGACTGGTGGTCCCCAGCTAATGATCCTGCAGTAGACAAGGCACCGGTGGAGGGGATGCATGCCTAGAGCAGTGCAGGAGAACATCTGCCTGTAGAAACTAATTTTACCAATTAACATACAACCACAAATGCGCAAACAATATGAAGCCTACTGTTATTTGCTTTTCCTTTTTGCGCTAATGAAATATACCGTTGAATGGTTTTCAAAAGGGCAGTGTTTTAATCAGATTAAGAGATTACAACCGGGATTGAGAGAGAGGGATTCTCAGGGAGTTTTCAGAGGTGAGGACAACTCTCCATAAACTCTTCATAAGCAGTAAGTGTCCTGTTAATTTTGCTACATTATTAATTTTTTTTTTGTGTGTACTTCCTGAAAAAATGTTTCCAAAATATGTTTAAATGTCTGTGTGGAGAATATCCTAGTATTTCTAATGTGATACTTATGATATACTAATGTGATACTCTGCTAATCCGTTAACACCGTAGTCACTGTTAGTAAATATATATGTATATATGGATATCAGAACTATTTTAAATTTGTTTGCGAAGTTGACTTGACGTTTGAGCCATGAGGGTTGCGCTATTAGCAAATTGCTTTCAGAGAAAGCAGACATTTATAGATTTTAGTCTACTTATTTACAAATGTCATTTATTCTGGTGATGCAGACCATGCCAGTCATAGACGTCGGAAACTTAACAGACTTGGAGAAAGCTAAAATGGAGGTAGAACAGCTTAAAAAGGAAGTAAAGCTTGAACAGTGGTAGCAGTGGTAAGTTCCTCAAACAATTCACGTTAAATACAACTGCTATGACTGATCTGTGGCAAACATGCCCAAAGTATCATACTCACAAAATATTGTGGCCACATTTCATCACTGTTTGTGACTTTGACTTTGGCTTGCTAACTTAATGAAACTATCCACAGAGAGATAACCAGATGAAGAAACAAATCAATTAACTTTAGCCTATTTAAATGGCCTATAAAGTATAAAGTGATGTCTCTTTACAGGTATCAAAATGCTGTACTGAATTCATGGAACATGTCCAGGGTTTGGTGGAAGAGGATACCCTTGTCAAAGGCATTGCAGAGGACAAGAACCCGTTTAAGGAGCTCAAAGGTGGATGTGTCATTTGCTAGAATGGATTGAGGAACCGCCTTCCTTTTTAACCCTACTTCTAGTGCCCTTTGGAGTCCTGCTGCTACCAATAAGTCAGAGCAGGATCCATTACAACATGGATTGATATGCCATCACATCTGAAGGTTTTTATCACGCCTTTGTAAAAATGACATCCCTCTGCCCTTTCCAATTGTACCCTTGTGTTTTCCCTCACAGTGACATAATAAATCACAAGTTATTTTGTGCAATTGCTGTTCCTTTTTTTAATTTGATGTATTCTGTGCCACACTTGTGTCAACATTTTGTGTATGTGACTGACAAGTCTTTAGGCCTACTGATCATTTTTATTATCTGTGCTAGTTTGAGTATAGAATATATTGATACACTTTGGCTTAGCCAGTGAAAAAGATAAGATGATTCTAAGGGTCCAGCATTGTACAATACCATAAGAAGTGAATCAGGGACCTCAAGAGCACAGCCCTGGGCACCCCACCAGTACTGGGGCAAAGAAAAACTCCCTACAGACATTTTTTGTTGAGGAAGTAACCTTGGGCAGAATCGCAACTACAGGGGGGAAGCCTATCTGCTAAACCAAAAAAGATTTAGGATGAGCCAAAAAACAGAGTCAGTGGCCAGACAGTGAAAAACCAAGATCCAGGACAGACAAAGAAGCAGCTGCCCACTGCCCAAGCGAGTTGAGGAGTGGAACAGTCCTTTGACGACAATAGCCTGGATCTTGGGTGAAGTGAAGGTAGGGAGATCCAGGGAGCTGGCCATTGAAGAAACAGGGAGGTAGATGAGAGAGCGACATCCAGACCCTCTGGACATTGGACAGGAACCCACGGATGGCTGTTAAGGAGAGTGGAGGGTGAACTGCGAACCAGCACCTATGAGCAGCAATGCAGGTTCGTAAGTTGTCATATTAAAAGACAGATGTTAATAGCTGATTGGACAAGAGTTAAGTGATGACTGGCATTAGGACTTTCTAGCAGAACTTTTCATCTGATCACATACTTCATTTGCTGGAGCATTTTGCACTAAAGAGAATCCTAAAGAAGGTATCTAAAGCTAGCCTGGAGCACTAGTGCTAGTTTTGTTGACATTTAACATTCCCAATGAGTTTTCTTTGGCGGGTGAAAAATGGGTAAAAACGATGTTTGTCCATCTATGTAGCCATAGTTGGCCATTGTTCATGCATTTGTCCAAATAAAGTAATGTGGTCTGTCCACTTATAGAAATGATCAAAGTGGGTGAGAGGTCATTGTGATACGTCACACAATCTAACAATCTAATTTAATCTAACAGGGAATGTTTATAGGTCAATATTACTGGAAAGTGTCTTTTTTAGATTCAGAGCTTCCTTTCCCATCACTTTTATGTCCTATTATAAATGAAGAAATGTATATTTGCTGAGCTCCCACACATCTTTTCTGTTGTTTATGGAATAATAATAAGAGAGTAATAATAAGAGAGTAAACCATTTTTTATGTCTACCCTGTCATGGGCATGTACAATTCTGATAAAATGTGTTTTCATTATAATAATAACATAAAAATAGACTTTTCTGATTAGTATAAGGACACATTCTTCAAAAAGGTAAATCATTTCCTTTTTGACTATGAATGAATAATATATTCTGTGCAAACTACCTTTTTAAAAGAATTTTAAATTTGAGAAAAGTCACATTTGGCTGTCATTTTTATTTGCATATTATTGCCCTATACTTAGCTACAGAACACATTTGATTATATATACAAAAATATTTAACTGTAGAACTTACAACATCAAAATATATCGATATCTAAAAGCACAGCAAGTACCATAAAATTCAGTAATTTTTAACACATAATTTTTATCATATTGAAATCTACCCAGTGGTGTTTGGGACCATGCCAGGATGGCAAAATGCATCCTATCACACAAAACAAAAAAAAATCTCAAAAAAGAATGTAATAGCCAAGTAATTGTGCTTATGAATTCAAGACATGAAGGTCAATATAATACATCCTTTATTAGTTAATTTTATATCAACATGGCTAATGACTTGTTTATGTCAGGACAGCAAATACCACTGCTCAGTGATAATCACCCATTTATCTTACTTTCCTGAGGTTTACAGTACTGGCAAGACTGCAGATTCTCAAAACTTGTCTCGTTACCCTCACAGATGCCATAATAGAACATTTCACACTGCATGGAGGCCATATTGAAGAAGTAGCGCTCCAAAAGAGCATTGCAGAGGCCCTCATCCTTTGAAAACCTATGAGGAACCTCTGACCAACAACGGGGAGAAATACAATAGAATAAGGCCTACGCCAAAAAACAATAGAAATAGCATTTTATAATATAGTTGGTGGGATTAGGCTGGAGATGTCTCTTACTTGGTATCATCGAACATGTTTTTTGGCATTCGGGCTTCAAGGCTTTTGAAACTGTTGCTGTTTCCGCAGCAGTCTCCGTAGATGAACTCCACGGACCACTGAGTGAGTCTGTTGTAAAAGAAATGAGGAAAGAGCCCCCTAAATGGCCCCATTTCTGAACATCTGCGTTGGCTGTCACCCATCTACATAAAACACAGAGGCAACGCCCTGGTGCATATGGTGCAAGAGAAAAGAAAATGCATGCCACAATATCTCTTAATGTAAAACCATTCGGGTAATAGGCTACTGACTTGTGGTTGCAAAGTTACAAGTGTACAATTACAGGTAATGAAGTCTACCCAGCTCTGCAAACGACATCTGCCATATTTACCTCTGGGTTTCAAAGTGAAGACGTTTCCACTCAATGCCGCCAGAAAAAAAACTTAATGCGCAAAGATAGTATTTCATTTCAGAGATTGTCCAAGTGGGAGGCAGGGCCGGTGCTAGCCATTTTGATGCCCAAAAGCTTTGTGGTACCACTTGACATTTTATGATACCTTTTGAAAATGACTGTCATGGAAAAGCCTTGACAATTGAAGGTCAGGACAATTTCCAGAGCTATGACTTAACAGTACCAAAATCCATTAATGATTCTAACAAGTTCAGCAAGAGAATAATACATAAATGTGCCAGAGCACATGAGCAGAGTTTTACAAAATTGTATGAGGCTCAGCAGTGGTGTCTTACTTCTGTGCTCATCGAAAGTTTCTGGTTCCAGCATCATTTGTCTCGATAGAAAGCATGCTAAGACTAAGTGAACTTTAGCAACGCGCCCATGATAATCTCACCAACAACAATCGTACACTCTCAGAAAAGAAGGTACAGAATTGTACTTTTAGGGATACAAATCTTGTCACACCATACCCTCAAAGGCACATAATTGTTGCTTTTAACCACTGTTTTACAACTAGTTTGTACTTTCTCCAGAGCTGACGATGTCAGTACTTTAAGGTTTAAATATTCCTCCTGTCAGTTCCTGATTTATCTCTGCATGGCTTTAAGTGTGAGCACATTAGATACTTCTTAATGTTACAACTACAGTTCACTCAAACTGACATTGTTTTCTATTTTAAGTAAAGATGTTTATACAAAAAGCTCAATTTTCACCAGGGTTTGAGATCTTGATGATGGTATTGGTAAATTAATTGGGTTAAATATGACACAAAGTTGGTTATAGCATAAACAATCCCAAAAGCAATTCACAGGTGATAAACTGTGCCTGTATGAGAATAGTAACACTTGATATGACAGGTTGAGGCTAAACACCGATTAGCATTGCATTGGTTATCTGTAATGCACTGACTGTCCCCTTGACCCACATTAGCTTCACAACGTTACTGTTGAATGTGTGTGTCTAATGATTTTTTACTAATAAACAGACAAATGTATCTCTCTCACTCAACCACAAATAGACAAACAACATGACGCCTACTGTAATTTGCTTTTATTTTCTGTGCTAACGAAATATACCAATGAAAGATTTCAAGAATGGCAGTGTTTTAATCAGATTAAGAGATTACACTGTTTATACAGATTACTTTATAACCGGGATTGAGAGAGAGAGGAGGGATTCTCAGGGAGTTTTCAGAGGTGAAGACAACTGTCCAGTAAGTATCTTGTTCATTGCTTCATTATTAATTATTCTTTTTTGTGTATACATGCTGGAAATATTTCCATGACATGATATGTTTAAATGCCTGTGGAGAATACTGTAGTATTTCTAATTTGATACTAATATTGTACTAATGTGATACTCTGTTAATCCTCTTAATACTGTGATGATATAGCCACTATTAGTAAACATATATGTATATGGATATCAGAATTATTTGTTTGCTAAGTTGATTTGGTGTTTGAGCCATGTTTGAGGTTGCACTGTCAGCAAATTGTACAGCTTTTAGAGATAGCAGACATGTACAGATTTTAGCCTACTTATTCACAAATGTCTCCTTAATTGGTGTTGCAGACCATGCCGGTTATAGACGTTGAAAACTTAACAGACTTGGAGAAAGCCAAAATGGAGGTAGACCAGCTTAAAAAGGAAGTACAGCTTGAACGAGCAGTGGTAAGTTCCTCACAATTCACATTTAATAGAACTGACATGATTAATCTGTCCTAAACAGGCCTCAAATATTATACTCACACAGTATTGTGGCCACATTTCATCACTGTTTGTGATTTTGTCAACTGTGGTACTTTAAACGTGCGACGTGTGATAGTAACATCTTTGTTCATGTCAGTGCCATAGGAAGGATTTAGAACAATAATCTTAATCGTGTCATGACGAGAGGGCTTGCCAACTCAGTGAAAATAGCCAGAGAGATAATCAGATGAAGAAACAAATCAATTAACCTTAGCCTATTTAAATGATCTATAAATGACCCTCTAAAAGTGGTGGGTTTGATGCCTCTTTACAGGTCTCAAAATGCTGTACTGAATTCATGGAACATGTCCAGGGTTTGGTGGAAGAGGATACCCTTGTCAAAGGCATTGCAGAGGACAAGAACCCGTTTAAGGAGCTCAAAGGTGGATGTGTCATTTGCTAGAATGGATTGAGGAACCGCCTTCCTTTTTAACCCTACTTCTAGTGCCCTTTGGAGTCCTGCTGCTACCAATAAGTCAGAGCAGGATCCATTAGAACATGGATTCATATGCAAACACATCTGAAGGTTTTTATCACGCCTTTGTAAAAAATGACGTTCCTTGGCCCTTTCCGGTTGTACCCTTGTGTTTTCCCTCACAGTGACATAATAAATCACAAGTTATTTTGTGCAAGTGTTGTTCCTTTTTTTAATTTGATGTATTCTGTGCCACACTTGTGTCAACATTTTGCGTGAGTGACAAGTCTTTAGGCCTACTGATCATTTTCATTATCTGTGCTTGTATGAATATAGGATATATTGATATGCATTGGCTTAGCCAGTGAAAAAAGTTAGAATGTTTCCAAGTGTTTAGCATTGGCAAGGGCCCTTATGATATTAATATTATTGTTAATGATAACAGAGCTCAAAATTGTATTCTTCCATAGGGGCTGTGCCCCTGTGCCCATAGCCAATGTAGGTTCCTAGTAACAGTAGTAAACACATTTTATGTTGTGCTTTCTGGAACAATTAGTTAAAACTTCAGTCTGTAGCCTAATCATGAATCGACTACATCAGGACACGGAAATATCAACTGTGTTCCCATTTGTCATTTGTGTAGATTTGACGCATGCGCAAGACTGAAGTGGTAGCTCTAGACATGGCGCTCTTGGAGAGAACCCTTCGTCGTCATCTGACTCCTAATCGCATCCTTTTTAAAGCAACGGCGGTTTGCATTAAAAGACAGTTATCAGAAAAAGCTTCCTCCAAGATCAAGGACACCAGCAGTTCCGAAGCATCTGATCACATACTTTATTCGCCGGAGCATTTTGCACTAAAGGAAACCCTAAAGAAGGTATCTTAAGCTAGCCTGGAGCGCTAGCGCTAGTTTTGTTGACATTAAGAATGTGTAACATTTGTTCCCAATAAGTTGTCTTGGGTGGGTGAAAAAATGTGTTTGTCCACCTATGTAGAGATAGTTGGCCATTGTTCATGCATTTGTCCAAATGAAGTAATGTGGTCTGTCAACTTGTAGAAGTGGGTGAGAGGTCATTGTGTTACGTCAGGACACAATCATAACATTTCGTCCACCAGACCACGTGTATGTTGTCCCGATGAAAGCGCCCGCATGACGTTTATGATCGCTTTTGTTCTTAGAGGTCGTCATACAATTCATGTTCAGTGACAGTACTTGTGTGTATACAACTGCAATCCGTTGTGATTGATCCACTGGTGATGACATCGGGTAACAGCTGTTATTATCAAGTGTAGTTAGATTTAGCTATTTTGTACTCCAATTCAACATGTCTGGGACAAAGTGAGGAAAGGTGTGATATTACAGTTTACAGTAGCCTATGCCTGTTTACAGGATGGCACTCAAATCCCTCAAACAGAAAAAAAAATCTGTTTACACCCGATATTGTCCTTCCAACAATTCAGGTGTCTGTGGGTTGATCAGAAGCTGCATGCTGAACGATACAATCATTCTGAGCAGGGTCAGCTTGCTTGCGCTTACTGCAGAGCTCTTGCCCTAATCATGCAAAAGCTGCGCTTGGAAATAACATATCCTGTGAGACAAAACACACACTGACTGTAGTGTGCACATAGATTTGTCTTTTGACTTTGTCCTTTGTCAAAGTGTCAGAAATGTGTCCAGAAACAAAATTAGGGTAGTTTTTGTTAATATTAAATGTCACCAGAAGTCCATTTCAAATTTGGGCTCAGCAAATATTCACAGCAAATCAATAACGCTAGTAGCATGTAATAAACAGCAATAATGTAATGTAGTAGGCCTATTAAAGCCCTGAATTAAATTCATTTTTTAAAATATGGAATCATCTCATGCATTTGTCAGCCATGATGTGTCAGAGGCTCCATTTATAGTATTGTAGTGTATATCTAGACCCCCATTCAGCACTTTACCCCAGTGATTACCACATTATTGTAAAATAAAAATAGATGTCCTTCTTCTTAACCTTCATGTCTTTTCTTTTTTTAGCCTAGTCTAGACTTTTGTGGCTAGAGAGGATCTAGACTAAGCATCTCAAAATAGTTCAGTTCACCTTTGGGAAGGCCCATAAACAAAGGGGAAATATGAAGTGCGGGAAAACTGTTATTATTCTGCACCCTGGGAGATAAAAATAGGCTGCTGTGGGGGAAAGGCTTCAAACATAGGAGAGGAAATGGGATGCCAAAAACAATGCAGCCCCGAGAGTGGAAGTACACCTATAGAGACTGGAGTCTGTGATTCAGTGCAGTTACAGTACATACTACAAGGCCTGGAGGAGGAAGGTGCTTGGAAGTGGGTAGGTGAGGAGAGGAAAGGGAAGCCACCCCTTAACTGGTGCTTCGTAACGGCCTTTTCCGATAAGTTGGTCACTTTATTCCATTGTTGTGTTATACTTTCTACTTTCTACTTGGTTTGGATGGTGCGCGTGTTAACTAGTGTTTCATGACAGCATTTCCACATAAGTCGGTCACTGACTCGTCTTCTGTGATGCCCGACAGCTGTGTCACTGTAGGCTTATGTCATTGTTGTGAGTGACAAGTCTTTAGGCCTACTGATCACTTTCATTATCTGTGCATGTATGAATATAGAATATATTGATATACAATGAAGCCAATGAAAAAAGTTGATTGATGATGATTCCAATGGTTCAGCATTGGCAAGGGGTCCTTAGCATACTAATATTATTGTTGATGATAACGAAGCCCAAAATTGTATTCTGTGTCCCTGTGCCCATAGCCATTGTGGGTTCCTAGTAACAGTAGATCACAATAAACACACAAGTCGGTCACTGACTCGTCTTCTGTGACGCCAGAGAGCTGTGTCACTGCACCTTATTGTTGTGCTGTTGTACACCCTGACTTCCTGGTCTTTCTATTTGGTTTGAATGGTGCAGCATAGACTTTACTATTGCTTCACAACAGCATTTCCAGATAAGTCAGGTCACTGACTCGTCTTCTTTAACACCAGACAGCTCTGTCACTGTAGGCTTATGTCATTGTTGTGCTAAACACCCTGTCTCCCTGGTGTCATTTTTAAGACGAATGTGATGTGATGGATAATGCTGCATTTTCTCATTAATTGTATTGCTCAACAGCATTTCCTTTGGGTATACTGTTTTAATTGCCCTTGGCTTTGGCAATGACTGTTGAGATGTATTGTCAAGGCAGGATGTGTGGTGTGTGGTGCTGTGAAGAGAGTCATTGGTTAAAGCACAGGCCTCATGATAGGAAATTCCTCCAAAAGCACCAAAACAGCATAGCAATCTCTTTTAAAATGGAGATAACAGATTTAAGGCCTCTAGAGAAAAGCAACTTCCCATTTCCAGGCCTGGAGGAAGCCTCCCTTCCTGTTTCTGTGCTGTTTGCAAGTATCCAAAGGTTATTTTGTGTTTTCACTAAATGAGGGACTACCCCATGTTAACCCCTTTAGCTGTTTTTATTATAGTTTGTTTTCCTTAAGTAGGGTCATGTGAAATCTGTTTAATTTTTTTCTGAAATTCTGTTTTATTTTTCTCTGAATTCTGTTTTTTCGGTTTTATTTTTAGCTATTTCAGATTAAAAGTCAAGGCCAGAAACAGATATTTTTGTTGACTAAACAGAGCCAAGCTTGCATACCACTCAAGAAATGGATGGATAGATAGATGGATGGATGGATGTGGAAATAAATTGCATTTAGGATTTCTTGATTAGCTGAATATAAGACTAAATATGCATGCACAGTGCATTGTGCTTTGTGGCAAAATTAAAGCTAGGCAAATTTGACAGACACTTATAGACAGTCATGGACTGTCAGAAGAATTGTTGGACAAACGTGAATATTCCTGACATGGTTACTACTAGGCAAAATAGCATTCACACTTAGAGTTTATGGTTATTTTAAGGAGTTTTAGACTGAGAAATAGTGTATTGTAAATATCAATACAATAAATATGCAAATTCTACGTGATTCCACACCTATAACAAAATTCCCCGAAAATCTGTGTGTTTCTTCTACATCAAACAGTACTCTGGCTTGTGTTGGCTTGTCAGCAAAGCCTGGTCTGTTTGGTTTGGAAGAGGGAGTCGAGTTCCCGTCCATCTCTTGCTATCTGTCACAGTCTTTCAAAACACATCAGCAACTTCAGTGGAATTAAAAGCACAAAATGTGCAGTTCTCTTTCTGTTGTAAAGGACATTAACTATGCTGTATGTAAGAGGCAATGATTAAAAAAACACATTTGTAGCTAGTTACACAAGTGAAATTATATATATATATCCATACTAATTGGATAACAGTGATTAAAAACAATAAACAGGCAAAAAAAACCCACTTGACTCAGGTTTTCATAATGGCTTTAATAATAGTTGATGGGTTGACTAAAATTGAAATCTTTCTGCTGTACGTATGAACCTAATTAAGCTTTAATTGATACTTCGCAGAACACTCAGCCCCTCATAATGAATTTCAGCGTGTTCAGCCATAGAAAAAGCCCCTGTTCTGCTTTATTTCAAGGCAATTAAAAGTGGAAAGTTTTCGGGGGGGATAAGCGAGCCTATTTGTCAGCACTCCAAATTGAATGGAAAATATGAAGGCAAAAACAATTTTTCCTGGAACATCCATTTTGTGTTCACGTTATTTGTTCCGTCTTGAGGTAGTTAAAAATGTATTAGGCTAGGTTAGATGTTGTTTTCTCCTCTTTTGCATAGAGTGCATAAATCTGAAAATATGGCTTCTGAAATCTTTTTTTTTTTTTTTTTTTTGGCAATATCAGGCCTCACCTGACAATTCTGTTTCATGGGCTGCAGATGAGAAGTATTGCTCGCTTATAACTTACCACTAATTTTACTGCATGTCCTACTCAGTATGTCAATGCATGTGACAATAAAACATCCTTGTATCCTTGTATGACTTTACTGTGACTCAGGCACAGAAAAAAAGGTGGCTTGGCTTGGTGATGACATTGATATTCGCAGCGCATTTCTCTAGACCACCATGACGACTGCTAACAAGAATCCAAAGAAGTTGCACAATCGGAGGCTCCGGTGCTTGCCATAGACTTTAAAATCCCCTGGGCCATTAGTCTACTATGTCTCACATGGAAACAAGATGAATTATGGACCATAACAATAATACTATAATATTGTGTAATTGTTTCTGTATGACAGTCTCTGACATGCATGGGAATTGGTCGGATGTGCAGGAGTTGGTGGAAGCAATGGTGGCAGGCTTTACCACCAGGAAAACATTGTGTGCCTGTTCAGGTTTTGCTCACCACAGTGACTCCTCTCTGTGGCATTTCAGTGCCTCAGTGATCAGGGTCAGTGGTCTGGATACATATTGGCTTTTGGAAAGATTTTTGAAGTGGGTCACCACAGTTGACACAAAAAGGTTGTTCTTTATGGTAAAGTCCAAACTTCCTCTGTCAGGAAGCCCATGGTATTCATCAGTTTTTAATAAACTGATTAAAATTCATATGAGCTTAATGGTAAGTGAGAGTTAAGCAAAGCAATGTAAAGCAAATACTAATTTATATTATAAATTATTCATATATATTATTTTTTAATATTTTGTACAGTTCTAGAGCCCAAAAACAATTCACATCATAAAAGAAAGATGACATTTTATGGCAGAATTGCCCGTGTTTGTGTGCAATAACTTATAGACCCCCTACAATGTGGACAGGGAGATATGTAAAAAACAAAAAATATGTACACAGCTTGACCTGCTCTTCGGCTGTTGCCTCTACCTGTGTTTTGTAGATTGTGGATCAGGAGATTAACCCCCATGTGGACAAGTGGGAAGAAGAAGGACTATTTCCTGCTCACAAGATTTTCAAGATCCTTGGAAATGCTGGGTTTTTGGGGGTCAACAAGCCTGTCGGTAGGTGGACTTACTTACTGAGATGAGATTGTATTGAAACTTCCTGAATTTCTTGAGTCTTCTCAGTTCATCTTAAATTTGTGTTTGACCTCTTTTTGCAGCAACTGTGAACATCATACAGGCCGCTCTATTTAAAGAAGTGCATCAAATGGAAACTATGTAGATAAATAAATAAATTATAGACAATTATCTCAGGAAAAGAAGTGGGAATCTATTGTCTCCATGAGTGCATGGGTGTCAGGTCCTTTGAAAGGGTTTAAAATGATGATACAATAACTAGAATGTATAATTTATTCTGTGAATGGCAATGGCAATGAAGTATGACAAAAAACGACATCTCCTCCAGGAAATCCAGTACATTATCAGTACCAAAGATGAAGAATGGAAGAAAAGAATATGAAAAGGAAAAAATAGCTCTGGATTTTCTTTGTGTCAGCAGCAGACTTTATTTAAATATTCTTATTTAAAAAAAACAAATGTCTCAGCAGTTATCGAAAACCAGGGCATACGAGGTGAATAGTTGTGTCCTATGAAACATACATACCATATTTACTTCTTCTTCATGTCCAAACATTTTATCCTGCAGTCACTCATAAAGGCACTCGGTCACAGATAAATATTCACAGACACAAACATGTGCACACACACACACACAAACATGTGCACACACACACACACACACACACACACACACACACACACAAAAAAACAAAATATTTTGTATTATTGCACCCTTGAGGAGATGTAATGACGGGTGCGGCAAGTCAGACAGCTCTGCCTAAAGCGCCCAAATGAATTTCTAGCCTTCCTCCATTGTAACAAAACAGAGAAGGAACAACAGAGTAGCCTGGTATAAATAGAGAAGGTAAACAAACTTCACAGATGAGGGCTGTGTATGTAGGGACTGATAGGATGGCCCTATCAGGGGAGGGCAACAGATTGAGAAAGCTGTAGGTCAGATCAGGGAGAGTGCAGCATTAGAAAGTGCTGAGGTCGGGAGAGTTTTGCATAAGCTCGCCTGGATTACAGGGCAACGAGGGCTGTTCCCGACGTGCGATTACCAGACTGGGATATTAGATGACCTCAGTAAAAGACTTGAGTGTGTATGCCAAAGAAGCCACTGCACCTTCACAGAAGTATCAGCTCTACACGAGGCCACTGTGACCGTTTGACACGAGTGACGACAGGCCTTTTTTTTATTACTTATTTTTTAAACCCAGTCGTAACCTCTGCCCCTCTTACACCAGTCACCCTCCCTAGCTGTCGTAGTCCCAGTTCTGGAGAACTCATAAGACTGACTGTCATTCCCTGAAAAATATTTAGGTGGACTTCCTTGTAACTATTAACTGGGCGCTGGTTTCTTGTGATCGTCACAGTGTCATTGTAATGTGTTTAGTTTGTTATTTCCATGAATGTGCTTTGTCGTCATCTGTTAGCTGTGAGTTACACGAAAGGGAAGACGTCCAGCAAGACTTTTAAAATGATTCTTCAAAACGAATCCCTAATGACGTGTGCAAGTGAAGAGACTTGAGGGAAATGTGTGTTACAAAGTCCAGGGACATTGACATTAACTCAAAAAGCTTTTTCGAATGTTGTAATGTGTACAAATACAAAACTGCTGCCAACACACACCGACATAAAACAACAAGAGTACACAAAAAGCATATTATACTCTAAAACACGGAAACAAGACATACACAAACAAGAGCATACTGTGCTTTAAAACAGCCAAAGTGATGGAGAGTTTTGCTCTCAGCACTGTGAGTTCTCTAAAAGCGGAAACTTATTCCACTCTGCCAGCAAAACGGTCAGGCATAACATTGGTGACCTCCCCTCCCGTGTCCAGGGTCATCATTCAGTCAGCGGGAAGTTTCCACGGTAACTCATCTCTATTAGGATGACTTGGCAGTGAAAGTATTTTTCCCAAATCCCTGTGTTTTTTTTCCCTCATCTCTTTTACCTTTGTTACAAAATCTAGACAGTGGGGATGACATGATGAATTCATCATTCAGTTTCTATCTTACAACCTGCTCTGATGAGTATTTAAGCAATGAGTCAGAAGCTGTAACATTTTATGGCTGTTACACACCAGAGATAGGTGATTAATCCCACTGATAATAGTCCTTCCCACCAGAGCCAGTCACTAACAAACATCATTGTAGGTAAGGAAATGCATTCTGGTCTTACAAGGATGTGGTCCCCACCCGGTTTATGAACGTAGCGATATCATATTGCTTTGAGTTCTTACTCATATGATCAAGGTCTTGTGTGCCTCACCCATACTGTATAATAAATTGATTGTTCAGTTTATTACAGTGGCAGGTTTAAATTAATAACCCATGTGTTTTAAAAGCACTTGTTACAGCTGCATGTACACAAATACTTGTCTGAAGTGTTTGGTGTCTCTCTCCAAGTAACTGCTTCGGCTCTGGCTCCTCTTTTTGCTGTAATGAATTGTATTTTGGCTCTACTGGTATAGCAGTGGCCTTCTTTCTTGTTGTGGATGTCCGCCCTCAAGTTAAGGCAGCTGTGTTGGTCCAGTCCACATCTTTTCCCCCCGCTGGATGCCTCGCTGCTCTTTTCATCATGGCCTCGGCCAACTGTGACAGCGACCCACCCTTGCAGAAGAAACAAGCAGTAAATTTGCGGCCGTCTTCTGATTTGTTCTCTGTCCGAGCTGACCGCAGCGGTGTGGTCAACATGTCAGCCCCCGGGGCCCACATGTAGCATGGAGGGGTGTTTTCACAAAAGGCCAGCTCAAATATTTACTTGCCCTACATGCTTTGTCAGATGTACAACATCCTCAGTTTCCTGTATGACTGCAGGCCGAAGATAACGGGGCAGATGACAGGACAGATGATTGCAAACAGATAGCCCTTTAATTCCTTAATTCCATCTTCTTCTAGAAGATAACTGTTTTCTGTGAAGCACCAAAGCAGCGTTATGAAGTTTTGGTCTAAAACTAGGGAGCTCTCTACTTTAAAAGCATGCATGCACAAGCCTTGCAGATCCGACCAAAAAGCTGGCACTGATACAATCCTACTTAGACATTAACTGCCATCTGTTGGCATATTGATGGTGATGTTGTTAAGGCTTTTATATTTTCTGATGTTGCCTTTTAAACTGAACAATAACAACTCTACAGTGTACGCCCTAGATGGCTCTTGGAAACAACAGGTGTGATTTTGGTAACACTTTCTATGAAGGCCACATCTATAGCGCATTATGAGGGCATTTATAACAAATTATAACGCGCATCACGACTACTTACAATGCATCATGACTGCACTCACAATGCTTCACGATGCATTATATTAACAGTTATGAGTAGCTATGAACCTGCACCTTATAATGCTTTATAAATTCAAGGGTGTGCACACATTATAATGCTTTGTAAATCCAAGGGTATTGTGAGTGCTTATGACTAGTCATTAACCATGGGGCTTATAATACATTATGATTACTAATACCCCTCCATGCACTCACCTAGATGATAAGCAGTCATAAGGACTCACAAGACACTATAATGTTCCATCTGGGATTGTAAGACGTCAATGTATGAACCTACCTTATAATGCGTTATAAATCCAAGGGTGCTCATGACTACCATGAACCACAGGTGTGCACCAGGGATGGAAATTAACCACCCGCCACCTGCCAAATGCGGGTAAATATGAGTGTTGGCGGGTGAATTTTGTCATTTTACCTGCCACTGTGGCAGATGTGCGAATGCATTCAGCCAAGTTCGATATAGTCTATGAATGCAGTCCCTGGCGCATGTTGTAGCGTAGCTATCAGTTAGTAGACAGCACAGGTGCGTATAAGTTTACCAATTATTGATAAGCAACACTCGGGGAGCGTTTCTTGGCTTCCAGCACAGGACTGCATCAGTACTGTTTTCTCATGTTGATGATAATGCCATATGCGCACAAGTTAACTAACCTGTGATTTTAACGTAACCTATTAATAGCGGCAACAACACCAATTTCAGAAGAGCACGGATCCATTTCCAAAGCAGATATAAATATTTTAAATTATTAACAGATTGTTAATTCCACTCATGTCAAGGCCTATGCATGGCTGATGTTAGGTCTGACAAGACCACACACCGACACACGTAGCACGCCATGCACTAAGCGAAATACATAAGCTTAGAACACTAACCCATCGTTTTGACACTTTAGCCCATGATAGGCCAACCTTGCACATGAATGCACAGTAGAAGCACAAAACGTTTAACAGTAGCCTACACAACAAAATCAATTCCACATCAGCACAGAAAGCACTCGGCGGTGTTCTAGCCTACTTGGTAGTATCCAACCATAAATTATGTGAGTCTTATTTCGCTGCACAAACTGGCAATTTACTCAAGTAGGCTATGTCCCAGTTAATATTGACAGCATATCAAGTCATATACTTTGTGTGTGATCAATCATAGGTGTGTGTGCCATTATCAGCAGCAAGTAAGAATCTCTGATGTAGCTGCTAAGCTGTCTCAATAAGATTTTACCTTTGACCTTAATGTAGCCTACATATAAACTACTTTTCATTACTTTTCAAATATTGTGTTATATTTTAAAATTGCTTAGATGGTGAAATTAGAAATGATAGAAACATGTTCAACAGGAAGGCTTTACCATAAAGCAACAGAGGCCCAGAGCAGTTGAATGCAGTTGGAATAGGCTAATGAAGTATATTCTATATAAAAGGGAGAGATTTGGTGCAGCACGGAAGTCTTCTTTTTTACTTTTATTATTTTATAGGTGCATAACAACTAACGTTTCGACGCCATGCGTCCATGTAGTCCATGAAGTATATTCTATCTGTTGCAGACAGATATTGCTACATATTTCTAACCACCTAATGATGTCGTTTTCACTTTCTTTGTGTCTTGTGTAACTCAACAGATAAGATGACACAGGATTACTGTAAACTTCTGTATTTACAAAACCGTAATTTTGAGTCACTTTGGCTTTATTTCCTGTTTCACAACATTGCCGGTAACCCTTGGATAGAGTTTGTATTATGACCAAAAAGAGATATTGTTAGGCTATGCCTATCTCATGTATTTGTAACACAATAGCAGAATAATCAGCTCTGTAACAAAGTGAATTGGAAAATATTTACATTTGTAGGCATTACAATGTGCGGAAGGGTTGAATATATAAAATGGCTGGTAAAAATGTTGAGTGGCTGGTAGATTTTAGAATCTACCTGCCACAGTGGCAGGTGAACAAAAAAGTTAATTTCCATCCCTGGTGTGCACACATTATAATGCTTTGTAAATCCAAGGGTGTTGTGAGTGCTCATAACTAATCATTAACCATGGAGCTTATAATACATTATGATTACTAATACCCCTCCATGCACTCACCTAGATGATAAGCAGTCATAAGGACTCATAAGACACTATAATGTTCCATCTGGGATTGTAAGATGTCAATGTATGAACCTACCTTATAATGCGTTATAAATCCAAGGGTGCTCATGACTACCATGAACCACAGGGCTTATAATACATTATGATTATGAATACACCTCTATGCATACACCTAGATGATTAGGACTCATAAGACACTATAATGTACCATGTGGTATCATAAGCTGTCAATGTGTGCTCTAAGTAAAGTTACATTTATATGGATGCATCTATAATGAAGCACACCTTATCACATTTCATTGTTGGGGCTTATAATACATTATGATTACTAATACTCCTCTATGCACACACCTGGATGATCAACCTGCTGTCTCATAACGTGCTATAATGTTCCATGTGAGATCATATGTTGTCAATGTGTGCTCCAAGTAAAGTGAAGTTCATATGGATGCATCTATAATGCATCATAATGGTTGTGAGTGCAGTCATGATGCATTGTAAGTAGTCGTGATGCGCGTTATAATTTGTTATAAATGCCCTCATAATGCGCTATAGATGTGGCCTTCATAGAAAGTGTTACCGTGATTTTTTTTTTTGTCCTTCAAACGTCATCAGATCATTAAAGATTAATCTGAGGATTATATAAAAGGCAGCTACTCAGACGACATTCTGCAAAATGTCTAACCGTCTTGTTTTAGGCAGGCATAGGAAGTATGGAGGCGTAGGAAGCATGAAACTTATGAGGATTTATGCATTTCCTTCTAAATGTACAAATGCAAACCATTATCAGACGTGAGTGAAGGGTTAATCATGCTGTTAGCATTGAGGGTCCTATGGAATAGCTGCCAGCTAATGCCATTTTATCTGCTATGTAGCAGCAAATTCCTGGTTACACGGACTTCAAAGGTTTATTCAGGGGTAAAGTCCCGTCGAAGAAATTGCAGTTCAAGTAGAGATGCAGTTCTTAGTTTTCAAAAACCTTTTGACCAAAATTATTTATTTTTTTTTCCTTTTTTTCCTTTTACCCTTAACATCCACAGCAGCCTGAAGGAGATGAGTTGGACACTTTTTTTCAGTGCATCGCCTCGTTTGAGAAGCAGTATTAAGACACAATAAAAAAGAAAGATGTCTTGTGAAAAATGTTTCTCAGGAGATTCATTCGACCTCGAACACCTGCATTGTCTCGGCTGTTCTGAAGGCTTTGTAAATTCTTCTCCTGCTCTTTAGCGAAAGCATGTCTGGCTTGGATCGGCCTACATCAGACGCTTCCAGTAAATCATGAAGGTGAACGCGAAGGTCATGGCAGAACAGAGGGCTTACTCACAGTGTAGTCATAGGATCCTGGCTTGTAAAAAGAGAGCATTACATTGCTCTTTTAATGTTGCCCATGTCCATGATCACACAAAATTATCATTTAATAGCTGTATGATCTGCAGACATGCGGTGATTGATTATGTATGCACATATAGCATGGGGAAAATGCACTGGAAAGATTTCAGAAAAGTACAGTGTTGTTGTGATGTTTGTGCTATATGATGTAAGAACATGCTTTGATTAATTATGCATGTATGTACATCTTGCATGGGAGGAAGAAGGCAATGAAAAGATTTAAGAAACGTGAGGTCTTCTTTGTGTTGTTGACAGAGTATGGAGGCCTGGGGCTGGACTTTAGCTACAGCGTGGCAGTGTCAGAGGAGCTGGGCAACATCAACTGCGGCGGGATCCCCATGGCCATCGGAGTGCAGACGGATATGGCCACACCCGCACTGGCCAGGTAGGGTCTCCACCGCACACACATACATGCGCACGTTTTCATTTCCCAGCTTGGGATGAATAAAGTACCGGTATATCCATCCATCCATCCATCCATCCATCCATCCATCCCTCCCATCCATCCATCCATCCATCCATCCATCCATCCATGACACACACACACACACACACACACACACACACACACACACAGTATTGGCAGTGTAAATGTCTACATACATTGTGGTCTTTGGTAGCTTATATGTGTTTGTGCACACATGGCCTAGATTATGCGTTAAGTACACAAAGCATAAGAAATAGATATAAAATATTCAATGTGTTAATCTGTATGTGAATGTACCTGTTTATATACCAGTACCAGTAATAAAGAACTTCAGGGCATTCACGGGAAATAAAGCAGAGTGAAAGCTTTTACATAGTCGGAGGTCCAACTTTGATTTAGTTTTTATTTGGAATAATTATGTTCCACACAAGGGCCCCCGTAGGACATGACTCACAGCTACACAGCAAACCGGGTCCTCAACTTCTATTAAAAACAAAACAGTGTGTCACAGCCACATTATGCTTATTTAATTATGATTCGTGGTGGAAGTGCTGCTGTTCCATGAAAGCACTCATCCACTTTGTACCCCTCTTCCCCCCCCGCCCTCCTCATCTTCCTCCACCTCCTCCTTCTTTTGCTCCTCCTCCTCTTCCTCCACCTCCTCCTTTTTCTCCTCCTTCTCTTGCTCCCCCTCCTCCTCCTCTTCATCTTCCTCCTCATCTCCCTCTTTTCTGGCCCTTTAGATTTGGCTCCACAGAGCTGAAGAGAGAGTTTCTGGAACCGTCCATAATGGGGGACAAGGTGGCTTGCCTGGGGGTGAGCGAGGTTGGAGCAGGCTCCGATGTCGCCAGTAGGTTCCTTTGCCTCATAACACAAAGTCATCATCAGATGGGAACTGTTTTCTGTGTCTTTGTCATTTCTCTGCAACAGCCCACTAAACAGAATGAGTTAACGTATTTTAACATAAGTTTCAAAACAGTGGAGTTTTTTTTAAAAAAAAAGTTAATCTTCTGTAAACAGAAAGATAAGATGAGAACCACTTTCCTATGTAGAGTGGTGTGCTTTCCTCTCTTAATTGCTGATATCAAGGATTTGAATCCACACATCACACTGTCTTGCAGCACGTTGATGTTTACTAGTCTGGTAAGGGAACCGTCCAGGAGAAGTTGAATGACTCATTAAACCACATCCCAGTGAGTCACTGAGGGGTTTTAGCTGGTCATTGTTCAGAGTGGGGATGTGTGAACATGGCCTCATGCAGCTGCAGGACATGCTCAAACAGACAAGTAGAATTCCTAAGATGGCGTTCAGGCTGCGGTGCCTTTTTCTACCTCCAAAACACGAGAAGCGTCGCTAGTATTCCAAAATTCCAAGCGCTTGCTGGATATGTGAGGTGCAGGCAGAAAAAGCGGCAAGGCACGTTGCAATGGTCAAACCGCTTGTCAGCCACGCCGTTCCATAGGACCACAATTAAATTAGAGCGCCTGGCAGACAAAAAAGTGCCACAGTCTGAACAGCACCTAATGATGATACTGTATGGTGTTTCTTCTTTTTTTTGCACTAGGCATTAAGACAAAAGCTGTGCGTAAGGGGGATGAGCTGGTCATTAACGGGGGTAAGATGTGGACCACTAATGGTACGCAGGCTGACTGGATGTGTCTCTTGGCTAACACCAGTGACGGCCCTCCGCACAAGAGCAAGTCACTCATCTGTCTGCCCATGAACTTACCAGGTGACGACAACAACATACTTCGACAAAGACATAATAAAAGACAAAAACACACTCGTAACAAAATACAAACTAATTTGTACATATAACTTGGATTCTGTTCATGTTGGTAAGAGATTTATATTGCAGTTACTATATCAATTTACATTGACAAACTGTCAGTTTTCCATAAAAGACATTATTAGAGTGTTCTTTCTGATCCATAGTACAAATTGTAGCCTTTCTATGTTAAAAAAATATACATCGATTAAAACTTAGTACTGAATATGGTCAATTCAATATAACATTTATGACATGGCTCACTAAATAAAAACAGCATGCTGCGTGTGCCTTGACATGTATTAATTTGCTTATTTCAAAGGGATCCATATTGCCCGCAAGATCGATAAGATGGGGATGCGGTCATCGGACACGGCAGAGGTGTTCTTCGATGATGTGAGGGTGCCATACCAGAACATCATCGGCAAGGAGGGGATGGGCTTCACCTACCAGATGCTGCAGTTCCAGGAAGAGCGTCTGTGGGGGGTGGCCAACAGTAAGTGCACAGTGACCCTTAACCTTAAAATGGCCCCCACTGTGCAATGTGCTTATCTCCTGATTCATCTCATTTCTCAAGATTCCCAGCAGAAGTGGAGAGGTGTGTGTATGCGTGGCTGAGAGTGTAAAAAGGAGGGTTTTACAGTTAATATGAGTAGAACTCCAAGACATATGGGTCCCTGAAGCAATGCAGGGTTGTTCATCATATAAATGTGTTTGCAATGCATTCAGTGCTCCAGTTCTGTCTGAGCCTCTCGCTGAAGGGAAACTCCGTGGATTCTTGCATCAGAGCCAAATGCTGTTAGAAAGTTGACTTTTCCTTTTTGCAGGAAACACTGGTCATCCCTCCCCCCCTCCCATCCATCCCTCCCCCCATCCTCCCCCACCCCAACTTCCTCCACTTGACAGTTGCGATCTGAAATGTCCCTTGCCACCCAAGGAAACCTGAGTCACCCATCCTCTCGCAAATGCCACTGATGGCATGGAGATGATGGTTGGGGACACCGAGTCACACGGTCACCCACCCAGTGACTGCTGTCCTGCACAGTGGTGAAAATAGGAAACAATGCTCTGGAACGCTCTGGTCTTTAACGGCTCCCCCAGTAGCACAAGTTGTAGCCAAGCATTGACAGTGTGTCAAGGATGTGTATTTTAGGGATGTGGAAGTAGACGCAATCAGAGATTTCCTGAATTATGTGCGTTTATTTCGACCCTTTGATTAATCAGCCTTGGGATGAAGGTCACCATCGAGTGACTAAATGTTCATGAAAACCTTCTTGAAAACCCTTTGTATCGCCACTGAGTGACGAAATGTTACTGAAGACCTTGTAATTTTTCTTTTTTATCAAGAGCCTTCAAAATGTCGTTGTAAATCGTGTGTCAGGTTCCTCCTGTATTTGTTGAGTCACTGAGAAATGCTAATGTTGCGTTTCCTCGGACAGTTATGACCATGATGGACAAGGTCATTCAGGAAACCGTGGGCTACACCCGGCAGAGGAAGATCTTCAACATGCCGGTGCTCTACCACCAGGCTGTGCACTTCCGGCTGGCCGAGCTGCAGACCGAGGTGGAGCTGCTCCGCTCCCTGCTGTACCGGGCCACAGGTGGGTCCGCTAAGCACTGCCAGCGCTGGGGAGGAATAGCTTAGCCTAGCCTAGCCTAAACTAGCCTAGCTTTGTAGAGTATGTGTCATTGGGGTATATAACAAAGGTGGTTAAGCGATAAACCTGCTTTATTTAAAGCTGTTAGTGGAAAAGCCCAGGGCTTCATTCTCTTACCTAAACAAATAGTAAATGGGCTCTTTTTCAGTCAGATTTACGACTGCTTCTGGGTTAAATAAACCATGGTTATTACGTAACCACCTTTGCAGTGTACCTTACAGGTGTTTGAAATGGGCTCAAGATGTCTGACAGCTAGATTCGATTCAATTCGATTCGATTCGATTAGATTAGATTAGATTAGATACCTTTATTGTCACTGTATACAAGACACAATGAAATTACAGCTGCCCAATCCAGTGGAATTTAAAAAAGAGACACACATCATGCAAACACACACCAGGGACACACATCATACAGAACAGAACAAGTGAGACTTCGAGAACACATTTGTACCTAAAGGCTGTACACATAGAAAGTATCATAATGTTATAACTTGATATAATGTACGTAAGTAATTTATTTGTTTTTTTTATCTATTCATTTCAGTAACATAACATTTTGGCATGTTTTGTTTTTAAATATGCAGTTTGTCTGTGTCCAGACTACAGGGATACCCTGCATTATGTCCTCTGACATGACCTTAAATGTGTTATGCAGCTCTGCAAGCGAAGCCCACTGTAAGACCGTTGTTTGTTCCAAAGAGGGTGATGTGCTCTTGTTTGCACTGCTGCCAGAATATTAACTGTAACAAACCCATATGGATTAACAATGAGTTGTATTTCTGTATGTAACTAGCATGCCATTCCTCTAAACAAGTGGAAACATGTTGTTAGAACCGCAGACAGCCGGATCGTTGTAGCCTCAGGTACACCGTACTGAATTGATGAGCTGGATGAGCAATATCGCATCTGTTCTGGTTTCATCAGCAGAGTCTGTGCAGAGGATTTGTGGACTTGAATTTGAATCAGCTTACCGATTAAACTCCTAATATTATTATTATTATTATTATTATTATTGTTGTTGTTGTTGTTGTTAATAATAATAATAATAATAACTACCCACCTTCGAAAACAACACAGCCTAAATTAGATTAGACTAGAGGCCAAATAGTTTGCGTAGGTATAAGGATAAGCATGTAACATAGAAATAATCTGGCCATTGTTTGAACTATGGTAAATTCAGAAACAATTGTGAAGCTTCATAAAGTTAGACCTTTAGAAATAACTTACTAACTTACTTAAAGTACTAATTCCAGTCTAAAAAGCACAAAAAGTGGGCAAGCACATGGGTCATTGTGTGTCTGTGTGACTCTCCACTCCTTCCTGTTATATATATACAGGTATGTACATCAGGGGCCAAGACGTGACCAAGCTGGCCTCGATGGCCAAGCTGAAGGCGGGCCGGCTGGCCAGGGAGGTGGGGGACAGCTGCCTGCAGTACTGGGGAGGCATGGGCTTCACCAGCGACGTGCTCGTCAGCAGGTTCTACCGGTGAGCCAGTCCTGGCATGCATGCACGCTCCAGTCACCTACCTGGTACCCTGCCAGGAAACACGCACGCATGCCCGCTCTTCCTCTGTCTCTTACACACACTTACGTCTGACGACGTCTGCAGTCGTCATCTGTTGGTAGTGACAGCTAGTGATGTGGCCGATTGAGTAAGCACTTGTGATTATGTAATTATTCAGAGGTTCACTCACTGATACAAATTAATAAGTAGACGCTATAGAATATTTTTTTCTTCTTTATCTCAGAGGTTTTGTTAGGAAATGAAGTTTGACATATTGCTTTTAAGCACCTCAGAGAGATATTAGTGCCTGTAATGGATTTGACTAACAGAGTAATAAGAGGAACTGATTTATGTTTGAATGGTGGGTTTTCTTTAACCAGTTCACTGTAGCCCTGTTGATTTTTGTGTAAGTTTAAAGTGTAGACTTTTACAAGCAAGCAATACTTTTTAAACACATTTTATTCTTGACACCCCCCCTAAATATAATGTTAGCAAAAAAGTTTAGCAAGCCGTATAAATAATTGTCTAAGTATTATAAATGAAAATACAAGAAGTTGGAAAGCTCACAAACAAAACACTGCAGACAAAAACGCTGCATTTTTTATCTCAAAAGATGTCCGTTCATCAAAGGAAGTTGTTCTTGATTGCCGTTTCCTCTTAAAGAACAGTGTTTTAGTTTGACAGTTATAAGTTATTTCATCATTTTTAAGACGTGTTGCTTTTTTTGGCAGAGACATTTCTATGGACCTGTATGATAACAAATAAGAGGACTACACTTTTACTGGTGTATATTTGTAGCGCTTGTGCCCTGTTGCACAGTTATACTGTCGTATTTTTGGTTTTGAATGCAACATTTATTGCTGTAAAATCATTACAAATTCTCTTTTTTCCCCCTCACTAAATCAGGGATGCAAGATTAATGTCCATCGGTGGTGGAGCGGATGAAGTCATGCTGGGCATCATATGCAAGTACATGGACACCATACCCAGGAAATGACATCACAACATTGGCTACTTTTTAATAATTAAGTGCACTCATGTGAAGGTGTGTAAAAGAGGTTTTAGTAAGAATGGTTTATCCAGTGCCTTAGTGTGCCTTATCTGTATATAATTACAATGATTTTCTCACTTTTTTGTGTAGAATGAGTGTGAATATTTGTACAGCTCTTGTGAATTACAGCAAGAAATGCTTCTATGATCATTGTTTGTAAATGAAGAGAAGTAATTAAAACCATAACACTTCATGTATACACATAGAATGTTTAATGAACTCATTTGTTCCTCTTATTTACAACTAGTAATTTACAGAGAAATTCAACAGAGCACATGCACTGTTCTTACACCTCAGAAGTATAAGTTAAGATGCTTTTCTGCAGGAAAGGTGCCACGGCAAAACAAAAAGTACCCACAAATGAAAAAAAATCCAGTCCTTGTAGCTGCTGCAGTGCATGATGCACTAAAGGATCCTGCAGGCAGCTAAAATTATCATAAATCAAACCAAAGGAGTTTATGCCATGGCCTAACAGTGTCCTGAATAAACTGTAAAATCAGGTGATCATAATTACAGAGTGTGTGTGTGTATACCTTTACACAGCACTCTGATCATGTATTAGACCTGCACTGATCTATTTCAGGGTACACATCTGTGTAGTTGGAACTCACAGATTTGTTTTTCTTATAATAGCCCTTGCTATATTGTGGACAGTCACTCCACAACTTGATTTTTCTTTAAACATATTTATGAAAAGACTCCACAATACACAGTCAAACTTAACATGTCACAATATGAATCTCTGAAGCTATGGCTTGCCTTTTTTACAATCCTTTTTTAAGTCTTCTAAACTCATAACTTCTTGATGAAATCTGATGTCAGCTTTTCAGTCAGTTGTCAGCTGTTGAAATCAAACTATGTTGAAGTCCCGGGTACTGAAAATGACTGGTTATCAAAAGACTACCCCATCTGTTACTCTCCAAGGCAGGCTCATGAGCCAGTCCTTCTACTGTACTGAATATATATTTGGCTCAGTCTCTTATACGGTTCTCTTTAGTACAGTGTGGGAAACTAGACAGGGCAGTGTTACATTACATCTATGTATATTGGCGGGGTAAGACACTTCTTACATTGCACAGTTTGTATAAATGGTTCCTAATAATGGTGAAAAAAACACCCTCATGGCAATTTGTCATTGCAACTGACAGTCCTGCATTTTTGTTTTGTTGCTTTAACCCTTGAACTGATCCAGAGCAAAATGGCACACGGAGCAAAAGATGCAGATATGTTGGGCTTCTTGTCCATCACCTTAATCGAATGACCCAGTACAAGATAGTGAAGACAAAGAGAGCGAAAAGCAACATGTAGCAGAAGACTTTGGTTTGGCTCCCCCTGGATAACAGCTTCAACCTACCCATGGTGGCCCCCAGTAAGCCTCCTGTTGAGTCAAAATCAGAGTCCTGGGAAAAAAGATGGTTGACGTGTTTGGAAACATGTTCAACAGGAAGGCTGTGGCTATCAAAATAAAAACAGTAGCCTATGATATCATCCTAAAAAGGCTGAAGGATTACACATAGCTGATTCATCTAAAGGAAAAGTACATTTCCAATTTAATTATTTTGTAATTTTTAGTGTTTATTTTACTTTCACAGTGGAAACTTACCATATCTGTCAACATCTTGTTCTGGTATTTCACTTCTGTTCCAATGTCAATAGACAACTGAAGAGAAAAATGGAGGGAAACGTGACTCACAATTGTGTGTTGCCATATTTAAAGGGCAGTCAAGTTATCAGTTTAATTAACCCAGTCTCAGTGTCCTGCTGTAGGTACTACTTACGTGTTTCAAAGCACTGACTTTTGCCCTCAGGCCTTCTTGTAAGTGCTCATTCTCTTCTTCATATACACTGTAACCACTAGCAACATAGTTGCCTTGTGGACCTCCTTCGCCTGTTGATACAAATGTACCAAGGATACAATCGTGTTATTGAAGTGTCCAACTGTAATAAGAACTGTTGTGAGGATAACGTGCGTGACATTATCAAGGTCCACACTAGTGGTTGTCAACACTAAAGGCCACAGGCATGTATGTCTTTGACATAAAGCAACATTGACGTGCATTACCAGTTACACTTTCACAACGTAAGGCGTCAGCTAAGGCCCGGGATAGGCCAAGTGACGTGAAGACTTCATACCGGTTTAGAAGTGTAGAAAACTTGATTTTAACTTTTTTGCGAATTCGTTTGAGGGCGTAACTAAGCATAATGTGGTCATGGCTAAAGGTATACATTGCTCATCCTAACGTTGGCTAACTACTTTACTTCAACCCCCAGTTTACAAACTTGTAACTATACAGCTAATACAAATAGGCTAACAAGCCTAGCGGTTACATGAGCTATGTGGTTCACAAATAAATGCTGATGGGTTAGACTCCTTCCTGTTTATGTTTTTTTCAACTGTTAACACACACTAAAGAACAGACTGGAACAGTTTGTTCCTAAAAAAAATAAATGTACATTGCGCGAAAGTAAATTATATGCAGGCTACCTTGCTAGGTTTAGCTAGGGTAGCTGAATCTGTTTAGTCTAACAACAATAAAGCCTTCTTACCCAAACCTGCGCGCCTCATCCTTGTTTCTTAACGATGATCCCACCTTGCGTACTCAGATTTATCCAAAAATGACGAGGGATCAGTTCTGAAGTATGCAATTAGCTAACCCTTTCAGTTTGTTCTCTGGACCAAACCTTTGACCAAACGCCACGACATCATACGGAAGCCGAATAGGAAAGTGTTGTCATTGTGCCGCAATGATAACTGGGTAAGGGATTTTTTGGGAGAGCGGCGATCCACTGTAGCGTACTGGAAACCACTGTATCACAAGGATATTGTAGGCCTATTTGTATATTTTGTAATTCTTTAAACAAAATAGAAATATGAATAGGTTATGTTTTGTAGCCAAAGTAGGCATAATACTTTGAATGGAAACATATGTCATAGACTTAACCCAACATTATGACTATCTATTGAAAAACGATATTGTAATAAACAGTCAGGCTACTATGAATATCACATTATGTAAAATTCAGTACTTCATCTAAATGTCTTGTCAGGTTCAACCCAAATTGTACTGTCCCAAGAAGAGAAAATACAAAACCTGTTCCAGGACAAAAAGGGATGGGTTAAAGCATAATTCATCACAAAAAGAAAGCTCTGATGCCTGGAACATTTAATTTCCTTCTTCTTGTGGATTTATGACTTTATTAGCCTCGTTAAACAAATGTGTGACCCTGCGTATTTGGATTAAAAGATTGAAATGGCACAATAAAAGCAATAAACCATATGAACAGATGAGGCATTTCTCTATTTGGGTTAAGACATTAAAAGCTGTAGCAGTAGTGTGTTTGAAGGAGTTGGGATTTTGTATAAAAGCAGACAGTAAGCTGTGCCTATAACGTAATCCTTATTTTTTTCCAATGTCTTCTTAAGAAACATTAATTATATCCAAATGATCACTCAAAAGCTCACCGTATATCCCTTAGTTGTATCTTTGTTCTGTGGAAATTTCCATTAAATTGTATGTCATTTATGGTTGGTACTTGCCTTCAGAGGCTGGCTGTTATTGTAATAGCAAGGCCATTTACTGTGTGGTGTTAAAATGCATACTTCACAGCATGATTTGTGTTGACTGGGGGGGGTGTGTGTGTGTGTGGGGGGGGGGGGGGGTGGCTTTCTCATCAAAAACATTCTAGCTAAAGAGTTCAGTTACAAATGCTTGATACACAAACTTTAGCTAGAATTGACAAAATTGTCTTATTTTATGTCATCAATCTTTTACACTTCAGGTGTCTGAGGCCATCTGTTGAGAACTGCTTTACATAATGTGGTTATAGCTCGTGGCCAGACAGACTAACCCTTTTACTGAACAGCTAAGTGCACTTATGCCCTTTTGTCACAAAACAACTGAAAAGAACTCTGTGTTTTGCCATGCAATCTTTTTGGCAGTTACTCTCATTAAGCATAAACTCACATGAAACTGTAGCGATATGGGAACAACAACGTTACAAAAGAGACACACTGTGTTTATGGAAGGGTTTAAAAATGAGGGAGGGCTGAGGACCATTGTTATAAAACACAGCCACAAATAATTCTGTAAACATGCCATTTAATTACAGTTTATGATATCCTCCATAATGAAAAATTAAATTAGCAGTCATCTTCCCAGGGTGGTTCTAAAATTTATTTCAGGACAGTTGTTTTGAGGTAAAGTCTTGAGTTACGGCTTGAATTACACTTAAGGGGCTCATATTTATTGTGTTCAAAAAATAAAGGGCTGAGCTGGCCAGATGAGTCTCAGAGTGCCCTCTGGCACATGTTCAGACAACGATTTCTGAGACTCAGAGGTTCAGCATCCAGCCAGATGTTTTTTTTTTTGCCCCAAATATTGCATGACACTCAATCTCTGGCTGTGACAATAACACTGTTGCCAAAACTCTTGCCAAAAATGCAAAAATGTAATTATCGCTGTCTTATGCAAAAAGTTTATGGATTGCTGTCTTTTGCAAAACGTTTATTGATTGTTGTCTTTCTTGCAGACGAAGAGTTTAAGATTTACACTCTCTAGCGAACAGGACTGCTGTGGTGTAACCCTGTGGAGACTCACACTTGAGAAGTTCAAGCAGTCACACCATGTGGTTGTGCAGCTGTATGTGAGACAAATAATCATCAAAACTTGAGCTGGATTTGTTCCCAGTAGGTGTGTCACGCTGAAATGAATGACAGAGGGGCTTAGCAGCTCGTAAGGAATCACCATGTGAAGACAATGTGAAGGCGTGGGAGACAACATGGTGGTCAAACACATTAATGAGACACAGACCAGCAGGAAGACACACCAGACTCACCTCGGCATCATCATTTTAATGAAGACCTTGTGCCAGCCACACCACTGATTAGCATCGGCAGAAAAGAAGAGGATGACTCAGGCCTGACCAATTAACATATCGTCACAGTGTAGCCATCGTCCAATGTTTTCCTGAATGCACACAGATGGCAAGGAAGTCCACACATACGCCACATGTTTCTTATTAAGGCATAGCCTGAACTTTGACACAAAGTACCAGTGCTACAGCATAATAGGACACAACTACTCACATACATCCAAAGAGGCTTGTTGGGGCTGCTTTGGCAGAGTGCAACCTATATATTTTTTTCTTTCCTTTTTGTTATTTTGCATTAGACATTATGCACAATAAAACACTGGCAGCTGGTGTTGCCAGCTCATATTCACTTTATTCATTGTGGTCTGGGTTTGTTCCCTGGGCCTTCCAATTTGGCCTTGGTCATAGGTAATGGTCATCAATCTAAATTATGCTTGAAGTCCTTAAACCACCATGCAGTTGGTGTTGTATGAGCTGCACCCACAGAAAAGGATTAATGAAGAATCAGAATCACAGCATTCGCTAGGGATACAAACAAATAATCCTCTCCAGAAAGGCTCCAGAAAGCCTTTCCTGTCACATATTCCACAATCTCAGAATCTGACCTCCGTCTCATCTCCTTATTAGTGCCTATATTGTCAATTTTCAGTTTCTAATGAAACCATTAGCTTTTTACTATGAGCCCTGCCAACCCCTATTTAGGGATCGTGCTTTCATCTTCTCCATTTTAAGTTCTCATTTTTAAATAAATGGTGGTGCAGCTATGCTTTCTCCCTCTGAAATCTGTCATGATGGAGAGAGTAGCTGATATGATCTGCATCATGAACTCCCAAATGACCAGGACAAAAATTAGCCAGATTGGAAACATATCTACTCAATGTCTCTGGTTATCTACACCTGTCAAAGTCTTGTACAATGTTAATCAACATCTCACCTATAGTATGTGCCACAAAACATGATTTAATTTCTTTTCTAAATGTGATAAGGTCAAAATATTTGTTATGAATTGCTGTGTCTGTTTAACTGAGGGTTTGCCAACATTTGTAATTGAGAGGATGAAACCCAGTCTAACACCATCTGGCATGATATTATGTTTAAAAAGTGTTAGTCCTCAAAAAGGTCAGAAATAAGTACACAGAATTATCTATAGACCGATAGATGGAGACCATCTAATCTGTTATATATTTTCTAATTACTCATTGTGCCAAACATTTATATGATTGGCACCCTCTCCAAGCTTTGAAAGGCATATGGGATTTAAGTTATTATGCCAAATGGCAGCTGTTCCTCCACATCTGACAAAATCCTGGTGTTGAGCATGTTATAGACAGACTTAGGTTTCTGTAAAAGTCTCTGGTGTTTTGGTAAGACGTGTAGTTCAGATATCCCTGCTCACTATCTCCCTAAGCCTATGAGGTAAGCGTTTGCCTTATCTGTCTTCTTGGACGAGTTCCTGGCATGCGGCAGTGATTTCTCGTGTAATTAATTTCTCTGGGGAACGCATTAGTCTCTCGTGACAGAGTGAGAAAGTTGTGAAGAAATGAAGTGAAAAAGAGAATGACCCGAGAAGAGAAGTACTCTCTGTTTTTCTTCACGAGAACAAGACACCCACTCCTTGGCACGGCTTTGAACCACATTTAAAACAACCTTCGCAACTTTGAGCTACTTTAAAATTCATAGCCGTTTGTGGAATTTCAGAAAGGTCCTATGGAGTTCAGCGAAGCCGTTAACTACTGGTAGACAACTGAGCGAGCGGCAGGGGTATTTCCTTTTGTCAGTATGACAGGTTTGTGTCTCAGCGCTGGGACCTTTGCTGCACCTGCAGGGTCAGACACTATTAGGAACAGAAGCGATTTAATTTCTTTGAGATGGGGAGAGAGACAAATGGTGGGGTCATCACCTTCTGCTTTGCTCCTGAGCGACACCTGTTGGTCATTTAAAAACAGGAACGGTGTGAAATTATTTTGACCTGAACGATTACAGCAGGGAAATAAGCAATGCACAAGCTATGCTTTTCCTGATATTGGGAATACTATTTTGCCTCTTTTTTGTCTTGTGAAAAATTTCAACTGAAAAGTTACACAGAATCTGAAACTTTTGATTTTTTTTCCCATGTAAGTCAGACTTGATTATATTCTGTCCCTAAACAAACAGGAGTCTGACTTCAACTTTTCATGTGGTAAAATTATATTACTGAACATGAGGTCCCTGAATGGCAGTGAATTACAATGTTAATTTAAAGTGGGTGCTTAAATAGTTACCTGGAGTTCTATTCCGTAACCATCCCAGTTTTATATCGGCACAAGACACAAGACATATCTGGTGCCCGTCTTCTCCATTTATTATAGACTAACCACTACATTTTCAGCTTCATAATTCAGGTGCAATTTGTTGTGAAGTGGCTTTTCGGTCAGGGTGTTCTTTAACAGATGAGGTTGTTCTGGCATGCTGTTCTTTTTTCATGTTAGAACTTTTCCACCGACTTGATAGACAATGTCTATTTGAGCATTATATTGCTGATCAGGGGCGAATCTAGACCATTTTTAGGGGTGCCAAGGCACCCCCGTGAAACTGCTCGGCACCCCCTGGCTCAGTGCAAAATGAATAATATATTATATATAATAATAGTGTTGTGTGATAAGCACTGGGGGCCGGGCACCCCTAAAGACCAGATGCTAAAATCGCCCCTGTTGCTGATGTTCTTTCATGTAATAAAGGTAATAGAAAAAAATGTATTAATCAGGATGTTCTTGGGTATAATTCAGTACATTTTAACATTAATTACTCATCATTTTAACATAGATATATTGATTATCTGAAGAGATTTATATTGTCATAGTCATAAATAATGTCTGTCATTTAAAGATGTAGATCCCAGCTTCACTAAGTAAAAACTCTGCCTCTGATCCTTGTAATGAACACTCCAATCATCGGACAGGTATACTGGCTATTTAGTGACATTTGCCTGGGTTAAGTGTACTGACAGAAGGTATACATGGCAGGGTTTTTACTTTTCTGAAGGTAGAATCTCCACCTATCCTGTCAATACCCAGAAGAGATGATGCACAGTTTGACTTGAGTAAGTTGTTATCTGTGCATGTGAGACTGCATGTCTACAACTTGAAGCCTACACCGTCCATGGAGTGATAGCAATATAATTATAATATCTCGTTGTTCAGTGGCTCATTCTTAACAGCAGCAGGTAGAAATGATTAGGCTGGGCTAATTAGATTTTTTATTTGAAGTACCTTGTTTTCTTGATTCAGGCACTCTGTTAGAAAAAAACAGTAATAACTACTTTAAAACTGTGATCATTTATGTGTGTGGAATAATTTGCTCCAAGGAGATTACAATCACGTGAAGCCTACATAGAGCAAATCCCACTGTGTTTTCATTTATTTCTTTTAAAACCTAAGCCATTGGAAAAAAATAAATAGCTTTTGTGACATTGCCTCTACCCTGTCATTGTATATGCTGTTGCAAAATGTTGCTGACTGGGGGGGAAGTGTGAGAAACGCTTTGATCAGCTTGAAGAACAGCTGAAATTGCCTGCCAAAATAAGTCCTTTGGCACAGTGTGTGCAATACTGTAGCGTTGAACACCACATTTAGGATCCTGCTAACTGACATTTGGGTGAAGGCACTTCCTTGGCCAAGCATGAATAAATATTGGATTCTGATAACACTCCTGATGATCCCTTGATCACTTCATCATTATCTCATCTATGTACGCCATGTATTCCACTGACACCGGATACCTCATCAGGCCTTTGTGTAATCACTACAGACATGAACTCATCATTGTCTCTGGCACTCTTTCATTAGAGCTTAATCCTGTGTAGAGTAGGTGTGGAGACTGTTGGCTCTGCATGTGGTTGGGCTTCAGAGTGTTGACTTTGCATATAATTAGGCTGTGAACAATCACACAGAAGAGGAGAAAGCAAATTAGGATTGTAATCGAACATAATTGATTGTTGCTTTTTAAAGCTGTGCTGTTTCTCTCTCTCTTTCTCTCTCTCTCTATTCCTGTCTTGCTCTCTCCCTCTTACCTTTTGTCGTTCTATTTCTTCTTCTTTCTCTTCCTCTCTCTCTCCTGCCCCTCTCTCCATCTTTTGTTTCTTTCTCCTCCGCTCTCTCTTTTTCTCTCTCTGTCTTTCTTCTCCCTTTGCACTCTGATCCTCGATAGACCACTGTCTGATATTTTGGTACCCGAGTGGTTGTACGGCCTTTGTTAAACACATGCAGATTTTTACATCCTGCTGTCTCCCTGAAACAAACAAGAATCTAGGCCATATTTGCATATGTTGTTTTTTGTTCATGCAATGCCGTCCTTTCTCCCGTCAGGGCTTTTGAAAAACAGGCGAGACGGAGATGAAGGATCAGTTAGCTTTTTGTAAGTCCTCTTAAAATTGAAAGGCTGTCCTTTACTTGACTCTGCCCCCCCCCCTACTCCCACCCCTCTATGGAGGACTGCTTTTTGCTTGTGTGTCATTTGACTGTAAAATATGAAAGGAGACTTTTCAAGAATTTTGAGCTGACAATCACTCACTCTCTGTGAATGTTTCCTCATTTGTTGGAGCTTTGGTGTAGTCTGTTATTCTAATTATGTCTCCTACCACTACAGGTGGGATGCTGTTTTCTGGTATTCAGAGAGGATTTTCATCAAGCCTGGCATACTCATTCGCTATTTAGGGTAGCAGGGCCACTGCTAGAAGCTTTGGGCCCCTTTTAGCCCCTTTATTATTAAAAATAAAATGAATAATATCCTATAAAATCCTATAAAATGAATAATATCCCCTTTCAATGTTAGGCCAGAATTGTCCAAATCTCACCCCCCCCCCCCCCCCCCCCCCCCCCATGTAGATTAATTCATCCCCATAGGTTTACTATCACCAAGAGACCTACCTAAGTCTAAGTGTACAGAAGATCAAATACCAAACACCACCAATAGATTATGTATCTGCACAGAACCCTGTGCATGACTTAAAGTCCTCCTGGGCTCTATATAAGAGCTGATCAGGGCCAAGAACTGGCTGTAGACATACAGTATGTTACACCTACAGCACACCACTTTTCGAAGATATTGATCATCAGGATGGACAATAGTTATGCGCACTAATAAGATCATTGATTTAAAAGGAAGGCAAACGCTACTGTGCTTGTCTTGCCAACTGCAATCGTTGTCAGGTCATTTGATAGTGTGCAAGAAGAAGGGCACAAACCTTGCTGTTGACAACAAAAGTAAATTGCAGGGGAAGGAGAGATGGAAGCATTAAGAAAGGAGGCAAATGGTGATAATGATACATAATGGACAAAAAAAGGGAAATAAACTCCAGCTCTACACTATCACCTGAAAGCTCAGAAGAGTAATTTGAGATGATTTTAGACTTGCACAACATCGCTTTTTATTCTTTTGTGCTTCTGAGAATCTCAGAATTCACATTTTCATAGTGCAAGGGTATAGTGCCCTCATTTACTTACCCCCTTGGATCATCATGCATCATCTGTGATTTCCCGTTAAAAAGGAAAAGGCAGACATGGGCACTTCTCACGAGTGATGAGTCATCCATCATAAGTGAGAATTGCCATCAGGCAAGTACAATTATGAACAAGCATGCCCTTTAATTAAGAGGGGATCAATCAGTGCATCACAGCTAAATAATTGGCCGCACTTCTAGCTTCAAAGTTGCGTGTTTTATGATGTAAAATGAATAATAATGCGATCCTTGACTAATTGGGTCTGTCTCCCCACCCTTATCTGCTAACTTAAATGGGATAGATTGGATAATTAAAGAATATTGTGGGTTTTAGATGTCCCTGAGTTACTGACCTGGAGGGAAGTTGCTGAAGAAGGGCAAATGTTTTTTTTTTTTACTGTTGTTGTTCACTTTGATCTCTTGTATTTCAAAATCACTACTTTTTTTGTTGAATCCAAAGTGAATTGTGTGGACTCTTGTGTTTGTTTCAGCTATATGTTCGTCGGCTAGTAAGACAATGGCTGTTAAATTCATATCCAACAAGCGTGCATTATGGTGGCTCTCAATATGTCCCTTTCATCAATACCCACACTCCGTTGATGTGACATTGAACACTTTCATTAACAGCAGTTTGAGTGTGTTAAAGTAAACCAGGATGTCAACTACCAGAATGTTTTTTCAGTGACAGTATTCTTCAGAGAATACAGTTTTATTAAATTACACTAATGCTCTTATCCAGAACAACTTAGACTAAATTAGGTACAGGCACATTCCCATGAGTAACGTGGGGTTAGATTATTTGCTTAAGGGCACTTCATTAATGAGGGTGCAGGACAGCGCTGGTTGTTCCCCCCACCCACATTTGTTCCTAGTACGGGAATCGCACCAGCAACCGTCTGATCCTAAGACCAGCTTTCTAACAGGTGGCCACTGTCCAGTGGCCCAGTTTCATTATGTCCTCTAGCAGTTAGGAAAACTACCATCAGCCATAAGCACAGAGCTGTACCTCATTCTGCATCTTGGAGGACTAATTTGGAGTGACTTGTCCCCTATAAACATCCAAAAATCCAAAACAAAAATCCAACAAAAGAAACTTGGCAACTTCATGTAAATATAAAATGGCAAGACACACCTTTGTCGTCCGTTAAAATATATGCAGAGCAACAAAAGGATTGTGAATAACACTACGACAATACACTACTGCTACTTAAAATAGGGCTCCATCAATGTCTGACAAGCTGAAATTCACATGTGCCCTAAAAGGTCATTCATCAACATTCACTGTTGTGATTGATATGCTGCACTGATGTGTGTGTGAGTGTGTGTGTGTGTGTTTTTTTTAACATACTAACAATTTCATCGTAACTCCCCCTTAGGTTTTGTGCCCTTAATAATTGTGTGCTACCCTACCCCGAGTCTATTCTGCCATCCCCTGTCTTTGACAACTACTTTGCAGTTTTCCGAGCTGAGTAAATTGCTTCGGAGGAGGCCATGCGGGAGCCAAGGCGCAGCCAATCCCTCTTCCTTTCATTAGGGAGTCCAGAAACTTATCATCTCAGGATCAGGATCCTCATCAGTTTGTGTCAGTATTCCATTATTTAAGTCCAGTCAGAAATAGATTGTTGTTTTATTTTTTTTCTTTCAAATGGATTTCCCCTGAGTTGTAACTAAACTTAAAAGAAAATAGATGTGACATGCTACTGGCATGTGATAGGCAGAGACATCAAACTATAATTAGGGCCTCAAGTTTGAAGGAGTGTAAGAATGTATTTGCATTCTGAAGCTCTATGGGCAAACACAGTTGTCAGTGCTGTGTTGTGTCACTTATATTTCGGAAAGACCTTAGTCAGTTTGCTCGCTCCAAATTAATGGTGTTGGTTGAATATGCCACTGGAATGGCATCCGATTAGATATACAACCAGTTCCTGGCATCTCTGTAAAAAAATGTACAGTGGTTGACTGAGCAAAGCATCGTGTACACCTGAGATAGTGTGCCTATAATTAAAAATGCAACTAAACAAGTGTAACTCCTAATTGGATTTCTTGCACCAGGAAATCAGGAACCTTCTCTCAAACCCTGCATCCAAATTACTCACCTTTCTCTCCCTCTCCCTCTGCCTGTGTGTGTGTGTCTTACTCTCTCTGTATCTCTCTCTCTCTCTCTCTCTGTCTCACTCTCTATTTATCTCTCTATCTTAAATCATTTTTACCATAATTACTTAAATATCACGAACCTTCCATCCTTCACTTTCAGGTGCTCCTGTTCCATGTGAAATGGAAGGTTGGATGCTGCTCCCTTTTAGAAGAGAGGGAAAGTGGACTCCACTCTACTTTGATGTGATGTTAACGTCATGGATAAATCCCACGCAAGTCTCATGTTCCTGCATATTAATGGAAACTAATCTGTAGGAATGACGCAATGTGACAAATGAACCTGACCCTATCATCATTAGCCCCCTTGCTGTGGCGTTTGCCGTGAGAAACTGATTGATGCAGAGTAAATTTTATGATGCTGCACATCACTCATTTAGATACGCTGCACAGAATTAAACACACAAAAAAACTGGCTACAGGAATCAAAGAGGTCTGGGTCATGAGTGAACTGATGATAATCACAGTGCTTCACACGTAACAGAGCCTGCAGAGTCTCATAGAGGACAAGACAACAGTGCCCCCTACTGGAAGAAACACTGGATGCCTGAGGATGGTTGCACAAAATGGCTTAAGTGTTTTACCTTAAGTATGACAGTCAACGCCTAATTTCTTCTTTCCTAATTTTCTTAAGAGCATTGCATAAAGTCACATAAATGATATCTTCAGTTAAGAAAAAAAAAAAACGTTAAGGATATTGCAGCATTTCCACTCGAAAGGCTGTGCATGTGTCTGGCAGACCTGACCAATTATCATACCCGTCAGTCAACCTCCTCCGATCACAACAAGCTGTTCACTTTGGCATCCTGAAGTTGGATTACTGAGCAGCACATTGGTCTACGTTACCTGAGAGACATTAAAAAGACAGCTCTCATCATCACTTCTTCACAAACATTGTGTGCATCCATGAAAGATAAACCACAATTTTCACAGTTTGCTTTCACATAAGTACACGAATGGTGTGAATGTGTGTGTGTGTTCATCAAGGAACATTGATTATAGTTCGGACTGGACAACCTGTGGCCATTGCCATTGCCTAGATCAGCACCTCCCACCATACAGTCCTGTTCAGTCCCGTGCTGGCTATACCACCAGCACCCTCTTTTTCGTGAATAAAAGTGTGAATAAAAGTTTATCTGTCTTGGAGCTCCAACATTGCTTTGTTAAGAGATCCTTCTTTTTGACATTGACATTCAAGACAATCCTCAGCCCTCTGTCTCAGCAAGTATAAATGGGCACTTTTTTCTCCTGACAGGAGCTTTTCAGATCAATCTTTTTTCATGTTTCACAAACTGTGGAGGGGCCGCCTGCCTGGGAAAATTAGTTGTTTTTTTTCCTTAAGTACTTTTTCTGGAGGCAATCCAGTTCTGGTTTATTTTTTTTTACTGGTTATTTTTCTTCCAATAGCACTAAATCCTGCCTCACTTAAATTTATTTTGCTTCCTGTGGAGCATGCTTAGTCTTGAAAACAAAAAACAAAAAAATCAATCTCCACACTGTTCGCCTGTTGTGGCATATTGCCTGCAAAAGTTCAAGTGGAAGCCTCTATACAGGGTTTTGTTACTTCCCGAAGTCGGGATCTCTACCTCTGCTGGAAGTAAGTTACTGAAAGCGTTTTTTTTTTATTTAAACCTTAGCTGATACTGCACACTCACTTATGATGACAATTCCTCTATAGTTTTGTTGATGGTCTGGATTTTGAGCCTTTTGTCCGAAACTGTTCTCCTTTTTGGGCATTTGTCATCATTGTTGGCTTGTGTCAAACACCAGCAATGCTGTGTGTGCACCTGGCAATGGTGAACAAATTGAGTGTAATGTGTAAAATGCATTACACAAATGTGTGCCTTGCAAGGAGAATTACAGTATGTTATGTATGAAGAAATCGAAGACTCATTTGCCACACACAGCCCAGATCCCGGCAAACAACAATTTAAAATGAACTACACAAAAATGGTGTGTGTCCAAAAAAATACAACTGCTGTTTTCTGTGATAAGATTACCTGGTTTCAAATTTACCAAAACCTAGCTCTACATGTGGTATGTTATCTTGATTAAAGCCTTGACTTACAAAACCTACAAAATCCTCCAGGCCTTTCGCCCTCTGCATATTGATTGTTTTCCTAGGCAAGTCTAGGCTAGAAAAAAAATAAAAGAGTGATTAATCTCATGCTAACTTCTAATTACACCTGTACTAACCCTGCTTATATTTACAGTGCTTGTAATTGGCCCCTGAAACTGGGCTAAAGAGAATGCATTCTGTTGTATGATCTGCTGTCAGATCACATTCAGACCTTCTTCACATGGGGAGATTGATGAAGGACGTCCGCTGACTGTGAATTACTTCGGCGGGTGACGGAGAGCAGCAGAGAACAGATTACACTGTAATACACAGTCGTGCAGACTCTCGCTCCTGGTTTCCGTGGTTGTATTATCACACAAGCCTCGTTCCATAATTCAAGATTAAAGTTCGAGATTTTAGAAATCTATTTGTCACATGTTAAATCTACACATACATCAACAATGAAATGAGGTTTGCAACACTTCCCAACTGTGAAAACAAAAGAGCACAAACAAAAACAAATGAGATAGATAGATAGATAGATAGATAGATAGATAGATAGATAGATAGATAGATAGATAGATAGATAGATAGATAGATAGATAGATAGATAGATGTTTGATTATCTTCTAGGCGCAAAGGGTGTGCGAGTGTAATTTGGTTATTTTGTTGAATTTTTTTATTAGGAGTGTATTTATACTTTCCCTCTTTGGTTAGGTCAGTGTAGACTTACATCTTAGATCTTCTGTTGGAAATAAGACTCTGTGCTACGGGTAGTGTCCTGATGTATTAGCATTTGTGTCACATCTGTCTTGTAAGATGTGTCTGCGAAGCCTTCAGCTTGTTCTGTGTTGGTTGTTATCCTTCTCAGTATTGTTAGTGCCAAAGACAAGCTCTGACTGCTCGTCATTACACTGTTGTCATTCTTCCTGTATCTTATGTGTGTGTGGCGATGTCATTTACCGGGGTACACGCTCAGCTTTTGGAACCTGTGTGTGTAAATGCCAAAGAGCAAGCTTGGCTGCTAATGTTATTTCTGTCACTGCCTTGCTTTGTAACAAATCCCCCACCTGCTTATACGGTGGTGACAAGAAGATGACTTAGAAATATTACGCCTCATTGTGTTTGATACATTAAAATGATGGGTTGGCTGTGGTAGCTCTGTGCTTCCAAAAATCCTGCTAGTATTTGAGATTCAGCCCTGTGAAAAGTTTTACAGAGTCAAAGGTTGGAAAAAAATGTCATGTGCCCTGGATTGATAGATACTCCTGTTGGCAACGTGATGGCAGATTTGCCAAGAACAGGGAGGTTGAATTCGAGGTCTAAGCATATCCTGTCTTGGAATCTAATGTAATTACCACATAACATGTCCCTGTTTATCTTCCGAGTCGATGCACACTCACAGCCGGCCTTCGATGTCAAATCCTTCCTGCTGTTAATATGGACTCCCCATATTGCTTTGCCATCCCCACCCTACTGAAAGAACACTGAGAACATTTACATGTTTACATGTATGATCACGTGTGTTACCTGGAGATTGTTTAGAGAAAACAAGATCATTGTGCACCTAGGAAGAGTACCATTGGGAGAAGACATTTAAGCCTTCCTGACTATAAGCCTTTGTTCTAACATACTATTGTTTGGGAGAACACTTAGCACTTTAAGTTAATATTCTATTACTTTTTGAGTCCTGAGTCAATCGTACTATTGTTGTGTTTGTTTGCTACTGTAAGTCGCAGGGTGTAGTTGGTCTGTAAAAATTTTCGGGACACCTCATCAGCAGTTCACCTCAGGATCTACAGGTGTTTCAGGCCTTTAGTCACTATACACCCTCCCCTGAGACAGCCCTGCTTAAGCTGCTCAATCCTTAGCTTGTGTCCAGTATCCAATTAGTTGGCATTGTCCTGTAAGAAGTACTGATTTGGTGAATGTTAATTGAGAAATAGTCTGTACAACACAAGTAATGCTGCCCAGATGTTTTATATCTCTGGCTATCTAGTAATGTTTTACTTTTGGACAACTCTTCTCTTTCCTGTGGTCACTACACTGCACAACTCCAGGGAGCAGAACTTGAGTAATTGCCTTGTTGTATGTCAATACACCATACAGTTAAATAGCGCTTAGCATCTGTAATTATTTTGTCCTGTGCTCTTCATTCTTGGTTGCCTAGGACAATAGAGGCGGTGGGTGGGACTGTCCCTGTTCTACAAATAGCTTGTAGTTACACTAAATTTGAACCTTTCTTAGCAACCACCCCCGAGTTACTACTCTTAACTAATGTCTCTTAAAGGAGAATTTGAGTGTAAAATAATTGTTTGTTGTTATGTTGATATGTTTATTGAGGAACATTCTGAACTTTATTATTTTTAGCTCTTTTTATCTAAAAGGCTCACCATGCCAGTGATCAGGGCACGGAGGAATCTTGAAGACATTGCTATTTTTAAACCATTAAAAAAGCTCAAAGTAGCTCCATACTGCCTTGGTAGTATAACAAGGGCCCTGAGAATGTAAGTGTGGGTTCACTCCATAGGTGTGCTGGTTACAATGTCAATGTCTAATTTTGTACTCGAATCCTGTTGTGCAGTAATGACATTCCCTATGTTCATGTATTATGCATAGCCTGTGTATCTCTGCTATCTGTTTTAACTCCATGTGCTTTGATATGTCATGTATATAGCTTATTCAGTTGCATGTGTATGTAACTCCATCTTAACACAGTATGGGAAACACCTCTCTGCCTTAACCTTTTCACTAACAGTAGGTAACTATTCAGTTCCAGTGAGAAAGTCTTCAAAAAAAGTGGCCAGGGGCAAAACAGAAAGAAACTTCATTACACCACAAAGAGTAGCAAACAGACATCAAGACAGCCTAGTTGTAAATTATAGTTCTCACATTTTTCTTGGGGCTTCAGTGTGTTCAGCAGGCATACGCACTGCAGGTGATGGATGCACATGCATCAGCCCATAACATTAGGTCAGAGCATTTGTTTTCACATAGTCTAATCACCTCGGCCCTGCACTTCTACCGCCTCAGGCTCACAGCCATTTCGTTAATACCACATTTGCGGTGTGATCAGTATTTATGCGCACCGCAATGATGGCACATACATATGCTTGTAATGAATCATCATGGATGTTGCCATATAGGCTATGAGAGGGGGCAGAACATTAATGTGCTTTGAACGTTCATTAACTGTTGCTTTGCCATTATCCGAGCTCACGCTCACGTGATTGTGGCTGTGTCAACCGATGAAAAGACGGATGCCGTTTGCACGGGGCCCCGAATCAAAGTGACACGTTTGTTCTCCGCAGGAAAATTCTGACACGTATCTAATTAAATCTGAGCTATTGCCGGCGTATTGCTGTGAAGCAGTGTGATGAATCACTCTGCGTTGCCTAAAGGCCAATTCTGAACAAATGTGGCCCAGCCAGTGTGCTTAGCCACCATTCTTTCGCTTAAATAGAAGCTATTTGTTTAAGGACCATTCAGAAGATATATACGTTTCAAGAGAGCAGCCAAAAACCTCTCAGCATGGTTCGTCAGCAAGTGAGTCCATATATTTCTGAAACAAAAAGTGCTGAGAATGAGCATATTATAAATCTCTAATACCATCTTTTAAAATACATTGGAGTATGTTTCAGCCAATGATGGATTATCGAAGCCACGGTCACCTTTGGGCATCAAAGAAAGCTTTGTGTTTAATCAGGCTGCCTTTCAACTGCATTGATGTGGGACTCCTCGGTTGTGGTTGAACGTGGCCCTGTAAAGCGACGGTGACATTTCATTCAATCTTTATTTATGAACTGTCACATACACCTGCTCCTTCTGTATTTAAAATTGTAATGTATGCAGATGATGGACTCTCCTTTTTAAAGACCCCTGCAGTGTCATGTGGACAGATGGGGCTGGGTGATAGGGGGAGGCGAGAGGGGACATAAAAAGGGATGGGGAACACTAAGGTGTCTACGGGGAAAGGGCTGGAGAAGAGCACACACACACACACACACACACACACACACACACACGCACACACACACACACACACCCCTGGCCATCAATAATATAGGTTACAGTGATCGCAACAGACCCATAAGCCTGCAATTGATTTAGGTTATAGTCCTTAGGTTTGTTGAGTTAAAAGAAAGTTTTAGATCCTGTCATTGATCTGTTTTTATGAGAATATCAGGGGCTATAGCCCAGAATGCCCAGGTCTGATGGCGCACTTTTCTCCCACATTCTAAGCAGTTGGGAGATAAACACAGATACTTCCATATTTTTTCCGACCGTCCAGCATGTCTACCTACTACAATTCAGAGCGTACACCTGTACACTGTAAAAAATAAAACTATGGTTTATTCAGTAAAGTTAACATTCAGAATTGTTTGAACAAGAAAATGTGCATAATTATGAATGAACGCAAAAATACAAATTAGACTGATAAGGTGCACCATAATGATGTGCAAACATACATTTGTTAATAAACTGAATTTAAAATGTGTAATTCGCACAGCTGTGTATTTGGAACGACAGCAGCGCATGCGCATAATGACCAACACGAGGGGTTTCTTTTCCAAATGCAAGGGCGAAGTCAAACTCCTTTTCATTTGCCTCGTGGTGGATGGCGAAAGTTTGGAAAGGTAAGTAATACCACTGTTAATAAACTTTAACATTGTATGCAACTTAATATAGGATGCACGTATATAACAATGTACCCTACTGAGAAAACGCTTTAAAACGTCTGTTTACGTTTTTAGGAATGAAATGATTTCGATACGTGTGCTAGTTTTGCTAATGCATATGACATTAACGTTAGCTAAAATTCGGAGCTAGTTTTGCTAATGCATATGACATTAACGTTAGCTAAAATTCGGAGCGAATTGCGCAGCAGGAATGTCATAGCTGATTAAACGGTTTATTCACAAGCAATCAGTACATTTGTCTCATGTGACCAGCATGGAATTTCTGATTTCTGTGAGCTCTTTTTAGTCATACGGCATGTGTTTGTTAGCTCTACAGGACGTTTCAGTGTCTCAATGTTTCTCCACATTGTTAGCTAAGCATGTTTCAAACCAATGGCTGTTCATCTAGAACTAGCATTACTATTAACTAGTATAGCTAATATTAACCACACAGAATTGTTCACGATGTAGTCTGTAACCTTTTTTCTGTTATCTGGCTCGTAGAGTTTCCAACAGGCAAAGTAATCCACATTGGCTATTGGTGTAATTCATAATTATTTGCATAATTCATAATTTGTGTAGAGCATCAGCTAGGTTTACCTCTCAAACCTAAAAGATTAAAGTAAGTGTAATGTAATTTTCTTGTTTGCATTCCTTTTTAAGGCTTTTTGGTTTTTGAAAAAAAAAAAAAAACTTATTTGAATATTATATATGTATGTTTCAGATAAAACCACCAAATCCACATGCTGTGCAAGTACTGCAGTTTCTCTGCAGACCAGGACAATCTTGTCAGACACCATCAGCTTCACCACAGGAGACCCCATCATTGGCCGTGTGTTCACTCCCACTGTGCTTGTGTCTTCAAAACTCAAGGGGCTTTAAGGTCACATCTTTCACGATATCATCGCAAAGGTGCACTTGTTCATGATCAGTCTAATTTTACCTTCAAATGTGACTGTTGTGATTTTCAAGAGATATGTTCTGAAAGAGATTTTTTAAAACATCTGGGAAATCATCTTAAAATCCAAGAAACTATCCGATGTCCCTTTTTAGGCTGTGATTTTAAAACTAACACATACTCAACTTTCAGCTCCCATAAAAGCAGAAAACATAAACAGTATGATATAAAAGACTTCAGAACTGTGATTCAGCCTTCTGCTGTAGCTAGCACTATTGATGAAAGCGATGCGTCAACTTCCATTCAACAAGAATCAAGTCATGTGTTGGAGGAACATACAGTAGATAATTTTGATTGTACAACAATTGAGCACAAAATTGCAAGTCTCTTTCTTTCTATGCAAACTGTCTTGCATGTTTCACGAAGTGCAGTGCAAACAATAATTCAGGGATTTCGGGATATATTAATATGCTCAAAATCCAGTGCTTTTCAGTTAGTTTCAGAGGTTCTTAAAAAACACAACCTTACAACAGAGAACACTCTTGTTCAGGAGATAGTTGATTCTGTTTTTACATTAAATTCATTAGTATCTGCAATCTCTGAAAAGGGCTGTCTATCTACTGATTACAGAAGAAACTTGTATTTTACACAAAATTTTCCTTTGATTGAGCCAGTAGAATATCTATACAGACAAGATAGTAGGAGCACCTTTGTTTATGTGCCATTGACTTTGGTCCTTGAACACTTGTTGAGACGCTCTGATTATTCAGGTGCATTAGTTCTCAGACAAGACCACTCACCTGGTGTTTACAGGACTTTCCAGGATGGCCATTACTTTAGGCAGCGTAATGTTTCCCTGAGTGATGATACAGAAATCAGCATAGCCCTGTACATAGATGAATTTGAGGTGTGCAACCCTTTGGGCACATCACGCAAGATCCACAAAATAGTTGCGGTATATTGGGTCATCTTAAATTTACCAGCAAAGTTTAGGGCAGGTTTGACATCCATTCAGTTGGGAGTTTTAGGGAAAAGTGTTGATGTCAGGAAATTTGGGTATGAGAGATTTTTAGAGCCCCTGATAAAAGATCTAAAGCTGGTTGGGCAACGTGGGGTTTTTGTGGAGACGTTGAAGAGGTCTGTTGAAATAAAGCTGTTCTGCGTCTGTGCAGATAATCTCGGAGCACATGGTTTAGCAGGATTCCAAGAAAGTTTCACTGTGGACAAGTTTTGTCGTTTCTGTTTGGTCAGTCACAGAGAAATAGCAACTGTCAGACCAAGAGATTTTGTTTTGAGAACTGTTGAGCAGCACAATGAGTTTCTGGAAGAGCTTAAGCAAAACCAAACTCTTCAGAGTGTAAATGGGGTTAAACGAGAGTGTGTGTTAAGTAAGCACTTGTCTTTCTTTCATCCTGTGACAGGTTTCCCCCCTGATATTTTACACGACACTTTTGAAGGCATTGTTCCAGTCGAATTGGCATGGTGCCTTTCAGATTTAATTTCTAAAGGATTTTTTACATTGGACCGACTTAACCACAGCATCAGGTCATTTCCGTACAAATACACAGATCAAGTCAACAAACCTAAAATCATCACTAAAGCAGCTCTTTCAAAGAGGTCTATTGGGGGCAATGGCCATGAAAATTGGACACTGTTGCGACTGCTTCCTCTCATGGTTGGTTGCAGTGTCCCAGAGAATGAACCGTCATGGGAAATATTAATGGATCTAAAGGAGATAGTTCAAATAGTTGTTTCTAACAAATTCACAGAAGAAACGCTAAACTTCTTAGCAACCAAGCTTTCAGACCATCGCTTATTACTTACAGCTACATTTCCTAATTTCGTCTTGAAACCAAAACATCACATAATTGAGCACTATCCACAGCTCATTCGCTGTTATGGTCCATTAGTAGAATTATGGACAATGAGGTTTGAATCCAAGCACAGTGTCTTCAAAAAAGTTGCACGTGATATACATAATATGAAGAATGTGCTGCTTTCCTTAGCCACAAAGCATCAGCAGTTAATGGCATACCATTTGGATGGGCAAAGTCTCTTTAAGTCTGACTTGTACATTGATAAAGTTACAGCTGTTCAGGTGGCAGCTTTGGATAGTGCTCAGAGATCTGCTGTGTTAAGAAAATTGCCACATGTTGACACAGTCTCTCTTGCTCGTAAACTTGAACTCTTTGGAACAGAATACACTCAAGGCATGGTCGTCACAGCTGGGCATTGCCATGGCCAGCCAGAGTTTTTCAAAATTTTGAGCATCATCATCAATGGTGACAAAATATTATTCATGTCAAAGAAACTTGTAGCCTGGTACTTGGAGCATTATAGGTCTTTTCAAGTTGAGGACAGCATCTATGGTGAAGTCATTGTTCTTGATGTCAATGATTTGAATCATTATTATCCTTTGGCAGCTTACCTTGTTGGAGGAAAGCTCTGGGTGACACTGAGAACGCATTCAAGTTAAATGGATAATGGTGAGTGTTCTTTCGACTGTTATTCCAAAACTAAGTCCAATTCCATGAATGTCGTTTATTTTCTATTAATCTGAACATTTTTTGTTTCATAGGCATTGTTGCTTCGAGTAGTGGTATGTGCTGATGAAGCACGGCGTGTTCAACTTTCACAAGTGCCAGAGACGGTGGATGACCTTGTTGATTTGATAAAAGAGAAACTACAGCTTCAGGGGGATTTTGAGTTACAGTTTGAGGACCCCGATTTCCAAAATGCTCTTTGCAATTTGTCGGCTATATCAGAACTTCCACCTGACCGTGCGGTTCTACACATTAAGTGGAAAGGGGCATGCCTTCCTGACGATGACGGTCAATCCCTTGGATCCATCTCCTCACTTGACACTGCAAGCTTAAGCTCTTCGAAAGGCCCCTCACCCAGCCCCTCACCCACCGCCTCAAGAAATTTACGCAGTGCTCCAGGGTGGCCTTCTCCATTCCCTATTCCAACTCTGTCCCTTGATATTGAACTGAAGTTAAGAAAAGGTAATGAGGCATATGACAAGACCAAAAAAGGCATTGATGTTACAAGAGACATTAAGACGGATATTTTGGACAAAATTGCCCAAGCTGCTTTTGATATAAAAGCATATCCTGAGCCCCGTGAAGTTGAAGCCATTGCAGTTGCTTTGATTACGAAATTCCCGTGCCTCCGAGAGGTGGATGGCAGTGGTTATGATGGATGGCTTTGTAGCATCAGGAACAAGTTGAACAACTTCAGAGCAAAGCTGCGGCTGGCTGGTTGCAGTGAAGTTTCCCTCAATTGCAAACGAAAGGCAGAAATGCAGATTACAAAATACACACTGAAAAGGGCTAAGCGTGGTGAGATTAACCATTTTCCTGAACATCCAAATCAACATGATGATGCCTCACTTGAACAGCAAAGAATCCTCTTGGTGGAAGCGTCAAAGAAAGCCAGAGTTGATGAGTCATTCATAAGAGAAAAGATGGAATTAACCTTTTCCCTCAGGAGAAGGGAGGTTGTTGATGACCAGCCCATGGTGACCGACGTACAGGATAGATGGCCTGCTTTGTTTTTCAAAGATCAGGTAAGAATTTACTTTTTTTTTGTAACTGTTGTACACCTCTGTTCACTGGACTGTAATTCTGAGAACCCTACCCTGACTTACACCTTCTGTACATGTTGGTTTCTGTGTTTGACAGATCGATGAGGAGTTTTTTCGCATTACAAACAAGATGTTATTGAGAACATTCAGAGCTGCAGTAGAGAAATACACCCCCAAACTACTTCAGCTGTACCGTGCCCGAAAAACAGCCTTCGGACAGCATATGGATGATGTCTTGGCAAAGCTCGATGATGAGGTATGGTATAGTTGAAATACTTACCTTTGCTTAGTCAGCATGCATGTAAAGATGTAGGCACAATATCAAGTCTCTAGCTGTGCAATTGTTTTTGATAGACATACAAATTTTCTACCGCAGTTGTCACATTTTGAAGCAATTTCAATTTCTTATACCCAGGCCGTTCTCTTGAAATTGCAGCATTTGATGTAACACTGGGAAAGCAAGGATACAATATTTTATTGGGACATGCAGAGATGCTCAAAGGCAGAGCGGCCAGTGAAATTTGGGGGTGGGGCGGGGGGGCTGATTGAGTTATGAGGGTGAATTAAGTGGGGGCTGTGTTAGATGGGCTATGTGTGTGGTGGGCAGTGCTGAGGTGGGGATGGAACAAACGTGTGTCTGTGCCGGGGTAGATTGCGAGGGTTGTGGTGTGTGTGTGTGTGTGTGTGTGTCTGAGGGGGCTGTTTTGAGATGGGGATGGGGCTAATGTGTGAGGAGAGGGGGTGAGTGCAGTAAGGGCTAAAAGGGAGGAATAGGACTAAAGGGCATAGAATGTTGTGATGGCGAATCTGAGATTGTAGAGTGGAAAGGTGTTATTGTTTTGTTTTTTTAATTTGGACATGTGACGTGACCCATTTTTGTCTTTTTTTTTGCTGTTGGATAGACCACTGACATCCTAAGGCACCGCAAACATGCTGCGCTTAGAGGACTTCCGGTATTTCTCCGTGAGGAACCTGAGGGACTTTTCAAACAGTGCCTTGTAAGTAGTAGCATAAAACTAATCACTTTTTAACAGACATATGCAGAACAGATTTCCAAAGCTAATGTGAGTTGGAAAAAGACCTTTTTAATCCTTTGTTTTCCAGGAGACCGATGCGGAAGATGAGGCTGTCAAGGGCGTGGCTGTGGGCATTCTCTATGTTCTTGAGGACTGTGGCCTGGAAAGGTCTACAAAAGTGCAGAACATTGCGGTCATCCTTGAAGAGAGAGTTGTGTTGCAGGACATCCCAGATACTCCAACAGCTCTGGCATACCTGTTCGGCCTTCTTTACGCCCTCAATATCTCCTACCCAAAGGCTTTGAAGTATACTTTCGAAACCTTGCAAAATGTGTTCATGGGAATTGGTCCGAAGTGCCCACGGCGTGTGCAATCACTGAAAAACAAACTGTCACTTTAAGACTTCATAAAAAGAGTGAAGAGGAGGTTCTGTGGTGAAATGCATGTACTGGTCAGTTTGAGTTTCTGTACATGGCACACATTGTCATTTTAAGTTTCAATATGTTTGGAAAAATGAGGATCTCGTTTAAGACATTTTATTTTAGAGTGATTATGTTTGCACTTTGCAATGTTTTAACATCACACCTCCTAACTTGGTCCATAGAGGGCTATTGTTATTTTTTATTGTACTTACCATAGTTTCACCTGTGTTTATGCTCTGCAGGGCCATGTTCTGAGTCAACCTGTGTATTTCAGGGCCCCAGGTCAATGCTTTTGTGATATTTTGTTTTATTTTATCTTGGCAACATCTTTACACTTCTTTGTACATTACACAACCCCTGACCTCTTAACTTCGGCTGTAGAGGGCCATTGTTGATTTTATACCCTTTGCTTTAGTCATGTTAGACTTGTGTGTATGTAGGCTGTGCAGGCTTATGTTCTAAGTGAACCTGTGGAAGGGCCATGTTCTCAGACAGAAAAATGTCCTTGACTGTATTTGGGGTCAGAAAAATGGTATGGTGTACTTTCAATATTTTCAAAAAAAGAAAATAAAGTTAGGATGCGCATCATGTTCATTGTATATTTCATTATTTCAGTTTTATAGAACAATGAAAAAAGTGTGTATAGTATAATGACAAATTCAGATGACCTGAAGTCACCTTTTTTGTATTTCTGTGAACACCACTGTTCAGTGAACAAACAAATCTACCCTGGCCGAATGAGGAATTGCAAGTAACACACATTCACCTAACTAAGAATTCTTAATTGGAACAACAGTGTTATCATAGTTGGGATTAGCGTATGGCAAATCGTTGGCAAAATTTAAAAATCTTAGTGCATAATGTTGCCTTGAAATTTTAAGTATTCTCAGCTGTTCTTTTTTTACAGTGTAGGGTTATCACAGCCACAGCCAAATAGTGTAGGGCAAACCCTGGGAGACAAACTGGTTGCCGGTGAGTGATTATAGATATTAAGCTTTATTTCTATGTCTTTTGCCACTACAGACTTTGGACTACTACATCACAGACTCCTGTAGGCAGAAAGCTTTAAAACAGATCCATACATGGCGAGACACAAAGTAAACAAAGAATAAAAGAATATGCTTTCCTCAAAGGACTCCAAGAAGAACACACATGCGCGCGCACACACACACACACACACACACACACACACACACACACACACACACACACACACACACACAACTCACCCAACAGTATCTGTTCACTTTAAAAAGCTGTTTTTTTATCTCATAGAAAAGTTCACCATGAGGCCAGTAGATGAGGACAGTGCATAGATGATGAATTCAACAGTCCTTGACATTTGCAGTTATGACACACTGCACTCTCTTTCTCACTCAGCCAACTACATGGAGATAACTCAGCCTCTCGCTCAGACATTCACCATGCATACAGATATGTCCAATCAAACACGTCTTATGAGCAAAAGAGAAAAAGAGAGCCTGTCATTAACTCTGCAGCAATTTCCCACCAACTGTAAGTATATCCTGACTTTAAAGCAAAGGTTCTTCAGGGACATTTAAGCTGACCTGATCAAAGTCTTTTCAGTTTGGTCCATCACATCAAGGAGAAAGGCTTTGACACTTTGCTTCTCCACCTTTACTTTCATGAGAAAAGACGTAGGCTTATAAGTGTGAATATTTTTTATCTCTTTTTCGACGGATAACTTTAGCAACACAATATAAAGTTTAAATAGTCTAAGGCTATTCTCTTAGGGAAAAAAGCTTTGGGACTGCTGGAGAGAAACTGCTTTTGTCCAACCCTTGCCACTTTACCGTCATGACAGAAACCACTATCAGCGTTTCTGAGACTACACAAACACAGTGTTTTTTTTTTTATAACTGGCCACCCCGGGAGTTGTGTTTATTTTTCATTTTCCTTGAAAGGAAATATGCAGCCACTTTTAACTCAACGTTTTCACTGTCCTCCCATCCTCGCGCGTGTCCCCGCTGCGTGGTCAGTTCATTAAGAGCCGTTTTAAAACCCTATGGTGCCGAAGCCAAAGATGAACGACGTGCTGCAAGGCCCACGTATACCACCACACTGCTGTCGGGAAGAGCACCTGTTTAGTCAGCTGAAAACCATTGTGTTTGGTTTGATAAACGTTCATACATTTCCCAGCACGCTGGAAGGTACGGTGAACTGTTGTCTCCAACAGGATTGTCTTTTCTTGGAGCTCATACCAATCCTTGTTGATAAATGAGTGGTGAGAAAGTCAGCAGAATGACTTTTCTGGTCTTCCCCGTTCTTATATTCAACAGAAAACAGTGAAAGTCATTAGGTTCTATATGCTAAAGTAATCAAGATGTTGGACAAGGCAATTGCTTTTTTTCACCGTTACAATCAACGCATTCTTAATCTATCATCAACTCCGCCTTGATCACTTCATCAGGGGATTTGCTCAGATGTGAAATAGAAACTTCTCGCCCTTCTTCCCTTGTTGTCACTCTGTCGCCGGCTGGAGGTCGTCAGTCGTTTGTGTAAGAGCGCCACCAAGTGGACATCGGCTGACTGGTCGCGACGTACACGGAACATGCTGTTCTGCACTTGGGAATGAGCCAGCACAGAACAGAGGTTTAACTACCCGACAGTAGCAGAAATAAAAACAAAAACATTTCAGTTTTTACTACTACTTGTAGTTAAAAAAAAAATACATTCAGTTGAAGAATCATCAATGGGTAAAGGTACATAAGGACAGTGCTGTTGACCACCACAGCAGTTCAGAAATACTATTCTTAAACCACATATTTATAAATTATAGTCATAAAATAATTGAAATGTTTTAAATGTCGAGTGAAACATTACTGTTTGTATGAACGTTTACTGTAGCCCTGCTCTGAGCAGAATTTGTGTATGTAATTTTTTTCAACCAGAAGAGGATGCTGCTCTCTCACTCAAGCCTTAGTGTGTGTGTGTGCGTGCTTGTATGTGTGTAAACCCTTTGGTGGGTTGTTGTCTTCAGTGCTGACAAAACCGTCCTGATTTTTTTAAAGGGGGTTTCTTTGTTATCAGTAAGCCCAAAAAGCACTGTGATCTTTAGTAAACCTAACATCTGATATATGAAGAGTATTTCAACAAGAAACCTCTTGAAACAGCATGATTAAACTTTTAAAGCCTGTATTTGAACACATACTCATACGCAACTTTAATTTTCTTTGAATTCAGTCATTTCATACTCAATTTTCACATTCACGTTTTTTTTTATTTACTGAAATGGTTAACTTGCAGAGATTTCTCTCTGTCTCTCTTTCCTTTCCTTTCCTTTCCTTTCCTTTCTTTTCCTCTCCTACGTCTTTCTCCCCCCTCTGTGTTCTGGATAAGTCATTTAGGACTCAAGAATGGGGGGGAGGCGCTGAGAGAAAGCTGCACGTTTCTCCCATTTGATCCAGAAGTCTTTGGTGTGAACCCTCCTCGTTCACACTGTGCTAAGGACCTAAAATAAACAACTAAGTGTTTGATTACATGTTTAGAGAACACACACACACACACACACACACATACACACACACATACACACACACACACACACACACATGCACGCACACACACAATACACACAAACACACACAATGTACACTCATTTCTGTTTTACACTGTCTGTGTACAAAAATAATTTTCATATGACATTCTGTCTGAATAAAGTAACTGACAATGATAGAACATGAGGAACATTCCAAACATTATGGCCATAACATGGAGCCTATTTAGATATTTTGGTCATAGACCAACCAAAGTGTGTTGGTCATGCCAATCCCCCAAAAATTGAAAACTCAACAACCTATGCAACACACATGTACTATAGATGTGTACAACAGCCATATCTATGTGCATGGTGCTGAAAGGAAAACGTTGTAACTTTAAAGATATACAGTATGTTATACTGTCATAATACACTTTTAAATATGCATAAAAATCAATATGGATCAAAATGCATTCTTGATCACTGATAAGTGAGCAAACCATTACTAATATTCTTACATAATAAAAAATGTTTTCTGCATGTACTTTCAAAAAAAAATGTGCCATTTAACTATTTTCTTTCCCTACTAAGAATTTACAGTAATGTTCATGGCCTACTTCTCACCATGTCTGCAACATGTGTGACCAGCAGCATTGCATGTACACATCCCATTTATGTGCACAAATCATAGTGTAGGCCTAATAATATTACCACAGCATTAAAAGATATCCATTATTATTATATATAGTTATAACAATTCTTTTATATATCATAACTCAATTTCAACAACTTTATTCATAACAGTCTTAAAGTTGTTCAACAGTTGAAAACCAAATGAGAAATGACATAATGAAGTGTCATGTCCTGATGAAGGCCAGTTTGTAGCTGATATAGTAAAGATATATTAAAGTCATACAATATTGTCATAAATGGGACGACAACTCTTGTGCTCTTGATTTTGCACACATTACTTTACATTTTTATTTCTTGGTTTTTCACACCATAACCGTCTAGGGTTTTAACTGTATGACTTTTATAACTAATCCTATTTGGCTGTTGTGAAATGTATCCATCAAAATGACATTTTATTTTTCATTTTTTTGTAATTTGGTTTTCATTTTTTTCTTCTCCTGTCTCCTGCAGTTATTTCTAGCATTACATTTTATCCTTTCCTCTTCATTTTCTTTTCTTCTCATATCACGGCTTTGTGACATTGTCTTCGTGGCAAAGCTTGTGTGAGGAGGAGTGTGCGATGTCACAGCAGTGGCTCAAAATGGCTCAAAAAGTAAATCTCTTCCTCCTCCTCCTCCTCCTCGTCTTGGAGTGGCTGAAGTGCCAGCAGTCGCATTCTGACCTTCAGTCAGTGAGAGCTCTGGCGGTTTTTGGAGGATGGCATTTAACTTGTACGGCTTTCAGGAAGCAACTCAATTACAGTGACCCTCCCTCCCTCCCTCTGTCTCCCTGTGAGAGAGAAACCACATCTTAGGTCCTGGTCTGAAGAAAGGGCCGGACCCAGTGGAGAAGGAGCACGAGCAAGTATGACAGGGACATAAAATGTAGAGCAAGATGGAGACAGGAGGAGGGAGGCACAGGGAGGGAGGAGAGGCATGGAAGGGAGAGAAAGGGAAAGGGAGAGGAGATGAGAGAGAGGGAGAGGAGATGAGGGAGAGCAAGGAAGAGAAAGAGGGAAAGAGAGAGAGAGAGAGCTAGAGAGAGCATGGTCAGGGAGGGGAAGAGAAAGGGAGAGGAGATGAGAGAGAGGGAGAGAGAGAGAGAGAGAGAGAGAGAGAGCATGGTCAGGGAGGGGAAGAGAAATGAAACAGACAACGTGGCAAAGGGTTATCCAGTGTAGACGTTTGGAGCCTACTTAGGGTTCATCTGAGGTAGCAGAGTAGAAGTGTGCACATCACCAGGGCTTCTGAGTTCAGAAAGTGCTACCTTTATAATGAGACTCTGAACTCAACAGCTTATTTATTGGCCTCTCTTCAAAATAGTTCCTCTTTGTCCATCATTCCTAATGAGACACTCAGATCCGAAAAAGTGCTAGGCTCAGACTAAACTATTTTATGTTTTGAAGCACTAGGTTTTTGGGTTGTGTGAAGATAGTGTTTGCAGCATTTCAGCTAGTGTTTACCCTACTGAGGATGAAAGTCACAGGAAGGAGGATACAGCTTGCGGTTTTGTGTTTTGTCTTATTAGGAGATAAGCCCCCCGCGAAAAAAATAAACCTCACTTCCTTATTTACATATTATGGCTGCACGTAAGGAATGCTACACGGATATCTTGTAAATTCATACATACTTTATTTCACATTTACAAGGTTAATTTTACAAGGTCATTATTGCTTAACTGCAAAACAGGAAACAGTTTTGATGCCACTCCTTTGTAATTGTCCTTAGACGCTCTGCAGTAGTGTATATTTCACATTTCATATTACCATTATTTCATGCTTTTTCTGTCATGGGTTTAGGGGGAGGATTATGAACAAGTATAGGTGTACTCATGCTTGTGCTTAAGAGGACTCTGTAGTAATTACTACATGAAGTGCACTATAATAAGGAATGCAAGTGCAATGCCCACACTACGGTTATGTCTAATACAACAGCAATCGGAAGTTCAGCTTTTTCACTCATACCAACATAACCATAGTTTCTTTGATACACACGAGCCTCAGAATCATTCTCTTTTGTCAGCAGTGGCCCTCACCTTTACCTGGGACCACTTTCCTTGGGAGATGTCTGTCTGACTGTCTATTAGTGCTGCAATTGAGAAGTCCTCTATCCTATAGGCGGGCACCTTTCAATTTTAAGGTTTACCACCCATGAAAATGCTACCGTTCTCTCAACATGCAATCAGTGCACGTGCCTTTAAAGAGCAGGTATGTCTGTCCTCGAGGGTGTAATTTACTGCGCACCGAGGCGCAGGGCTGGGTCGGAGGAGTTTGAGTGCCTCCAGGCTATTGCAGGAAGGAGATGGTACACTGCGATAGCCTCAAAAGCATGTCTCCCTGTGTGGTTGAGATTACAACTGATCATACTTGATAATAACCTCAAAATATCCACAGTGTTTGTTGCTTTTGACAGGCTGGTTGTTATTCCGTGAAATGATAAGCTGTTGGACCGTTCATCTTATCTGATAGTCTGGTGGGAACTCCTTTGATGATGTGATTCATCTGTTGCTCTTACTTTTAATGCAGTTATGCTTTTAGTAGAAGTATTTTGGAGAAGTAAAAGTATTTATGAGAAGTATTTACTGTCTGAAGCTCTCACCACTTAGGTAACTAGACGTGATATTTTGTATGACATTGCATTGTATTGTACATTGTATAATCATCAATTGCTTTTCCAAATCACAGAAACAACAGCAGTGGTGGAATATGTGCTGTTTATGTATAAAAATCTGGATCTAGCAAGACGTCGATAATGCCATATCGTTTGTGTTTGCAATGTCACCTCTGACCTGTTGAGCAGGCATGACCCATGCTAAGTGTGCCCCTGTAAATGTTATGGTGTAGGTGAAAGCAGTGCTGGGTTCAGATAGGGGGTAATTTACAGCAGCGTGCTAAAGCCCCTCATCTACAGGGGCTCTGGAGGGGCGAGAGTCTGCAGTTTCGGCACACTTTCACACCCCTCTGTTGTGTAGTCAGTAAAGCTTAGCTCAGTCGTCTTCCTTGTCAGCACAACCACACCACAGGCCACCCGGACCTCAGCCACATCTGGCCCAGTGTTAAGGTGCTGCCCAAGTCTTTAGCCCTGGACTATGAAAGAATGGCTGAATCCGAAATTTTTAGTTGTTCACTATGAAGTATGTAGGGAACAAAACAATGTATTTTACATTACATTAGACTTAGCAGACTTTTTTATCCAAAATGACTTACAATATAGGACACAAATCAAGCTACAGATACACAGGAAAAAGGAAAGTAAGCAAGAGCGCAACAAATTACAAAGTACAGAGCAGGCAAGAGTGTAACAAAATAACAAAAGTACAGAACAGTGCTGGTAAGTGGAGGTTAACATTGTGCTCATTGTGCTGAAAAGAAAAGAAAAGAACGGTCTTCAGGTATTTCTTAAAGTTAGACAGTGATGACCCTACTCTGATTGCCACTATAGTAACCTGTTAAACCATTGAGAGGCAACAGGAGAGAATAGTTTTGATTGAGATCACCTTGAGTGAGGGGACAGCGAGGCCAAATGGTTTGCATGTGAGGATCGTAGCGCCCTGGATGGGACATAAATCTTAATTATTGACTTCAGGTAGGCAGGGGCGGATCCCAAAGTCCTTTTGTAGGTGTATATTTCACACTGTATATAGTATAGTGCATATAGTGAACATCTCGGCCAACATTCAGCCAATGTGGAATAACAATGGAAGATTCCAAAATTCCACATTGTAGTCTATGGACCCTGATATTTTTTTCAGAATGTTTTTCCTGTCAGCATTCTCATCTGACTGGTGCAACAGTGCCAGTTCAGGGGTACTAAGCTTTGCACCACTGACTGGGCTTTATGGGCCTGTTAGCAGAGGGGGCTGTGCTATGTTGCAGTGAGGTAATCCCACATTGACACGAGACCAGGTGAGGTGGTCGGGTGGGTGGAGTTATTTGGGCTAACGACAATGGTGGGAAAAGACATGAGGAAGTGTGGAAGAGGGAGGAGTGAACTGAAGGGAGTGTGGGTGGAGAGAGAGTAGAGAGAGAGACAGGGGAGTGGAGCAGAGTGTGTCGGTCGGGGGTGTGTGGGGAGTGAGAAAGAGAGGGAGTGGAGATAAAGAGAAGGATGAAGGGAGGGAGGGAGGGAGAGAAAGGCAAGGAGGAGCTTCACCATATGTTTTTCCTCTCTACAACTGTCCCCGTGTCGTCAGGGGGGGACGGGGGTGGGCGAACAGCTGCTGACCACTCCCCCCAGCATTAGCTTATCATACGGGTGTCAGGCAACCCCCAGACCTCCCCCTGCCCTCAGGGGGTTGCTGGTGGTGGCAGGGGGGGGCTATGCAGACGGCCACCCTGCTCTCCCTGTCTGTCCTTCTCCCCAACCCCTGGCCAAAGGGGAGAGGGGCAGGAGCGTTGTGGTCGTGAGAAGTCTGGCTGTTGTGCAAACTGATTTTCTGAAGTGTTGTCATCAGGCTTGTATCTAAACATGCAAACAGCAGGGCCACTTTGGACAATACAGCCTTTGGGAATAAGAGGCCAAAAGTATGTTTATCAAGCACCACTGCACCAGCACTGCATAGTCACAGATCCCATTGGCTCTGGTACATTGCAATTGGGCTTTTATTAAAATCTGGTTCGTCCACAACAACACCACATGACTCATGAGTGACCCATTTAAGTGGTTCACATCAGCTTACATGTTAAGTGTGGAACAGTTAACTTTTAGGGATAAATGCAACATTTTTGTATTGATGTGTTTGCCAATCAGTCCTACAGTTACAGTTTTATGGATATGACCAAGATTTCCAAATAAAGTATTAGAGTTATTATCTTATAGTTACAGGTAACCACATTAATAAATGATTTAGTCAAAGCAGCAGTGCTTTATTTACTGTCCCAGTATTGGGGGTGTTTGGAATGTTGTTAAAAAAAGTCACTGTCAGATTTGTGAAGATGGAGCCGTTTCATTTTTACAAATCTATGTTTAAACTCTTCAGTATCTTTTCTGTGAACTATATGGCGCCCTATATTCCTGAAGTCCTTAAGAATTTAGAATATGTGAGCAGACACGCAGACACACACACACACACACACACACACACACACACACACACACACACACACACACACACACACAGGTTAATGGGAGTGTAGATATGTGGTGCCCCACACACTTTCCTACTCTGGACAGTGTGTGTGTGTGCATGTGCGCACGTGTGTGTGTGTGTAAGTGAGTATGTGTCTATGCATGCATGCCTGTCTAGGGGGTTACAGGGCAGTGGTCGTGCAGGGGGGTGAAGACTCAAGGGTGGGTGGACAAAATGAGAGGAACGGAGAGGAGAGGAGAGGAGAGGGGAGGAGAGGAGAGGAGAGAAAAGGAGAGGAGAGGAGAGGGGGGGAGAGGAGAGGAGAGGAGAGAAGAGGAGAGGAGAGGGGAGGGCCTGCAGTGCTGCAGCTTCAAGATGTCCATGGAAAATGAATCACTGAGGCCTTTTCCAGGGAGGGTGGTGGTATAGGGGGAGAGAGAGAGAGAGAGCAGAGAGGAGAGGAGACTCACATCTGGCTGGAAAAAATGGAGGAGGAAAGAAAGAAGAAGAGCGAGAAAGAGAAAAAAGGAAAAAATAAAGAGTGGGCTGCTCTTTGTGTCAACTGGGCTTTTGGAGTCTCCCTTTCTTTCACTGTCTCTCTCTCTATCTCTCTATCTCTCTATCTCTCTCTCTCTTTTGTTTCAGCCTCAGGAAACACATCATGGGTTTAAAGCTAAGCAGCACATTCCCTTAAATGAGATGATCACATTAAACATAGCTGTATGATTTGTGCATCCTGCGACATATTCTCTGTTGAAAAGAACCAACATGGGTGGCTGAGACGTACGAGCTCAAACTACCACGCTGACAAAAAGAAGCAGACGGAGACAGACATAAATGTCCATTTGCCAAGTGTCGTCCAACTGCGCCTGTAATCCCATGTTTATCTGGGCCAGGGAGGGCTGCTTTAAATACTGACCAGTATTCCACAATCACTGAGAAGGTCGGAAGGGAAACGCACACCAGTGCAACCGGGCACCGATCCAGTCTGGCTCGCCCTTACGTGTCATTAAGATTTTTTTTTTCTTTCTTTTTTTTTTTTCTTCCTTCTTCTTCTTCTTTTTCTTCTTCTGCAGAGATGGTGCTTGCAGACTGGAAAACCTTTGTTTTTTTACTGAGCCACGTCATCCACTTCTCTAAGTATCATCAGCAAAACTGCAAAAAATATAGTCTCGGTCTACTATAACAAGCCCTTCATTTCTCATAATAGGTGTTTGATTTGCATCTGCAGAAACTTTATGTACTCCTCCTATGATGTGTAATAGTAAAATGAGTCTTAATACATGTTAGGTCAACACTAAAAGAACAATAGTGGCCATGTGAGTGGCATGAGAGTTTTTACATGAGGGGAAAAGAGGGTTTTGGGGCAAAAGTATGATCAGATGGAGAGGGAGGGGAGAAGACACGACAGCAAGAAAAAGAGAGAGAGAGAGAGAGAGAGTCAGGGAGAAAAAGAGAGAGACTGGGAGAAAAAGCATACCAGACATCTTGAAAGAAACCCAGACCTTGAAGCAGACTGAGACGAGCTGGGATCTCAGAAGTTAAGCACAACCCACCGCTGAAAACCAGACCACTCTCGAATTTTCCCTTTCCCTTTCTTTTTTTCCTTCTCCTTTTTTTTCCCTCTGACTCTCTCTCCCTCTCTTTGTCTCCACCACTGTTTCTCTCTCTTCATTCTTTTTTTTTTACTCATTTCTCCTATCTTGGTGTTTTAATTCAGATTAGAGTCACTGTGAACATTTAACATAAACTATCATCTTACAACTTTCTTTCTCTTCTCAGCATGTCACCATGTTAAAAAAAAAACTGTTGTAATAGAATGCTTTTGGACTTGTTTAAATCTGGATCTCTGAACACTAACTGTGCTGACTTGTTTTTCTTTACAGGGAAGTAGATCCATGTCTTATGCTGATCAGTGTTCTGCCTTCTAGACCTCTGAGCTGGGGAAAGACCTCACCTGCGCAGTAGGCCAGTAGGCTATTACATCACCTGGGCCCTTTTCCGGCTGTAATAAGGGCTAGTTAGTTTTTTTTTTTTTTTTAAGGGGGGTGGAGGGATGTTGTCAGTGGCAGCTTGGGTGTTGGATTTCTTCCAGTATATACGGACAGACTCATCTCAGACTCTCTCTCTCTTTCTCTCTCTCTTTCTCTCTCTCTCTCTCTCTCTCTCTCTCTCTCTCTCTCTCTCTCTCTCTCACACACACACACACACACACACACACACACACACACACACACACACACACACTTTCTCCCCTCTTTTCTCCCACCTTCTACATTTTGATCACACACACACACTTACACCCATAAGGATCAGACGAGTGAAAAGAAAACAGCATGTGAGGAGTGAACTCTGGGAGACATGGCCGCACTGAAGGGGCAGCGCTTGAGAGTGTTTATCTAAGAACCTCTGGGACTGGGCTGGAGGCGTGTGTGTGTGTGTATGTGTGTGTGTGTGTGTGTTTGTATGTGTTTGTGTGTGTTTGTGTGTGTGTGTGTGTGTGTGTGTGTGTGTGTTTTGTGTGTGTGTGTGTGTGTGTGTGTGTGTTTTGTGTGTTTGTGTGTGGTGAAGGTGGGTATGGTGGGGGGGCAGAATATTCAGTTAGGTCCAGAGCAGAGTGGACTGTGGTTGGTTTTGGATTGGGGGAGGGGGGGTCTGGGGTATGAATAGGCAGGGGAGGCAGTAGGAGGCAAGGGTAGAGGGGGAAAGGGAGAGGAAACGGAGCTGATTCCAGCTCAGTGTGGCTTATCCTGCCCGGCGGAGGCTAAGCAAACAGGGGTGCGAACGCGAAAGCGCACACCCCTCACCGCCACGGCTACACGAGGGTCAACATCCCAGTCATTTCCTCTACCTGCATAGCCACCAACTGGGTGCTGACTCGCAGACGTCTGACACACATGTTGACACGAGACACATGCTGGGGAAAGGGGTGGGAGGGGGTGAGAGGAGGAAGATGCTGGACAAGTATTCACTGTGTGATGTTCTAGGAAGATACGAAGCTGTGAAACATGATCCTAGCGTTGGCCATCTTTATTCGAGTGCTGCAGAGCATAGGAGAGTTCATCACACATTCACACCAAACAAACAGGAAACTAAAGGGGGTAACTGGGTTCATGTTATTGCATGAAACAGATGTTGGTTTAAGGAGGTAACATCTCTGACAGTTCCAAAAGTGATGTTTGAATTCTTGAGAATTACAAACTGCTGTCCAATATTATCAGTAGACTATTAGCGAAGTAGCCTACTAACATTGTGCCAAGAACTGTTTCTTTTGGAGACAGTGTGGTCTGCGTTGTCAAGACAACACCCCCAAAAACATTGTTTTCTGGGTCTGGGCCATAGGCTAAGCGATGCAACCATGCTTGTCCTTATTCAGTAGACTTGTCCCTCTATGGACATGTGGTGTGTCTCTACAGTATGTTGTGGACTTCCCTGTGTGTCACTCAGGTTGTGTGTTGTGTCCGATCTCTGTGTGGACTAAAGCCAAGGTCCAAAACATTACAAAACAACAACCCTGAATACCTTTGAGAAGATGTCATTACTAGTTGCTACACAGATATACTTAATTGAAATCTGTCCTGATGAATTCACAAATGAATTTGTAAGCTGAAAGGTTCTTGATAAATTAAACATTGCAGCTGACAGCTGAAGAGAGTTGGAAAGAAAAATACTGTAGCATTGACACAAAGACAAAAGTGCACATGAGACATTCTTATCTGTGCTAACCCTAACAGTATCCAACAGTCCCGTGTATACTCTGGAGACCTTTTACTTCCTAGGAACAAGCATCCATATTCCCTAGGAATCAGCTAGGAGTCCAACACCAACTTGCATCATTGAATAGGCCCAGAGCAAAGAACAGAATTCACCCACATTTTCATCTCACTGATCTCTACAATGTCACATGTGAATGTAGCCTATGTCTGGATATCTGTATTTTAAGCTGTATTTTAAACTTTCTTTAGGCTGAGCTTGATTTTTTTGAGTTTGTGCCTTAAAAAGACAGAAAATGAAGTGAAAGACTTAAGGGCGAGAGTAGAAACCCCAAGCCTGCAATTATATCAAAAGGAAATAAATTGCAGCTTCACAGAGTGGGGAATTCTGAAGTAAAGGAGTCCTGTGAAATTTCGCCCACTCTGTAATAAGTCTATTTTCTGTCAACACTATACTTTTGCTAATAACATAAATTATAAGATGGGATCTGCATAGGTATTTGTAATTGCAACTCTAAAGCTACTCATAGAGATAGGTGAAGCAGTAACAGAGACCTCTTAGACCAACTTTGTTTCAAATCTAATCTCAGTTTGCTCTTCTTAGAAGTCACAGAACAGAAGGAAATCAGGGTTAGTTTTGTTTTACTTCAGTCGGCGAACCCCGAGCAGAAAATAGACAGGCATTTCAGCGCTTTGAAAAACTCTCCATTAAGGAAACTGCTTTGAACCCTGCTGACCCTCGTAATTGGACACTGACCACAAAAACTCAAGTCTAATTTTGTACACCTTTAAAACGTTTCAGGCATCAGAAAAAGCATTGGGGCCTCACTTCCCATCACATATATAAACATCGGAATGAGGTGGTTTACTTTGTTTAAGCAGCGACTTCAAGTGCT
>CM059283.1:21620296-21970296 GCA_030347295.1 Setipinna tenuifilis
CGTCATTTTTCCTGCATCACGCTTAAGCTAATGATGTCACTAGATGAGACCAAGCAGGCCCCGTGTATAGGGGGGCTTTGAGCACCTCTAACAGCTGCAATGGTGAGGCTCAGGCCCTGCCTCTTTAAGGCATGCATGCCCACCACATGGCCTATACTCCAACGGCTATAATGTCTTCCAGGTGCACCCGAAAGGTTTTTATGGTCTCAGGAGAGAAAACCGTCGACTTCTGACCTTCAACCTGGGGGTTTGGGGCTTTTTACGGGCCAGCGAGAGGGTGCTGCCTGTGTCCGCCTTCTCAATAACTACAAAAAGGCAAATGACCTGATCGAAGTTACTGAAAACAATGCAGTCACTGACACAGTCACTGCATTCTCTGAAAGATGGTAGATCTATACATTACGGAAAACATGCATTCATTTGTTGCAGCACATTGTAGTATTGTAATGTCTTTGAATCTCAATCTGCTTAAGAGAAGGCTTTTATTCAGATTTATTCATATTTTCAGTGTAGTGGCCAATAGCAATAGCAAAAACAGCAACCACTGTAAATGAATGCAATAAGATAAAATGAACCATTAAACAAGACTACAAATATTCCTCAGATGTCCATAGACATTTACCTGGTAAAACGCCTGGTGTGGAGCTCTATGTCTAGTATACTGCACAGAATGAGGGTAGAGGGGAAGTATAAAACAATTACTCCTGGCACTCATGCAGTGCAGTTTATAGGGTTACTGAGTTTCTCACGGCGCTGGGGGGAAAATAGAACTTAGAGTAATTATCCACTTTACCTTTAACAGCATTGCTAGGTATGTGATAAGTAGACATGGTCCAGATTCACTCCAACTATGCTACATTTCTTTTGATTGTTGTATTTTGAGGGTAAGGATGGTGATCATTTTCAACATGTTTTCAAGGGGTTAAGACACTTGAACATTAACAACAGTCTACAGTGAGTTCATGTACATCCAATTTTCACCATTTTTTAAAATACCACTATGTAATACACATTATTCACTCTCTTACACGGGAACTGAGCTAAGCACTCATTTTCCAAACTAACAAACTAATGGAATCTTGGTCTACAAGGCAACAGAGTTATGCTCTTGGAAAGATCTGAGACATTATAAAAAAGAACCTTTCCAACAGAGGAGATTCCTTTTCCAGAGTCCTGAGAGAGATTTCTCCCCTCTGTCTTTGCAAATGTTGTTCTACATTCTCCCTGTCTCCTGCCACCCAGGAGAAGCCCTCACCTGTCTCCTCAGTAGCTCCTGCCTATTCTGTTTTATAATAACACTGCCAATGTCAACAAGAAAACATACCAACTCAACCACGACCACTCTCACAGTGGACTCTCCTGGGGTATTTCTGTTTGCACAAAATATTTATCCACTTAACCAAACCTATCCTCAGACGTAGATGTGATGGGCTTTTGTTGTTTAAGATGAGGAGTCAGGGTGGGGGTCATTGATACCTGTAGTTGAATGATTTTCTAAGGATCTGACTGTCTGAATTTGACACTGATACTTGTTTTCCTTGCTTCTTGGGGACAGACGCAGGAGGAAAGTATGGGGTAACCAAAGAGTGTGAGTGGGTAAAAAAACTCAGATTGCCACTCAGGTGCGGGAGCTTTGTATGTCTGAGTGAGAAAGTAGTAATCATCTCTCCATTTGCTGTCTATAAAGAGAGGAGGAGCACATTCAATTATGGGGGAGAGACCACAGACTTCTGCCGACTTGTGTCTGCTCTACTCCCACTCCCGACCCCCCTCTCCCTGCCTCCACCCCCTTCGATCCCAACCCCAGTGTTAGTTGCAACTGAAGCAAGACATACCAAAACAAAAACACCCCTCCCGTCATAGGTCTATAAAGTGTTGAGTGCACATTGCCCTCTACACAACCCAACACAATTTTTAACTTCCATTATGTTATTTACTCTAACTGTAACTGAAGTAAATCTCACACATCCTCTCTGTAGACACTGACAAGGCAGAGACAATGAGTGAGGCCGACATGAGGTTTTCCTTTGCTCGAGCTCACAGGACACTGTTAGCACCATCGCCGCTGGCCATGGATCCTGTTTTATCTGGACGAGGCGCTCCAACATGTGGGTTGTGTTCCAAAAAAGCTAAACTGAGGACCCAGACAAGCACAGCTGCTGCAGGGGAGTGGTGGTGGGATTCCTCGGAAGAGAACAAACAGCCTCGGGGGGGCAGGGGGGTAGGGGGGGGGGCATTAATTAAACACTGTTACATTGCTTCATGTGTCAAGGCAAAACAAAACCATAGTTCAGCAATTCATGTTTTAATCTTGTCATATCGGGGGCATGGTATGGACTGGGGAGCTGTGGCATTCCTACCCACCCCCTTTTACAAGTCTGCTTGTATTATTCGGTCTGAGGAGATGGAAAAAGTGACACTAAAAAAGTGTTTGCAGACAGTCCGCTTTGGGGCGAGCTTCCTTTTCAAAGAGAAAGTGGATGAACTCTGTGTCTGCTCTGACTCAATGTCTGTTATCTTGACAAAATACTACAAAAACGTGCTTCTAAAGTCTAAAAATCTCTATCACCTTCTCTCCCTTTTCTCCCTCTGTAACTACTCCATTCACTGTCATTCCTTTCTCCCTGTCTCTCTCTCTGTTTCTCTCTCTCTCTCTGTCTCTCTTTCTCTCTTTCTCTCTCTCACTAACCCGATCTCTCCTTCCTCCTCATTTCTGCTGCAGCCTGTATTTTGCCACCCACGTCATCATGCTCTCGTAGTCCCCGAGTTGGTTCTGTGAGATGCTGAAATGGTTAAAGTGGGTTCTCGGAGGAAACAGTCCCATCTCATCCATGGTGGACACACTGGAACAAGGAAATTTAGTGTCGCAAGAGTAAACGGAACACAGAAACTAGTGTCTAGAAACTTCATGTTGAAACAGATGTGCACATACTGTACACCTCACAGCAGACTGGCGAGAGGAAGAGAGGAGGAAGAGAGCATTTGGGCCAATCTAACATGAAATGGGTTTTACTCAGGGTCGTAAAACATTGTAGTGCCTATCTGCTACTGTTGATTACTGGTGGTAATTGACCACCATCATTTGGAATTTTGACAAAAGTAATGACTTTTTGTCATATGCCTTTCTTTTAAAGCCTTACCTTCTTTTATGGACATGACATTTTTATTTTAAACATTGTTGGTTTTACTCAGGTGTTGAAAAGAAGGTTTTTTTTGTTTATCTTTAAAGTGTTCCTCTATGTGGAAGTATGTGAACCACATCAGTCACTGAAAGAGCCAGAGGGTGCACTTTCAGAGGGAGATCCACATACCCAACTATGTTCTTGAAGAATTTACAAGATAAAACTGCAATCTCAACATCTTTGAGTTGTCTTGTTTAGACTGACCTTACAATGCAGTTAGGAATAAACTGAAGCAGCTGATGCAGTGAAATAAACTAAGATAAGATAGAATAGACTGAGATGATCAGGAGCTACAAAAATAGCCCTTCTCTAGACTTAGCCCAAGGTGAAAGACTCAGGTTTCAAATAGAACTTTCGCACATTTTCGCACACATTTACACATTCTACTATTCACACTTTGCGTACTGTTGAAGGCAAAAAAATTAAAATAAAATTTAAAAAACTGTGCTACGTTGGCATATCATGGTGGCACCAAGGCTGGATAGGCAGCTATAAAGCTGAGCTATTGGGGAGGAATTCTAGCATCAAAGTAGATGCCATTTTTGTGTAGAGGCTGTACATCTCTTTGTAAGCCCTTTGCAACCGTAAGACTTATGAAGATAACATACGCCTCTTTAACCTATAATTCTTCAACTTTTTACATATCTCTGTTGACTTCTGCCACATATGTGAAAGTCCTAAAGAGTTGATTGCTGACATTTTCAGTATAAACGAGAACAGAAATGAGTTTGACAATCAACTCTTTTGGAGTTCCATATATATAGCAGATTATATTATTGAGTGCCCCAGTGACTTCCGTTTTACTTCCGCTACACGGGACCTAGGAAGTCAGAAAAAATGAATGGGGTTCAATGAGAGCAAAAAACTATTTTCTGGTCCCGTATGAATTGTACCATGAATGGGACATATGATATTTGTCAGTTTTAAATATAATTTTTTTATACGAAGAAAACCACGATTCACAGCGAAGAAGTTTGATGGTGGCAGGTTTTGTGAGAGGCCGCTTTGTGAACTACAGTTCTTCGCTGCTGTCGACGCGAATGAAATACGTCATCACTGAAATTGTGCGAAACGAAAGAAGGAACAGCCATTCCTGCTGGAATGCGCACATTGAGGCACAAAACACACTGGCATCTCTGTTATAAATGTATATTTACTGCTAACATAGATCGGAGAAAGAGTAGGCTAATGATGGGACGTGACGTCAACAACGCAACGTAGTCTTTCTCAATTTTGTTTTCGCTACAGCTTTTATCTGAACAACAGCACAACAAACGGTAAAACGTTTTACATGAAAAAACACCATTTTAATCCACAAACAACATATTTCATTTCAAGGGCATACAACGACTGGGACCAGAAAATAGCTATTTTAGTCTCATTGAAACCCATTCATTTTTTGCGAGCTCAGAGGTCCCATGAAATCGAGCGGAAGTGGCGTCACTGGGACACTCTATATAGCAGGTTATATTGCAGATATGCTTAGACTCAACATAGGGTGTCAAAACAGTCTACCTTTTTTGTCAATCTATCCTTATCTCTCCTATTAGTTTTATGAAACCTTTTAGAGAAACAGGTGAGAGCTCATTAAGACATGGTTGGCTTGCCGTGACACAAAGAAGACACTTTTGGGACAAGAATTTTCAGTTTTGGGCAGGCTGGCTGTTTGCTTGTGCAAGGTGTGCTTTGCCAAAGGCCAGTAAGTGCTAATTTTACCACAATGCACCGCTGGGCATGTAGGCAGAAGGCCATCAGCAAGGCTCCTGGGAGGCTTTTATGTGGCAGGTGGGAGCTTGATTGTAAACAGGTGGTAGACACCATTTCCTCCCCGATATACACCAAACCCTCCCACCCAGGAGGTGAACCAATCCAATTAAACAGCTAAGTGGCTCCAGTCAGACCAATTAGGCACCTCTCAGGACTTCGTTTGGGGACAGTTAACACTCCTGCAGCTACTTCTGTGTTTGTTTGTGGTTGTGCTTTTGCTTTTTTTGCAGACCCTCTTGGCCACAGAGGAGCCACCTGCAAATTTTGCAGAGGTAAAGCCAACTTATGGCATGATCAATGTGAATTTAATGAACCTACAATTACATTTTTACCAACTAAATATGTACTTTTAACAGGTTGAAAATGAGACTGATGAAAAGTAGCCAACAATACAGCAAAGTAAAAAAAACAGCCTATGTAAATGGGCTGAACTCCAATGTAAATGGACTGAACTCCAACGAATGCAGAACACGATTGCTTTTGTTATTGTAGATGTTTGCACAGGAATTCAGTGTCAGTCTGCAGACACAGATAGTGAAAGCTGATTTTGACATGGAATATTTAGAACCTAAGATAAAGGTAAAGAAATGATGTGCAGAGCAGCCTGCCAGTGCATGGTGTCATTATTGGATGTAGTCCTCAATGCAGTGTCTCTCTTTTCAGGCAATGAAGCAGGCAATGGCTAAACACTGAATAAAAACAGTAAAAACAGTGTTGCGCGCATTTTTTAATTGAGGTGATTGTGACAGATTTAATCACACACATTTTAACCATCTCTCTCTTCCTTCTGGTAAATTTATTCCTCTTGTTAGGAGTTAAATCATTGCGTAATGTTGCAATGTTGTGCAATATGGCACATGCAACAATTATATTGTAGGCTCTTTCTCAGAATCATGTCATGTTATTTCTATTTTACGGCAGGTTCTGCTGTGAGATGCATTAAACCTGGTTTGCTCTCCAGCATTCAGATCAGGATATGGGATATCAGAGTTTGATAAGAATTCTGACTTACCCAAGACCCTGATATTAGAATATTGACTGCTCACTCTAAATTAACTTGGCTGGGTTAGACAATAAACCAACTAGTACCAGCTACTTTGTAGAACCCTGGATAAGCCCTTATCTTGGTTAGACCTTTAGTTTTGGAATAGTAACTGGAATAGTTCACAAGAAACTGAAATACTGTGGCATGTGTACACATTATTCCAGTTCTGGACAGTTGTTGACAAAGACTTTCAAGCATTACATGTAATACAGGTTCCTGATTAAATCCAAAGACAACAGAACCCAGGTGTTAGTGTTCAGTGCTCTCTTTAATGTTTGGCAACGATGCTGACATAACTAGCAGGATGCTCATTTTTAACATTTTTCAGAAAAAAACAAAATGAGGGTGTTCTGTTAATATATCTGTTAATGTGAACACCATACCCTGAATACAGTATAATTATACATAAGCCTTATAACTAGAATATAAAGTGAATGTAAACACAGTCATTGACAGAGGCATTTAACTCTTTAAACATAGACTAAAAATAACAGCAAACATTAAACAAAGCCAACATAGAAGTTAGGAAGAAGTAAACAATGCATGTCTCCTTACACCATAACAATAAAAGAAAATACATTAAATAAAGAAGAGAATTTTTTGAGATAGGAACTTTTGCTTAAGAGGTTAAACTCTATAACTAAAGTATTATTTGGATAAAAGTGTCTTGTTTCAGTGACAAGGACAGGTTTTATTCAAGATCTAAAGAGCATTACTCCCATGTCTAGATACCTCTGCTCAGAGAGAGACCTGTGTCTGCCCATTCGGTCAGACTTTCCCCACTCCTCTAAGCACTGCACATGTGGACAGACGGTCTGGGGGAGCCATTTTCTCCGAAGCCATGATGGCTCCAGCAGCTATAAAAGAAGGAAGCCAGGTCCTGAGGGGTGTGTGTGTGTGTGTGTGTGTGGGATGGGGAGGGAAGAGGAGGATGGGTTAGGAGAATCACATTTACGAAACGCGACTAAGGTTCAGTAAAAAAGGATAGTTGGGATATAACATATATATATATAAAATATTTAATTTGGCCTTCTTTAATATGTAGTAGCCTATAGTTAGGTTTTAGAGCTCGCCTAAAGGGCAGCAAAACAGTCTACCTAACCCCCGCTACATTTAAAGCATTCAACAGATTCCTATTTCTGAAATTTGTAATAAGTGATTTGGTGATGAATTTCATTTACAGTGTCAGTTTGAATCCACTAATGGTTTGGTGTTTGATATCAAAAAGATGAACTCATCATCCATGTAACTTGAGACTTACAGTGCAACATATGACGAGGGAAAGAGAGAGAGCATTAAACAAAGTGTGAGATGAAGTGAAAAGAGAGAGAAAAAGAGAGAGAGAAAGATGACACAGAGGAAGCATTAGCAGCCCCCTCAAGCAGAAGGGAAGAATTTGAAGCCCAATGAGTTGTGTTACACCCCCCCCTCCCACTTTCTTGACTTTAACCCCCCACCCCACCCCACCCCCTTCCATAACTCTTCACTTGTTGCACTCTCTCTAATGCTGTTTACATCTGAGAGCATGGCATGAGATCGGAATGAGATCTAAAACTTGGAGGGCAGAAGAGAGAGAGTGAGAGAGAGAGTGTGAGAGAGAGAGAGAGACAGAAGAAAGAAAGAAAGAAAGAAAGAAAGAAAGAAAGTAAGAGACAGAGAGAGTGGTGGCAAAAAAGAGAAAAAGAGATATATATGTAAAGGAAAATGGGAGCAAGAGACAGATAGGGAGAAAAGGAAAAATAGCGAGGAGGAAAGCAAAGGCAGGGAAGGGGGGGGGGGGCTGGTGTGCAGACTGGCCGAGTGAAGGTGGTGGTGGGGGGGTGGGGGGGAGCTGCAGAGTATGGTGAAGTCATGGAACCTTAAACTAGTGTTCCACAGGTTACCCCACACTCCTGTCTTCTCTTTTCCTGTCCACTCATCTCCCCTTATATTCTCTCATCTTTTCTCCTCTTTCTGTCATCCCACTGTCTTACTGTCTTGAAGAGTCCACAGAGTCAACCCAAACTAAAAGAGAAGCAGCACTGGTAATTTTTTTGAAGGATATCAGAGTGGAATGCAAGGTCCAAACTGCCAAGCAGAAACATTTTCCATTTGGCCAGGACAGGGAACTGAGCCCTCCCCCATGAAATATGGTCCAATGAGAAACTCTTTTCCAAGCACATGTCAGGGAAGGAAAACAACAAAAAAGCAACAGCAAAAAGATTTCTAATCAGGGGGGTTTGACATTGGGATTCGGGTGACTATACAGCTTATTTTTTTTTTATTTTTCAGTTTTAAAACGTTCCCCTTTTTCTCAGACAAACTTGGGACCTCGAAAGTAGCACCCTCCCACTTTCTTTAAATGACAGCTATGGTTGCCGAGAGACAGCCAATGACGAGAGTGCTTTATGACTCACACTGCTCCCCACTTTTGGTATTCACAAGCTCCTGTTCCTAGCCACACAGCTGGAAACCACATCACCAACCCCAACCAAAGCAGAAAGCCTACTACTTTTCAAAAAAGAGAGATCCTTTTTCCTATAGCATTATGCCTATTTTTATTGTGTGCTTTCTCTTGACTCCTTTAGCTTTGTGTAATCTTTGTGTAGTCTTTTGGAGTAACTTGCTCAGTAATGTGTAGTGCATTGCCTTCTAGCTGTAGTTAGTCTTCTAGACTAACACCGTCATTCCCAGATGTGTAATGATATACTGCTCTGAAGTTGCCCCTTGCCAGTGACCGAGGGAGGGAGGGAGAGAAAGAGAGGAAGAGTGAGAGAGACAGAAAGAGAGAGAGAAAGAGAGAGAGAGAGAGAAACAGAGAGAGAGAGGAAGAAACAAAGAGAGAGAGAGAGAGCAGGAGAGAGAGACAGAGAGAGACAGAGAGAGAGAGAGAGAGAGAGAGAGAGAGTGAGGGAGAGAGAGAGAGAGAGAGAGAGAGAGAGAGAGAGAGAGAGAGAGAGAGATGTTCCAGACAGCTGGACTCACTTAAATGTGTTCCTCATGTGTTCAGTAATATGGAAAAGATTTCTGCGTTTGACTGCACTGAGGTGGCTGCCTCTTTTAACAGTTTCGGTGCCAGACAGACAAAAGCTTCAGCCTTTTGGTTCCTGCCCTAAACAAGACCAACCCATCTGAAATTTCACAGTCTAAAGAAACATACCTGCCTATATTGGGGTGTGAAAATAAGAGATTTTCTGGTGTCCAGTCCAAACTCAAGGCCAATTTCTAATTAGCCCTTACCCCTTACATTTATACCAAGGTGCACAAACACAACCCTAAAATCCCATGATACATAGGCACAATGAAATCACCACAAAGGAACCATTTGCAAACTGTCATTACTATCTTAACTCTCAATATGTTTCTGAAGGAAAACATTGATTTACAGAGACCAATTTAGTTCTGTTCTGACATTTCCAGGGTTCATGAGAGCTAACATAATAAAAGTATATAAATACAACATATTTACAAGAAAACATTTAAAAGCTAAAATATGTGACAAAACCAGGAAAAAGGGAAGGTTGATAGGTATAAAGGTCATTATTGTTTCATATACTACACTTTATATATAGTCTTGATTATGGCCCTCACTTGAACTCTAACATAGGATTGGCACTTACACATCGGGTCAGAGCCAAATGTATTTCATGGCGTGCAGCTTTGAGCACAGAGATGCCTCTTACTCTAGAGGATTTTAGTGAAGTGGAAACCATAGGAGACAGCAAACAGCATTTCACAAATGACTAAAAAATCCTCTTTAATCCTGGTCATGCAAATAGGTTTGTAATGGGGTGTAGAAAGGTGGACACTGGATTACTGTACCAACACACACAACATGTGAAACAACATGTGAAAACAACATTTTTTTTTACTTTGGTAACACTTTATTTGACTTTACAGATGGCTTGTCAAAATCCAGTCTCATTTGGTTTATTGTTTACTAACTAACCAATGGTCGTAGTATCTGTAGACAGTCTATACACCCTTAACTGCACCATCCAAATAAAGTGTGACTAAAACTTACTAGTTTACTACTAACTTACTGACATATGTAATGGTAGCCATTGAGTGCTTTGCAGAACATGCACCTAATTTCCTAACAGCTTAAGAGACATACTATGACAGAATCTTGGATCCATGGAGTTATGCCTCCTTCCTGGCACAACAGTCTGCCAGTCAGAGGTGCCATAAGCCCGCAGGTTCGAATCCCAGTGTGGGTTGAACCATACAGTTACCTCACTGAAAGTAAAACCTTGATTTGACAGTGATGGGTGGTGCTGTCAACGTGGACCTCCATTCCTAATGTGTCTCCCCAAATGTGTCCAGTACAAGTTCATATCACAGGAAAGATCATTGGAGGTTACTTCTCTGTGAAAAAGTTCACTCGCTCTGAATTTTATCTCGGAATGCCACTCTTTGTGTTTGTTCATGGCCCTTGTGTCGACAGAAATACATTTCAAGCTGGACCGAGCTCCCTCTCTGGTTTTATGAAAGGTATTATACGTTGGTCCCTCTCTCCAAAACCACGGGCAAGAGCAATCCACCAATTTGACTTTTGCAGTGCTCTCCGCTAACATTGTGTGTGGATATTTTTGAGTCTTTTATTATGCGTTTGCTGACCAGACTGTGAGTCATGTGGACACAGAAGCAAACTAACTATGTGTTAGGCCGATCCAAGGGTGGTTCCTTACTTTGATTTTTTTCTTCCTTCTCTCTCTTTTTCTCCTTGGTTGTGTGACACGCAGTCTCACTCTGTCCCTCACCCTCTCTTTCTCAGTCTGACTATTTCTCTCCCCTTTCTCTCTGTCTCTCTGTCTCTTTCTCTCTCTTTCTCTCTTTGTCTCTCTCTTTCTTTCTTTCTTTCTTTCTTTCTTTCTATCTCTCTCTCTCTTTTTCACTCTCTCTCTCTTTTTCTCCTCAGACAGAGCAACCATATTGTTTTTGGAGAATCTTCTCAGGACTTTGGAGAGTATATTAAAGAGTCGCCTTTGCCCTCCCTGACATTGCTTTAAATGAACTAGCAGGCACACACAACTGCACCTCTTTTGTCTATAAAGTGACATCTTTTTATCCACCACCTCAGTTCATCACTGAAAACTGTATCGAAAATCCTCTTCATCTCTAGCCTTCTTCATCAAGTCTTCTCAAAACTGAAACTTCCTTTCCGTAGTGTTTATTTTCCATCGGGCCTATTACAGCAGCCATGTTCTCTCATGTTTGTTGACTCATATTTAAAGCCTCCTGCCTCCCCCGATCCCCCTCCCCCAATCCCCCTCCCCCAATCCTTGAGGCATGGGTCCTGTACAAAAACCCCACCCCCTCGCTTTCTCTGGACCCTGTAACAGTGGGAACATCTCTCACACAGAAATGGGCTACAGATGTGTGTGTGCTCATGTGCTCGTGTGTGTGTGTGTGTGTGTGTGTGTGTGTGTGTGTTTGTGCATGCATGTGTGTTTTATCTGTGTGTGTGTGTGTGTGTGTGTGTCTGAGTGCATGTGTCTGAGGGTGTGTTTGTGTTCGTGTCTGAGTGTGTGTGTGTGTGTGTCTGTGTATTCACAGTCCCATAACTCTTAGGAGACACAGCCCTGTCAACATTGGTGGTGTCTAGTTAGACACTGACTAATTAAAGACGCATAAAGTAAATGAAGTAATTCCCATTTGTTACTGTAAACAGCACACAGGGCACACCACAAAATTCAAACTCTGCAATTAACCCATCACACGTGTGAGCAGGGGGCAGCCACGACAGAGACACCCAGGAAGCCGTATGTGAGGGTGGTACCATGCTCAGGGTACCCCAATGGCACTTCTGGCCACCATTGCCCCAAATGAGCTCTGGCTGGAAACTATTGTGGCTGTTAAATCTCAAATATTTTTTTCTTTTTTTTCCTCAGCTACCCATGATGCCTTGTGATAAATGCAGGGATCTGAGGAGCGCATGCCTCTGGCTGGAGCATTCTGATATGCGCTGAGGCCTGTTCCCATGAGAGCTAAATTCTTCTTGCTCTCCAACCAAATTGCCCCCAAATCATGGTAGCAGTGACAGAGTGCACAAACATGTGCTACTTGTGCTCTGTAAAGGATGTTGTTTTATGATATAAAGCAGAAATATGAAAGCCATAATAAAAATATAATTTAACATCTTTTTATGTAAATGTTAACTTTTTCTTTATATCTTTTAAAGGTTTAGCAAGTTGTAAGGCTTTGCAGCAGATTCTTCAGTCAGACTCTGGGACTTTCATAAGGAAAACCCATCACCAGCGAGTCCAGATAGAACAAGAGGATATGTGCCTTGGAGTATAGCCTATAATTTGAAAACCTCAGCCACCTCAGTCTTGCGTGTGTGTTTGTATGTGTACGTGTGCATGAGTCTGTGTTTATGCATGTGTGTTTATGTGTGCAGAAGCCTGCTGTGTGTTTGTGTGTGTGTGTGTGTGTGTGTGTGTGTGTGTGTGTGTGTGTGTGTGTGTGTGTGCGCGCATGTGTGTGTGTCTGTGTGTCTATGTGTCTGTGTGTCTGTGTGCCCATGCATGCACATGTTTGTGAATGTCTGCGTGGACAACTGCACAAGTGTGTAGTTAGGTGTGTGTCTCCTGTGTCTCTACTGTTAGTGAAATGAGTCCTACATTATGGGAGTATCCTCTCCTCCTTGGTAATGACACACTCCCAACCAGCTCTCTCTCTCTCTCTCTCCTCAAGCGCTCTCAGAGCGAACAGACACGTCCTCAAGAGTGGACTTAAGGCAACCCATTCATTGCCTGCCTACCTGCCTGGGTGGGTCATCCCACCAGAGCCCAGGGCAGGAAAATGACAACCAAACATACAGTGCTGCATCAATCAATCAATCAATCAATCAATCAGTCAAATAATTAGTCAACCAACCTATCAAAATGTTCTTTTAGTATAGTTTCATTGTATTTCTAGGTCAATTTTCATACAGGTAGATGTTCAAAGTGGTGTCTTGTCCTGTTGGCATCTGAAAAAAAGGGAATTTCCCTTCATGCAAACATACAATCGACATAGCTGAGGCTGAGCAAAAGGTAGACAGAGGAGAGCATGACAGTTTAGTGATGTTACCCTAGTAATTTTGTGAACAATTCTCTTGTTGCTAAAGTTGCTTACAGAGATTTTACTCCTTTTATCATATATCAACTATAGTTTTTGAAGTGTTGATATCTATGATTGAAAAATCTACAGTAAACCCCACGTTTCTAAACAAGTTCAACTGTTGTTCATGAAGTCATGTTCCCAGAGATAGAGAAAGAAGAGAGAGATAGAGAAAGAAGAGAGAAATAGAGAAAGAAGAAGATTGCGATAAAGGTTTGGTTATTTCTGTTGTTCACAGTTGTAGTAGTAATGAAACTCATTGTGCTCTCTGATATATAGCATATAGGATTACATTCCAGTAGACTGACAAGACGTGATTTGCACAGAAGATTTTGCCTGCAGGACCCTCAGCCTGTGCGTGGAGAGAGAGAGAGAGAGAGAGAGAGAGAGAGAGGAAACAAGCAGCACTAGGACTGAGGCCAGCTGCAGGCCAGCATCAGCCAATCAGATCGCAGCACATCTGGAACTCAACCGCATGCTGCTCTGGCAAGTCATGCGCAGTACGAACACAAAGATGGCGGAGATGGCGAGAGAGAAAAGAGTTTGCTGGGCAACAGCAACACGACTAAGGGGAAAAGTCGAACAGAGGAAAGAAAAGAGGAACAGACCAGTGTGGGATGGATTCAGACCCAAAAAAAAGTACAGTAACATCAAAGATGTACTTACACCTTGTGAATATATAATACACCTTTTATGGCAACAAGATAAGATAAGATATAAGATAGATAATTAAAAGATGCAACATGCAAGGTAATGGAAATTAAGTTTATTGAGGGTTTCAAATAGTTAAGATAGGATAAGAAAAGATAAAACTTTCTTGATACGTAAGCAGAGAAGACAGACTGACCTGAATTGAAAAGTGGTCAGGGACTACATTGTAGTTATTGTACAGTAGTATACTACATAGGGAACAAAACAGTGTTACTCACACCCAATATAGTGCACTATACAGTGAACAAGAGAACATTTTGGACACCGCCCTGGGAAAGAAGACTTGAGTTAGGGGAAGAGGCAACAAACTACATAGAAATCAAGATGGAGTCATCATTTCAGATATCACAGTTAAGCCATTGTAGGTGTAGAAAGACACTTCTGTCTTGTATTGTAAATGACAACAATCATCAGTTACAACACTGAGTAATCAATGTATCCAATAACTTAGGATAACTTGTAAAATCTTGGAAGCTATACCAGATGCAGCTGACAGGTCTTGAGTCACACTTTAAGGGTTCTCCTAAAACGTGTTTTGGTCATAGCTGTTGCTTCACGGTCCTTACTGCTGTAATGCAAAAAAGTGTGAAAAAGAAAAACACACATAAGAGCAACACTACAAAACGTTAAACAAGTACTTCGCTTCTCTCAACTAGTTAAAAGTTAAACAGATTGTGATGAGTCAGCTCCTTGACAACTACTGTAAATGCCAACCTTTTAAAAAACATTTGCCTCTGTATTTGTTTTGTCTCTTTTTAGTGCTACACAGAAGTTGAGTGAACCCAGTTGCAGTATTGCAGTGTGCTGTGCTTTCAGCCATCTTTAAAACACATTTCCTCCAACACACTGCTCCTCCCCCTCTCCTCTCTTCTCCTTCTCCCTCTCCTCAGCTCTCCCACTCTCCTCTCGTCTTCTCCCCGTCCCGTCTGGATACTCCAGCGATGACTAATATTTTTCTGGCGTACGTACGTACGGCAGAGAGTTGGGGGTTGGGGGTTGAGGGGAGTCAAGAGAAGCCCCATGGAAAAAAAAAGAATAAGAATCATGCATCAGACGCCATTTTGTTGGAGCTTGTTGGAATCCTCTCACTATAACCAGGCTTTTTGGGGCCCTGAAAGCTTCTCAACCCACTTGATGCTTTTTAGTCATCAAATGCAGTTTTAGGTTGTAAGGAGGAGCACATTTTGGCCTCATGAGATGTTCTCCAGAGTGGTGTAGACAGTGCTGATGTGTCAGGAGTACCTCCTGCATTTCTTCTCGCTAGCAGTCTCATGCTGCTTCATTTACTACCTAACGAGCATGCAACAATAAAGGGGCAGATCTTGCAAGTTCATTATAGGGGGGGGATGTAATTAAGGACATCTTGTAGGTGTTCTCAGTGCTTTGACTGCGAGTGTCCTAGAGTCTGTACTCTGCACTATGCAGGGTTGGAAATCTGTGGGTAATAGCATTTAAGTCACTCTTGAGCTGCCTGGTTAGTGGCACTGACAAATGCAAATGGTTTAGAATGGATGTTTCAGAATGTTTATCTATCTAAAGGTCTAAAATCTCCATATGTCTATTTCTCTCATCCATTTTTTTGTTCTTTTTTAATTTGTGGAACAGCGTGTAGGGGAAAATATGTAATCAATGGTACAGCAGGCTAAATTGCCATCAGTGGCACAACATGTTGAAATGTTGAAATAAATTGGAATATCTTAATGCAGGAAATGGACTATGTTACTTCCTTATGCATTGTAGATGTGCTGTCTGCCACATGCTGGCTTTGTATGCAAACACATTTGAGCAAACCATTTTGAATCTGTAAACTTCTTCCCAATGTGGTTTTGTCTGTGATCTCTGACACATGTGGGTTAGGGGGAGATTCCTCCAGGACCTGACCAGCTCAGATTGTGAGCAAGGAGGGGGATGAGTTGTGGGGCTCCTGCAACAGCAAACTAAGTGGCAGTGGTGCGTTTGCGGACATGTCTGGTCCTGCGACCAGGTAGAGAGAGGCAGCTCTGGAGAGAATGAGACAGACGTGAAATTAGATCTCCCTCACACCTGCCTTTGCGCCTCTCCCTGCTCTCTTCTCAGCCTGTGGAGCTGACTAAGCCCATTGCATTCCTCCTGTGTGCATAAGACCCAAGTAGTGCTTTCAAGCTATGTATTTTCCAGGTTTTCCATAGGTCATGCTCAGGAGTGCTATGTATTAGTCATTCCAGATTCTCAATTTATTATCAAGATTTTCTTTCAAGAGAAAAGTGTGCAAAGACACAGATTATACACATTTGAGTGAGCAGTTTAAAAGCAAACTTAAATCTGCTAGAACAAAAAAAAGCATGCATAGATAAGGTAAGCAAGAAAACAAACAAAAAGAAACTAAATTTACTGGCTACAATACAAGTAACTTTCCATCAAACTGGCGTCCATTGTAGTGTCTGGATTAAGACTAGTGCTTTCACTAATCTTTCAAAGACAAGTTAAGTTGTTGTCCCCGGGTTTTTTTTATGTTTCTCTCCTTTATGCCATAAACCGTTTGACATTTTTTTCATTGATTAGCAGTTACAATATGCCTTTGCGTAGTTAATCTTCCCACGCGATAAACGTATACAATCAGGGAGTGCTGCCACACAGTCCAAAGCTTTGCGTAAAAATGCAAAATTGCGAAATGGACAGCTACCGAGCTCAAAGTTATCTAACCTTCCCTGTGCGTGCCTACCTTCCGCGTGGTCGACTTTCACTAAAAAGTCTAAGAAAAATGTAAAGCTTTTCTCTTTTTAGCTCGCTACACTGTCCACGTCCTCAAAAGAATGGATCTAATTAAAACGTTGCACTCGTCATCACCGTCAAAGGACTGCCAAAGTTTCTGGGAGAAGGCAGGGATGCTGGACCACATGACTTATCCGGGCAGTGCTAGGATGCGAGTATATAGAATTTCTTCATTCCTATTGGTCCAGGGGCTGACTGTTGACACGCAGTCAAAGACCCTCCTGCCATATAAATCGGACTGATTGGACTTTATTATACTAGCATCACGGCAGCAGGTTCCTGCTAAGTTTGGAGTTATTGTCACCACGACTGTATGCCTGCTTGAAGTAGTTAAAACAGGGCACTGCAGCACAAGGAGTCTGCATGTCTGACTAGACATGCTCAGCTTTGTGGATACCCGGATTCTGTTGCTGCTTGCAGTAACTTCATACCTAGCATCATGCCAATGTAAGTTTTAATTATGATTTTCGCTTGTAACCATGGATTTTACTCGCCTTTTGCGCCTGATCTGTCCGAGATCGCGAGGACTTGCTTCTTTGTTTTGGCTGTATTGTTCACGACTTACTCGGAAATAACACCAAGGACAGCTAGAAGTGCGTCCCAGGGCTTCTCCTTTGGAGTTGTAAAATTCCAACGGATTTTCATCTTTTCATGGATTGTTCCTTTTTTTCTCCTGAGGATACACCGTATCACTATTACAATGAGAAGCGAGAAGTCAAAGAAGTTTTTAAAAAAAGTTTATAAGAGGTTGAAAACGTCGTTAGTGTAAGGAATATGCAGTTTAAAAGCGTGAGGAGAGAGTTTTTGTGAGATCCATAGTTTTAGAACTTTATGTAAAGGTTGGGGCGTTGTTGCGCGCTTATTGTCTTGGGGTGGAACGTTTATTATAGTGAAATGTCAGTGTGCCCCCTGGTGGCAAGGTAAAACGCTACATTTGGCAGAAGGATTGATGGATTCCAGAGCAGGCTGTTTTTCAAATTAGGAGCTAGGCCAGTACAATGTTAGTGCAGTATATGGTACTTCTTACCATTAGTATAAGACGACATGTTAGTGGTATTTACTAACTTATTTACATCAAATAGAGTTTTAAAGAATATGTCCTATCTTGATAATTGGGCATTAAGTTGATAACGCTATTGAATAAGGCACAATTTTAAGAACAAAACAAAAAATAATCATAAAGCAAAAAAATTAAGACAGTGTAGTCTGTATGATTTTACTAAACATCAACTTTATAGGCCTAGATGTTAGTGCACACCCAAGTTCAGGCATGGGTGTCCACTTATGGCCCCAAAGCGACATCTGCTGGGCATTTGAGGTCATGGCAGTATAGAAGAAAAGGGAGGGACTTGTCATCAGTTTCCACCAGGATCTCACATATCCAGCAGAGGGTTTCGAGTTCATCGGCACCACCCACGAGTTATCGCTGTGTATCTCTCACCGGGTTAAATACCCAGACATACTGGAAATCAATAGTTTTATTAACATGTTAGAAAAATATTTTAACATGCCGTTACACCCATTACACATGCTGACATAATGCAACTTCTGCTCTGTTAGTTCAGCTTTGTTAGTGTAGTGTAAATTTTACTCACCCACATTACAGAGTACACACATTACACAGTATATGTAATATAGATGTTTTCAATGCTGTTATTCTTTCTAACCATTCTAACCAATTAGAAGTTGTAAAAAAAAAAATCGCCATTGGAAATCACAGCAAGAAGCTAACAAGGTTTCTTGTTGCCATATCTTAGAAGCTCTACAGTACAGTGCAGTGCACTATAGGCTTACTGAAGAATTTGATCAAATAAGAATAGACAAGGAACTAGATTTGACACCATTATAGTTGATCCATCATATACGGCTGATTATAAAACAAGAAAGATCAGGTTATCACATACTGTGTACAGTAAATATTCCATACAGCCAAGTTCTTGTAGGCCACCTGCTGTCAAGGCCTCCCACTTGTTTGCGGAAGCCAGTGTAGTCGTATTATACAGCTGTTTCATAACAAACATATAGGTTGTATAACAGATTTGTCCTCAGCACACCGTTCTTTGCTAAATCTATCACTTACTCTGCCTGCTAGACAGAAACAAGTCTATTTTTCTCAAGCACCTATTGTCATTTTTTGTTACTATTGAAAAATACTGAGAAATATACTACACTGAGATGTTAGATGCACCTGTACCAACCAAATGTTTTGTTATACCACGTTTCATGTTCTGACTGAATCTCTCTCTCTCTCTCTGTCTTTGTCTCTCTCTTCTCTCCCTTCGCCATGAACAGCGGTTAGTATATTTTGCATGGATTTTTGGTATAAAACACACTCACCTCATCCTTCCCGGCATGGCTTCCCTTTTCGAGTCTTGATACTGTTCAGTGACAAATATCCGTGTCAATTTTGAGCAATCTCCAAGTTACTGCAGCCACTCAGTAGTATTTTTTGGTTGAAATATGCGATGATGATTTTTTTTAGCCTTTTCCTGCTGAAGGGAGGATAGGAGCCCTATTGGCCGCGGCTAATGTCAGTGAAAGGAGAAACCTCCTACTCCAGGGTCTGGGGTACAATGGGCCTATTTAGAAGCCTGTAGTGAGAAGGAAAACTTAGAAGTCAGAGACATTCCTTAAAACACACTGCTCTCTGGATATTCCTCTCAGCTTTTGTTCAAACACCTTGGTAATGCAGCCTGTGATACATAGTCATACTCTGGGATTTTTAATGGATGCAGTGCAGTACTCTGAGATTGCTTTAGATTGCTCCAATGATTGTCCTGAATAATTGCAGCAACAGTTTGATGTCCAGAAGAGAGCACTTGCCTTCATCTGGTGTGGTAACTTTAAGCTGATGCTTGGTAAAAGAATTTCAACCAAGCTTACACAGATGACTTTTACAATCTCTAAATATGTGACCCCTTTCAGACATCATACTGTTTTATGCAGTGACCCTATGCTGGTTGTTAATGTACCCTAGACTGACCTCTGACTGTCACACACACAGATAGTCCCCAGCATGTATGTTTGTGTCACACTGCTGTGCATACGCTCCTACTCACATGCATGAACATTACACGTAGCATCTTAAAAGCTTATTGCATCTCGCAGACCCAACACTTAGTCCTAACATAGGATAACATGACACATAACATAACATAAGAAACATGGAAAGACGTAATAAATAAATCTTGCATTTATTTATTATTTTTCTTTCTGTGCAGGATTATCTCAGGGTGAGTGCCATTTCTTATGTTACTGTTGCCTGGGCCTTGTTACCCATTATCACTACACTTAGGCCCCAAAAAACTTATGAGCACTAGCTTGCTGGTACACATACTGATGAAATGTATTCACACTTCTGTGCTGGATACTGTTTATAATGCAGTTTATAATATGTTATCGTTCTAATTTATTATAAATATTTTGCATTATAAATAATTTAAAAATGGCTGAACTTGGTGTACCAAGTTGAGAAGCTTCACTCTTTACACCTGCTTGGCATGAAGCAGGCAAACCAGGCACTTGTAAAAGCACTATGCATGGGAGGACGTGCCCAAGGATCTGTTGGCTCATATTGTGCATTTTTTCCACATGATTACAGGGACCCAAAGGACCCAGAGGTGACCAGGTAAGTGAAAAGATATATGCTCAATTTACCTTTTTTGTTTGCTTAGCTTTGAAAAAAAAGTGCAAAAAGATGAAAAGTAGAACTGTTGACCTTTTGACCTTAGAGGGGTCACTATCTCATATACAGTTATATGCTAAAAATGTAGCTATTTTATCTGCTTAGTTTTTATATTTAAATGATTGAAAAAAGGTTCATTTATTTTATTCTGTGTGATTTTCCTGAATAATCATTCCCCGTTAAAATAGAGATCACTGACATTTTCCTTAATCTTGACTTTAGACTTAGACTTAGACTTCTAGATTTGCTGACATAATATGACATAATAGTTTAGGATAAATGTGTCCATATTTATGTTTTAATACTAAAGGACATCTGTATGGTACATTTTCACATTTTGTGGAAATCAATTGACAAAGCATTAAATCACTGGATGCATTCAGTAATTGATTAAGTCTCCTAATCCTCCTGTGTGTGTGTGCTCTTCCCAGGGCCCCAGAGGCCCCGATGGAAAACCCGGCAAACCTGGACTTCCCGGCCCTCCCGGCCCCCCTGGACCCCCTGGACTTGGCGGAGTAAGTCTGGAAAACCAGCACAGATTCCATAAAAACCCTGAGGAAAAAAAAGATTTACTCAATATGATTGTCTGTTAAAATGTCTATGTCTAGAAAGCATATTTGTTGTGCACTTGTTGTGCGCTAAAAATACTGCCTGTCTTATTCGCCTGCACACTTGTAAAAATGTGTTCCTAAACCTTGTTAAATGTCCATATGAATAAGGTCATGACCTCCTGACCTACTTTCCGATGACCTTGTAACCTTTGACCTCTGAAGGTCATAATGTTAGCCCTCAAAATAAGATCTCATGTATCCATTACATTGTTATTACATTATTATTACATCTTAATGCAACCAATTATTACACATTAGTTGATACTAGATATTTTCATGAATTTCCTCTTGATCATGTTTACACAAAACACAAAAGCAAAAGTAAATATAATTAAAAAATTTTTTAAAGAAGTTTTTCTTTCTTTTGAACAGAACTTTGCTGCTCAGTATGATGGAGCTAAAGGACCTGACCCCGGCCCTGGACCCATGGTGTGTTGATTTGGCAAAAATATATTTTAATGCAGACTTTATAAATACATTTTATGCAGTTTATTAATATATGTTTGGCTAATGTCTTTCTGACATTGATTTATGTGTTATATAGTAAAGGTGCCAATACCACTACATAGTTTTCATCATTGGCTGGAGTTACTGCTCTGTAACAGGGCCTGTACAGAATGTGCAAAAATCCTAATGAGTTCTGAGATATGGGTTAACAATATAAACAATCATTTGTGTCTGTTCTTTGCAGGGTCTGATGGGACCTAGAGGCCCACCTGGACCTCCTGGTTCACCTGTAAGTACTCAAAATACATTTATGTCATGTATCTTTTTATATGACACAACATAAATAATTATAGTAAATAATACTTACTTGCTGTTATGGTCATTTTAGGGACCCCAAGGATTCCAAGGACATGCTGGAGAGCCTGGAGAGCCCGGACAGGCTGTAAGACAGTCTTCCTATCTTTCTTTTCCATAATGGATTTACACACATATTGGTCTGAGGGCTTGTCGTCTGTTGAGAGACTGGCCTTAAACTCATGGATACTGAGGCCTTAAACATCCTTCTGTCTTTGTCTTTGTGCACAGGGTGCCATTGGTGCTCGTGGTCCCCCTGGACCTCCTGGCAAGTCTGGCGAGGATGTAAGTTGAAACTGGCAAGCAATCTGAGCGAATTGAGCATAGATGTTTTCTTGTTGATTATTCTGGCAGACGTCTGACAGAGGTCATGACGAGGTCACTTGTTTTACATGTCTGCTTTGTCGCTTTGTCTTGCAGGGTAACAATGGAAGACCTGGCAAGCCTGGAGATAGAGGAGCCGCTGGTGCTCAGGTGATAATACATTTACGAACTAACTAGACAATTTTTTGTAGATGCCTTCTGTAATTATTCACTGTTATTTAAAGCTCTACGATATCTCATAGACTAATAGGATATTTTAGAAAAGCATCACTGACATACTGGACAGTTTAACATAGGAAGAGGGTATTGTGCATGTATATCAAAAACAACTATGTTGACATGCTCATATTGACACATGTTTTCTTTTTCTGCCTGACAGGGTGCACGTGGTTTCCCCGGAACCCCTGGACTTCCCGGAATGAAGGGACACAGAGTAAGAACACTTCTTCCAGAAAATGATTTTAATGAGCATATCAGAATCCCTTAAATTTAAGTCGTACCAACACATTACTTTATGAATATCATAATTCTCCAGAAAATTGCTATAGCTGCTAACAAATACCCTAGGATAGATGATAAAATTGTAAAGCACTTCAGGCAAATATCAATCATAATTTTCTAGAGTAACTCTTTTGCTCACTATGTTTTCTTCTTACCCTGCAGGGCTACAATGGACTTGATGGACGCAAGGGAGAGCCTGGAGCTGCTGGAGCTAAGGTAATCTCCACCAGACTCACACCAAGACCACTGGCACTGATTATCAAACACAGTAGAGTTAGCAGTCGTAACTTCCGTCTACTGGATCCCATGGAGTGACTCTTAACTCTCACCCTGGAATGCCCAGAATAAGGATCTTGGAATGTTAAGGTCTCTACAAATCACATGGAACTAACAAATACACTAGAGTTAGGTTTGTCCAAATGAACCCTATTCTGAATGCATATTTTACTCTTTTTTTCTATGGTCTTCCTTCACTGGTTTGTAAGATTCCCCAATGGAACTTCATGTCTAATGCTGTTGCTCTTCTGCCCTTAGGGTGAGAATGGTGCCCATGGTACCCCTGGAACCCCTGGAGCAAGAGTAAGTTCTTCAACATTCACTGACACACTTGATATCATCCAAATCAGATGACCCAACTATCTTCATCACATATAGTTTACTTCTCATATCATATCACGGGCTATCTGAACCACATGTAGCCAGCTTATCTGGCATCTCACTAAACACAATTCAGAGGATGCATACATTTAGGCCACGCTGAGGAGATATTTGAAGTCAAGCTATGATCAAGGCATGATAATCAAACTTCATTTAAATTTGACATTCAATTTATGAATTTTAACTTAATTTATTCTGACCTTAAAAAGTGCAACAGGTGAATGCCTTTAGCCTAGTCATACATATACACTCCCACCAGACACAGGTTGACGGGTTGTGCTCTGTGTCTCCAGGGTAATCGTGGTCTGCCCGGTGAGAGGGGTCGTGCTGGCCCCGCTGGCCCCGCTGGTGCTCGTGGTGCTGATGGCAACACTGGACCTGCCGGCCCTGCTGTAAGTAACTCTCAGTGCCACAAAGGTCAGGCCTGTACACCTATACCTAGACCTCTGAAGCATGAATGTCCTCTCAAATCTGTCTGTACTGGCATGTTGATTTGCTAAAAAATAACCCCTTTACCCAGCACAGTCTTTAAAGCAGTTTTTAGGAAGTGTATAACATTTTATGCTACAGTCTGTTAATGAAAGGTTAAAAGAAATAATAATATTATTTTAAAATGTCCACTTGCAGAACTGTTTTTATTTGGTTCAATTTTCAATCTAAATGTTTTCTCCATGTGTACTTTCTTTACCAGGGCCCTCTGGGAGCAGCTGGACCCCCAGGCTTCCCCGGTGCTCCTGGCCCCAAAGTGAGTTTCTCCCTTTTGAACACGCGTTCAGAGCACACACTCGAACAAACACACTCACACACTTATGGCCAAGCCTGAGATATTACTGGTTTCCTTTAAGCTACACTAAGCGTACATATCTATGTAGAGAGACATTTTGTCTTCCCTCATGGCTCACAATAAGTTTTACAGTTTAGATAGTTATGAGTAGGCACTCTTACTGTATCTATTGTCATGAGTGACGGTTTACATTTAGCATAAAATCCAGTTATACTATGTTCTTAGCTGTAGCTTTGTACTAAAGGCTAACACACGTCTCTTAGCTGTTGATTTGTAGTGTAGGCTAACACACATCTATTAGCTGTTGATTTGTAGTGTAGGCTAACACACATCTATTAGCTCTAGCTTTGTAGTGAAGACTAACACACCAGTCATTTTGCAGTCTCCAGTGTATCCTTTTCAAAATGGAGACTGCAAAATGCTTCAATACCTCACATTATAGACACATGAACAGCAAGTATACTGTGGTCTATGCCACCATTGCAACCGGCTCGCACTAGGAGAAGTGTGATTCTGTCTATTATAAAATCTGATCATATTCTGTATCTGTTAACTCAAACAGGGAGAGCTTGGACCCGCTGGTTCTACCGGACCTTCTGGACCTCAGGGAGCAAGAGGTGAGCCCGGTCCCAATGGAGCTGTTGGCCCTGCTGGTCCCCCTGTGAGTATTCTGATTTCCTGTTTGTTTTTTGTTGGTTTGTTTGTGTGTTTATCTTTGCTCTAAGATTATTACTCAGTTTGCTAGGCAACTATGTATTAATTTCAAGTATGTTTCAATAGTGTGCTTTTTTTTTGCTTCTCCACAGGGTAACCCTGGTGCTAACGGTCTGAATGGTGCCAAAGGAGCTGCTGTAAGTATTTACTTATGTTAATGTGTTAATTCAGAATTAAAATCTATTTATAAAATAACCAGTGTATAGAGCAGCAGAGAGGTCAGAATATTCTTTTAAGGCAGGCTATCTTATTCTCAGTAAAGTTTCACCCATATAGTTAAATTATATTGAAACATGTTAAGCTCATCATGTCAAAGCTTTTGCAACATAATTAGCAAGAGAAGAGTAGTTTTCCTTTTTCCAAGTCCTAAGTGTTCAGATATCGACCACTTATCACTCATATGATATATTGGAATTTGCACAGCATAGCAGAGGAAAACTATTGTTGCTATGTAATGTTTATGTAGAAATACCATCATGTAACAGTTTCATAGTCCCATTTCTTGGTTTTAGTATGATATGCACACATTTATATTAACCGAGCCAGAACTATGAAGATTACGTGGTATGTTCAGTCCTGAGAGATAAGATCACCTACATGTACCTTACACTTGTGTGAAATGATGTCTTCTCTAGGGCACCCCTGGTATTGCTGGTACCCCCGGATTCCCCGGACCAAGAGGAGGACCCGGACCTCAGGGACCCGTTGGCCCCTCTGGCCCAAGAGGTCTTGCTGTAAGTGCCCTTCGCAGTGCTTGTACTGCAGTTGAATTAGACGTTTGACCTTTTTCTCAAGAGTCTGAATCAAACTTGCTGTAGCTTGATTCTTGTTCCTCAAAAGAACGTTGCTGTGGATACAGGTATCTGCGCAACAAATAAGTGTAATGTAAATGTAATCTGAGATTGGGCAAAAGAAGTAATGGTTGTTAGACTGATGAATAGTAAAAAAGGATATTTAGCCATCACTCACTTTAGCATAGTTAACATGTGGAGCTATTCTTATCTTTAGTAACTACCAAGCTTCTGAAGATGACAGAAAATATGATTTGTCATAGTTTACCATCATGGGTTAAAAGGTAGAGGCTCTCACTGGGAATTTGTAGTTTTAGGAAGAATCTTTCATATGACACACTTTTGTGTAAAAGTGTACCATAATTGACAAAAAGATCTCTTACCTACCTGTCCTTACAATACTGTATGCTTGAACAAGAGTTCCTCTTGTGATAGGCTAGTAAAATGCACATATTTGTAAACACTGGTGCCTTCTCCTTCTTCGTCTCTTCTTCAAATAACCTGTCCTGGGATAATAGGAAAAAACAGCATTATTTGTAACTGTTTATGTCTTTTTTTAAATGACAGAAAAACATGGTCTATAAAAGATCTAAAAAGCAGGCAAATCAAACCTAAATCATATGAGTAATGTTAATTGCTTATTGTAAAGTAAAAAACCCAGATGATACTCCATTGTGCCTATTACAAAGTAGTCAAGCATCATCCTGTCAACAGTTGGCAAAATATACCAAAATAACAATTACAATTAGATCAATGCCTTCAAAATTATTTGTTTATTTATTTATCTATTTATTTATGTATTTGTTTGACTGTGGCTCTGTGTGCACAGAGAATATATTATTGCAGGTTAACTGATGTAAGCATAGTAAATACATAGTAAAAAACCTTTTTGTTTTTCTTTGCTTTTGTCATAGGGAGACCCTGGTCCCTCTGGTGTCAAGGGAGACGCTGGTCACAAGGGTGAGCCTGTAAGTAATCACACACATTTTTTTCCTGTTAAGTCTTTCATGTGTTCATACAAATGCACAAAAATGCCACACAAGGTAGAATTTCCTTGACTACATTCATAGGCATATCTAGTTAGCCTATTGTGTCAACTGACTTATAAAATAAAAGCTATAACTGCTAACAAATACCCTAGGATAGATGACTGAACACTTGACTGAGCACTTGTCTATCCAACACAGGGCATGATGGGAGCTCAGGGAGCCCCTGGTCCCGCTGGAGAGGAGGGAAAGAGAGGCCCAACTGGTGAGCAGGGTGCCACTGGACCTGCTGGTCTTGCCGGACCAAGAGTGAGTTGATCAGATGATGTGGTTTTCACATTTTGTTATGTTTCAGATGAATAGAATAATTTCCAGATGATGTCTTAATTGGCAGTAAGCCTGGTACACTTAATGCACATACATGTCCAAAAGTATTACATTTGACTTGTGTGTCATCATCATCATCATCATTTATGTATCATTGTTCTTATCTGAAATACACATAAATATAACTTTATGCTCTTCTACAACAGAAAAATAGATACATTTGTACGTAGCCATTGTACACAGCATGATAGTAGCACCTAATATGTAGTAGCATCAGGTGCCTTTAGGCCAGGTACTTAAACACACCAATGTTTCTTCTTCATAGGGTGCTGCTGGAACTCGTGGACTTCCTGGTCTTCCCGGACGTGCTGGCCCAATGGTGAGAAACCATCACAATGTTATTTAATAGCAATATTTGTTTATAATATATTTACACATAAAATATAACATACATACATACATATATATATTACATGTAAATATATAATACAATATATCAATATAATAAAATAAAATATAAAATACTTAGTTTGATATTAAAAAATCATAGATGTCAGAGCCAAACATTAAGTTGACCTGCTAATCTTCCTGTTGCTATTCTGCAGGGCATGCCCGGTGCCCGTGGTGCCACTGGAGCCGGAGGTGCTCGTGGACCCCCTGGAGACTCTGGCCGTGCTGGTGAGCCCGGTCAGGCTGGACCCAGAGTGAGTTACCATCTTTGTGCATCCAGCACAAAATCATACATAGTTGTATAATATACTCTACAGTTACCATGTCTCCAAGACAGGCTTTCTCTGTAAAGTGTGGGACATTAAATGTAATCATCCTCTTGAAATTGACACCAGTTTTACTATACTGGGTTAAATGTAATGTGGCATTCATTACACTATGCTCAGACACCTCTGTTCAAGTGGCATAGCGCAGAAATCTTCTAGCACAACATTATATACAGGTGTATACTATATGTATAGTTACTTTTATGTCCAAGACAGGCTTAGTTAATACTCCTCTATTACCATGGGAGGTAACCATCCTCTTAAAACTGCTCTTCAGTTTTCCTTACAGTAATGTGTTTATTTATAGTGGGACTGTAAGCACTAGCTCCAATTATATCACTTCCAATATAGACTCAAAGAGACTCAAAAGTAATAGCTCCATTAGCTCTCAGCTAATAAAAATGATACCCAGGGTTACTGTAATGCAAGGGGAAGCTTAGTATGATTCCAAGGGCAGGGGAATGTTATATTCCTTGCTAGGGCCCAATATGTTGAGTAGTGGCTATAAGAGTATCTGTGCTAGTCGTTCATCAGTTTGCCCTGTAAAGGTTAAAGAGCTAATCCATTGTGTCTCCACAGGGTCTCCCCGGAAGCCCTGGCAGCGCTGGACCCCCAGGAAAGGAGGGCCCTGCTGTATGTACCTTTCTGTCCTCATGCGATTTCCATGTCAAATAAATCCTCTTACTGTCCTGTATTAGATCTCACTAGGGCTGGCTCATTACAAGTTTCATTTATCCATCACAGGGCCCTGCTGGACAAGATGGCCGCACCGGACCCCCTGGCCCAACTGGACCCAGAGGACAGCCCGGTACTATTGGATTCCCCGGACCTAAGGGACCTGGTGTAAGTATTTAGAAAGCCCTCACCAAGGAGACCACATTTTAAATTATGCAACAGTTTGGTTTATGAAGGGGCTCAAAAACACCTTCATTTTTTATCCTCGAGTAACTATAAGAATGCAATTAAATGGTATATCACAGTTCTGCCAAGTGTGTGGAAAAACCACTGATTATTATTCTCTCTTATTCCCCAGGGTGAGCCCGGTAAGCCCGGAGAGAAGGGACCCACTGGACCTACTGGTCTGAGAGTAAGTGCCTCAATTTACCATTTAGTCACGCATAGGAACAGTTTTACGTGTTTCATGCAACATATAACACTACATATGTCGACTTAACGTGTCGTGACACATGACCTAAATGACTCTCTCTTCTGTAGGGAGCCCCTGGCCCTGATGGTAACAATGGCCCCGCTGGTCCTATTGGTCTTGCTGTAAGTTTGACTGATTCTTAACCTCTTAGATTTCAATATCATCACAATCCTTCATAATATTCAGTTGTCTACTCTACGGTTTTTAATGTTGATGGCAATTCCTTCTTGTGTTTTTAGGGAGCTACTGGTGAGAAGGGAGAGCAGGGACCCTCTGGAGCTCCTGGTTTCCAGGTGAGTGTCTGTCCCTCTCAAATCAGCATGTCGGATTAACTATGTGTGGCCATCTGCAGATCCTGAAATCCCCTGGCTTATAAGTAATTGTCCATGAATTGTCAGCATATCAGATTTCTTGAAGTTTTACATGTCAGGGTTAAAACCTTGTTAGTTAATAGAGGCATGGTCAATCCAATAGCATGTGACAATAACAAAGACATGAGTTCTCATAGATGTAAATATCCTGTCTTTTTGTCTTTTTTAGGGTCTGCCTGGACCCGCTGGACCTGTTGGTGAGGCTGGCAAGCCTGGTGATAGAGTAAGTAATGTCCAAACCAACACACACTTACACATACATTCCTAGATACCCCAAATTTTGTCCCCTTCTAGCTAGTGTAAAAGTCTGATTCTCCCATACCTTACAACACATTCTCAAGTACTCAGACACTAAAATGTGAAATCTGGACACTTGTTTGTCAGTTTCTTTGACTTTTTGTTTCATTCAGGCAGTGCCTAATGGCTTTAATTTCTTTCACAGGGTATTCCTGGAGACCAGGGTGCTTCTGGACCTGCTGGTGTGAAGGTGTGTTTGACCCTACCCGACCCCTTTACCCCTCATACATTTGGTGGATATTTCCCATATTCCTTTGCGTAGACTTAGCCACGGCCTCCTCATTGCTTGAAGACCTAGAGTGCTAACTCTGCCCTATTCTTTCTCCACAGGGAGAGCGTGGTAACCCCGGACCTGCTGGAGCTGCTGGAGCCCAGGGACCTCTTGGTGCTCGTGGACCCGCTGGTGCTCCTGGAACTGATGGTGGCAAGGTAGGGACTCAGACATGTCCAGTTATCAGCTAAGGACACTTTGTCTTGGATCAAACTGAGATAGGAACTTGTCCGTATTGGACAGGAAACAGAAACTTACATGTGGGTTGCAAATTTTGCTAATTAGTAAGAGCTCTGTTGTTCAATGAAATATGTGTATTTGTTCTCATATACAAGCTTAGTTTTATCTCAGAAAGTAAAACGTTTAAATGTAGTCCAACATGAATTACCGTACTACTTGATATTTGGTGTTGCAAGGTTGTGCCACAGTGTATTTTTCTGCATGGTGGCTAAAAGTCTGTTTTCCATTTAGGGAGAGCCTGGTGCTGTTGGACCTGCTGGTGCCCCTGGACACCAGGGAGCTGCTGGTATGCCTGGTGAGCGTGGTGGTGCTGGAACTCCTGGACCTAAGGGTGAGAAGGTATGTACCCCTTGACATGTGTCAAAATCCATTACCTTCCCATGATTGGTGAAATCACAATGCCTACCAACAACTTGGCAAAGGGCCCATTTGTGTCTGTTACCAAGTTCCTGTCTGGTTGTCAGGTCTCTGCCCTGAATATGGTATTCAGTAAATGTTGCTATAAGGAGTCTGTATTCAGGATGAATTTATTCATTTCAGGACTATATTGTGCAGACATGGAATAGCAGAAATTGGAGCAAGTCATGCTCAGAATTACACTGCTGTTTTCTTCTTGCATTGTTCATATGTGATTCTCTTGTTTTTACAACTAGGGACTGAATGGATTCACCGGCCCAGAGGGCAATCATGGAAGAGATGGTGCTCGTGTAAGTAGCCTACTTCTTGATTAATCTTCACAATTCTTGACAAGACCTTGTCTGAAAATGTCATCCTCTATGACTGTGTCTCACTGTGACATTTTGTTCTGGTTTATAGGGTGCCACTGGACCTTCTGGACCCCCCGGACCTGCTGGTGCCAATGGTGAGAAGGTAAATATCAACCAGAGGTGCTATTGTCCATATTTACCAGCAAAAGAGTGACTGACAGTACTGCTGGTGTGAAGAAGAGCTTTGAGTTTTGAGTAAAGTTAAAAGTTGAGGGTCGTTTCGCCACAGAAGCAATCAGTAGAGTGCCCCACTTCTAGTTCACTTGACATGGGCATAAATCTACTTGCGAGCCGTGATGCCCAATTCACCAAGATCAAGAGGACACTCATTACCTCAACATATGGGTCAGCTGCCAAGAACCAAAACATCCATTATATGGACACTTGGAATTTTGGGCACAGCCACAGTTACTTTTGTGGGGGACCTTTTATTGACCTTTACCTGACGACCAGGAGAGGAAATGTGGGAACCACAGGAAATACTCAGCATCGCCATCTGCTGGTGAAGATTGAAACTGCATGGTCTTTGCATGAAACCAAATGGAGTCATAGAGAAGAATGAATAGAATGAACCAGGAGATAACGAGCAATATGGATGCATTCAAAGTTGTTATGTTGTGTTATTTACACAATATTTCATTCATCTTCAGCAAATATATAAAAGAAACTGACAACAACGTTTCTGAATACCTGAAGACCAACATTTAGTAATATGGAAGATGATTGGATGAAGTCCTTCCTCTTGCATTCCGATTTGTGATATAGAATAAGGCCTCATAAATGTATCTCTTTTTGACATTTTACATGATTTTACATTTCCATGTGTTTTTACATTTTTTATATCAACATAATTTCCATGTCTACCTATATACCCCAAATGTCTGAAGAAAAACCATGTCAACATTTGGGATACTTTCCAGAATTAAATGAAGGTTTCATTTTTCCAGCAAGGATATTGAAGTGACTTACCACTTTACAGACTTTTAGAAATTGGTCCTGAAGAGGTTGGCAATTGACTGCGATACTATTTTTCCCAAAGCAAGCATTTCTAAAAGCTAAAAAGGCAGCATGTTCAACCTGTGATTCTTTTACTTTTGTTTGCTGGACAAGGCTTGGCGGATGTCAAGGAAGATTTAAAAGCTTAAGAAACCAAGGAAGAATTTGAAACTAAATTAATGTTATGAACAGCTTTTTAGAATATTTAAACGTGACATCTCCTCTGCATCATATCTACTTGAACCAAATAAAGCCTTTGATACACTATTAGTTCAAACAGGGTATTTATATGACCTGAAACTGTGATTGCAGTGTTGTGGACAACTGACTTACTATTCCTTGATTACACTGTTAGCATGTTCCACAGCCACACCTCTCACAGTGAACCCTATCTGTCTATCTCCAGGGAGAGACTGGATCTTGGGGACCCGCTGGCCCTGCTGGACCTCGTGGACCATCCGTAAGTCCTTACTGATGTCAACCATACAACACCTTGTCAAAGTCCTGAAACATTTTCAGACAGACTTGGACTCGACTTGACTTTGATTGTATGTGTGGCTTGGTGTTGTAGGGAGAGCGTGGAGAGTCTGGCCCTGCTGGACCTGCCGGTTTCGCTGGACCCCCTGTGAGTAAACTTAACTTTGACAGCACGTCTATCTAACTGGTTAGATTTACACTCACATGCAAATACATACCATACATATCATACAGAATCATGTTACTGCAATTTTATATATAGCGAACCAGTTAAGACTACTACACCGTAGAGAGGACTAAACACGCTTTGTGTCCCCTACAGGGTGCTGATGGACAGGCTGGAGCTAGAGGAGAGAAGGGACCCGCTGGTGTCAAGGGTGACGTTGGATCTCCCGGCGCTGCTGGACCTGCTGGCAACTCTGGACCCCTTGTGAGTTTTGGTCAACATACACCTGTGTTCCATTCCATGTACTCAGGTCTCGTTTAAACGTAGACCTAAAGCACCTATGATTCTATTTGTTTTAATTGCTTGGTTGGTTGGTCAGCTGATTTACTGATTGACTGATTTCCTGCAATCTTTCCATCTTTCTTTTTCTCCCGAAAGGGACCCGCTGGACCTGCTGGCCCCCCTGGAGCCCGTGGTGATGCTGGCCCCACTGTAAGTGAGCCTGACAAGAGTCCCCCCAAATCCTGAAACACACCTTAATGCCATAAGTGTACCACACTGACACCTGTCTCTCCCCCTGCTAGGGTCTGACTGGTTTCCCTGGTGCTGTTGGCAGACCTGGACCTACTGGCCCTGCTGTAAGTACAACACTAACTACATGGCTCAGGCTATACAGATGATAATGTTTGAGCTCATATACAGAAAGTATGTAAGAAACAGCCTGATCTGAAAAAAGCAAAATGTCCATTGGAGGAGTTGGATTGATTGGATTGATATCGTCAGCTGTGTAAGAACATTGAGCTTAACCATTGAGCTTAGACTAATGTTCATCAAACAACAAGTCAACAGACATTATATTCTATACCTATAGAGGATCACAAGCAATGTATTTCCACTGCTGGTAATCAGAGAATGTTGAGAGTTCATCCAGCAATAGTGTAAAGTCCTACTAAGTAATATTCGCCTCACCATCCTCTCATTGTTCGTGAAACACAACAGGGCATTGTTGGACCTCCCGGCCCTACTGGACCCTCTGGAAAGGATGGCCCTCGCGGTGCCCGTGGTGACTCTGGACCTGCTGGACCCCCAGGAGAGAATGGCATGGTTGGACCTCACGGTCCTGCTGGAGACAAGGGAGCCCCTGGAGAGACTGGTTCCGCTGTAAGAATAACCACTGATGATCACGATTATCTGTCATAAACAGCCCACCCACAGATTAAAATGGGGATTCACATATGACACTGAGGTAATCCCAGAGGTAAATTCATAGGTAAACCCTTTATTGGTTGGTGAACACAGCAGTAAATACACACACACACAGACAGACAGACACAGACAGACAGACAGACACACACACACACACACACACACACACACACACACACACACACACACACACATACACACACACACGCACACACACACACACACACATTAGATTACGGCTCTTTCCAGCTATTTCATAGGCAGCAAACCAACCAAGGACAACAGAAATTATACATTTCGTGTCAGAACCATTAATTTAATTGCAGACGTAGTGCTTAGTTAGTTCAGACATCCACAGATTTTGACAGACACACGTTCTGACACGATTTCCCTCTTTTTCTCTCTCTCTGACAGGGTGCCCCCGGTGCCCCTGGACCTCAGGGTCAGCTCGGATCTCAGGGATTCAATGGTCTTCCCGGTGCTAGAGGCGACCGTGGTCTTCCCGGAATGCCCGGTGGTGTTGTAAGTATTCCCCGTCATTATGCTTCAGAACTCATCCCAGATAGGTAGATTATAGAAAATGTAACCGAAACCTGAGCTTTAGCACATGCTTTGCAATCTGGTAATTCAAAAAGGTGAAAAAAACATTCTGAGAAATTATTAAATCTGTGAGTGTTGCTGATTTAAGCCTCACAAGTCCTTAGATAATTGATGATGCCATGATTAGCCTTGGCATCCTTTCGTATTCAAGTAATCAGTTAAGTGTTTGGGAGTGTTTAGTCCACTAATTTGACCTTTTAGCACATTGCTAGTAGCTAATATGTTGACCTGAATATGTTCAACAATTTAGAAAAACAATGTAATGACTAAATAATAAAACTAAGATAAACTAATAAAACTAAAGTTCATAATGGCTATGATCAATAATTATGCACCATTGACTTTGTGATGTTATTGTTACTTTTTCTTTTAATTTCTTATATAACTAAAGACTTTTCCAATTCTTCTTCAATTGTGTTGTCCTTCCTGCAACAATACTGTACATTTCCCCAGTGAAGAACTAATAAAAGAAATTCTTATCTTCCTTCGCAAATAGGGTGAGATTGGCAGACTTGGACCTGGTGGTGCTGCTGGACCTCGTGGTCCCCCTGGAAACATTGGCATGCCTGGTATGACTGGCCCCCAGGGAGAGGCTGGACGTGAGGTGAGATTTTATGAAGATTCAAGATTTAAAAAGTTTTTATTGTCTATCACAAAAGTAACAGATTTTTTTCTTAGGTTTGAGGCTGTGTTTGGAAATAAATAATGAAATAAATAGGTATATTAGTCTGCGTTTAGGATAAGGCTTGTAATGGGAATGAAAGATCTTTTGTAAGTTTTCTTTCTGGCCAGAGAATCACAAAACATCATGGGTCACTGTAGCCACCATAGATAAAGTCAAGTAGTTACTAAGAGAGAGAGAGACAGTTGGTGGTGATGATGGTGGTCAATCCTCCATTAGTTGCGTGTTTAATGTGTGTTTGTGTGACTTTTACAGGGTAACCCTGGTAACGATGGACCACCTGGTCGTCCTGGTGCTGCTGGATTCAAGGTAATGTTCTCTGCCCAGTGTTTGGCAGGTGATTGGCAAACCAACACTTGAAGGACTTTTCTTCATTGGAGCAATGACAAACTCTTAAGTGCATTCACATATTAACACTAAAAACGAGTTCCTCTGACATTATCCATTTCATGCACATCAAAATGGAAGGTTTGTGGAAGTAATGTTTATCAAACCATATTTATAATGACACAGGTGTCTTTGATTCCTGCATAGAAATAATATTGGAATTCTGGTTGTTCACTGAAGTTACTTCTGATTACTTCATATTACATCTCTAACAGTTTTCCTATTTTTGTAAGAAATTATATTCTTAAACCCACATTAGAACAGACATGCTGAAGACAAATGAACATTTTCAACAACTTTCCTATTATATTTGCATACCGTAGCATTAGTTGGTTGTATGTCAGACATTATACCCAAGACCAAGAGTCATGGAACGCCATGTTTCTACAACATTGCACATAAGGCTTTTCCATTCTCCCGTGTCAGGGTGACCGTGGTGAGCCTGGCTCTCCTGGATCCCTTGGAGTTGCTGGTGCCCCTGGACCCGCTGGACCTGCCGGCGCTGTTGGCAGACCCGGAAACCGTGGTGAGGCTGTAAGTAGCCCAGTCTCCCAGTCTGCTTTTTTTAATGCACACATTACAATCATGCACTGTCACCCAGTTCTTCATTTTCATTTTAAACCTTATAACACAGCATACCTTCAAGAAAACATGCACTTTTAAAGAGGGAATATGGCTGAAATGTTAAAAGCTTCTTGTGATGTGTGATGTGTGATGTGTGTCTGGTCATTGTTCCCTTGTAGGGATCCGTTGGAGCTGCTGGACCCGCCGGCCCTGCTGGTTCCAGAGGTCTTTCTGTGAGTACACACATCCCTGTTTAAGAGTACACTGTCATAGAATCCATAGCAGGTTCACAATTACCATTCGATTCGATTTTAGTTAGCTACTGACATTTCTCACAGTAAGAGCATGAAAACAGAATATCTGAGACAGGATATCTGAGAGATTGGAGAACCACCAATAAATGTATATTGGCATGCACAACAAGGAACACTGGCAATAAAGGGGCCCTTTGAGAACAGTATTAATATTTTTCTTTCTCAGTATTCTTTCATAGCACCCAAAATTTTACAAGGTGCCCATGCTGGCTGTGCTTGTAAAAATATATATTGGTGAAGTCAAGAGATAGGAGGTGGGGAAATCGTTCAGAGAGCATCCTGTGGTTGGAGATTGAGATCGGTTGGAGTCCTCTCTGATATGGTTCTCTGAGGAAGCTCTTTTTTATTTAACAGTTCACTGGGAATCCAGAGTAGATTGACAATTACAATATTAGCTTATTTCAGTTAGATACTGACATTTTTCAAAGTGAGAGGATACAATAAACTAAATATTTGAGATATTGGAAAAGCACAAACAAGTGTATGTTGGCATGCACAACTATGCATATTTACAGTGCTTGCAGTGATAGGGAAGAGTAAAGCCATTTTAATTATATTAGCGAAGTCAAGAGATAGATAAAACATGAGAAAATAAATCATGTTTAGATGATATACTGTGGTTGAAGATTCCTGGCAGTTTACTGGCAACCAAAGTTGAACTGATATGGTTCTCTGATGAATCACTTCTCGTTTCTCCTTCTGTCATAGGGACCTGCTGGAGTCCGTGGTGAGAAGGGACCTGCTGGAGACAAGGGAGAGAGAGGCATGAAGGGACTGCGTGGACACCCTGGTCTCCAGGGAATGCCTGGACCCAACGTGAGTGACAGTCAACAAAAAATAGGATGCAAGTTTAAGATTGTAGTAACGGGAACAGCTAAACTATTGCTGTAAATGACTACAATTTTTTTCTGTCAAGCAATTTCCACTCAAATATATTGAGAGTACCTTGGTAAAATTCCCCCATGTATGATAATGCAACTTTGTGCTTCTTAGACAATGACACAAAGAACAGTCACAAACAGAACAAATATTGCATACAAATATTTTACCTCTTAATATCAAATATTTTACCACTGAATGTGTCTTAGCTGCCCATACTGACACAGTTTCTGTAAGATTATGATTGTTTTGAAGTAATCCATGGCCAGTTGCCATGAACCATTTTTATACTTTGTCAAATTTTTACTTTTAATAACAAACAAGTGATGACATTAATTGAAAGAAACTGACATTTGTTGCTTTGATATACTTTTAAAATGTTATTTCTTTTTTTATAGGGTCCTCCTGGTGACTCTGGTCCCGCTGGTGCCACTGGCCATTCTGGTCCCAGAGTAAGTAGCCCAGATGATCGAACGTTAATCTCTTAAAAAAAAAAAAAAACCTTACAGTACCGGTTCACAGGTCTGTCAATAACCCGCCAAACCTTTGTGGTGCTATCCCTTAGGGCCCTGCTGGTCCCTCCGGACCCTCTGGTAAGGATGGAAGAGCTGGAACCCCTGGCCCCGTTGGACCCGTTGGTCACCGTGGACCCCAAGGACATGTTGGCCCAGTTGTAAGTGTTAAAAAGAAACAAAAACGAAAATATGAATCCGGGTAGCTACACTCAACTACACTGGTCTACTCATTGAGATCCCTATGCTCCCCAATTTGGCCTTTTTACAGACAGGGAATTGAGATTGAGATATCTGTAGACTGATCTGTAGATCTGGCAAAATGAGTCTCAGTGACCCATACTGCAGGTCACAATTAAGATTTTGGTACCAGTGAAACTACAAGATGACTTTTTTGGTCAGTGACATCCCTTAAACAGTTCTTAAAATAGAATCATTTAAATTATGGCTTCCCATCATCTTTGTTTCAATTCAAAACCTAAGAAAAATCATGTTTCAAGGTTTTGACCAAAATTGTCTTAAAACTAGCTGTGATTTCAGACTTGCCTTATTATATTAGGTCACATACAGTATATTTCAGTCAGATGCAATAGACCCTTGATACAGAAGGAACTGTTCCACTAAGTGCCAACTGTGCTTGAATGCAGGGTCCTGCCGGATCTCCTGGTCTTCCCGGACCCCCTGGCCCCGCTGGTGGCTCTTATGATGTCTCTGGTGGCTTCGACGAGTACGCTGCCGACCAGGCTGCCCTCAGGGCCAAGGACTACGAGGTTGATGCCACCCTGAAGTCTCTGAACACCCAGATCGACAACCTGCTCTCTCCTGAGGGCTCCAAGAAGAACCCAGCCCGCACCTGCCGTGACATCAGGCTCAGCCACCCAGACTGGAGCAGCGGTGAGTGGTGTCTGACCATCAAGCTTTTCCTGATAGATAACAATAAAATATGCCACATTCATGCACTAATAACTCACAAAAGATAGTCAGTCCTTGTGTCATTGGCATATCTGAAACATCTTTTAATATAATAGATTCGACCAGAATAGAATAGAGAGAATATAGATTATATAATTTTATATTCCATATAAAAAATATTGACTTAACATTTACGGACAACTAAGTGCAAGATCTTTGGGAATTTATTGGGGTGAACAGAACTTGATTTTGCCCTCTTTGCTCTCTCCATACAGGCTTCTACTGGATTGACCCCAACCAGGGATGCACCATGGATGCCATCAAGGCCTACTGCGACTTCACCACCGGACAGACCTGCATCTACGCTCACCCCGAGAGCATTGCCCGCAAGAACTGGTACAGAAGCTCCCAGGAGAAGAAGCACACCTGGTTCGGAGAGACCATCAATGGTGGTACTGAGGTAAATTTGGCAAAATTTAAATTTTAAATTTAAAATTAGGGGATAACCCAGAGGAAAATATTACTTACCTAAAACAGTATTTGTCTTTCAGAACTAAATAAGATCTTATTGACTTATGATCTATTTCTCTTAACCCCTCTTTAAGAGAAGGGGGGGAAGGAACAGTGTAAGACTATTTTAAGATCATATATTTAATTTGACCTTTTTTTAGACAAAGGTGAGATCTTACTGAATTCTGAATTGTTAAAAAAGAATAAAGATCAGCTTAACAAAAGGTCTTATTTGTTTCTAAAAGACAAAATCAAGGCAATTTCTAAAGGCATTACTTTCCTCTGAGTAATTACTAAGCTGCTGTCAATTTCAACATCGATGAATGTTGCGATCCATGGGTACTGTTCTAATATATTCGCTTCTGTGTTGTTTTCTCAATTCTCTCCAGTTCACTTACAATGATGAGACCATGAGCCCACAGACCATGGCCACTCAGCTGGCCTTCATGCGCCTCCTGGCCAACCAGGCTGTCCAGAACATCACCTACCACTGCAAGAACAGCGTCGCCTACATGGACGCTGAGAACGGCAACCTGAGGAAGGCCGTGCTGCTGCAGGGCTCCAACGATGTGGAGCTCAGGGCAGAGGGCAACAGCCGCTTCACCTTCAACGTCCTGGAGGATGGTTGCACCGTACGTGTCTCTTTTCTCATTTGTTTCTCACACTACAATGGAGACTTGGTAGAAAGTCTTATAAGGGACAGGTCAATGCTGTAGAGTAGATACCATTTCTGGTCCACCACATGTATCTTAGATGTATTTTGAGTTGAAGTCTGCCAGTTGTCCCCAGACTAACCACCTGACATAAATTTGTGACAACAGTCAGGTTTCCCTTCAACTTATGTTAGTTATGCGCATTCATAATAATTCAGCTTAATGAGATGCCCATCAGCAGCCGTTTCAGACCACAAATGCTCCATGGATGTGCATTTCCAGTGTTCTCAAGTGAGGATTTCTCTTTTGAGTACCTCAAATAATTTGAATAACTAAAATGCACATTCAAAAGTTAGATAGAGACCCAGTTGTAGACATTGTTGTCACAGTATAGAACCATGTATTTCTCTGAAGCCTCAGAGGCAGACTTATTGACTCGATCAGAATAGTTCATTATTGCCCTGCAGAGGTGGAAATCCCAGTCTCAGGAAATAAAAATTCATATATATACCCACATATTTGATCCAACCATTTTCTGAACCAGCTAGTTCTAATGACTGCATAAACCATCAGACATCAGATAGATAAGCTAGTTAGTGAAATCACCTGTGTTAAGTGCACAAGGGAAGAAGAATTCTTGGCAGGGCTTTTATTTCCTGAAGCTAAGATCTCCACTACTCTTGCCCATCCACAAGCAGGTGTAGCATACAGAAGCCTCAGGGGCATTGATGTAGAAGTAGGACTGACCACCCAGGGTCCCGATGGCAGCAGGGACCCTGGCGAACGAGATGCATGAAAAATAGGGACTAAAGTACTAAGGCCCTGAAAATGTTAAACTAGAATGTTAAGGGGGGAAAAGTACAGGGTTTTCATGTTGAAGGTTCATCTGCATTGTTCCTTTCCACACTAACTACTCTCCTCTCCATCTTCTCCCCCCCTGCAGAGACACACTGGCCAGTGGAGCAAGACAGTCATTGAATACAGAACGAATAAACCATCTCGTCTGCCTATCCTCGACATTGCACCTTTGGACATTGGTGGCGCTGATCAAGAGTTTGGTTTGGACATTGGCCCAGTCTGTTTCAAATGAATAGACTCACGATAAATTAAACCAAAAAAAAAAAGAGAGAAAGAAAGAAAAAAGAAAACAATCTCTGCCCTTCTGTCTGTGTTGTTTTTTTATACCGAATGCTGATTTCCTCTGCACATCCACTTGCTTAAGCCGGGCCCCTATCGGAGAGGACCTACGGACTAAAAAAAAACGGAAGCGTTGCACAATGCAAATTAATACAGAAGCCCAAAGAGAGACGCAGGAAAACACCATGTTGTGGGACATGTCATCATTTTGTAAAAAATAAATGTAATAAAAACAATGAAAGTATGCATCACTTTGTGGTCTTTGTATATCTTCCAAAGAGGAGGTTTAAAACCACAATTTTCAAAAACAAGGTTTAAAACTACCTCATGCTTATGTTTCCAAGAAAATACTATTACAAAAACCTGATCCACACCTAAGATGTCGTTAGTGTTGAAGGCTTCAAGTTCTGTCCTGTATCGAAGGTGCTCAAATACTTGAAGCGGTGATCTATGGTGCTATGCAGCTGTGGAGAGAACCACTTTTACTGTATTACTTTGTATTGTCTGAGGAGTCTTGCACAGGTCTTCCTGATAGTCTCCCTATTTAAGCTAGTGGAATAATTCTAAACCTGATGTTTGTCTGGTTTGAACTTGTTTGGTTTAATTTTTGTTTAGACCCCTTTTGGTTTGTTTGATTTTTGTTTGTTTGTTTTTATTTAGTTCTGTTTCATTTCAAGGCATTGCATTTTCTTCAGCCCCCCTCCAAGTTTCCTTGTTCACAGCACATTTCGTCCATTTGAATGGGTTTAGCAGGCCTCTTTCTCTCTCAAAACAAACTACAAAGTTTATTGTACCTATTTTGTATATGTGAGATGTTTAAATAAATTGTGAAAAGTTCTGAAATAAAGCATGTCCAATGTTCCAAAACACAACATGCTACGACTTAAGTGCTTTAATATACACAGGCAAAGTGATGGGTAACAAATGTAGAAAGTGTGTGTGGTGATTCAAACAGGAATATTCCCTTGAAAAAAAAAAGTGATTGAACAAACTGAGAATGTGTACAGGGCGTGGAATAAATGTGTGTACTTTACTGGCTTACTAGGGGATGAAAATTTCGTTTCATGAAACAAAAACAAAAAAAACAAAGGCCACATCTATTCTTTTGCAGATGCTTTTCTAATCTTTTATACATGTACTTCACAACATGGCATTTCTTGCTTTTGCATGGAATAATAAAAAAGGCAAAAACTGCAATCTCTCCAGGTATTTTGTATATCTCTAGATTTAGATTGAAAAAATAGGTCAAAACCATAGATCACATGTAAACTTATCTAAAACGTACTTTGTCCTCTTTATCCAGCAAATGGTAAATTTGGACATTATTGCAGTTCTACATTGGACATGACTTAGCCATTTAAAGCTATTAAAGCTATCTTAGCTCAGTTAATTCCTTAATTATGGTATATTAAAACAATTGTCAAGATAGTGCCATCTCGTGGACAATTCCGTAAAAACGCCAAAACCAATTTCTCCCCAAAACGCTATACTGAATTTAAGCTGCAAGATGGCGCCAGAGACCCAAAGTTAGCCTAAACTCTTCAACTCTAGGCCTTTTGCAAAACCCCATAGACTAATGGATTATGAAGGTATGTGATAAAGACTTACAGATTATTTTATATCATTTTCATGATTTCAATTTGCCATTATACTTTCATTCCACTCCAAATCGAATGTATTAAAATAATACAAATTTAAAACATGCATGTTATCTGTTTCAACACTATGTTTACACCAGTGTGTATTCACTTCTTCTTCTTCTTTTTTTTCTTTTTTAGCTGTATATTATTCAATAGGGCCTAAAAAGATATCCACAGTCTATCTATCCTACTATCTTCCTGTGTAGCGTATCTTATTGTTTTATCTCATTTAAATATGATTAAATAATAGCAAAATATAAAAGTTTGTACTGTAGATGTACAATGTCTTACTGCTCCAGGATCCTTTCAGTATATTGTAAAAAGTGCTGTATAGGACAATATATTAAACTTAAAAATCTCAGGTATGTTCATAGCATGCATGGCATTGCTAAAACAACTTAAAAAGATCCATGCAGCACATTGCCTTCATTTTTTCAAGTTGGTTGAAGGTTTCCCCTTTTACAGTTCTTCGAAGATCCTGAGGTACTATATTGTGTGTCAAATCATTCTATAGTAGTTATTGGCACCATTGCACGTGTGGTTAAATACAGGTCATAGCGTAATTACCAGTGGTGATATGTGAAATAAGAAAATAAGACGATTAGAAATTGCATTTTAAGAGACTATATTTTATTGCTAATAGTTGCTAATATATTATTAATAATTCAACAAATTTATGGTTTAATATATCTGAACCTGCCAGAGCAGGCTTAGGCCTAATTAAGTGATGGGGCACTGAGTGGACTGAGCTGCTGAGCCATTGAAGCTGCTGTAACAGACAGTGCCGGGGGTGAAGATGGGGGCCAGCACAATGGTCAGGCCATGGTTAGAGTCAAACACAGTCAGGTTCTTGGGCATAGCACGCAGGGGCTGTCCAACGCTGACTCCACAGCCCAGGGCGTCCAGCTGCTCCTTCATGGCGGCCTGCTCAGGGGTCAGGATAAAGGTCTCCATGGCAGGGGAGATGACCTTAGTCCCCTGGATCTGTCTGCTTGAGATGCTGGATGTCAGGCTTGTGAGTCCAGGGGTTGAGCGGACTATTTGATCGCTGTGCCTGCAGTAGTGAGATCCAGAACCTCCAGGGCAGTGCTCAGCCACTGAAGCTGTTTCTTTGGTGCCCATATGCCGCTTCAGCTGAGACAAGAGGTCCTTACATCCCCTTTTGAAGCAAGCATTAGCGAACACCTGCACAAAGCAAGGGTAAATATAAGGTTCAAAATAATTGAAGAAGTAAAGACTAATGAATTTAAGAATGTGTTTGATTCAGTGTAACACTGGGATAATATGGTGATTGATTTGACTGTACCTTGACCTCTTCACCAGTGATGGCTATGCCAGGATTTCCATGGTTTTCTGGGCAGAAGTCAGTTCTGGTAAATCCATACTGGTTCATCTGGTGATAGAAGTTCTTGATGCTCTTTGTTCCAAAAACACGGTCAGTCTCGGACTTCTCAAGGACTTCGCCAATGAACATCCTCTCGTGGATTACCACAGCAGTTCCATCGACGCTCCACCAGACGGACCGATAGGTGGCGTTTTCGACAACACTCCACAATTTATTCGGGAATGTGAGCGACTGGCCCTTCGGTGCAGTGCACTTGGCAGTTTTTTGTTTCAGCTCTGGTCGTCTGTTAAGTTCAAGGCCGATCTTCTGCCTCTTGTCAGCGGGAATCAACGACAACAGTACCCTCGCTCTCTCTTTCATCAGGCCGAGTTTCCTAGAAGCTGAAGCCGAGCCTTTAGTCGGCGGGCGACTGTAAGGCCCAGATTTCTTCAGCGAAGTCTTGGAAATCTTTGAAGGACCCTTGAAATTGAGCGATGACGGGTCGTTGCGAAGATCCATAATTTCTTCCTCCATTATAATGTCAAAAGACATATTTTTTCGTTTGCAGCGTTAGTATCGTGTGTCTCAAACACGGAGTCAAACAATGATAGAATATTAAAAAATAGAATTTTGCAAACTAGAATGTTGAGTGTTCTGATGCGACGGGTTGCCACGGTAAAATATGTCATAGACAAGTGCTCTACTAAATACGCTTAGCAGATTTAGGCCTATCAACATAACTTTAGCACATCTTATTGCTCTTTTATAAGATATAAAACGCATATGAGTTTGACTCCTAATATGTTATTATTATTACTATAATAATTGTATAATAAGAATAATAAGAATAATAACAACAACAATAATTATTATTATTATTATTGTTGTTATTATTATTATTGTTGTTGTTGTTATTATTGTCGTTGATGTTATTGTCAAGTCAAGTCAAGTCAGATTTATTTGTATAGCGCATTTCATACATAAATGCAGTTCAATGTGCTTTACACAAATTTTAAAATAAAAAACAATTAAACATTGGTGAAAATAGGTACAAGAAATAAAAATGTCCACAATCGTGTAAAATATGGTAGATATGCAGCATCTTTCCGTATTGTTATTATTATTATTATCATTATTACTAGGCCTACTATTATTATTATATAACTACAAAATGTAATTCCAGGAAATTACCAGTGCATACAAGGGTACTACAAGGATATTTATTTGTCACATGCATAGAGGTACTGGGTAAAGTGTGACATGCAGTAAAATTGCAGACAGTAGGATATTGGTAGTTTGATATGCTTGAATGGAAATGGATTGTAGCCAAAACAGACATTTATGACAGTCATGACAATAGGACAATGACACTTTTATTATAGGCCTAAGGTACAATCAGATGAGATCAGATCCCCACTTAGAAAACACACCTGTCACAACAGACAAGGAGTAGATTAAAAAGGGGGTAGACAAAATAAAAATATATGTAAAAACGTCCACATAAAAATATGAATAAATAAAGATTACTGCACCGTACAGAGATGTAGTGAATATTGCACATATATACAATATATATGAATATTGCAATATACAGACTCATGAAAGGGCTATGCATAACATTGAAGTGCTTCAACAGTGATATTGGCAGAAGGAATGAATGCCAGTTATTTGGAAGTTTGCCTTAAGCATCTTTTTGATTGTGATGACCTTTTACACACATAGACTATATCCACACATAGAAAGACACACACGCAAGCACGCACGCACACACACACTGTTCAAGGCTGTTCAATTATAGTCATAGATTTCAAGATGCTAACCTTGAAATTATCTGAGAGATTTAGACGCCATTAACTCTTTCCCCTAAATAAGGACGTGACAGGAAGGTTTTCTTGAGGAGTCTAGAAAAGTTTGGTGAGTTCTTTCAAGACATAACATGTTATTGTGGTTATTAACGTGTTTATTATTAGGCTATTATAATTATAATAACCCTTATTATTTTGCATTTCTTTGTGAGGCTTATGATGGGCTACCTAATCAATTATAACTTTGCGTTTTGCGTTTTAAAGTTCTGAAATCCCGCGTGTTGTTACAGACATTATATGGAATGCACGAGCGTTCCATATAAATATTAGCTATTTCAGGGAAGTTAGGAAACTTGAAAGCGAAAAGTTGCTGTTGTGACAAGTTATATTTCTCGTCCGACAGGACTTTGGACCCAAATGGAAACTTTGTCGGTTTAATCAAGACACAATACGTTCAATATAGAGTAAAAGATTGATATTTTCAAGTGATGGAGGAGAGAGAGCCCCTCATTGCGCCTGAGGATGTTGACCCTGGCGAGGCAGCCACCGCTCCTGGAGAAGCATGCGACCTAACAGCTATGCACCTAACCACCGAGACCGACAGCAATAGCGCCTACGCGCCGGTTTGCTGCTCGTTGGACCACTCCGCTACTGTTGTTCGTCTATCTGCTTGTTGTCATGGAGGAGCCAAGATGGCGGTCCTGGCCTACAGCCTGGGCAAACGAGAAATAAATCAGTATTTTAGCATTAAAAATGCAAAGCTACTATCGTTTACCGCCGTTGTTCTTCTTATCGCATTTCACTCTGCATCAAGGTACTATGGAGGTAAGTGTACAGCTCTAATTAGGGTTATCAAGCTAGCCTGCCAGCCAGCAGCTATCTTTATGCAGCAGCTAACATAGCTGTTCGTGCCAGCTAATGTTAAAATAAGCCCACTGTCTGCTAGCAGGGGTTATCTAGCCGAGAAGCCGACTTTCAGAATCTGGTAGTCTTTATTTTTGTGTAAATTCTACAGACCAGTGTGTGTGGAAACAGCACGATAAATAAGCACGCGAGCGACACAATTGCTGCTAATGTTTGCCAACGTTTACATTTGCTATAATACTTAGCAAGCACGCTGTGTATAGCAGGATATCTGCAGGTGGATTTCGGTCGTCACTCGTGTTTACATCCTTCACGTTGTTGAATTGCTAATGTTAGCCTGCTGGGTTAGCTGGCTGTGCAGCTAGTCAACAGCAAGCTAACATTAACTGTCACCTGTCCTACGGTCTCTGGCCATTTGAGTAACAGTTGCATTTAATAATTTTTCACTTAGCGTTATTTATAAGAGGAATTTCAGCACAGCATCGTAAGTTGACTTGGATAGAGTTAGCTATCGTTGTTCATTTACCAATAGTTGGATGCTGGTCGTTAAAAGGTAAGTCAGCTAGCATTTAGTTGCCAGATAAGTGGTAAAGTGTTCATATAATAACTGGCCCTGTTATTTTTTGTTAAGCTATACATGGGGTGTCTGCAGGAATTGAGACTGGGATTTGGTATGCGGTCATGCATCAGTTAGCCTGCTGCGTAACTGCAACGGCGCAACTTCATGACAGGCAGTGCTGTCTGAACTTGATAGCCGTTTCAGAGCCTAGCTATAGTTATACAATTTCTGTGACTTTTGCTGGTGTACATTGTTGTAATGACCTTTGCCCTATCATTGTTTTGGTAAGATATCTATTTGACAACTAGAGTGGTGCGACCCACTTTTCTAATTCCACAATTTTTCCGTTTTGCATAAAAAAAACTGCGCTTTACAAAAGAATAGGACAGAAGAAACAGGCACTGGAAATAGGAACAGAAGCGTATTGGCCCGTGCTGAGCCATAATCAGTCCTACCCAGCTTGCGCTACTGACAGAGGAAATGTACATATTAGGCGATTATCTAGCTCGTTGGTCTTAAATGTTTGTGGTGTCTTTTCAAGGCGGAGACACATGCGAATGGCTGCTGTCCAGCGGGCGGTATTTGGGGGAGAATGTATGGCAGCCCTATGGCTGTATGATGCACAAGTACAAAAGCACGTAAGTCAGCAGTGCTTACACATCATTCTGTTTACATGGTGCCATAGGAATTGCCTTCTCTGATGACAATTAACAGTTCCTTAATTTATCTTCTTTGCCCTTGTTTAAGAGGTATTCAAACACCTTTGTTTTGCAGTGAAGCCAAGTCTTGCCTCAGTCACAGGAGAGTGGCTTTTATTGGTGACTCCAGAATTCGGCAACTCTTTTATTCCTACGTCAAAATCATTGACCCTGAACACCGAGAAGAAGGAAACAAGGTTAGGCTTGACTGATGTGTGTGCTGCATTTTCATAAGTTCTGTATATTTTCATTAATTTTGGAATCATTTGATTGTTTGAAAGAGGAACATGAACAATGTGGTCGATAAATCAGGCTGTTTTGGGGGAGGATTCTCGAGTTTGCACACTCCATGTGTTTATACATTGTGCAAAAGTGAAGACATCCCTATAATGTCTGTCTGTCTGTTTGTCTCTACTTCTCTCACCAGCATGAAAACATCCCTTTCGAAGATCGGCCCTCCTCTCTCAGAGTGGTCAGTTCACTGTTACCGTTACCAACCATCTCTGGTCACACCCTGTGCCAGCGTTTGCATAATGATTCAGTTTGTGTGTAAAGACGACATATCCTCTGACTTGTTTTCTTCGATGTATTTTGGGCTTACATGAACGTTTTAAACACACCCACAAAAAGGAAATTCTAAGAAAGTAACATTAGCCCACAGATGATTCACTTCTCTCACTGTACTCGTTTGTAGGATTTCTTATGGTATGCAGAAGTGAACAACTCCCTGAAGGATCATCTAAAATCATGGACGGAGGTGTGGTGACGTTTTTGTGCTAATTTAAAGTTCTATTTATATACTTAACCAATGCGTAAGGCAGCTTGGCTCAGTATAGTCATTTTCGTTTTCTCTTGCAGAACATGTCTGCAAAGCCAGATGTCATCATCATCGGCGCTGCAACGGTGAGAGAAAGATTCTGGTCTCAGTTTAGCCATCGTCTTGTGTTGATGTGTAGTGCCGTGCTGTGGTATACATTCACCCTTATCAATCTGTCTGTCTGTGTTTGTCTGTTTTTCTGTGAAGTGGTCCATCAAACTCCACAGTGGCAGCAGCGAGACGGTGCTCCAGTACAAAGCCAACATTACAGCCATCGCACCACTGCTGCAGACCCTCGCAGAGGACAGCGAGGTCTATTGGGTTTTACAAGGTCAGCTCAGAGGCCTGTTTTGTTGTTGTTATTATTATTATTATGTTGTTATGCTTTTTAAAATGTTTACTTAGTTTTATTCTGTTTATGCACTTTGGTCAGCTTCTGTTGAAATTGAATTGAACTGAATTATGTTATGTTATGTTATGTTATGTTATGTTATGGTATGGTATGGTATGGTATGTTATGGTGGTTCCAGATGCTAGGTCTTAAAAGGTGATAAATGTTGATGGATGATGTCAAAGGATGGATGGATGGATGGATGGATGGATGCTGTTTCCTATTAAAGGAATAGATGGTCCTCCTAGGTTCTTTTCTGTCAAAGTACTATTCCTAACTGAATATGGTACTTTCCAATCATTTTACTGTTAAACATTGTTTTATCTGCTCCTGTAATTTAGAATATGGGGAACAATAATGTTAATGTTTCTCTGCTTAGGAAGACAAATTTATTTTGTGTTCCCCGTCTGTGTGCCATCCAGTTGTATATGTCTAGGTCAATTTGCAGGGGGGTTAAAGGGGTCCCCCCAATAATCATATCACATGGGATTTTAGCCTCCAGCATAACATTGTTCAACTCAAAGCTATGCCTTTGCTCCAGATCCTGTCTCTGAAGAACTGCTGAGCGAGAGCCGTAAGATGATCACCAACGAGCAGATCGACATGTACAACGGGGCAGCAGTGAATGCGCTGAAAAGGGACGCCAATGCCAGAGTCCGCTTCCTGCAGGCCTCCAGACAGGCCGCCATGGAAACCATCGCCCAGTCGGACGACGGCCTGCACTTGCCCGAGGGCACCAGGAATGTGGTCAGTATTCTATTTATAGTGGCGCTTTCACCTTGTGACTGAGGAGAGAGTTTGAGTCAAAAGCGTGCAGTTATGGATTCGATTATCGTAACACTATATTGTAACAGTCCCTTTTACAGTGTATCTACACACATTATATACAGTACATACTATACCTAGCCTAGCTGCTAATCCTAACCTTAAGGTGCAGTGTATATACATAATGTTACATGTTGTTACATGCTTTATTATACTATAGTTCATGATGTAGACACACTGTAACAGGGGACCATTGAAATAAAATGTTACCTCAATGATTTGTTTGTGAAGAAGAAGTACTTTTAATATAATATACTTCGGTATGACAAATAGAGATGAACAAAAACATGTTTGTCCCTCAAATTAGTTTGCAAGATTTCGGCACCGTGAGTTCTGTACAGTGTGGGATTAGTAATGGGGATATACAGATAATGCCACATTTGTACACAAAAGCATATACACGCACGCACACACACACACACACACACACACACACACACACACACACACACAAGCACAAGCACATGATGTGTGCCCACCTCATCCCACCAACACAAGTGTTGACCTCAACCCACCACCTCCATCTTCCTACCCAGGGCGCCATGGTGATGATGAACGCCATCTGCAACAAAGTCCTGCAGCCCATCGACGGCTCGTGCTGCCAGGCCCTGCCCGCCCCCAGCGCTCTCCAGACGCTGACGGCCGGGGCCTTCCTGGTCTGCGCCGTCTGCTTCCTGTCCCTGCACGTGCTCGGTTATCGGCGGCAGCGCAAGGCCCGCCCGCCAGCGCCGCCCGACGTGGAGAGCGGCGAGGAGAAGAAGAAGCCCAACTCGGCAGTGGCGGCGCTCAGCTCGCGAGGCCCCCTGCTGGCCGTATGCAAGATGGGCGTCATCATGGGCTACTTCTACCTGTGCGACCGCGCCAACGTCTTCATGAAGGAGCAGAAGTTCTACACACACTCCACTTTCTTCATCCCCCTCATTTACATTTTTGTGCTGGGCATCTTTTACAACGAGAACAGCAAAGAGGTAAGGCCACTTCCATGTCTGCTGAAAGATGATCATTATGGGCTTTTTCCTTCTGAAAATATTCAAAACATTTGCATCTCCAGTCAGTACGTGTTTATCAATCTATACAGTCTGCTCTATAATGGATAATTCAGACAATAGTGTAGCTGTACATCTAGTCTCATTACAGTGCAGCCCAAATTACTTGTACACTCTGACAAATTGTCTTCTTGGTGAAGAAGGCTTTTAACATGATTTTCAGTATGCTTAAAATTCTTTCTTTAATATCTGCAATTGTAATTTTCACTTTTCACACAATTCCGCCTGTACAATTAATGTCTGGCTTCACTGTGTATTTATTTTTTGTAAGAGTCTCACCCACAGTGCTGTTCAATGCACAAAAAAACTACGCATGTAGCTCTTTCACAGCAGGTCACTCAATGAGTTTTGAGTATGCAAGCACGACAACAGATTGTCCAGTTATCAGAGATTTAAGTCTTTTCTTCCATCTGACCACGCAGACGAAGTTACTAAACAGAGAGCAGACAGACGAGTGGAAAGGATGGATGCAGCTGGTCATTCTCATCTACCACATCTCCGGAGCAAGCGCAGTGAGTTCAATGTCACCTAAACATCCTCTGTATCGAGCCACGTTGCCGTAAGAGATACATTGTTGATGCTTGTAACTTTTTGTTTTGTTTTTTGCGTCTCTTGCAGTTCATCCCAGTCTACATGCACGTGCGAGTGCTCGTGGCAGCATACCTCTTTCAGACAGGATACGGTCACTTCTCGTTCTTCTGGCTCAAGGGAGACTTTGGCCTCTACAGAGTGTGCCAGGTAACGCCCGTCAGAGCGGTGACCTTTAGCCCCTTCCTTATTGGCCACCACTGTGTACTAAAATAAAAATGGATTTGTCCACAGTGTGTGAGAGGCCCCTTGGGAGGCTGGCCATTGCAGACATTTCTGACCTAAGTGTAAGCTGAATGGGGTCGTTGTTCTCAGCTGAAATGACTCTCTTTAATGCACTGTGGGTGGTAAGGGAGGAACAGCGGTGCTGTTAGACATTTTGGACAACCATTAAAGAATATTACTTTGCCGCCCCCCGAGCCTGGTAAATCAGCCCCTCGTACTGCATTTCATTTTGTACATAGGGTCAGGCTCTGCTGTATTGCTAAATGTTTTCTTCTGGGAGATGTTAAAGTTTAAAACAATTGGATCTGCCTTTACCCAATCTCTAACATCTGGTCCTGACGTATGCAATTAGTGTATAATAAGTTTATAAGCCTGCCTCCGCAATGCAATTCGAATGTAGTACACAAAGTCAACGTCATCGCTCACAAACACTCCCTTTCTTCGCTGATTGGTTAGGCAAGATTCTGCCTGAGGAACTCACGTCAATGGAACCTCAGCCAGACCATCTGTACAAAATGAAACAAAGTACGAGGGGCTGGTTTACCACGCTACACCCCCCCCCCCCCCCTCCCCCATGAGAATAAATGGTGGTAATCTGGGTCTTTAAGGGCTGCCTTTCGGTACAGGCCCCTTGGAATGAATCTAACTTTCTCCTCCTTTGCGGCACCCCTGGGTCAGTCTTGTTCTTGATGCTCTGGCAAAGGGCTTGCTTAACCATAATGAAATGCTTGTATAAAGCTTAGCATAGAACGGATTTTGTCTATGAGTTACTGTTACAGACTGAAAAAGTGTGTTCGTTTAAGCTCTATGAACTGTACATTCAGGGATGTAAGCTCTTCTGTTGGGCCGGTGTCTCATGTGATGCCTCGGGCATGGCTTAATGTTAATTGCTGAATACAGTGCAAACTGTGTGCAGATAAATGCAGCTTGTTTGTTTAGCCTTAAGATAATTATAGTAGTCAAATAACTATAATACTGATGGCCCACGCCTGTGTCTTCCCCTCAGGTGCTGTTCCGGCTAAACTTCCTGGTGGTGGTGCTGTGTTTGGTCATGGACAGACCGTACCAGTTCTACTACTTTGTGCCGCTGGTCACCTTCTGGTTCGTGGTCATCTATGCCACCATGGCTCTGTGGCCTCAGATTCAGCAGAAGCAGGCCAACGGTACGGGCTATAAAATGACACACATGTCTGTGTGTTTGTGTAGTTTCTAGTCTGGGAAAAGAGGCACACACCCTGTGTTCAAAAAGTCTTCCACAACATTTGTTGCAGCCAAATAGATACATAGATGAGCTAATTGGTAAATATCATCTGTATTAACAGAACAGGCAGAAGGAATATATGGCAAGACTTTTTGCAAGCAGGTTTGTCCAGCTCTGTCTGTGACACAAAACAAACATCTATGTGTAATGATTTTCCCCCTTTTGCCTGCTTGCCTATTGCTTTGCCCACTTGTCTTCTTTGTCGTCCTCAGCTAATGGCATATGGAATGTTTGGATCCTAATGAAGCTACTCTGCCTGTTGCTCTTCATATGTTTCTTTGCGTATTCACAGGTGAGTCACACACACACACACACACACACACACACACACACACACACACCTAACAGATGACATGTGAGTGTCAGGCAGCCTTAGCGTTGCCTTATTTGTGCATGAACTTGTGCTCTGGATGTCTGGCAGCTCATCTGTTGTGTCTGTGTGCCGGCAGGGGCTCTTTGAGAGCGTCTTCTCCGTCTGGCCCATTTCAAAGCTCTTCGAGCTACAAGGGAGCATCCATGAATGGTGGTTTCGTTGGAAGCTGGATAGATTTGTAAGTGTAGTGTGTGTCTATGTGTGTCTATGTGTGTCTATGTGTGTCTATGTGTGTCTGTGTGTGGCTGTGTCTGTGTGGTATTTTCTCTTCATTCAGAAATCTCAGTGCCATATTGCTTAACAGTTTTGATGAGTCATGGTGGTATTTACGGTGTGTGTACATGTCCTCCTGCAGGCATATGTTTGTGTTTGGATTTCTGCTTATGTGTGTGTGTGTGTGTGTGTGTGTGTGCGTGTGTGTTTCCATCACAGGCAGTGATTCACGGTATGGTGTTTGCCTTTGCTTACCTGGCGCTGCAGAAGTGCCAGCTGCTGTCGGAGGGCAAGGGGGAGCCCCTCTTCTCCACGCGCATCTCCAACTGCCTGCTCTTCGTGTCGGTGGTGTCCTTCATGGTGAGGAAAGGGGAGGGTGCTCACTCAACAAGGGACTACTAGGGGATTTCTAAGCACACTGTAAGGATCTGGCCGTAGATCACTAGGTTTCCCCAGAAAAGGTGGATGTAACTTAGCTGGAAAAGAGGGAAAAGGTACCATAAATATACTATACAGTGATCCCCTGCTATATTGCGGTTCAGCTTTTCTCACTTTAGCATAGATCTTTTCATTAATGTATGCATGCTAGGTCACTATGCATACTAAAGAAAAGTTCATCAGAACAATATTGGAATTTAAGATAACTATACTGTAACATATAAATATTGAATATTATTGCATTCAATAAGACATACAGCAAATGTATTAAAACAGCGTGTGGGAAGGGTATTTTAAGGCTTAAACTGTTTGTATATGGTCTCGCTATATCGTGGATTCTCACCCATCACGGGAGGTTCTGAAACTGTAACTAACGCAAGGGGGATCACTTGGAGTTACTGTAGTCTATGGTACCTGAGGATAGTCACCCAGCAGGGCATCAAGGGGATGTTTTTAACTCCTCCTATTACATTCTCTTCCAGTAAAGCCTGTCGGTGCTGTGGCACAGCTGGCTACCATGCCCATACCATAAACAGGGAAGTGCCCATGGGGTCACGGGTTAAAGTCCAACCTGCGGTCATTCCCCAGTGCTGCCCCGCCACCCCACCCCCACCTCCCGTCTCTCTCTCCTATTTACTACCTGTCTCTAACTACCATTTAAAGGCAACAAGCCAACATAAATAAATGAAAAATAAATAAAGCCAGCGTCAGCCCCAAAGGGGATTTCTGAAGTTGCCCCCATTACATTCTCTTCCCATGAAGCCCATGTGTCAGCCCCATAGGGAGAGGATGTGGGGGGCACAGTTGAGGAGCGGACTTTTTGTTTATGCTGATTTTTGCTGTTTATGCTGCCTTCTTGTTTGCTGTTGTTTGTTTTTCCTTTTTTTGTGCTGTGACTGTGGGGTCTGTGGTGTCTGAAAATCGTCATCACAGTGCATTAGCAATACCACAGTGTTTTTGAGGTTATGTAGAAGAACACAATAAATAACTGCAAGTTCGAGCTGAGCTGAATTAAACACAACTGTGTCACTGAGTAGCATTTAATTATGTAGTTGTAGTTTAAGTATTATTATTATTATTATTATTATTATTATTATTATTATTATTATTATTATTACTATTACTATTATTATGTGAGTCAGATGAAAGCCTTTTGTAGAGACTCGCTTCCACCAGCATAACAAACCTGAGTCATGTTGGTACTGGCCCTGTAAGGCGATCATTAGGAAGTGTCAGGCTTAACTATGGGTACAGTCACCTCTCCATAAGAACTACGTCTCCCAGAATTCCCATGAGCTCAACCCAAATAGAATAGGTTCCTCATCTTATCCTTCAACACGGTTAACATAAAGCATTTAAATCATTATAGCTTTCTTATAACTACTGTCTTTTGTGAAAGATGCCTATTGCTTCTGTCTTTTTAGACCTACTCGATATGGGCCAGTAGCTGCAAGAACAAGACTGAGTGCAATGAGATGCACCCCTACATCTCAGTTGTGCAGGTATATCACATGCATTTCTTGGATTACTGTTCTGTATCAAGACTGTTTCAAGAGCGTTTGGTTATGACCATTCCTAAAGGGTTTCTGTTTTAACGTGGAACAGTGTTAAACATGTTGGAAGCAGTTTGGGAATGAAATGGAACAGTCGGGCATTGTTTTTGTTTTTAACCATTGAAAGGATATATACTGTGTTTACTATCCATAAGCAATTGTGTACAGATGGTAGTGTTCATACATGTTTTCAATGCTATTCAGAGACTTATTGCCCAACTGTGTGTGCTTTAGATTCTGGCGTTTGTGCTCATCCGGAACATTCCTGGCTACGCCCGCTCGCTCTACAGCTCATTCTTCGCCTGGTTTGGGAGGATCTCCCTGGAGGTGAGGCACATTTTTTCGCCGGCGTTCATCATCCTAACCTCAAATGTCGTCATGCTCTGCCCTTCATTTTCTTGGGTGTAGTCCTGTAGGCTGTAGCGTGTGTATGTGTGTTTTGGTGTGTGTGCCCTGGGGATGGAGGTTTTTACTGGATTCCGCATGTGTGTTTTGACAAGGGATTTAATTAGGGATTTGAGTTAAGCATTGATATTATCTATTTAGAAAAGAATGATCACACTCAACACCTGCATTTGCTAGATGTGCTACTCTATCTTGAATTTATTAAATCTAGCAACAATACTGGAATTAGTTAAAGGTGTAAAAAATGCATTGTTAGAATAGAATCTGCATTTAGATATTATTGAGCCATTAATATATTATAGATGTTATAGTGCACTGCAGCATATGAAATGGGTTGATGTATCAAAACAAACTACTCTCAGTTTGCTCAACACACTTGTGAACACAGTTACAAGATTGATCACAGTTATTAAGTAGATAGAATATAGAATTTGTCAACATTTAACATGTGGCTATGGGCCTACTGCAAAACTGCCCTCTCTATTGCTACCTAACACCTTCTGTTGGTAGGATCACTGACTTTTACATAGGCGAAAAACGAGGGTTATGTATATAACCACGGTTCTATGAGTGTCGGATGACCGCCAGAGCTTGGCCGTCACTCGGAGTGTTCACGAGAAGATGTGCCAAGGGGTTTACTTCCTGGGTTCACCGGTCTTTTGTGCCCCGTCACAGGGTCACGGGTGACGTCACCCAGGTCACAATGTTGATATTATTACTCGACCTGCACGTTCGTGCAATGGATATCCATGTGCTGAAAGCACCACCTCTGGCGGTCAGAAGACACAAAATAGAACAACTAGTTTTTGTCAGGTTGCAATTTTTTTACAGTTAGACTTCAGCCATTACTAAGAATCTGTTACCCAGGCTGGATTTGAATAAAGGGTACTAAAGACTGCAATAGTAGAAGGGGAATAGAGGGGCAGGAAAGATAAGAAGGTGATGTGGCCATGGCATACTGGGGAGAGACTGACTGACTGTCGTGACGAGGGCCAAATACATACTCTAAGTGAATTTTTAACCTTAATTTGAGTGAAACCTAACCTTTGCTACAGATCCCACTCAGACGATATGCCAGCCTGTATTTGAAGCAATAAGTCTGAAGCGTGAGGGAGAGTGCATGTGGAAAAACTCCAAAGGGTGCCTTAGAAAAAAAAGTGTGATGTGTGTGTGTGAGATGTAAAACTTTTGGATAAAACCGTTTGCTAAATGATAAATGATAAAAGGCATCTGCTAAATGTAATGTAAAAAAAAGTAGCCTAACATGGCATATATCACAAACTAGAAGTTAGGTTTTTATGACATAGATATCCTACTTTGCAGTGTGGCTTATACACAGAGGCAATTAATATTTAATGTTTTTTTTTTTTAGTTTTTTATGTGTGTTATGTATGTGGTTTACACGACATGCCCTATATGCAGGAAATTTCGGTATTTGCTGCTTCAACAAGTTTTTCATTTACGGCTCCCTTCATCTTTTATTAAGTTGAATCAAATTGAAAGCCTTTATTCTCATTGTTCTTTAAAATGCAACTACATTAAGAGCGCTTATTTGTAGTAAAAGCAATATCTAGAGTAAATACAATGGATAAAGTCATGTATAAGAAATCATGTCAAGTACAAGTCATAAAATGGACACAAAAAGACAACAGCGAGAGACAATGACGCCAATGTAGATGTCAAGACATGACCTTGAGTGACTGGTTATGCTTTATTATGTTTGATTAGTGAAATAATTGCACCTATCAGAAGGTAACAGGTGGTGACCAGGATGTGTGTTGTCCTGGATGATTTTCTTGGCTCTCGATAGGGTGCAGCTGAGGACAATGTGTGACAGAGGGGCGTTAGAGGCTGTTCACAGTGCGGTGCCTTTTTCACCACCTGGTGCTCGATTTGTTGAATTGTTTCCCCAAGGATTGACATGGATGAGAAGCGATTTGACCAATCCAATGCATCTCACTCTTTGTTAACGCGAGGTGCTTAAATTTAAAATGTGTTACAGTTTTAAAGTCACATTTTTTGGGGGGTTATTGCGTAGCTACAATGACTCACTCACTGCCGATGTCCAAATTTTAGTGGAAAAAGTTGAAGAACCACACATAATTAAGCAACAACAAAAAGAACCTTGACATCTCCAGCAAGCGTGTTTCAAAGACTTAGGTTTTGGAGTCCTAGCTACACTTGATTTTTGGAGGTGAGAGTGTTCCACTGTGAACAGCCCCTGTTATTGATTCTTGGGCAAACCTTGTAGTTTAATTCCCAAATCTTCTGCCCCCTCTGGTCTCTCTATGTAGACATGTTTATGTGTAAGTCCGATTGTGTTTCTGTATATGTTATATGTACATCCTGGAGTCTCGAAAGCCAAAGACAAATTTCTCTTCTACCTTGGAGACATAAAAAGACAAAAAAAATGTTTTATGATCTTATCTGCTCATGTCCCCCAGCTCTTCATCTGCCAGTACCACATCTGGCTGGCGGCCGACACCAAGGGCATCCTGGTGCTGGTGCCCGGCAACCCCTCGCTCAACATCATCGTCAGCACCTTCATCTTCGTGTGCGTGGCGCACGAGATCTCGCAGATCACCAACGACCTGGCGCAGGTGGCCATCCCCAAGGAGAACGGCCCGCTGCTCAAGCGCCTGCTGGCCCTCACGGCCTTCCTGGGTGTCGTGCTGCTGCTCTCCCGGGACCAGTGAAGGGGGGAGGGAGGGAGAAAAGAAGGAAGAAGGAAAGATGGAAGGAAGAAAGGAAGGAAGCACCCAGGCCATGGAGGGCAATGGATGGGGCGGTGACGGGATGCAATGTGACGTGGAGGAAAGCCAGCTGCCTGGATCTGGGGATCACTGGGGCTCTGGAGAAAGATGGAAGACGAGGTTGAGCCTGCCATCCATCCATCCATCCAGCCAGCCAGCCAGCCAGCCAGACTTGTCAGGGAGTTTGGGGAATGAGAGTTGTTGGAAGGGCTTTAACTTAGGTGCCTTCCTTTTAGCAGCTGTGCTGTGTTGTAATTGGTCGTGATCCTTAACTTGAACCCTGTGGCACGGTTGAGACTGGCAGACGGCTCCCAATTTGCGTGAGAGCAGCGACACCCTTGCTGCACAGACAGAGTGTCAGTGAATTACGGACACCGACATGGAAGATGGTCCTCTAAGGTCACACCCAATGAACCTTCCAGCAGCAGCAGTCTTCACACATCTAATCCGTGAACTTGTTTACAGTCAGCAGATAGCCTACATCCTAACAAAATATCTCGCTGAAAGGCCTAGAGCGGACCTAGAACCTTTATCATTCACCCTAGAGCGAAAGATAACCTTCTCAAACGAGAGTGGTTCCTTCTCCGTCCAGTCGAGAACTCCATGGCTGTAAAGATCATTCAAAATTCTGAAAATCTGAATTTCTTTTTGCCTTTGCACTGACCGGTGCTGTGATGTCATAGCTCTGACACTGCTTTGAATTTTTTTTGTTTTATGTACAGTATTTAAGGATTTAAATTAAGCTGATATTTTATACAAGTGTATATTTGTGTTTGTATTTTGGCTTTCATGCTACACAGCCCCCCCGTCCCCTTCCCTCCCCCCCCCCCCACCCCCCCATAGCTGTGTTTGTGCCCATGACTACTGTGTGTGAATGACGTATAATGCGCCAATCACTGCTTCACTTCATAGTAATGTGGCTTTAAAGTCAGTCATGCATTAAATGCAAGGGCAGGGCTTACAGCAAGTCATTGCTGAATGTTTCACTGCTATGTGAAAGCAGCAATGCAACTTTGTTTTTTGTTTTTTTGAGGCAGGTTGTGTCTTTATAAAGGACTGTTTCCTCACATTTCTTCATCCAAAGGGCAGCAAAAAAGGAACAATAGTGTCATCCTTTTTACATATCATTAAGTGTTGTTGATTGAATACCACTGAAAATGAATGACAATGTTTTGAAAAGCACAGGGTTTTTTTGTTGTGATATTGACATTTTAATGACATTTCATAACATTGTATACTTTTGTAGCATACAACATTGTATAGGCTTACTACTGCATATTATTCCCAGGTGCGCACACGCACACGCACACGCACACACACACACACACATATACACACACACACACACACACACACACACGCACCTCAGCAGTGGGTTCTACTATGTACATGTTTAACAGGGGCAGTACCTACACTTGTGAGTTGTACTAAAGGTTGGTGTCACTGCTTTGGTGTGACTGCTGTTTGGAAGCACAGGACTGTCTGACCCATAACTACAGGTGGGATGGGGAGGTGGTTGAACAACAGTTTTTTTTCCAGATGAGTAGTTTTTTAATAGTCTGTGTACACCTTGCTGATTTGTTAATATGGCAAACTAAATCGGAGCTATGTGAATAGCGCCATGTGTATAGGCATTGGTGCAAACTGTCAGTCGACCACTGAAGATGTACTGAATTAATCCGGGATACAGTGGCACCACCATTGGCTTGACCATATCGCAGCCAGTTTATTATAAAACAGTAATTAGTACATGACTACGTTTACACAATACAACGTGAAATACTCAATATTTACCTATGTGAAGAGATGCTAACTTTGCTTGTAATTCTGCTAAACCTTCAGCGAAACGTTTATGTGTGTGAATCAGAATTTTTTTTGGCAACCGCTTTCCCTTAAACTATAGTACATTTCAGTTGACGCGATTGCTTTCTTGATGAAACAGGATGTTATGTATTACTCTTCCTTGTAGAAAGGTAACTGTAACAACAGTAACACCATTGGCTACATTTTAAGAAGGGGAGGTGGTATAATGTATAGATCCTGAGTTCACATTCTTGCAGGAAAAAAAATGGCCTTTTCAGACCATGTGAATCATTTCTGCACAAGAAGTCTAGCATTTTTCTTCCATTATAGGGAGGCGTTTAACCTGTGTCAAAGCAAACAAGAGTGAACTTCTGTTTCACGCAGGCTAACAAACTGTGGTGTGCTTATGAATTTCTTTTAAGGCTGCTGAACATTATTTGGGTTTCCATCCAACTTGTTCATGCACAAATAAAAAAAAAACATACTTGTTCAGAAAACCTTGAAATGCACATTAATGTTAATGGTCTAAAATGCCCATTTGTGGGCATCTAGTTAAAGGAGAAGTTTGATGTGTGAATCAATCCAAACTCCTAATGTTCGAGGTCACTGAGTGCTGTTGTTGGGAAACAGAATCAGAAAATTTGATGCAACATAGACCGAAGAATGACCTGATCGATAACACTAACTGAATGGTGCGTAAAAACTAGTTTTCAGTTTTAGTTTCCTGTGCCCCATTCAGTTAGTGTTAGCTACTAGAGTCCATATTCACGGATTGAATGATTCTCAGATTTCTCTCAGAGAGCTCCTAACTTAGCCTAAAAGTTCCTAGCAAGAAGTCCTAAGGAGCCTACGAGTTATTCAGGAAGTATCTAAGAGCAACCCTGAGCATGGAGGGGACAGAAACCTTTCTGTTAGTGTGGAGATGTGGTAAACCCCGTTGCTAGGCATAACACAGTCTTCTAAAAGCTGTGATTGGTTGTTGCACCTAGTAATGAATGGATAGTGAACTCGACCAATTGTACAGCTTGTACTGTATTAAGGAATGTGTAATCGTCAAAATGTCATGTCATGATGAAACTCAACAAAATGAAATGAATTGTTGCACAACTTCAAAAACAATGGACAAAATGGAGAAAAACACAATGAAAACAGTTGAACTAGACAGAAGAGCAGTGCGAGTTTTAAGAGGGAAATTTGGATTACAGCAGACTTTTCCTGACAAATCATCAATGTGTCACTCCCTCCTCTTTTTTTGCACAAGTGATGAGTGTAAGAAGCACTGGTACTGTATGTGCTGCAATCCAAAGACAGAGCGGAGATTGCAAAAGGCAGAGTTCCACAAACATTACCTCTGCACAATCAAGCCGGTAGCTGTGATTTTTTTTGTGGACTTCAAGATTTTTCTTGGAATCACGTCACTAAGATTTACTTTTAGTCTTGGTATTCTTTGTGAATACGGGTCCATTATTCAGTCTACATTGCATCTTTTTTTTTTGTTCTTTTTCCTACCAACAGTAGGCCTCAAACAACAGGGCTATGGATTTATTCACACCAAACCTCTCCTTTAAGGCAAAATACTGTCAATGCTAATAACTGCAAATAAATTGGATGGAAACCCAACTATTGTCACCTTGTCAGTGTATGCTTAAATTGAGGTTTATTTAAGTGTGCTCTAAAATGGCTATCCTAGGACGCGCAGACACATCACGAGCATATTTGGAACCTCCCGTTTTTATTTGTATAGTTCGGTTGGTATATATAAATATATATATATATACCAGTATATATATATTTAAACGAGACAAGTTTTATGCCAGGGCCTTGAGTGAGTTTTTCGTCTCCCTTTGTAAATATATTTGTGATGTCTTCAAATGTGAAAGATTATACCGGTTTTTATTTTCAGAACATATGTCTTTCACTCCTGTTGTACATTTCATTGTTACTGATGATAAAGATGTCCTTGGATGTGTGATTGTGTTGTTTTTGTACTCGGAAAGAAGAGATGAACTCAGATGTCCCATTTCTGCTAGCAAATAAGAAAGAATAATGTAATGCAGAGAGACACAGAATCAGAAAGTTAAAGTCTATCCACTAACAAGCAGATTGTAATTAGCGTAACTCTTCAGCCAGGTAGATGAGCTCATTCGTTTTAAATGCACAGATAGAGTATGTTGTTGGGCTTGAACCTAAAGCCACATTTTCCATTTCTGCATTAATGTCATATATGAGCAGGCCTGATATAAGGTGTTGGATCTGCAGTAACTAACCACCCACTTAATACACTTTTTTTTGCACTTTAGCTTTCTTTTATCCATAGTATGCCATAAGAAGCTTTCAGTCACCATACTTTTATCAGGCCAAATAAAGGCTAAACAAGTGAAATGCTGAGATTTGTTTTGGTATTTCGAGGTCAACCCTTCCGTGGAACAAAACCTTGTTTCTTTGTCTCAGGAAAACTTTGCAGTGATGAAGGATAAGGTTCACCTTGCCCTCTGAGGTTAATCATATTTTCATCCTAGGCTCCTAAGGCTATTCAGATAACTTCCACAGCAGTGGTTACTTTTGAGAAAGAGTAGACATGAGGAAGTACATACTGGTGCTGGTCATATAATTAGAATATCTTTAAAACGTTTTTATTTTATTTTAAGTAATTCCATTCAAAAAGTGAAACTTGCATAATGTATACATTCATTTCACACAGAATGACATATTTTGAGTGTTTATTTTAATATTGATGATTATAACTGACAACTAATGAAACCCCCAAATTGAGTATCTCAGTAAATTAGAATATTGTGGAAAGGTTCAATATTGAAGACACCTGGTGCCACACTCTAATCAGCTAATTAACTCAAAACACCTGCAAAGGCCTGTCTAGTTCTGTAGGCTACACAATGGGGAAGACTGCTGACCTGACAGTTGTCCAAAAGATGCAGTAATTCAGGCAAAAGGAGCCCCAACTAAGTATTGAGTGCTGTACATGCTCATACTTTTCATGTTCATACTTTTCAGTTGGTCAAGATTTCTACAAATCTTTTTTCATTAGTTGTCAGTTATAATCATCAAAATTAAAGCAACATTTGAAATATATCAGTCTATGTGTAATGAATGGATATAATATAAGTCTGACTTTTTGAATGGAATTACTGATATAAATCAACTTGTTCGTGATATCCTAATCATATGACCAGCACCTGTACAGTAGCTCTGTAAGATACCAGTCACTGAACACAAGAAGGAGGTGGAATCCTAGAAAGAAGTCTAGCTTGGTTAAACAAAGTTACTTGGAAAAAGCACTTCAAATTACAGTATGGTATATTAAAAATGTCATGATAACATTTTTAAAAGGTTTAACACGCACATACAAACTACTGCTGGAGGGCAGCAAACAGATGCATTGTCAGCTTAGTCAGCTAGGTATATTGTAGGTTCTGTGGGTTGAGCTACTTAGCATCATGTGTTGGCTTGCTGTGTTGGTGTGTTTGCCAAGTCCTTATGTAAATATGTACGGATGAGATGTCTATTAGGATGACAGTAAACATTACAATCCTCACAGCATCTGTGTGAGTGACCATCTGTCTGAGTGTATGTGTACATTCAAAGTGTAAGAATTAGGTCCAGGGGTGTTGTTAGAAATTGTGCCCCCTCACCCCCAACACTAATAGTATGGGCCCCTGTCCATGGCCTATCGAAGGCCTTACAACTCCCCACCCACACACCTGTTCACCTGTGTGTGTGTGTGTGTGTAAGATCAGACAGACCTTTGCTTGCAAGGCATTGCTGCCATCTGCAGGCACACAAGTTTGTGTGCATGTGTGTGTGTGTGAGAAAGAGAGAGAGCGATCAAGACAGACTTGTGCTCCAAGTTATTGCTGCCCTCTGCAGGAATGTAGGTGCACTCACCACATAAAGTAGAGAATTAACAAGTTAACCACCATGGAAACATTTTAGACTGTTGTGTTTTAAATTATTTTTTCTTACCATTTAAAAAAAAGCATTTAGAGACATTTTGAAATTATTAAAATTGGATTGTTTATTTATTTACATTGATTAGAAAAAAATACAGCATGCAATCAAATCAGGATTTTGAACAGCAGGATCCACTTTTGGTCTGGGCTTCACTTGTTGGGCCAATGGGAGCTGCGAGGGTGACAGCACTGATGGATCCCCTGGTGACCTCTCTACTGGTCACTTTCCTGTGGATCTCTGAATTGGAAAAATAGAAAAAGGACACATTGGTGGATCAGTACACAGTTGTAAGCTCTATCAGTTATACTCAGATGAGGCAGCCACTACACAGCTTTGTGATGCATGTTGCCAACTTGGGCATATAAATAAATGGCAGGTGTTTCTTATTACGAGAACCTTTCTAATTTTAGACAGCTGTGTGGTTACATGAGTACTGTGCTAATGTGTTCTTTGGAGGATGGAAAGAACAAAGCATACCTGTTAAGACTTCAAGAAAGGCAGCTTCAACATTCGTGGACTGCAGTGCTGAAGTCTCCATAAACAGCAAACCTTTACTCTCTGTGAAAGCACACATTATTATGTCATGGATTAGAGTATTTTATGTTTTATTGCTGTTATCCTTTAATGCTCACATGGTATTCATTTAGATTATGTGGAGGATTTGTTTAGTCCTTTATGACTTATTAAACTTGTAGTGAGGCAAATCAGCTCTTCCCTTGAGATCATATTTTGCTCCTTTAGGAGTGTGAGGGAAAAAAAAAACAAATGAGAATTGAGTTTGGCAAATATCTTATACTTCTGAAATTAAATCCTTCACTATTATACAAGCCTGATGAAGTTCATCTTACAATACACTTCCTCTACTTTTGTTTCTTATAGTGTTTTTTAGGACAAATAGATCAGAATTCAGTAAGACCTTGTGTACAATGAGTCTGTGAGACAAAGGCAAAACTCTTACATGCAGTAACAGTCCTCTGAGCATTTTACAGGCTCTTTCAAAGGAGACAACTGCTATGAATCATGAAGCAGCACAGCTATGTGAGTCTAGTGTGGGAGTATAACAGCTCTATTTTTATTGTGTAGAACACTTCACTTCACTTTGGAGGCACCAAAGGAAGACTGCAAAATGCAATCTAAACCAGAGGTGGACATTCCGCAAAAAATAAAAACCTTGCCATGTACTCCTTCTGCCTGTGCACTTAACACACCTAATTAGGTGATCTGGTGGTTGGTGTGCTCATTAGAATCAGCTGGTTCAGAAATCAAATTGGATCAAATATGTGACAGACTTTTTTACTTTCTGAAGCTATTTATTCCACCTCTGACCCCAAACCAGTGACATGAGGGCACCTGCAAAGTTCTTGGCCTCTTCCGTGGGTACAGTCCGCTGGGCCTCCAGGTCGCTCTTGTTGCCCACCAGCATGACCACGATGTGGGGGTCAGCGTGGTCGTACAGCTCCTTCAGCCAGCGCTCCACATACTCATAGGTCAGATGCTTGGTCAGGTCGTACACCAGTAGGGCGCCCACTGCTCCTCTATAGTACCTGAATGGGCATCGCAGCACCGTTAGCAGCCATTGACTATGCTGATGTATCAGAAAACAGAGATAGGCAAACTGAACACTAAATAGGATCAGCTGGTTCAGTAAATTGCTGGGAACACAGAACTGAAATACAGTGGCAGGATGTTTACTTTCTGAACTTGGAATGTCTGTCTCTGTCAGAACCTAAGTACATAGATTCATCTGCTGATCTTTTATCTAGAGATAGTAATAATAATAATAATAATAATAATAATAATAACAATATATATGTCTTACATATATATAAGGCATGCACTATAAGACAGTGTTCCGTTTGCATTGTTTACAAAGATTTTGCAAAAACAGGAGAACTTTCTATAAAAGCTGTACTTTTTGCATAACTTAAGATCACACCTGTCATAGATGCTTACAGAGCACCTTACAATTCCAGCACAGACTTCTAAACTACATTCTGCATGTAGGATGTTTGGGAACGGGAGGCTCACGCAGAAGTGATGGCTCTGTAACGCTCTAGTCCAGCTGTGTCCCAGATCTGTGCTTTGATAACGGTGGCATCCAGCTGGATCGTCCTGGTACTGAACTCCACTCCGATGGTGGTGCGGCTGTCGTGGTTAAACTCGTTTTTGGTGAAGCGGGCCAACAAGTTGCTCTTCCCGACTCCTGATTCCCCAATAAGTACCACTGTGATATTAGATCAAAATGAGTAATTAGTAATTAGATTAGATCAAAAATTAGCCTGCGTCTGCATGCTGAAGTTGTAATTAATATGAATATCATGTATTATCAGTGGACTAATAGCAATGGGCTTTGTTTCAACTGAATACACTTGACAGAGCACACAATATAAGACCCAAAGAAGTACAGGAGTGAAATGTAGTGGAAAATCAGCTTACACATGTCTGTGAGGGAGAGAGACATCTACCTATAAGGCTGTGTAGACTGTAGACGTCTAGACTGTTGACGGTAACAGAACGGTAATTTTAAGGTGCCACTTGGCCTTTGGACACAATTCTTTCTATTGTGTTTTTTCTCTTTTGAAATGATTGAAGCATGTTAGTCAGACAACACCCTGAATGGGTAAGGCTAGGACTCAGGAATCAGTCTGATGGTTCCCACCACTGACATACTCCAGGTACAGGGGAAGTTGTCCCCTTAGACCACCACCAAGAATTACATTGTTTTTGTTAGTACATACTGTACAAGCTACTAGTGGTAAATGTCTAGTAATCGCTGTCTTCCTACACTGAATCTGAATTAGAATTTGTTGGGAACTTAACAAAACAAAAAACTTAAAAGTTATTTGTCTGTGATTTATATCTCTCTATATATTGATGTTTATCTGTGGTTTATGTATTAGATCCCTGTGTATATTGTAAACTGAGAATGAGAATTCATTCATTTGGAAAGCTATGGAAGTATGTCAACTATGTAATATTTCCGCCATCTATGGCTTTGCTTATCAGTCATCTGAAAGGAGCACATGACAGTGAAGATGGTGGCTGATTCACTCTGTCACAAGTTCCTTACCCATTTATACACATCTGAGCTCACAAGATGTTTTAAACTATATCCAGCAAACATTTTTTTCTTGGCCTTAACCAGCTGTCCCCATAGGTGTATACTATGCAGCAGAAGAAATGTTAGTAATGTAAGTTTTATTCTCTCTCCTTCCTTAGCAGTTGTTTACTTTTAATAAGTGTGGAGATTACATGCTAATATTTATAACCGTTAAAATAAAAACAACACCAAAAACTCACCCTTGAAGACAAAGTTGTATGTCAAATCCGTCCCCATACTTGACCCAAACTGGACCCAAACTGGGAAACTATAGTAGCTGAATCATGAGCGTGATATGCCAGGAGGGGGGTCGGGAACAGGAAGGCAGCAGAACTCCTCTGGAGGTTCTTAAAGGCCTGCTGAACAGGCTGCTGCTCAGAGGGAAATATGCAGCCCAGCTGGCCCGGGCGTCTGCTGTAGGCAGCCGGAGAGCAGGGGTGCGGCAGAGGAGCAGGTGGAACAGGAAGAGACGCTGATGACAATGGACCTAACCTGGGGGAGGACAATGATACCCACCCCTCCTCTCAAGGGAGGTGAAATCTGTGTAACCCTCCCACATTCACCCTCCGGCATTCCTGTAGTACAGGTAGAGCCTGTAGCTCTGTCAAAGCAAAAGGCTGTCCACCAACCCAAGGAGCAGGCACTGTGTTTTTGTATGCTTGTACTCCTTACGGTTGATGACTAATCATAAAAATGTAGCTCACAGCTGATTCAGTGAAACAAGGCTAGGAAGCTATTTTCATAAGATCAAAGGCACAGACCTTGATTCAGCACTTTCCCCCCCTAAGTTTAACACATTTCTACCCTTGATCCTCTTGCTGTTCTCCTATTTCCAAATGCACTTAAAGACACTGGTGTTCAGTCACAGTCCTGGCTAAGAAACAGAAATCAAAGTAACACAGTGTTCAACTAGCCAATCAACAGTGATGCTTCTTCAACACAAAGGAAGAGGTGCATTTGATTGGCTATTGAGCTTACGCATTGACAGGACTGGGAACTGCTCCTTCAGTTGAACCAACAATTCTCCATTCCCAGTCAGTAAGAAGGAAAAATAATTTCAAACACACAAGCATATTGGGCATGTTAGAATCTCTTTTAATTTGCTTATAAGACACAGCTAATATCTCATTAATTCATCTCTGTAAAATATCTTCTGCATCTGTAGTAGCTCTTTCTCTTTCTATACTATAATTCATATAATCTGGTTGATTACATGTGCACTACATTCTCCAAGCATAGTTTTTTTTAAACATGTATTTGGACAAAATGTGCATTGTGAATTAGTGTGATATACTTTCATTATTGCCCTTGGGCCATGCATATGCAGTATTGCTGGAATATCAGTGCTAAAGTGCCTAAATAACAATTAGTATTATTTAATGATATCCAGCAATATAGAATGCATATTCTAAGTACAGTACACATTACAAAAGAACATTGCCTAACGTGTATTTCGTACAGGAAACACTGATTATTTTCTACGTCCCTTTTATTCAAGTCTTCCCTTTATTCCAATCAATTCACATTATAACTGTTCACGTCAATACGTTCAAAACTGCTGGCTAGGAGAGACTGGATTTACAATTGTGACATTTTAGGAAAAATTGTGTGAAAGTGACCTCACTGGGTATTTACATAATATGTTGATAATGTGCGCAGGTTTGATCGTGTGCTGACAATGGCATGGCATTAGTCCAAGTTTCATAGGCTCAGAAAGGCTAATTTGCTATAATTAAACACATTCAAAAGCATACTCTATGGATTTTGGTGCGAATGCTTATACTGCCTCCCACCCTTTGGATGGAAATAATACATCATGTTACTTTGCTATCAAAGCGAGATACTGCACTAAGTGCAGTTTGATGACAAATCTGTATAGCAACATTGTTTGTGATGCACGTTCCCGTTTCACAGTTCATTTTCAGTTCAAGTTATGGCTATCAATCAGCTACATGGTGTCACATGCTAATGGTTCATTGCAATCATGCAAATTCCTTCTTTTGTAAATAGTATTTCATAAAAGACAAGGGTATTAAAAAATCTGAGAAACAGGATGCATCTTCACAATGTTTCCATGCACAGGTACCAAGTTGATAGAAATCCAGTTGATGAGGAGATGACCAAAATAAAGCAAAGATGGGCCTGAAATCAAATTAAAAAAAAAAAACAATAACATAGAATAAACTTGTTAGACATTATCATTTGTTTTTGTTTTTGCAAATGTAAGGTAATTAAGACACTTTATTTACACAACTGTGTTTTTTTGTTCATTACAGTTCCACTAATGGAATTAAATGAAATGAATTAAAGTGATGGAACTCAATTCCATCTAAATCAATGAAATGAAGACAGTGCAAAGCAAACTCCTTTTAAAAGCTTTGCTGATGCAGTTTTGGCAAACATACCTGTGTTATTCCGCTACTTGCACTCCTGCACAGTTGTCTTTACTTTCAGAAGCTATTGCTAAATATTCTTCCCTGTAACAGAAAACGTTCACAGGAAAAAACAAGTCATAAACCTCTTCCACTTTCTACAAAAGCAGATTTAAGAGATTAGGTTGTTAAGATTACTATAAAAATTTTAAAACATCAATTTAACCATACTGTAAGAATATCTTGATTGTATTTTATCACCAAACCTTTCATGCACAACAATTAGTTATAGCCTACTTGAAATCTAGATCTACTTAATCAGAAAAAAGGAAATGCAGAGAAGAAGAAGAAGAAGAAGAAGAAGAAGAAGAAGTAGTAGAAGAAGACGATGAGAAAGAGGGTGAGGGTGAGGAGGACATTCTAAAGTACGTACGCGCTCGCTCGTAACGCCTCTTCTCCAGCTGCCATGATCTTCCTGTAGCAGTAGATCATCTCCACCAGCAGCCAGAGCTGCAGCCCGATAATGGACACATACATCATGACCTCTGACACGATGGAGGCCGTGCCTCGAAACGCTGCACACACACAGCACACAGACTATAAGGGGAAGTGAACTGAATCTAAAACAAGGCAGACCACTGAGAAAGCACCATGTGTGAGAAATCTGTCACCCCTGTGTGTTGAACATGGTGAGTTAATACCGCAAACCATGCCAAGTCTTACAAATGGTCTAACATATGAATGCTGAATGTGTGAAATAACACTGTTAAGAAAAACAGAGCTGTCTGGTAAGTGCTGATCAATAGTTGTCTTGCAGTATAAAGGCTCACTTCTAAAGGGTTCAACACACAACACACTGGCATCGGATAGACATTATTAACAATAATGACGTCTGACATATTATTGTCCTCTAGCTAGTTTTCATGTCCTAGGTGTAGTCAGCCTTGTAGTCATAGCTGCCCAATCAGACTCCGGAATGCGTTCCGCTGGATTCTGAGCTAAATATAAACACTGAAGTAGTATTCAATCACACAAATCATAAGGCTGGTACATGAAGGACGATACATTGTAAAAAGGTGAAACAAAACCAAAACCCACAAAGTACTAGTAGAGCACAGGCATCCATCTAGGCATGCCATATCTACCAATAATAAGGAATCCTTTAAACAAATCCTAGATCCAGACAGTAGTCCAACCAGAATCCACCAAAATCTAATCAACTGATCACTGGCCTATTTCCAATCTTTCCCACAAAATGTCATGCAAATATGTTCATTTCTTCTTGTATAAAGTTGCCAGCTAATAGACAGACAAACCAAAACACAACCTCCTTGGCAGAGGTAATAAAAGGCAACATGATGCAGGGATCTTTTTTACGATAGTTTAACTTGCACCATTTTCAACTATCATTAACATGCATGCCATTGTTAAACCAGCGTAAGAAGATCCACGCCACACATAATTTTTTTCCTCTCTATGTTTAACCTCTTACATGCAGGTTTCTTATCATTGGGAATGCATACCATGTAGTCATAAGTGCATAAGGCTCCTTCAATTCTAAGAACTGATCATGGAAGACCTAGGACGTCAACGATTCAACATCACCTAAAGTGCAAAGTAATGCCATACACCATGAGTGGTGTGACACTACAGGTGGTGCTGTCACCTGTTGACCACACCCCTCATCAGGTGAAAAAGGGTCACCTGAATCACAACCCATTAGAGTGAGAGTCATTAAGGTCAGAAGATTCAAGTCCACTCCAAGTCCTGTTGCCTACACGTGTGACTCAAATCACAACACCATAAACTGTAAACTGCTGTGTGGCGCTCTGGCTACACCATCTGTATTGCTGTACATGAGCTCAACTACACATGCTGGGAATTTTGAGTGTATTTAAATGGCCAGCGGTGGACGGCATCAAACCTTTTCCCACCACGGTGAGCTTGACGTATTTGTTGACTTCATGCTCGTATTCATAATGTTCATAATACAGCACACGGTTGAACCGGCAACGGAAAACTCCAGTGTCATTGAAGGTGACGTTATTGATGTAGATGGAGGCGTCCTGCAGGTCAGGAGTGTTTGAGCTTCCAATCCACTCCAGGCGGTCTTCGAAGCGGTCATCCCTAATCAGCGAGCTATCGCCATCGAAGCTGAATATCTGAGAAAGGTACAAAAAAACAAATGCAGCCTAAATCACTCGTGTTGCCTAAACCTTGCAGTACCACTCTAAGTAAGTGGGTTTGCCTCACAGATGCATGTTCTTTAGTGCCTCAAATCGGTTATTGACATTAACACAGTGCTATTTCTCGTTTGTCACTACCATTTCTTGTGAACTCTACTGTCATCTACAAAAACTGTAAAGAAAAAAAAAAAAACTTTCAGCCATTCTACAGGCAACTACCTTGAAAGAGAAGGAAATAGAAAAAGAAAGAAAGAAAGAAAGAAAGAAAGAAAGAAAGAAAGAAAGAAAGAAAGAAAGAAAGAAAGAAAGAAAGAAAGAAAGAAAAAAGTAAAGAACTAAAGACTACTAACAGGAACAAATTCTGGTTCTCCCTTGGACCTGAAGAACCAATCGACAGTGGCCGTGGCCTCCACCTCCAGCCTCATCTTGCAGGAGAGGCATCCCAGCTTGAAGCCCTGGCCGGCCACAGCATCTGTGTCAGATTCCACCTCTGCACAGGCTCCATTGACCAGGGAAACTGCCCACACACACACACACACACACACATAGGAGAGAGATATGTACATCTGGGATATGGATCTCCCATTAGCAAGGAGCACAATCCTTTATTCTTTACCCCCATGCTTAATAATTCATGCCATTAAGAACCGTGCTTGAAACAAACATTCACAGCTTGATTCAACATAACAGAGTTCATCTCAATGAGGAGGACAATCGCAAAACACAATACGTGTATGATTGGATGTTTTGGTAAAATACATTAGTACAGTATTCATTGTACTAATATGAGATGCATGATTAAACATCAATGTCATCATGAGTGCTGCAGCTTACTGAAAGACAAGAGGGAAAAATCAGAGGCTACACTGGTTTAAGAAATTGCATACTCACCATAGGCTGCACACAACAGGGCCAAGACAAAAACACGCCCAGGAGACATTTTCACTTGATGCAAGTCCAGTTTACTGGTAAACCCTTCTACGAAGATGACTCAGACCTTCTTGGTTACTCCTTGTTCTTTTGCAAGTATTCAAAATCTTCAGCCTGTGTATATGTCAGGGTTCTACATACTAGCAGGCCATGTTGGTAGCACAGTGATGTGTAACACCTCTCAAAGATGTGCCTTGTATTTGTACCCAAGCCACACCGAGACAATGTCTTTTTAAAAAAGCATAAAAGGGAAAATAATAAAGATGGTCTTCACCTGCAGGACTGAATCCACTTGCTGCAGTGTAGGCCTACCTACTGGTGCTTTCAAGGATTGTACTGAACAAGGCTTTGAACAATAACAAAACTGACACAACACTCTGTTCTCTTCGGGAAGACTTTCTGAGGTCAGTGAAATAAAAAAGTAAAAGTAAAAATGATTTGCTTTTAAATTTTTAGCTCATGCCAAGCTATGAATCGCTTTGGAATTAATGAAATAAGTGCAAAATTAAACGAAGGCCTACCTTACGAAGGTAAAGTGCTTTTTATTTTTGGCTCATTTGTTTTAACTGCTAAGACAATAGATTTACTGTTAACACCAACACTGATATATGTATTGCTTACTGTACTTTTTTGCACTCACTTTATTCCACTTTACACAATAACAAACCGCCTACTCATCATATTCGACATCAATTGCGCATTCGTTTCCAACCGATATGTGTGCACATATCTCCTAAACATTTACCCTGAGAATAATTCAATTCCCTGAGTTTACTTTATCCAGGACCAGTAGTTCCCTTATTACATTAATTTTCTAACTACAGACATGCACTGGGCCTATACCGCCTCAGCAAAAATGAAAAGAGTAGTGTAAATACACATGGGTTATACAAAATCTCGTCTCACTAAATATGTTTTTTCATAGCCTGATGCCACCATCTCCAACACGGAAACGTTTTAAACAAGTAAATACACTGCATGAGTCAACGCAATGTTTAGCAATAGTACCCCATCCAACGTAGACTATGAGGTGACTTGTAAACCATCTAAGAATCTGGGTGCATGAATACAGATACAGTTATGTAGGCTATATTAGGCTTTTTTCGGCGATGGTACATTATCAATTCGCAGGCTCACATACTGTCCTTTCGCTGCCCTTCACAAATGTCTTCTTGACGTTTTCCACAATTTTTCCCTTTTCCAAAATCCTTCACTTCGTTTCCGTAGAATATTCCACCCTTGAGTTGCTCAGCTTTTTAACATCTGACATCACAGCTATCCAAGATAGCAAAGGGAAAAAAACTAAAGCCAAATATTTAGGCTAGTCTACATCAGTAGCTCGAAACAACATTACGGGACAGGTTGTCATCCTGCCCTGACCCTAGAACAGAAATGCAAAGGCAAATGTGAAACGCCTCCGTAAATGCGCACTAGTATTTCCGAGTAGCCTAGTTGAGACGAACGTCGCGCCTGACGTTCTGCTGGCGTTGAGCTCAGAGTGAGGCTGTGTCTGATGCATTGCGGTAAAATGTGGAGGTGGAGAGCGAAGGGGAGGAATGAAACATGGGATGATGATGGTGGCACGAAAAGATGCCCGTGGCAAATTCTACGATAAATCCGGAGTCTACACAGCAAAACTGTCTCTATCACAGGCTGTCATGTCTGACGGTATCATCGCTTGCTCTGGTGTATTTTAGTAGCAATGGCAATAAACGGTATATTTAGGCTCTCATCATACCACACCTCGCTACGTCTATGCGCCCCAAAGTCACCCTTGTGGAATACGTAGGTTAGCGCGCGAAGGTGTCAAGGCTTAAACTAAATTGATTAAATTACACAAGCACTGTCTGTTGTCGAGAGAAAAGAAGCAAAAAAGAAAAGCGGTAAGCCACTTAAAGCGCTTGAAGTTTCTGGCTAATCAATTAGGAAACTGTAAATATTAGCGGAGATATCCAGTAAAGTGACAACATAACTTGATCTGCTATGTGTTTCCTTATCATCATGTATAACGTAGCCTACTCTTTGTAATGATTTTAGTTTAAGAAAATTGCATCGTATTTCTTTGCCGATAAATTCAAAAACGTCTGATATTTCCTAATTAAACCACAAAGAATTTTCTACGTAATGAAAACATTATCGATGACTTTTTTTTGCTTTCCGCTTTCCGTCTGAAATTAGAGTGAAATACAAACACATCCAACACCATTAGATTACAGAGCCTTTATTACTATGTTTCAACAAGCATGATTACAAGCACTCACACAGAAGCATTAAGCAGGTCTGGAGAAACAGAAGAGGTCCTAGGTATAACTAACAACCTATGGTTAATACCTGTAGAATGTATACGCACACATGAACTCTGTATCTAAAAAAAAAAACCCAAAACATTACGACTAATAACAAAAATAATCATTTAAAAAGTATTCATTTAAGGATTGTTTGGCATCCACTCTTTTATTTCTTGTCTGATGTGCCGTCTCCCCATCTTGGATGCTGCCACTTTTAAAGTGCCACCTGATTTTTCGATATCCAAAGACTTGGAGGCAAACTGATTTTGTCCAACAGCTCCTGGAAAAATCAAATAAAGTGCATCCATGTGTTAAAGGTTTTAAAGTCGCCACACAAACTCAGAAAAAGTCATTTTGCTTGCTAAAAAAAACTTGGTTACACTTTATTGTAATGGTCATTGTTACAGTGTATCTAAATCAATTAGTACAGTGTAATAAAGTGTGCAACAACATGTTACGTAATGTATTTATACTGTACCTTAGGGTAAGGGTTAGGTTCAGGAATGGTGTTAATATGTACAATTAAAGTTAATAATGTTGTATGTTATTACATGTAGATACACTGTAAAAGGGGCCGTTAAAATAGTGGATAACACTTTATTTTATGGTTCTTTTTTACTGCATCTGCATGCAACAATGTGGAATATATTGTACTTACTTTGTACATACCTAACAATAACCCTAACCCAATGATACAGTGTAGGTACACAATGTTACATATTTTACACAATTGTTACACTGTACCTATTCGATGCATCAAGGACAGTGAAATAAAGTGATAAATAAAGTAAATTAAAGTGAGAAATAAAGTAAAATAAAACTTCTGGGAAACATACTTGTCAGAACAGCTTTTAATTGAACGGAGTGGCGGTAGGCTGCTGTCTGTCCATTGATGGCTCGGCGGCAGCAGAAGGCGTGGAGGGTGTGGAGGGTGTGGAAGGCGTTAAGGGTGTCGAAGGCATCCACTCGATTTGTCTCATCTGACGCGCCTTTCTCCCGCCCTCTCTATCAGCCGCCAGCTGTAGCCACCGCTTAATGGCCGCTTCAATCTCCATGTCCGATGATTCCGAGGTCATACGGTTTTGTCGAACAGCTCCTACAGCAAAATAAAATCATGGTAACCCATTTATTTTCTTCAACAGCTTCTACATCTACACCCTTTTCTAAACTAGTCAGTAGAAAGTTTAAGTAGCCTTGAGTTTGGGGAATTCTTTGTGGTACTTACTTGTCAAAACATCTTTTAACTGAAGGGAATGGAAGGCAGTTTTGCCATTGATGCCTCTCCAGTTGATCTTCAAAGCAAGCGTATTGGTGAGAAGATGGCTCATCATTCTCCACACACAATCCTTGACAGTCATACCACCTCTTAAAGCCAGTGTGTTGATCTGTGAAACGGTGGTCGAAACATATATCATTAAATAATTATTTATAAAACAAAATCTAACTTTAAAAATCTTTTTCTTGTTGGACAGTCAGTCAGTCAGACAGACAGACAGACAGGCATGTAGATGTTAGAACTAAAAGAAGAAGACATTATTACAACAGAACAGAACACTCATATAGCTCCACAATCCATGCCCAGAGGAAAATACTGCTTCTTAGAATTGTCTTGACTTTGTCTTTCAGAAACAAATAAGATATTTATTATGTTAAGCTTATATTATATTAAGATGATTTTTATAGTTTTCGCCTATGGGGGTTTTGGGAGAAACAATTTAGTTAGAAATGGCTTTTGTCTCATATTTAGATTAAACTTCCAGGAAACAGTGTCCACTGAAACCCAATATAAATCCAATCTAGGTTCAACCCTAAATCTTAAAACAGTCTTACTCGGTTCTTTTTTTTCTCCCAAGGGGCTTTTAGGAGAAACAAATCAGAGGTCAATAAAAGCTGATTAATCTCTCAGAGACAAAGACAGTACTATTGAAAGAAGTACAATTTTCTTCTGGGTGGCTATGTACGGTTATGGAATTTAGCAGACATTATTTTCCAAAGCAACATACGATACTAAAAACACACAAATTAAAAACACCATATTTTTTCTTTGTATACCTCTCAGTGTACTGAAGCACATCCACTTAGTGGTACAATGTGCAATATACTTCTCAGTTGCAATGGACAATATGCAATATATTCTCTGTATTTATTTATTTATTTATTCTTACTTTTTTAATTTCTTGTATAACCAGAGAGGGTCAGTATGTTTTATCCTTTTTTATCCTTGCTGTCCTTCTTGCCACAACACTGTAAATTTCAGCATTGGGGGACTGATACAGGAACATCTTTCATATATTTTGTTTAATCTTATCGTCAAATATTCATCCCATAATATGCATATGTATCTCACCAATTTATGTTTGAGGTCAGAGCTGAAGAGTATGCGTGCCTCCAGGTCAAGCAGAGTGTCGAGTTCCTTCAGCGGGAGGAGGCCGGGCTCCAGCTCGTTGTCCTCATCCTTGGTTTGCGGAGGCTCTATGGTCCTGGAGATGACGTTTAGCTGCTCCAGGATCAGCTCTTGATTCGTAAGGAGATTATGTAGAAGTGCTACAAATTTTAAAAAAAAAGGTGTGTTTTAAAGGGAGAATTTATAAGGAAAAATACAGGATCAGCGTGCTTCACTCTGGGCCCTTTACACTAGCTGTCTCTTGCTTTCTCCATCTCTCCTACATCTGACTTGTTAGGGCCCCTAATGCCATTTGGTACCTAGGTAATCAGTCCCAATATTTCTCCACAAAACCATGAGATAAGCTGTCCACAGCAGCTAAACAGGTATACTTTGGAAATGTCCACATGTTCATCTGTGTTCCCACCAGGATCAGCAGAGTGTGCCTGTGGCTAGGGGCCTCATAAATAGTAATGTGGATGTGCACATGAACAGTTGAAGACAGCACGGATCGATTGCCATTGTGATTATACTACTTTTTAACTCACTTGGAAAGCACAGGAATTACTGCTGACATCGCAAGTGTTCCGGAAGTTTCAGGAGTCATGCAAATATTGATAGCTACTTCCTGATGCCCACAAATTAGATAGAATATCCCGGAATGTAAACCCACTAAGCGGGAGCATGCATGAGAGCACAGATTTCAGCATTACCCACGGCATGCCAAAACAACTGTAAAATATATACTGAGGTGAATTAACCATTGACCTATGCTATAATCATATGTCTTTCAGTGCCTGGGGCTTGGGAGGGTGTTTGACTATGGGATTTTTTTGTTTTCTGCCAGGGTTGGGGGGGGGTACCGCTCTGAAATGACTGAAGGTTTGGATGTCCATTACTGCCTTTGCAAATGTGTAATGTAAACCTTTGGTCTCTGGAGGCAATGCCAGTGCTCTTTGAGTGCTTATATGAGTACTTACTGCAGACTGGATCACTCCCCCTGCTGTTTGTCTCGGGCATTGCAGGAATGTCATTGGGGGAGCCACAGTGCTGACAGATGACTGTGGGTGCGTTGGACGGCATGCCTTCATGCATTTGATCACTGTCTTCAGAATCATTCATCCTGAAAAACATTACATAAATGTCTAAATGTAACAGCTTAAACTTAAGATGTGTCATAACAGTAAGCAACTTAATCATTTAGAGCAGACGTTCTCAAAACGGTAGTATGCATTGGCAGTCATAGTCATTTTAGTGCCCATGGTAAAAGGTTTAGAGCATTAGTGTAGTTAAATGCATTTCCAGCTCATGAAAATCGACTTTAAAAACTAACGTTTATTAGAGTAGTCAGTAGGATGGCATGATATCATTTTAAATAAACCATCATTACGCCTGAAAAAATTATTGCCTTTCCTTTGCAAGACCCTGTTTATACCCAGCCTGTTTTTAGTCTTAATAATCTTTCAAGATAAATAATATGTTACATGATGGTACACATGGTATATTAAACCTAAACTCAACTGATAATGGGCTTAAACCATGCAATTATGTTATGGTTATAGTTTTTAAAAAAATGGGCCTACATCATATCCCGTTTTCGTTTGGAACTCCCGGGTTCAACTTCTGAATGAAGATCAGCTTGGTCCTCCACCATGGATAGCCTCCTGTATGCGTCACTGTAACTGGCTGATAACAAGGACGAAATCTACCTTCACAACATAGAAGCTACCTGATTTGTTTTAAAATTAGGAGTTGTTTACATGAGCACATATACATACCTGTGGTGTGTACTAGGTTTACTTTGAAAGGCAACCAGTTTGGACATGGCTGCTCTTGGCACCTCGAGGCCTTCAGGATCCTTTGGGTTTTGTAGGGAGGCCAAAGACAAACTCCGTCCTTGACCCAGTTTGCTGGTACTACCTCCACCTCTTCGGTGTCGACAAATTTCACTATGTGGTACATGTTGCTGCAGCAGTGGGCCTGGAAATGCACAAGATCCAACTGTATCACATTTAATTTTGTCCTTTGTCTTTTAAAAAGGGTTAGTTCATGTTCAGTTCTGACCACTAAATCCAATCCTGCACACAAGGCAGACCAAGAAAAACACTTTCCAAAATGCAACATGTATATTTATACAGATTGTATGTGACAAATATATTTAGAAATTATATTCAACAAATAATATGTAATTTACTGACAGATTTTCTTTGGGTGTTGTCACATAAAACTTTAGTACAGGGGATGTTAAGGCTTAACCCTAAATGATATGTTTAGATAAAAGATGAAATTGGTGTTTTCTTTAGGAGGAAAATTTAACTGACCTTGACAAAGGCCATGGGGCAGAAGCATCGGCAGTGAAAAAATTAACCTGGAGTATGGGGCTATAGTGTTTGAAGGAGCAAAAATTAAAACACAATTATTTAGAGATTTCAAAAAAACTCTTGCTGAGTTCTTCTAAGGGGAAAGCCCTTAAGTTTGATAAATGCACATGCCTACATCTCAGAAATACACAATAGGGTGACTAATGGATTGTTGCATGGAATGTATTTATTATGCATAATAGACATGGTATGTATCCTACAAAGGAAACAATCAGGTCATCATGCACAATGATAATTCACTTCTCTACCCAGGATTGCATAGTATTTTAATTGCATAAATGAACAGATTGACAAGGGGGTTGAAAATATTATGGTAGGCTATAGGTCTACCCATGTAAATGTTCTTTCCTTTTTTAATAGTCAGTCACTAAATTAAAATGGAGAGCCAATTAATTGGGTTTTTAGTTAACACTTAATGATGGTGCCTTTTTAAGTGTAGTCTAGCCCTTAAATAATTAGTTTGAGCAACCTTAAATAGGATAATTAAAAATAAACCTATGTGCACAACCGAATTCATTCTACATAAAAGGCCACAAGGTCTACCCAGCTGTACCTGCACACACATTGCCTACAAAAACGTGTAAAAAAGCTAATGACTTCACATTAAACAGCCTGCACTCAGTCTACTCTAGCCATCCTAATAGACGTTATTTTAGGCCAAGTAAAACGTCAATAAAGAACTACGAGGTGTTCCCCAGTAATTTATCAGTTCGTTTTAGTATTCACCAATAACTGAATAATGAGAAATTGTTTTAAATTGTTAAATTAACGTGCTGCCTTGCTATCGTACTTGTATAAACATACATAGTTACACATTGATGTGTGTTTAGGCCTGAATTTAGGCATAACGTGTGTTGCTACATTCTGTTGTTAGAATCTAACTTGATCAAGCCCATGCCATTATTTATAAATGTAAGATAATTCAATGCTAATATGATATCGCACATCATAAATGCATGTTACATGATAATCAAACTATTTCATGTTAAACGAGAAAAGCGTCAGGCTATTTATTGCTAAGGTTGGTCCTTTCCATTCCTTTTAGGAAGAGAGACGTAATGCTACTGTACAACGTTTGGTTTACAGACAGTAGCTAACAATAGTAACGTTACTTCTCAATGGGGAAATATCGATAGTGGCAGAGATCACAAGTGGTTTAACAGAACGGCAATGTCTCGGGTCACATGTCACCCGTACATTAACGCCACAGAAGACGGAAGAATAGCTCCTGAAAGAAAATTCAAAAGCGGTGTTACATTAAGCAAACCGGGTTGGCTAGCTAGCTAACAAACTATCTAGCTGAAGCCAGCTGCTAACGTTAGCTAGTTGAGTTGGCTATTCTTGCACGTTCCGTCGCGTTATCGAAGGGTAAGGTGATTTGCTTCATTTTTGATTGTTTGATCCATTGATATGTTTAGTATACATCGAATCCGACGTTTAAGGAGAGGAATTACACAATTATAGTAGTTAAATTTGGTGAACAACCCATGATCAAGTTAGCTAGCCATCTAGTTACAGTTAGCTTGATACCCAAGCACTCTGCAGTGCAGCTGGACTCGATTATCGAATTTGTTACATTGTATCACCCCTGCTACAATCTGGAGCGGGCCGGTTGATCAATAACGTTACGTCTAATACAATGCATTCCCAAGAGTTTTAACCAAGAATCGGATGAATTACCTTATCGAGTTAGAATGCTAGCTTCTCGGTTTTGTAGCACATGCAGATAGCAGCTGTGTGGAATGGATCCGGCCCTAATCCGGCGCAGATCCGGTGGATCTACGCCAGATAAGGGCCGGATGCGTGCCAGAATCAGTTGCTTGCTGTCAGGGGGGAAAAGTTCCAGATAACGGAGGATTACATTAAATAACTTAACTCAAAACTTGAGACTGGCCCTGGCAACGATGCAGAACATGTTTAAGTTATATACTGGCAAAAAAATGGTTTTATTACAGAGCTAGTTAGCCAGCTTGCTATCTGGCTAACTGTCACTGTTAAGGTCTATGATGACATTTAAGACTGAATAGTGGCTAAGGTTTTGCTTTACGAATATCAGTTAGCCTTCACTGGTTTTGTTGCCATATGATTTTTCAGCATAGACAAATGTGGGCTTTCTCATTTAAAATGTTTCAAATCCATTTCAAATGGCATCTTTGTAAAGCTAGTCACGACATAATTCTTTTGGAGTGTGTAAAAGATTTCTGCTTAATTGAAATAACGTTATAATTCTAAATAATCAGGCTGGTCTTTCTGCATGCTGTTCCACAGAGTGTGGGCACGCTTAATTGGAGGAATGAGTATAGATCACATATCTGTTGGTGATATCTGAAAAAGTACCGGTACCCTCGACTTTCAGGCCTGACCAATGGACAGGGTTTGTAGAGGGGCTACCGCCCCTTCTGGCTCCGCAATTCAAGTATGCTTTCCGGATGTACAAGGAGCGCTCCTCGAGAAGTTGAACCAGCAGCGCGAGGATGGTATGCTTTGCGACCTCTCCATCCACGTGCAAGGACAAGTGTTCAAGGCCCACCGCTGCGTACTCGCGGCGTCCTCACCCTACTTTCATGACCAGGTACATGTAATTAGGCTGTACAAGAAAAATGATTGTCAAGTTATTAAAAATACCATATTGTACAATGTTGGTTATTGAAATGTGGATCTGCTTGGTTTTGGCTATTGGATGTCGAGCTCTTAAGTACAAGTGACTCACATGAATAAAAAAAATGATCACCCGCATTAGACAACAGCAGTACATGGCTCCTTGAATATCCTTGAACACTTAATAACCATCATACTTTTCATGACAAACCTCTACCCCCACTGTGTAATAATGTCAAACAGTGATGGGCAACCTGGCACAATCTAGTACAACACATTTCTTTCAGCCATTCACTAAAGCAGCAGATTCAATCAGTACAACTCTTCAGCCAGGTAGAGGAGGTAATTATTGAAATCGCCTGTATTTGGTAAACAGGTAGAACCAGGTGATTTTGAGTATGTGGGACTAGATTCCCGCTTTGGAATCTACGGTGCCCATCACTGATGTAAATTCTGTCAGTCCTGGGATTTGTTAATTATTGTCTCCTAATTATTGTCTCCTATCTCTGAATCCCTTCTGTTCTAGGTCCTCTTGAAAAATGTAACAGCCGTATCTCTCCCGTCAGTCATGGACCCTCTAGCCTTCCAAAGTGTCCTGAGCTCCGCTTACACTGGGCAGCTTAGCATAGTCCGTGAGGACATCGTCAACTATGTAACTGTGGCTAGCTTCCTCCAAATGTGGCACATTGTGGACAAGTGCACAGAAGTGTTAAAACAAGTGCGCCCTCTAGTGGAACCAAGCCCAGTGGAGATCACCCCACCACACGGAGGCTCGTCCAGACACCAGTCCCCAAGCAGCTCAGACTGCTTCTATGTAGACCCAGAGGACAAGGGTCGAGAGAGGGGCCAGGACTGCATATCGTCCCTAGAGAAAGGCAGGGGCATCGAGCAGAAGGGGCCCCTGCCCCCTCTGGCTACATGGAGGCGGCCGCAACTGGTCTCCAGGTGGCAACCCCGGTCATCCCCGCAGTCGGAACCCTTCAGCCAGCCCCAGCCACAGCCCCAGCCACTGGGCTCTGGGCCTGTGTTCAGCCCTGGGAACAGCGAGGATCCCTCAGCTAACGACGGAGTGACTATCATTGGTGTCAGTGGCCCCACACACGCCCCTGCCCCTCTCGGTCACCTGGGGAGGGGATCGGAGACTGTTCCCGCCCGGCTGGAGGGGCTCGCCGACCCTTCGCATTTGAGAGGGAAGGCGCGGATGAAGGGAGCCATCGTGAACCGTAAGAGACGGCTGAGCTGGGAACGAGAGGGAAGGGAGGATGAAGCGGTCCAGGGAAGCCAGTCTGCTGAGAGAGGGATCGAGGCAGATGAAGGAGTGGGTGAAGTTCTAGAAGAGGAATCTGTCACAAAATCCCAAAGGGCACAGCGATCTGGTGAGTGAATGCTCAGAAATGGGATTGTGCCAATATAAATGTTGCAGTGCTCTGTGTAAGAAAAGTTTTTTTTTGTGGTGTTGAGTGCTTGTGTATACTCTGCACTGATATATATTAACCCATTATTTGCTTTTGCAAACAAAACACAAGGTATAAAAACTGACTAAAGATCATGCACCTTATGAACGCCTCAAAACTGGAACAACATTACACTAAGAACAGTTATATTGTGGTACCTATAAGTCATGGCCTATGTATGTTTCTCTCTTCAGGAGACCACACGCCAAGCACAATGCCACCTGAAGGACGCCCAGAGGCCTTTGACAAAGATAACAGTGAGGCTAGGACTAGTGTGGGTCTGGCAGACACTGGAGAGGGCCGTGATCCTCTACCCTGTGGGTCCGGTATGTGTCCAGCCCCTCCTGCTCCAGATCAGTGGCAGTCAAGCCCTTGGCTTCACCAGAGAGATTACAGGAGAGAGGGGGAGGAGGAGGAGGTGGATGAGGACATGGACTTCGAGCATCTGGGAGATGGTGTGTTCGGTGGAGAGACGTACGACGAAATCGAGGACGGAACTGGACAGGTGTCTCAGCGACCCTTGTTGCCGTCTCCGGACGACGGACAGTACATCCCCGGTCAGTCGGACCTCAGCTGGGTCACCGGTGGCAACCACTCTCCATCCTCCACCCCTTTTCACCCCTCTGCCTCGCCCCCAATCCCATCGTCCTCCTCTCCACAGCAAAACGCCTCAGGCCCCTACACCGGAAGGCTGCATTTCTGCCACTGCGGCAAGGCCTACACACTGAAGAGCATGCGCGACCGCCACGTCAAGATGCAGCACCTCAACCTGAGACCCTTCTCCTGCCCTGTGTGCTCCAAGTCCTTCAAGATGAAGCACCACCTCACCAAGCACCTGAAGACGCACGGCAGCGTGCGGCCCTACGAGTGTGGCCTGTGCGGGAAGAAGGTGGTCTGGAGGGACAGTTTTCTGCGACACCAGGCCCGCTGCGAGCGACTGGCCAGAGCCGGAATGGCGGGCACCGGTGAGGACGGAGCAGATACCGGGGATGATGGGTACATTCCACAGGATGGTGAAAGCTTCCTTTCGGACAGCAGTCATGTGAAAGTGGAAAAAATGGACTTCAATGGAGATGAGGTGCCTGGTATGGATGGACTAGACAATATGGCGTTTCTGTCAGGTGGAGACAGTGAGCTAACAGCCCCAGGAAAGACACTGGATGGACATGTTTTAAAGCAGGAAGAAGCAGAGAGGTTTAGTTGACTTTAGGACAGCTCTACCATAAGCACCACCATCCACCATAAGCACAAGTGAAATGGCAGGTTTTATGAATCTTAGCTTCCAGCGTGAGACCATCATGAGAGTTTTATCAGGAAGGGACAAGGAATGTCAGTAAAAGTATATGTTTTATCAGCAGAGGTTCATATTTGATAGAAGCACACTTCACTGATTGAAATAAAATCATGTGTTCAGTTTCAACATTATGTTGTAACCACATAATTTATTCTATTTTCATTCACACATATTTGGGCTTTGATTGCTTGTTGGGCCAAGTTGCCATAATGCTGAACACAAGTGGGGAACAGATATGCAGTCTCAACCAGCCTTTGAGAAATACTAGAACAGTTGATGTGGTCATGTCATCCTCTGGTGAGTTATGTGTTTGTTATGGTTCTTCAGAGTGTTGAATCTCTGTATATAACCTACTTAAAGGACTGCTGTCTTCACAAATGTAAATAGTTTGCACACATTAGCACATTAAATGTTTTTGCATTTATTGATTCCTAACAGTTTTGAACTGAAGGCTCAATTTTTTCCCCTGACAGTCTAAAAGACTCCACGATGGTTATACATTCATTTCATTCAATCTTGTCAATACAAATTCAGTCCTTATTAAATCAGTACTCTCCAACCACTTTGTCTTTTCTTTCTGTGTGGATTTCCAATTCACAGCTGGAATTTACCATGACACATAAAATACTGCCAGACAGAAAAGCATAGTTTATTAGCATTCAAAAATGTTATACTCGGTATTTCTCTCCTAAAAAGTACATCAAATTAACCAAGAAGACGGGAGTTTACATTTTTCATTCTAAGGGTTGTCAGGAGAAAAGGCCCATTATCTCATTTGTCATAGGCTACTTGCTAATGGTAGTGATTTGGAGATAAAGAACGAGCCTTTACAGTCACTGACTTTATATAATATTTAGAAGATTAACCATCAGCCTGAACAGGATGCCAGTATGAACATTAATTTGACATAAACATATTCATCATGTATATTTAAAGTCAAAGGTTGCTGGCTCCCATACCTACTATGTAATTTGGATTTAACTCGCCCTGATATCCATCCAGCCAGCAGGTAGGCTTTTTTTAACAGAAGCAATTTGAGCGCCTTAAAATAAAGCGTATTATTAATAATGTTATTCAGGTTTTTTTCTGGTCATCCTAAGTTTATTTTACTATTTCGATAAATTCACAAAGTGATTAGCCAGCTGCGGTGTACAGCTGAAAAGGCGCTCACAATGCAGTATTCTACATTGATCAACAGGTGGCAATATTATTCAATACAATTGTCGCCCGTTGTATTGTGAGGGCAGGGTGGGTAAAATCAACTACCAGTTACTACTATCGGCTCCTAATCAACTTTACGTCAGCTATTTCGTATGCGTATATTATCTTACATTTTGCCTGTTCGTGAGTTGAGCACGTAAAAAAACTTTTGCACACCTCCTTAAGACAGGTGCATAAGAGAAGGTCCACAGGTACACCAACTTAAAGAAAACGTAAAAAAAAGTAAACGCCTGCACACTGTTCTGATTTGCAGTCAGAAAAAATAGTTTGCAATATTTCGGTCAGTGAATTTCCTGATGATGGTTATTTGACCGAAACGTTGCAAAATAAATTTGTCTGACTGCAAATGGGGGCAGTGTGCGGGCGTTTACTTTCCCATATGATAGAACATCAATCCGCTTGTACCAGGGCACAGGGCCTGTTCCAAGTAAAGGAGCATAGTCAGCTTAAACGCTAAAGAAGTTGCAGATGATCCCTGGCTGTAGACTAGCTTGTTTGGGTGTTTCCTCGATTGCAGCAGGAAACTGACAAGCCTTTTGTAACTGATTCCTGGTAGCAGATTGCTGACCTGACCAAACCGTATGCCTTGTCGGTGGGTTTAACACTTTTGGCCTTTGTAGTAGTCTATGGCTCTTCTTTTAGAGACCCTTTTAGTTCCTTGGACATTAGTCCTTCTCTGTGTTGTGCTCGTCTGTCTTAACTTTTTTAGCTCAGACAAAACAGGACAAGAAAATGAACCGCCAGCGCCGACGCGTCTCCCGCTATTGGGAAACCTATTGCAGTTGGACCTCAATAGACCTTATGAAGGACTGTGTGAGGTGAGGCAAATTGCAACAATGAGTTCAAACAGCAAGATTTAGTAGGTTTTTGTGATGGGCAAACACAGGCAGCATCTTCCTTTTTTCTTTCTAAAATGTCAAGTTTTAAAGACGTTTAGGGAAATGCGGGTTTAGGTTTTACTTTTCATGCGTGCCTCCTGTTGGACTATATTGCAGTGTGGTGTTTCTATTCCACTGTTTTCCCACAGCTCTCCAAAAAACATGGAACTGTTTTCACCGTCCATTTTGGCCCGAAGAAGGCGGTAGTCTTGGCAGGGTATAAAACTGTCAAAGAAGCCCTTGTGAACTATGCAGAGGAGTTTGGGGATAGAGACATTATCCCCATATTCCATGACTTCAACAAAGGGCATGGTGAGGTCACTGATTTAAATTCTAGCCTTTTGATTGCACTGTCCAAGTTAGAATTTTCTTAAAAGAGTCAGCAATGATTTTAAAATGTCCTATACACAAATCACAAAAAGGTAAGGCGACACAAAGTGCTACTCAAAACATAAATACAGTTTACACTGTACACTGTAAATTTAGTTTTAATATTCTGGCTGTACTGCTGTCTTCAGCGAGATGAAAATTTTGATTTACCGTATTTCATTCGGATTGAAAACAATAATTGATGAAGAGATTGCAGAATTATGTTGCTTTTGTAATTCTAAACATCTTCAGATTAAAAAAATAATAATACCTTCTGAACGTCTGCCTGAAGTGCCTCCACAAATGTGATGAATCTTTGAATATAAGTACATACACCATGTAGGCCTGGGTGAAGTGACAGAAAAAAATGATCGCAATGGATTTTGTCATATAATCTGATATCGATTTTTATCACAATTTCTTTCTTCTGATACTGACGGTTTGAAACATGTCTTTCAAGGCACCAACATATCTCTCATACCAGCTTTATTTGCTCCATGTCACACAATTCCATGGCACACAATTAACATTGTGAAACCTTTTTTTGTCCAAAATGACACCAGCTTCCTGGATCTGCCATTTGTTCGATTAAATATGTCCAAGGCTGATCATCATGATTCATCTGAATTTTATCACGATCTTGATTTGCATTCGATTAATCGCCTAGCCCTAACACCTTGTGTCAGAAATGGCTGCTAGCAAATTGAAGGTCAGGGAAGGCAGCGGAGAGTATGGTTTCACCTGCTGTGACTGCATTACATCATATTGTAATATGTGTCCCTTCCTGCACATCCACCTCTCACAAAGGCTTATGCCATTGCCCATGTTCGTCATTTTGACAGAGGTCTGCAATGGACTGGTGCAAACTAAGGGACTTGGAGGGCACGCTGACACAGACATGTGTTCTTGTAGTTGGTTGCAGGTGTTATAGTTGGTTTTGTCACTATACGACAGAATGTGACCACTAGTTGGGTGGCTTTTGCTCTGTGTAGTATGGTATGTTCCTAACGCCATGGTGTTAGAATAAATAGTGTCCGCCTCTGTTGGTATGAACCTCTAAAATGCAACACAGCGTCTTCCCCTCTATCCTGGCTGGTACCTGAAAAGTGTGACTCATTCTGCACCAGCTTGTCATAAGCGGCCAGTTGCAAAACATTTTTTTTTCTCTCCGCTTGGGAAATCTAGGGCATTCTGTCAAACTCCTCATATTGTTTAAATTGCATTTTAGCACAATGATACAAACACATTCTATTGCCAATTCTTGAGTCTGCCCCTCAGCCATAGAGATGTTCACAAGGATGTGGTGGAGATTTGCATTCATAGCTTGTCAACTTTTTTTTCATCTCTTTCTGTAATGGTTAAAATTAAGCTTATGTCATGGTTGCAGCTGAAGTGCTTTAATTGGCATACGGTGACTTTTATCAACTCCTTTGTGACAGGCTTCGTTTGGACCTGAAACTCTTTCATCTGTTTTAAGCCGTTTTGCCCTGAAGATATTACTGTCTAATCAAATCTCAAGATCTCTGCTCTCTCTTGATTCATGAGTGTCTATCATCTGTTAAGGTGCTTACTTGGTTTACAAAGGCTGGATGCCTTTTCTGTAATAAGCCTCAACCTTTCACCTGTACAACAAATAACATGTAAAGTGTGATGGTAAAATAGCCTGGTTGTCGCACTATGCTCATGAACGGAGCTTGGTCTGGCAAACTTCTCATAGACAGGAAGTTTTCAGAGGTGGGATCAATGGGCATCTATCAAATGCCTCTGTATATTGCTGGACAGAGTCCAGTGTCAGTGTCAGCCCTGTGGGAGACTGTCTGTTTGACTATATATTTCTGAGGTCATGGGGCCCAATGCAAAACTGCTAATTATATAGCATGTTGTAAAGTAATAACATTTAATAATCATACCAGTGGTATTCTGCTTCCTGATGAAAATCATTTTGAGACCACTTTAATCGTCTTGCGCATCTGTAGCTGTGTAATCCGAATGAAGTTCATAGGGCAGCCACTGATGTAGTTGCAGTTATTAATAGGTATGGCTATAGTGCTGTTCATCATGATGTTTTTTTTTAAGTTATTCTATTTTCTGAGTAACAATATTGCAACTCTATGAAGCATTATTTTACAACACACACTTTGCATACATGCACTATGCATTTACAAATGTAAGCATGTAAGTAACACACACAAGGGCCTTAACTTTGGAAGTGTCTTTTTGGAAAATGAAATGGATCAAGTTAATGAATAGTTATTTTTTTGTTGATCGTCATGGTATGACAAACTATTCTTTTACACAGGGATATTATTTTCCAATGGTGAGACATGGAAAGAGATGAGACGATTTGCGCTCTCTACACTACGGGACTTTGGAATGGGCAAGAGAGTGATTGAGAAGAAGATCCAGGAGGAGACTCAATACCTTGTCGAGGTGTTTCAACAACTTAACGGTAAGGTCTATTCAGTACAGCGCTGTTATTTATTGTATGTATATTTTTGGCTCTTTGGCTTGTCCCTTGATTTGATAGGACAGTGAAGATGTGGACAGGAAGTGAGTGGGAGAGAGAGATGGGGTGGGGTTAGGAAATGACCCAGCCTGGAATTGAACCTGACTGCCTAATGTTCCAGTACAGCACCATTATAACTAAATTAACGAAATAATTTTATCTGAGATTTTTCTCTGTGGCATATGCAGGTGCAGCATTTGATACCGCTCAGCCAGTGAATTATGCCGTGTCCAACATTATCTCAGCCATCGTATATGGACACCGCTTTGATTATGCAGACCCTGAGTTTAAGGCCCGGGTTGAACGAGCCAATGAAAACGTTGCAATGACTGGGTATGCATCCATACAGGTAGGCTATCTCGGTTACTTTCATTAATGATACCTGTCATTGTTTGATAAGTGGTTTAGACCAACTTACCTAATTCTTGTTCTTTGGGACCCTTTGCAGATTTACAACATCTTTCCTTGGCTGCGCCCTTTTCTCTGGACCTGGAAGGTCCTAATGAAGAAAGTCAACGATGACTTTGAAGAGATAAGACAACTTGTCAAGGGACTAAAGGAGACCCTGAACCCTCAGGAGTGCCGGGGCTTCATTGACTCCTTCCTGAGCCGGAAACTCAGTGCGGAGGTACAGACTGTGTGGCCTGTCTATTTAGGAGTACTCTTCTTAGCTACAACTGGCACATAAAGGGATTATAGAATTTAAAACCACATTTACCTTGTTGTTGTTGTTGAATATAAGCAGTTTGGCGTGTCGAACGGATAATACCAAAACCTCAACTCCATCTCCAACCTCCTCTAAATGCAAATTTCTAAACAAGAAATGGCTGAGGTAAAATGGCCCATTCTCAGCAAAGCTGCGATATGCATTATTCCCTTTAAAATGCTGAAATACATTTTTGGTCTGAAAAATTCAATTTTTTGTCTCTGCCGGTGAGGGAGTAACCGCAAACTTTATGGACTGACTTGCTTGGACTAGCCAGAGATGTAAACAAACCAGTATCTGGTTGCTTGTATAAACACACTGTTTATAATTTTGAGTCATACATGCTACAGTGCCATGTTGTAGAGTGCCTGCAGGTGTTGCATAACTTTTGGGGTTACATTTGAAGCATGTTAAGATGCTAAAAGAGCAGTTTAAAAATCTGACCACATTGGGTTTAGCTGTCAGTGCCAACTCTCTGTCCAAGGAGACCTACAGTATATGGGTTGCACCAAAATTTCTCAGGTACCTTGAGAAATAGAGGTGCATGTTGAAAATAACCAAAGTTGTCCTTTAAATATTCTATGGCCCATTTAAAGATTCATGATTTAATGTTTTATTGCATTTTATACAGGCTAAACAAATAGCTGCTAAAACCATATTCTTAACTTTTTCTATTTTTACATTGCCAGGCAAGGCAATGTAGCTTGGGTCTGGCAATGTAAAAAGGTTTAGCTTGACTTCTATCGTAAGGTGCAAATCAATAGGCATCTTTTTTCTTCTGTTTGCTTTGAAAGGAGTAAGTGTACACAGTCCAGTGTATTGACTTCATTTCATAACAGCAACATGTCAAATTTATCCATCTCCTGTGTTGCTCTGGGCAAGTGTTTTTAGAAACGTCTTTCCCGACAGCCTGCCTACACTGACATCAGCTTTTCTTCCTTATTGATCTCTTTTAACCTTTACTAGATGATCAGGTCCACTGTTCACCCACATGTGGTCAATGCAGAAAGCCCATGCAGAATTTTTTGGGCAGTCCCAGACCAATGTGCAGATGATTGTGCAGCCTGATTCCATGACAAATTTAGTATCACCAAACAATGTGCATGCCCTCTACATACCTTTACTCTGAAGTATACGATGGCCATTCACAAACTTGCAAAAAGTACATTTCGATCATGCAAGTGAGGACTATGGGCTCAAGTGTATATAAAGCCTTTCTGTGTGTCAAAGAGTGTATATTGTCTCTGAAAACAGTTGGAAACGTTAATGGCATGTGTCTCTCTAGGCCATGGGCCTGAAGAACTCCCTGTTTCATGATGAGAACCTGGTGTACTGTGTGGCTAACCTGTTTGCTGCTGGCACTGACACCACTGGGACAACGCTGCGCTGGGGACTGCTGCTCATGGCCAAATACCCTCTTATCCAAGGTTAGAGAGATGACCAAGCATGTAGACAGGTTTATTACCTTAACATGTGCTTACTCTTGTATGTGCTATAAGAGGTAATACATGTGGCCAATATCAACAGTAAGGTATGGAAGAAGAATGGGAACAGGTGATGGAAATGTAGTGGTAGTGGGAGTTGTCGGGTTGTTGATGCTACAATCAACAATGCTATTAGTAGTAAAAAAAAACATGTGGCCAAAATCAATAGTAATGTATTCAAGAGGTGTAGAGAAAGATAATTCAAAGGTATTTATTCATGCCGCCATGTTTACTGTGAGGTTCACTGTACAACTCATTAGCGGCATGAATAAATACCTTTGAGTTATCTTTCTCTACACCTTTTCAGATATTACTGTTGATTTTGGTCACATGTTTTTTTTACTACTAAAAGCATTGTAGGACTCATCAACAACCTGACAACTCTCACTACCACTACATTTACATCACCTTTGTTTGTTTGGTTTCAGACCGAGTGCAGGTGGAGATAGACCGGGTGATCGGAGGCCGACTGCCTGCCGCGGAGGACAGGAGGAGTCTGCCCTACACAGACGCGGTGATCCACGAGACCCAGAGGCTGGCCAACATTGTGCCCATGAGTATCCCTCACACCACCAGCTGTGATGTTCACTTCCAGGGATACTTCATCAAAAAGGTCTGAGGGCTACTTTTCCAGGTTGTCTGCAGTTCAGGCTACTGTTCCAATAACCGTGATGGTACCTTAATTAAAAATGAAGACTGTTTAGACATGAGGTCTAGTATGAAGTTTGTAAGTTTTACATTTCAACAAGCCTACACCCTGTTACTAAATGAACAGTGAAAACAGATCTGCTGCAGCTTTACTGATTGGCATGTTAACCTGATGTGTATTAGTGTCTTTTTGGCATCAAAGCGTTATTCTTATTCTTTCAGGCCAGATACTGTAATCTGGATTTTGGATGTTGGCAAATAGCGAGCTAACAGTGATTCAACACTAGTCTCACCAACACCATCATCTGTGTTTTGTTAGTATTTAGCACCTCTTAAAACTTTGACTTTTCAAAATATTGCTTAGTAGCCACAGAACATGCTGATGTAACCAGTGTGAAATGCCTCCAAACTACGTTTGTTTTCAGTTCCCCCCCATCGTGGTCGCTCTCCTACAAAAATGCATGGGTCTACTGGCACACTGATGAACATACTGTATTAGCTTCATTGTTTCTGATCCTGCTTGTAGTGCCCATTTGTCAAACAATCTTAACTCAAAACTCACTTAACTAAAATCAAAGAAAAGCTTAAATCAAACCACTACTGTTGCACCCTGGGCATGTAGTATACTCAGACAAAAGAAAACCAATGTCCACACTGGAATGCTGCGTCTTTTGGGCGGTTAAGTTTTTATTCCAGTCAAGCAGTACAAGTAATTTGTCTTCTCTCGCTGTGGTAAGAAACCATATGCCTGCTACCCAGGTGCATACAGACCTCCTACCAGCTTCCTACCTATAGCCAAAAATGGTAGATATGCAGAACAAGATGCATCATGGTAGTTCATGTCTATGGTGGGAAAGTGAGAATCAGTTCTGTGCTGCATGCAGGGACGTGTTGCTAACATATGACTGACGTTTCTACGGCTTGTGGCCACGTGGTTGGGCCTCGTTGCTCTGCATATCTACCATCTTTGCTATAACCACTTTTACCTGTGCCCACTCCTGCCCCCAGTGCCTACGACCACATACTGTCATCAGTAAATAAACCAGAATAAAGACTACACATATAAAGCAAAGCAATTAATTAAACAGATAACTAGCAAAATAATATTCTGAAAATATTACTAATGTGTGCATAATAATAATAACAATAATAATAATAATAATAATAATACTAAACAAATTAGTTGACAAAAGTAACCACTACTTATACTGCTATTGGAGTCTTGTATCTGACCAGTACCAGTGTCAGTAACAGATCAATGCATCTATAAGTAAACTGTATGAGTGCTGCCTCACTAATTCCATCTCTCTGCAGGGCACCTCTGTGATTCCTCTTCTCACATCAGTGTTGAGGGATGAAGCTGAGTGGGAGAGACCCCACTCATTTTACCCAGAGCACTTCCTGGATGACAAGGGCCAATTTGTCAAAAGGGACGCTTTCCTGCCCTTCTCTGCAGGTAATTATGCAACGGTTGCTTTGCAGAACTGCCCTTTTTTTTGCAGAAGGCCTGTGACTAGCTTAAGTTAACAATGTTTGATTAAAGCATGTGATTTAGGGTCCTGAGACTTAAGAGTGTATAGCACAGCAAAGATCATGACATCTCTTTCTTTTGCTGTATCTCAGGGCGTAGGGCGTGCCTGGGGGAGAGTTTGGCCAGGATGGAGCTCTTCCTGTTCTTCACCACTCTTCTTCAGCGCTTCCGCTTCACGCCCCCTCCTGGAGTCTCTGAGGAAGAGCTGGATCTCACACCAGCAGTGGGGTTCACCCTTACGCCTTCCCCCCACAAACTGTGTGCAGTCTTGAGGTCCTGAGGATCTTAACATAGTGTTATAGTTATGTAGATAGTGAGCAAATCAAATCATAGGTCTTTGTCACTGGGCATTTGATCAGGTGTTTGCAAGTATGTAACTACCCTTTTACCCCTTAAACTACCTCTTAAAGTCCCAGTATATTTTATTATAATTAGATGTCCCAAGATGAATAGCTGAGTATTAGCAGTTAACAGGAAACAATGTGATAAGTCCTACTACATTTCAGCTTATAGTACTGGTATGTTTAACGCCAAAATAGTAAAATGGGTCAAAAAAAAACCTGAAAAGAAAGAATGTAGTGAAGGCATGTAGAATGTAGTGGTTACAATAAAAAAAGGGAAATACCATGGATGGCAATTAAAAAAAAAATAAATAAAAAATAAAAATAATAAAAAAATATTTCTTAGGAGTACCCACAAAAACTATGAGAACCATTGGTTTAGAAATCTGAAGAAGAGGGTGCCGTGTGAGCTGTGTTTCTTTTTTTACACGAGAGCTCATGCAATCTTTGCACGGAACCACCAGAAGTTGTTTATCTAAACGGGCTAATTTAGAATGGCCAATATGGCCCTTTTATAGAATGATGAATGAATCACATTGGGTTTGGATTGGATTCGTTGGATCTATTCACAAAGCCACTGCAGCTTGTGCAGAAACAGTTATATACCTATTGCAGGCTTTTACACAAGAAAAATTAAAGATGCAGAACATTGCTCTTCACCATGGAGGAATAATGCATCAGTGTGGAGGGGTAACCTCCAAATGCTAACTATGTTACACACACACACACATACATGCACAACACAATAACAATTAATAATCAAAACAACATTGTGTCAACATTGGATTAGGCAAGAAATTCCTCAGTGTAGCTGCCATCACGTGCAGCCAGGCATGAGGGGGAGGAGCTGCCTAGAGTCAGATGCAGCCCCCCATCTCTGCAGAGAGATGCCCACCTCACAGGAAGCTGTTTGCAGCCCAGGAGATGTCACTTCCTCAACGGTCCAACCTTTCACACTCTCACAACGCCTACGCCACATTGTCATGACAACAGAGGAGAGGAGAGGAGCAGTCATGACGAAGGGTGTGTGTGTGTGTGTGTGTGGTGTTGTTGGGGGGGGTGATGTAAAAGGAGGGCAGATGATGAAGGCTTGATAAATGAGAAAACTAAGGCGCCCCAAGGTAAATAAGCAAAGTACAAGCTAGAGCGGAGGAAGGACATGGAGAACAGCTGGTGGCGAGATTCACCTGAAGAAAAAGTGAGTGTCAGAAGTACGATGCGTATGAGGAGAACCGTGTCTTGAGCAAGTTGGGATCTGCGTCTTGTGTGTGTAAGAACCGTCTCTTAAGCGCGAGAACTGTGGGTGGAACAAGAGCAGAGGAGCTATTTTAGAAAGGGAGCCATCATTTTGTTCCCATAGCAACCTTAACAGATGTGAGAGCGAATAGTTTTCTTCTATTCCCTTCATGTTATGTCTCTATCTAATCCCACTCGTGGGCGGAAAGGTTTCCAAACCTAGGAGTGCGCACATTTTAATCAGCTCCCGTCATTTTAATGTATGATTTGTGCACCTCTCTGTCTCCCATGTTAAACATCAATTAATGCTGCTGAGAGCTTTTTAGGGAATCGGCCTTGCTAAAATTAAAGCAATCATTAAAACTGACCAAAATGAAATGTGTCATGGAGGTGTAAATTATGCATTCAAACATAGAAAGAGTTCAGACCTCCCACACTGTTTGTGAGAGCTGTGTCTATTCAATATTAGGACAGAAAGGCGATGTCTTTTTTTACTGTGGTGTACAATAAGTTGTTTTTAGATCACCAAGGATACATTTAAAAAAAATATCTGAGCTTGCAGAGGCATTCTTTATAGAGTATAAATCACCTAAAGTAGTACCTTTCACGCTATCCAATTTCTGCTCTTTTTTAAAAAGTATGCACAGTGGACCTAAAGTTGATGTCTTCTGCTAACTCTGTGGCCAGAGGGGAAATCTCTGCACATAATTGCCTGATTAATTCTAGATTAAAGAAACTGCAATTCCCCATCTCTAAATATTTAAAGAAATGATTAATTGATTAAGCGCTCAAACTGAAACCACATATCACAGTGATGACTGAAATTTGATTATGTAATAAAGCATATGTGGACCACTGGTTTTTAACCAAACAGGAAATTGATATTTTTGGCATAATTTTCAGTGTGTATACTCAGTGAGGACACTGTTTAAGTGGTGGAATTTGATTCTCTGAAACTGCAACTGTGGTTTCAGAATAGATTTTCTAAAAAAGCTTGCACATAATTCATTATTTAGACCATGCCTGAGCTAAGTAATCACATTCCACGACAAAGCAAATACTATAATGCAAGGGTGAATTTCAGGGGTAAACACAGAATGTTATAAGCTAAACTGCTGTGTTAAACAAACAAAAAGATAGAATAGAAGATGAGAATGTCTCCAACATCAATGAATAAAGGTCAAAAAGGGAGGTGAGAGAATATTTCCTCAAGATATTTTCTCTAATAACAGCCTAAGAGGCCCCAGAGTTTTATGTGCATATGAACAGCCCACCACTTTCACCACTAACAGCCCTCCCCAAATACAGCTCTGACTTATTCCACTAGTGTGGGTCAGGACCTCCTGGTAGGGCATCTAAACCTAAGGGTACACACAGCCTCCTCATTTATTAATATGCTCACTCATTAATATGCCACAACATGCCACAGTCTTTCTGTCTTGCATTTTGCTCAGCAAGGCTTCACAAAGTACAAACCACAATTGCGAGGAGCTCCCATTTGCATGGGAGATAGATTCCGGAACAGTAATCAGTTGTTTGTGAAAGGTGCTTGTAGTGATATGAGTCATAGCAACAAAATACAATAAGACACTGTAGTCTTTCCTAAATTACAGTACATGCAGGTGTATATATTTCCAAATGGATGTAGTTAGGGGATACTGTGTGTATGTATTGTATCTGTTACTGCAAATATAATATCTTGAGTAAATATAAGGTCTCAACTGGGTTTTCTTCCATTTCTTCATGTTAGCTGACTTGGATTTTCAGCTCACCAAGCTGATTTTTACTGTTGCTCCTGTTATAGACTGAAGCATACACAAGGAGTAACAAGCAAGAGCATAGTTTTTCAATTTCAAATTCAGAACCATCTGCACCCAACAGCATTGCAAAACAGGGTCTCATATTGTACATATACGTACAACATACCTGTGAAAACAGTATGTTCCAGTTTAACCTTCAAGATTCAGAACATTATAATCACAATTACAATATCACACTAATGCTATAGTGTTCACACATACAGTAGCATAATGTAATCTGCAGAGAGAGAGAGAGAGAGAGCAACTGGTCGGTCTTGTTTCCATGGAGACTGTATACCCACAATTTGCAGGATTTGTAGCCATCTGTAGCACAAAAGGGAAATTTGGCCAGAAGTACAGTGGCGCTAAGAGTGAGGGGCCTGCAGAGAGTGGGTATGTGTGGTGGGGGGTGTGAGAACAGTAGGTGTGTGTGTGTGTGTGTGTGTGTGTGTGAGAATGCCTGAGAATAATATGCAGTAGTAAGCCTATACAATGTGTCAATGTGTGTGAAGGAGATGCCACGACAGTGCAGAAGCTGCCATTGCTGTAACCTTGACCCCTGCTAAACAGAGGGGGAGAGAGAGAGAGAGATAGAGAGAGAGAGACAGAGGGAGAGAGAGAGAGCTCCTACAGCAACAGTAGGACCATTACCATGGTTACCATTAGGGCCGAGTTGGCACCTGAGTCCTCTCTGCACTGATTGGCGATCCGTCTGAACATTCCGCCGTGACAGCATCCTGTGTGACATCCCGCGGATGTTGCCATTTACCCATGCTTCTCTTTCATCTTACCTTCAGCTGCTTTGGGGAGGGAGAGAGAGAGAGAGAGAGGGAGAAAGAGAGAGAGAGGGAAAGGGAGAAACAAAAGAGGGAGGGAGAGATTGAAGAGAGACAGAGGGAAAGAGAGGTAAAAAGAGAGGGGGAGGGAGAGAGGGAAGGAGAGAAAGGTGGGAGGGAAAGAGGGGGAGAGAGAGAGACAGAGAGAGGGAGAGAGAGAGAGAGTGAGCAAAAGAGTCAGAGAGAGAGGTGTAAATGCAGATTGGTAGGGAGGACCTGGAGCTCAGCCAAACACATCCTCTGTGCTGCTCACCTCTGCTGGGGATCTTGCTGAGCCGCCCCTACCATACGGCAGCTATGTTCCCTTTCCCCCAGCCATGTGCTGGAGCGCTAGAAAACTGATGGAGGTTAGTCTTTTCCCAGCTGGCGCGGCCGTCAGAGCACTCAGCTGTGGGTGAGGTGACGGGCTGCAGACAGTGCCAGCAGGTGGGCCGAGCTAATGAGGATGTGGCGCACAGGGCAGGGTCTCGAGACCTGGACATTAGCTCCTAAATGGGGTCAGTTTGCCTGTCTCCTTCCCCATAACCCTGAAGACAAGGAGTGCTTTTCTAATGGTGAATGACAGGCAGGGAGCTCATGTTTTTTTTTTTTTTTACCGACAGCTGCCTAACATTACCCATGGTATTTGAAATTTGAATTTGAAGAAGAATTTGAATTTTAAATCCAGAATTTCAACTGGAATTTGAATTGTATCCTCTTGCCATGCTGTCTGATATTCTGCATGAACTTCCCTATAGTCTTTTTGCGAGGAGATACGCCATGTCGATTTTCTTCGCATAATATTTACTCATTGTTGGCCGATGTTTGAGTATGCTATTGCATGGCATGTTAGGTTTGTGAAAAAGACAGAGAATATGGGTGTCCAACTCCACCTCCCTAACCCCCACCCCCCAGCACAATGGAGATGGTTTTTCAGAGGGAAATGAAACTACACCACTAATATCATGTTCAGACATATTACTGATCCTACAGAGTATATCAAACATGTACTCCATCTGTATGCAGTTCATTGCATTCAGTGTATTTGAACAGATGTCAAGCATGCATTGGTTATACTTTGCACTTTGGGCATGGTCCAATTTTTCTGTATAGAAGCATGTGAATGCTATCTGAATGTTATCAGACATGAAATTTCGGGTTGGTTAATAATGGAAACATAATCAGCAAACATCTGTATGTTTCTTTAAATTATTAGTTTTCAGTGTAATCCTGTGATTTTGTGGTGGCACCCCTTGATGCTCCAAATAGAATGTTCATTTTTTTCTACAGCGTTTTCTGTAAAACTAAAATAATAGGCTATACTAGGGTGTTGAGTTCAGTACAATTCATTGTCATTAGAAAAGCTTTAAAGGAAATTGAGTTGTGGTTTGTGCCTGTTTGTGTGTGAGTGTGTGTGTGAGAGAGTGAGTGTCAGTGTGAGTGTCAGTGAGAGAGAGAGAGAGAAAGAGAGAGAGAGAGAGAATTTCCTTCGCACATGTCCTAAAACACATCGTAGCTGTCTTTGCGCTCCTACTATACAGGCAGGTACTGCACATTGAGGTAAACGCGAGGGTGGAGGCACGTTTGGTGGAAGATTTGACGAGGCAACAGACGAGTCCTACTGACTTATTTTTGTGTTCACCTGCTTCGATGTTAAGTGGCTGTGCTCTGGAGGGGGTCCACTGCCTCCCAAAGGCGCCGTGCACCAGAACAATTCGGACTGCACGAGTACTATTAGCCCCGCACAAACTGTGATTATGCGCCACTTTTTGCTTCATCTGGGAAAATGCACTTAGGATCTCAGTGACGACGCAGGTTTTTGGAAAGAGGATGCAATCGATTTCTTACAGAGCAATATCACTGGATTCCGAGGGCGTGCTCTGGCTTGATTAATGCATCAAGGAACTCATCTGCCCACTTAAAATGCCATAGCCTCAGGAATATGGACTGTTTCGTACCGTGCGTTTACTTATTGGAGAAAAATGCCTGGTGTTTTCTTTTTTCGGAGAGACTGGTCAATTAGTCTTTATGATTTCTGTAATTAATTTTATCCCAGTGGTTCTTGCGACAGCAGCAATAGTCGCGAAAATTAACACTAAAACAGGCACACCATGAGAGACTTCAAACCGAAGCTGATGTTTGTATGTTGCCGAGAAAAAGCTAAAAGAACAGCGGTCCCATTTGAATGTTGTAAGACAGCCGGAGGCAGATTCGAAAGAAAGGAGCTAGGAGAGTCCGTAGATACGGAGCCCTCCTTGGTACCCCCGCTGCCCAAACCGGAAGGAATGACCTGGGGGCAGTGGAAGGAACAGTGGATTATAAGTGAGGAATTATAACATTAACTTTTAGGGGGAAGAGAAACTAAGTTAAATTACGGTTCATGCTGCACAGATGCATTGGTCATGTTTTTGTGAGGTGACTGGTATATTCTTAAGTATGTGTTTTTGGCTAAAATGTTGATGTTACGGCACTGAAATATTTTCCAATGGATTATCATCGTATTTGAAAAGAGGAAAAACAGTTACCGTGTTTTGCCTTCTGGATAAACTGACTGATACATCAACTGATCTAGTTAAATGTCGCTAAACGGTTTGTCTTTATATTTTAATCATATTTTGTACCCTAAAATAGCAAGCCAATTATACCCACAGATGCCTGTGTGATTAACAGTATTATATACGCTACAGGCTACATAGGCTACTATAAATTCTTGCCAGGTTTAAACATTCCTTCCGACTATACCACTGACTCGAAATTGGCATAATATCATCTGAACAAGAGGAATGGACTTTTGGACACTGTGCGCAGCTGTCACATTTCCTTGTAGAACGAAGAAGATCCAGAGAAGCAATGGTATTTGTGTGTGACGTACTGACAGCTGACTTCACTCATCAGCAAAAGTCATGTGAGCTGGAGAAACTCTTGGCTCTTCTGAGCTGAAGATACTCTGGACATCAGGTCCTACTCTGCATAACTTTTCCAAACTGACCACCTGCTCCCCCACTTGAGGACATCTTCATCACTGGACACTCAGGTAAGGCCTCTTGATCCAGCTATACACTTTTTTGCCAACTCCTATAGTGGTCATTAATTAGTTTAAGTCATGTCACCCAATCATTATGGTCTATATCCTTAACGTAATGTTTGATTAAATGTTAAAGCATTGACTGATTGAAAGATAGTTACACAAATACATCCTTCAGAAGTCTTTCATTGTAGATACTGTTTTACCAGAAGCCAGAAAGGCATCCATCTTCATCAAGCTCACAGTTAATTCTGTTACTTTATTTAATACACAAAGCACTTATTTATACAGTAGCATATCCTGGAGAGATCACGAGTCAGTAGGATTACTGTTGAGCCTGCTGGTGTTGTCCCCTTATTTAAGTTATTTAAAACACTTATATGGACAGGCCACTGTGATGGTAGATCTCTAAGTGTGTTTCTCTCTTTCTCTCTCTCTCTCTATCTCTTTCTGCTTATTTTAATTTAAAGTCCTGTGCCTTATACATCTGAGGGAAATAAAAATCGACACCCAGTGTTATTTCATCAGCTGAAGCCCTTTCAGGTAGTGACATTAAGAAAGGGCAAAACTGATATCAATTATGGTGTATCTTAACTCTCTAGCAGGTGGTAGATTTATCACCATTATTGTCCAACCAAAGATGGTACAGTAATATTAGAAAGTTTAATACAATGACTTGCACCTCCTGTCATTTGACCTGCTGTCTCTTCTCTGCCTAAATGGGACTTACCGTATGTGCTGTGGGCATTAGTGTCACACACTGCCTCCACGCCTGTTGACATCATGTTGAAATTGAGACATGGCACTTCTCAGCATGTCAGGGAAATGTATGCCCCAGATCGAGTGGAACAGTTACACTGTAGGCAGTGTGTGTGTGTGTGTGTGTGTGTGTGTGTGTGTGTGGTGGGGTGGGGTGGGTATTGATTTTTTTAGCTGAAAGTGGTCATTCCAACTTGTACCAAAAAATACAGTCTCCCAAAGGCTTAGAAAACTTGGTGAGGAAATTGTGTTTAGTTTGGATAAAATCCCTTTTTTTCATAATGGAACCTCTTTAAAAGATAGCTTTGGCCTATATTAATGCTGTTACACTTAATAACCTGACATTCACTAGGTCTGTGTACACATGGTCATATCCTGCCCTGTTTATAGAACTCAAAACTGTATATTTGCTTCGTGAAAAATTATTATCATTATCTAGGATTACACTATACTCTTTTAAAAACATGACAAGCCTGGAAATACCCTTTGACTATAGCAGAAAAGCACTTAAAATGATCAACAAGGAATAATTGTTTTTATAAATAAAATGAATAAAATGCAAAAGTATCTAATACAAGCATGTGGCTTTCCGTGTAGTCTATTAACGTTCAGATATTTACAATCAAGAGTAAGTAAACATATCTAGAGCTCCACTGAGCCAATATGTCTGCTGAAACTGATGTAGCTTTTAATTCTTCATCAGCTGACACTAAACACCTCATCGTGTGACCTGTTATTAAACTCAGCAGTAGACACCAGCAATTTATGTCAGCATAACGGTTACGTGTGCTTATATAGAAGCAACGCTTGTCTTAAGTGACTTATTTGTAAAGGAAATATCTATACGCTATAAATGCATACCCCCTTCCTTACTGAATGCAAAGCTGTTACTCCAGCACCTCTGTGGGCTGAAGGAATAAAAGAGTGATCAGAATTTAACTATTAATTTAACTATTATTATATTTTAATTATGATTTTTCAAGCTCAACATGCTGTTTAGGGTCATCATACAGTTAAAGCAGCAGCATTAAAATACATCACCAATCTCAAGCACTGTAAAATATATTGTCAGTCAGCTGACATCTGTTACTTAAGAAGCTGAACTGAAGGGGGGGGGGGGTAATGGAAATTGATTGGTGTATTTCATGATGTTGTATTTCTTACCCTTTGTTCAAAACCCAATAAATACTACACCTGTCTTTGCAATGGCCATAGTTGCTAAGATATTCAGCCATGATTGCCCTCTCTTTAGTTGACACTGACCTCAAGCTGCTCTCATAGTCTTGTATTAGTCATTGCAAAAAATCTCTTATATAGGAACCCAACCTGTGGCCTACTTAAGAAAGCATTTAAGTATTGTAGGTGTTTTTTTCTTTTCCTTGTGCAAAATATTGTAAACATAAGATGTATATGCTACGCTAAATACAAAGGAGCAATTTGTTCATTTCAGTTCACAAAACAATTAGAGTTGCAACAGGCAGTTAGGCCTATTTTATCCATCATCATCTTAATTGACTCCAATAGCACTGACTCAGTATTAGAACAAAACAACATGACTTAAATGGCTATTGAAGCAAGAAGTCTACAGTCTCGTAGGCTAACAGTATGAAAACTACTTTCTTTGGGTTTCCAGCAGAAATTCTAAAAAAAACATGGAGTGCTGTAAAAGACATTTTAGTGGCACTTCTGAATGGCACGTGTCAGTGTAATCTAATTGTGTGTTTGGTCTGTTGTGATTCTTATTTCTGTTAGGTGCAATTTTAATGTTTACATAGTGTAGTGTTACAAATTAACATCTCATGTCATAAATGGCTGAAAAAAGGTGTCAAGATGATGATGTAGTCTATCTTCAAGTTGCATGCCGTTAATCACCTAGGTAACAGTCTGCATACCGTAGCTATATAGCATCAAAGACTGTGTGTGTGTGTGTGTGTCTATGTGATGCTTGGGGTGTTTCAGATCATCTTAAAAAATGTTATATGAAAAAAATCGTTTGAGTGAAGACTAGCACACTGAGCATTGCAAAAAGCCTTTGGCTATTGTGTACTTCTCATACACCCACTCTCAACTCTCTCTCTCTCTCTCTCTCTCTCTCTCTCTCTCATTCTCTCTCTGTCTTTCTCTCTGTTAAATCGCTAGCTGGAAGCTGTTCCCACCTACACATGCTTCAGCTTGACATCACATCACATTTACATCCACAATAGACACACACACACACACACACACACACACAAATACACACAAATACACACAACGTACAGTGCAGCACAGTTGAACCTTTGTTGAATAATTTCTGGTAATAACTAGGTAGGAGACAAACAAACATGTTCAAGGGAAATGGATATTGAGGATTTTTAGCCTGGTAGTACATCTTGTTTCATCGCTTTCTTCGTCATTTTTTAATTGTCAGCGTTGCACTCACTCTCTTGCAGTCCGCCACTCTTGAGTTCAGAAACACAGTATGGTTGGTTGTACCGGTCTTGGGTGTGCAGTGTGCAGTGTTTTTTTCTACAGCATGCATTTTTTATGTTGTATACTAGGTACAGTGATTTTAGATGTGTTGAGTAAGTTTGTCTCTGCTCTGAACATTATGCAGTACCTTCTGCTGCTCACTTGGAAGCCCTTGGAGATGTTGCTATGGAGACAACAAACAAAGATCTGGAATTTTCAGAAAAAGAATATAGTGTGAGAAAGCTTAGGGTATCGAATTGAAACAGAATTTACTTGACATCGCCTGACAAAGTAGACCATTCTGTGCCCTTCCCTTAAGCCTTTACGGTTACTATCAAATAACCCTTTTCCCTTAAGCCTGTAAGGTTACAGTCAAAGAGAAATGAAAGTGAAGCCTCATTTTTTTAACAGGTGCTAGTCACCCAACACAGTACAATCTACTTAGGTTACTCTAAATAACAATATATGAAGCAATAAAAAGCACAAGGTGCAACAGGATCCTAGGGGTCTCAGCAGTGGGATGGTGTGTTGGCTGAAATTCCTGTTTATCAGTAGGCTCATGTGCTGTGTTAGGAAAAACAACATGCAGTAAATCTAATAAATAAATAAAGTAGCACAGTACCTCCACTGTGAGAATGCTAACTTTGAGTAAAGCTAAATACACAGCTATTATGTGTGACTTACTCACTATATCAATGACCACTAAACACCAGGCTTTATTGTATGTGACCATACCTGAGTAACTGCAGTGCTCTTAATGTACCTAATGTGTAGGAAGGGGGGGGGCTGCCACTAAACCGAGGATATATTTAAATAATTAATAAAGAATTTATTAATAAGAAGAATTTGAGAAAAACAGCAATAATAGTTACTTAAACCAAGGCACAATAAACAAACCAAACCCTGAAAAATTGACAGTATCTGACTGCACTATACACAGACGTTACACTCAAGTTTAGCTTGTAGCTCAAGATGGTACCATACCTTTTAACCTTTGACACCGTATACACAGATAACAACCACACTCATCATACAACCAGAAAGATATAACACATGAATCAGTAGACAACCCCTGTAGCATATAAAGGAATATCAAAGTAACAAAAGAAGAAAAAATTTAAATGTGCTTGCTGTTGGGCCGCGATGGTACACTGGCTAGCAGGTCTGTGACTGAGGCAGAAATGCAACTGCTGCGATGCCCAACTTGTCCAATTCGTCGGTCACAGCAAGAACGTGTGTGTGTGTGTGTGTCAGTGTAGATGTAAGTTCACATTACTCACAAGCAATCAGAAGTGTGACCAGGGGCATCGCTAGAAACTGTGTGCCTTCTGAAAGAAAATAATCTTGGGCCCCCAACCCCAACCATATCATAGTCCACTGTGGGCCCCCTGAAACGTCCTGATCTACCCCCACTTAGCGGCGCCCCTGACCATGACAGCCCATGGTTTGTCTAGTGGGCCCAGCACCAGAGAATGGGACAGGAGGAGACATAGGCTACCCACAACCGTCTTCTTCTATGGACCATTTCACTGTAGAAACGGTCCATAGAAATGTATTGGGATATTTCGTAACACCAATATGGCGAGTGTCTGCAAATATCCCGCCTGTTCCACTTCCAAGAGGCAATCGTCTGTTGAACTGCACAAACGGCGTTACAATCATGTCGCAGTATTGTGCTTTACTGTACCACACTTGCTGTGTAGTGAAGCACTGCGGGTGAGTTAAAGCTTTACTTTGATACCAACCAGCGAACATTTCCAGCCATTACAATCAGGTTTTCGGTGTGCTTTAAAACTATGTATTTTATTATGTCCCTTAGTCATCGGAGAGTGCATGTATTTATGACTTGCCATTCATTTAGGTAGGGCCTGGTCTTATTAACCTGAAATAGATGCTCAAAGTTGTCGCCAATATGGCCACTGAGTGCAGGTACTTATCTATATTAAAATACAAATCATTCTGGGAAGTGTATTCCCAGAGGAGGAAAAAAACCAATATACACTGTAGGAACCATGACAATAGTACAACATTACTGTATGTACACTATAAGCCAATTTTACAGGTGCTTACCTAAATATGGGATAAAATTATTTCAAGCTTTTTAGCCGTGGTTGTACAGCTCACTTTAAGTGTTGTGCTGCATAGAAAGAGTTAATTTTATCTTTCTTGGACCGCTACAGTGAGTTACGGCACAGATAGGACTGGCTTATGGCCCACATAAATGTTGGGTGGCAAACAGCGCCAACAGATATTATATTTTCAGAGCCTGTATTGGCATCTCATTTGGAATGAGCTCTCAGTTTGATTAGCAAATTGACTTAAATATGACAGGAAATTGTTTTAAAAAATGAAAAGTCATTAGTTTTTTGTATTATGCTTGTGAAAACTGTAATGAGGGAAGGGCTGTAAGGTAGTATAGGTAGGTACATATTTTTTATGTTTCCACATCATAGACCTACAGAACCATAGGGCCAAACATTAAGGCAGTGTGCTGTATGGATCTTTTTACATTTGTTTAAATTGCACCATTTTGAGAGCATCATGAACAATGCCATAATACTACGATAGTGAAAGTTAAGACATTGTAAAAAGATCCATGCAGCACTTTGCCTTGTTTTTTTTAAGTTGGTTCTGTGCTTCACTTTTTACAATGAACAACTGATCATCTGAATGCAACATTTTAAACAGGCATTCTGCTTAAAGAAATACTCCACCTTTTTGGGAGAAAGGCTCATTTTTAAACTCCCTCAGAGTTAAACAGTTGAGTTGTATGGGTTTTTAAACCATTCTGCTGATATCTGGAGCTGGCAGTAACACTTAAGCCATAGCTAAGCATAAAGCATTGAATTGGATTAGACCAGCAGCGACCCAGAGATCCTACTCCCAAGATCCGGAGATCGGCTGAATGGATTCAAAAACAGTAAAACTCAACTGTTTAACTCCAAGGTAGTTGAACAATGAGCATATTTACCAAAAAAGTAGAGTGTTCCTTCAAACATTAGAACCCAGGCTAGAGATAAACATACGCTGTCATAATGCAACCTTGAGGTTTTTCATTTTACCAATTCCACCCACTCTAGCTGATTTGAGGTTAATTGCTGTTGCCAAAATGCTTCATTGAAACACAGAGAACATGCGGTTTCATTCATGTCGGATATGGGCTTCTGAACAATTGCAATCAAGCATAGCAGCCAGATCTTTCCCTTTTACCCTGTGCTTTGACAATGTACATAAATATCTAGTTAAATGATAAAAATTTCACTCACCATTAGGTTAAACTGACTATATGTTTATTACCCTGGAAATTGCTTTTCCCAAAGGGTCTTAGAAGCTAATTGCCCCTCTGATCATTACATTGTTGTAATGAGTAGAAATGAGTAGATGAGTTGTAATGAGTAGAAACAGAACACTGGGGCTATTACACAATGCAGGTTTTCTGCAAACTGTAGTGGTTTTATTTTGTTTAACTCACACATAGTGAATGTATCCAGGTAGCTCCGTATTCTATGCTAATGCGTCACCACACTGTCATGGGTGTGAGAACTTGCAATGTATTCAGCAAGAGAGGGGAGAAAACTGGAGGTTTGCCACACCGTCAATTATGGGGAAAGGCTGTACATCCCTGTCATCAGTAATTTAGCAGTAGGAAGGCCACCCACAATGCTCCACATAAACTCCATAAACTCCATTTATGTTCTTATAAACCCAGACTCTTCTTAAAACACTTTTTTGCCACTGGGGTAGATTAGTAATGGGTACTCCACAATTAGATAATGATACATGGGAAAAAATGGATAAGACATAGGATTTAAAAAATATATACACAGTCCAGTACTTCATGTACTTACATGTGTGGCATTCATGTGGACTGCAAAGAAAGAATTTCATTGTGCAGGGTAATATATATTCTTACTGTAGGTATGACAGTAAACTTGAAATTGAACTTCATATTACAGGCTGTCTTTGCCTTTGCACCACAGTGTCCTAAAGCTGCATCCCTCTTTCCCTCCCTGTCTGCAGTGCTGGTCAGTCAGGCAGTGGTGTTTGACTGTCTTTCCCTCCCATACCTTCTCTCCCTCTCTCCATTTCCCAGGGGAGTGCAAGCTCAAGCAAAAACAGCCTGAGTCGAAATCTGAATCCTTGGCTTCACCTCTGTCCCATGGAATAGAAACTGCAGCATAATGTTGATGTTTTTAACAGAAAGACATTAACATAATACTGCAGAAAACATATCAAAATCTAACAGTACCAATAACCGACAGTCCCTAGAAAAGCTGTTTATGATCACAAACTCTTTGGCCAGTGTAATACTAATGGTAATTCGTCATCAACAGTAAAGCCCTAACAGAACCATTGCAGTCTCAGAAAAGCTGTTTATGACTGCAAACAGTTTGGTAAACTGCAACATTCCTGTAATTATGCTTCTTGTCGCCCAGCAGGTGACGGGCTAGGCACAGGCCTGGCTGCTGGAGCTGTCACAGGCTGGCGAAGTGACTTGCTTCTGGGCGGTGGGAGGCCCAGGCAAAAATTAGTTCCCTAAGAAAGGGGGCTTGTTGGATTTGCTGTAAGATTTGCTCATCCTTGAGTGAAAAACATCAATGCTGTGATGCACAGAGCACAGAAATAGGAGGAAACACAGAAAGGGAAACACGACACTGTGTGGACGAGCGAGATTTCACAGAAGGCTTTTAACAATATCAGAGTTTCTAGGCAACTGCAACGCCTCGCTTATAGGTACAGTAAGCTATGTTTTTTTTTTTTCAGAAGGCTGTAGTCAATTTTGTTTCCACATTGGAACTCTTGTTGAGAACTGGTGGTCTCCTTTAGTTTGAGGTAAAGCAGCACTTACCCATGGGTACATGGTTTCTCTAGCAACCTGACATGTTCTATGTATTGCCTTTCTACTGATAGAGCTCAGCATAAATGTGGAAATAGCAAGGTGGTGGAGCAGCGACAGTTTCCGTACTTAATCTGCCGATTTTAAAATTCCCATGTCACTTCTGACATGAAATCATGCTGATGGTAAAACATTTTAAATATTTTGTGCTGCTTCAGCTTTCTGTCCTCATACCCTGATTCAATCACCTGCTCGGTGCTATATTCAGCAGGTTTGCAGTCAACTAGGTAGAACGGTTTCACACTTCAACAGCTGACTAGAATCATTCCCACAACACAATTGTTTCACTATTAATGAACTTAATCCATATTAATTGAAAGAATGACATATGTTAAGACCCCAGTGTCTATAGAGCCCGTTGACCTTTGTACCAGCCATGTAAAATTATGACTAATTGAAAAATTTAGCAAGTGTTCAGATTCTCTCAGGGTGCAACATTTTCCTCAAGGTGAGAACTGAATCAGCGATATAATCAATCATCTTTCACAGCTCCTGCTGAAGTGGCAGAAATTTGTTGACCCTCATTATGGTTCTCTTCACAGTCTTTTTTTTCTGGATAATTTACTGTAGTCTGCTGTTAATCACATGGTGAGCAATGGCAGAACATCTAAGTCTTTATAAAAGAAAGCAATTAGTAGTGGGAGGTGGGTGGCCATTACCTTTTAAATCGTTCTAATACTCCTTAAGACCATATAGTCTGGCTGTTAGCTCAGGCCCTGCGGGTCTGTCTTGCATACTGACACAGGGCAAGCCTGCTGAGATATAACTGAGGAAAAAAAAGCACAGACAAATTACACTGCATGTTAGTGATCCAGGAAGCTCTTTCATCACAGCTCGATCATAGCGTGTGGAACATGGGAGAACATAAGGTCCCCAGAGAGGTCTGTCTTGGCTTTAATGGACACTGACTCCAGTATACAGACAGGGGTTCCTCTCTAAACACGTTTAAAGTGGTTTATGTAAACCATTTACTGTACTGCGAGGTTATTGTCAATAGTGGAGACAGCCATGTAACAAATAAAGAGACTGTCATCAAGTTTGTGATTAAACTACGCTGAAACGACACACACTGCCATATGTTACAATTGCCATTGTTCTCGAACAAGCCTAACCTTGTGAGAAATAACCTTGTGTGCCCAATAGCTGTAAATAGAAGGGGGGAAAAAAACTTTCTGCCGAGAGCATGTAAGTATGTCTGTGAAGAAGCGCATTGGATGTGACTGCAGTCACAGAGTCTCATATGTGCATGACTCATCTCTCTGTAGCTCCTTCTGACTCACTTTGCCATAAGGAAACATCTTGAATGTTTTCAGCATATGCTTTTCATGGTGTGAGGTTAATTCTGCACTATACATTTTGAACAGGGTGTGTGTTGTGGACCAGATTGTTTTGCACAGAAGCCGATGGCTAATTGTTAGTTTGGTGGGATGTGGATGAGTAACAACAGATTACACAAAATCTCAATTTAGACTCCATAAACAATTTGTTGCTTGGTGTCCAATACGGGGGAATACAAAATAAACTATTTCATTAACAGGCTTACCAGCATTCTGGTAAAATATGTTAAAACCAAATTATTATGCAAAAGAACGTTTTATTAAAACCAATATATATTTTTTTTTTAAGTCTGCAGCTGAAGGAAAAAAAGGTATAAATGCTTTAAGAATGTCTACTTAAGTAGAGAGCAATGGCACTGTCAAAGAGACTTCAAAATACCAAGTAGATGTCTGAATATTAAAGTCTACAATAAGATTAAAATATAAACTGACATTTGAATTATAGCACACTGATCTCAATCTTTTATCACTGTACAAATCCCATTGCCAGTAATGGTATTATGATAATAGTGCTAAGATTTCTCTGCTTTAAATATGTCCTTGTGGGTTTTATGCTGATGTCCATCACACTTTTACTAATAGCTGAGGCAGAATGTTTAGAGAGATAATTGTTTTTTCTGTCTCATGAAAAGGTCCAGGTTTTTCAATAGGTGAAAAGTCCCTTTTAAAATGGCATCGGCAGTTTGCAGTTGCATCTACTCCAATTACCACAAATATCTGCAATTTCACTCCATTGTCATTAGCATTTTTTTTGGTGCGAAACATAATTAAAAGATATTGCTCCTGAAAATGTCACAGACCACAGACCGCACCCCACACCTAGACACTTTCAGTCCTCACTCTTCACTTTCCAACCAGTACCCACATTCTGTAGAAGTGTTATGTTTTCGTGCATTTTCATGGCCACTTTCAACATTAGGATCAAGCTATTAAAATGCAGCTGAATGTGTCTCAATCTGTGATATGACAAGCGTCTGCTGAACATGCAAGAGCGAGTAAGTCCACAAAGCACAATCTGCCAACCACACGATTGCACACACACACACACACACGTCTGTCTTCACAAGTCCACTTTTGTTAACACACACACACACAGACACACACACACACATTTACACACACTGTGAGTGGCGCTCCTTCACTGATTATAGGTGCAAGTCAGAAAAGACAGTCAGTGGAGTGGAGGGGGAATTGAAGACAGTGTTTGAGAGAGAATCCAGAAGGGAAGGAAGAACATCAGTGGAATCGAATATGGGAGCATGCGTAGGAGAGGACCTGAGAGTCAGTCAGCACGAAAGTCAGAGCGGCTGTATTTATAGATCTCAGGAATATTTGAAAATGGCTCAGACACTTCATAGGAGAATATTATAGCAGACAATAAGAGAAGAAATGGCAGACGGTGTGTGTTCGCGGTTCGTATGTGGAGTTAGCACACCTGCTCCTTGACAATAATGGGGAAAAGTGATCGATGTCAGTGGACTGTTTTAGATGATATGCGGCTCACAGAAGCTTGCCATGTGTGTTACTGACGGCCATGAAGGTGAATAATTTTGTTTGCTCTTTATGTGTGTACGCGCGTGTGTGTGTGTGTAAGAGAGAGAAATTAAGTATGTGTGTCTGTGTGTGTCTGTTTTGTGTTTTGAGAGAGAAAGAGAGAGAGAGTGTGTGTATGGTGTGTGGGTTAGTGTGTGAGAGAGAGAGATAGTGTGGGTGTGTGTACCATGTCTGTTAAGTGCATGTGTATGTGTGTGTATAAATATGTGTGTATGTCTGTATAAATGTGTGTGTATGAGTATATATATATGTATGTATGTGTGTTGTGTGTATGTGTATGTTTTTGTGTTTGTGTATGTGTATCTCATCTCAACTCATCCTCATCCTCGTCATGTCAAACCTGTCGTGTGGCCATTACCATATCACTGACATTGTCTGTGGGCAGGTCTGTTGTTTTCCGGCGAGTCCCGTCAAACGTTTCGTTTCTGGTGGTTTCTCCTGCTGTGTTAGGCGGCATTAGCTTGGCCGTGGGCTGCTTGTATGTATTGTGGAGTATTATCGAGCACTGTCTGTGGGATGCTGTGAGAGTGGAGTTGTCTCATTGAGCTGGTTGGTGGGTTGTCGGGGCTGAGCAGGAACAGTATTGATAGTCTTCTGAGTGGGTAGTCGTAAGCACAACACACGTTTGTCGGCCCCTCTCTCTCTCTCTCGCGCACAGTAGTCAGTCGCGTATGACTGGAGCAGCACGGTTCATGCTGGAGCTTCGCCCTGTGGTCTTGTATGTTTGTGTTGTGTGTGGGCTGGTGTGTGTGTGTGTGTGTGTGTGTGTGTGTGTGTGTGTGTGTGTGTGTGTGTGTCTGTGTGTGTGTGTGTGTGAGAGAGAGAGTGAGAGAGTGAGAGAGTGTGAGTATGCTGTGTGTGGGCTGGTGTGTGTGTGTGCACTGGTCTGTGTGTTTGTTTTGTGTGTGTATGTGTGAGTAAGTGAGTGTTGTGTGTGTGTGTGTTGTGTGTGTGTGAGCACTGTGCAATATTGCTAGTCATGCCCTCCACCTCTCTCATGCCCCTGTGAAAGCTGCTTTTGTACGACTCATCGATGCAGAAAGGAAACTGTGAACTTCACGGGAGGGGAGTGTGTTATCAAAATGCTTTGTGCATGCATCTATCTATCTATCTATCTATCTATCTATCTATCTATCTATCTATCTATCTATCTATCTATCTATCTATCTATCTATCTATCTATCTATCTATCTGTCTATCTATCTATCTGTCTGTCTGTCTGTCTGTCTGTCTGTCTGTCTGTCTAGGTCTATTTGCATGTCTGTCTGTTTATTTGACTATCTCTCTGTCTGTTTGTTTGTCCATTCTCTCTTTCATTCTATGACCACTCTTACGTTTCTCTGTGTCTGTTCTTCTCTCAGAGCACGTTTGTGCTCATAGGAGCCACTTTGCCACTGCGAGGCAGACAAGCATGGAAACCCCTCCCAATGCCCCTTCTCAACCCTTCCGACAGCCTGTGAGTACACACACACACACACACACACACACACACACACACACACATATATATATACCTCCATCCTTCCTAATCCGCCATCTTCTCCTTCAGACCTCCATTCCATCCATCCACTTCTTCTCTCGTCATGCCACAGAAGCACAGGCACATACACACATGCTCACACACAGCCTCCATCATAGTCTTAACAAACACAGTGCAACTTTTCCACGATGTCAATGTGGGCAAGTTATGTAAAATGATGCAACATTACAGTGATGTTTACAAACATATCCTTAAAATGTTGGTTCTGTAATGACATACAGTAGCTAAGCTGAAAGTAGCATATCCACAAGTTAACCAATACAACCTGAAGGTTCAGCCCGATTCTCACCCACAACTGCTGTTCTCAATACAAACACATCAACATTTATCACACAAGAACATTAAGCTCATCACTACCATTCACCTGCTCTCACATTTAGGTTAAATCATAAAAACAACATCTCCTGGCACAGAATGGTAAGCCAAACGCACTTTAAAAGACATCATCGTTTGTCATCTGGTGGTCACAACAGCTTGGGGAGTACTCACAGAATATCCTGTGGCAGTGCCTTAGACATATTATATTAGAAGAACAACAAACAAAAAACAATACTAGGACTGTTGAAGCCCCAGCATATCTTAAGTGTACATTGAGGGAAACATTTTGTTCCGTATTTATCCCTCCTTACAATCTGTCCATCCAGCACTGGACAGCTCACACCACTGATGGCCAATTGATGGACAATCTTAAAGCTTTTAAAAGTGTTTATGAAGAGAGGGGGGCTTCCAATATAACTATCTTCAAGCTGTGGCTTTGGTTCTGCTCCATTAACTAACTCAAAGAGAAAAAAATAAGTGTCCCTCTGCATTAGGCCATTTCTAGCCAAGCAGAAATATGTCAAAATCCACTTAGTGCCGTTTCATAGTTTTTAAAAAAAACTCAGCAGGATATAAATTAAATTTTGAAAACTAGTTGGCTTTTTTTTAATGAATCTTGCTTTTGATATGCCTGTAATTAAATGCCTATACATGACAATGACGCAAACAAACCTAAAATTTTTGAAAAAGTGGGCCAGTTTAGCTGAATAAATGCACAGCCACTGCAACGTGTTCTGGATCAGCAGCTGCGGAGCTGCAGGTCCTCTCTCGGCTAGCTCTTAGACTGAGCGTGGGCAGCAGTGTATGTGATTCACCCTCCCAGAAGCGGAAATGTCACTAGCCTGAAGTGTGTGTGTGTGTATGTGTGTGTGTGTGTGTGTGTGTGTGTGTGTGTGTGTCAAAGGGGGGGGGGGTCTGGCTATTTATGGTCCTGCACCATCCTCCCGTGGTAGCCTAATGGAAGCACAGTGTTTTGTGTATGTGTGTGTGTATGTGTGTGTGTGTGTGTTTTAATAGGGGTCGTGAAGTTGTTCTGTTGCTGTTTTTGGACACATTTTAATGGTGTTTCATGCATGTTTATGCATGCAGTATTCCATTTAATTTCCTCTGAAGCTCTCGAAAGCCCTCCATATGCATTTTTTGATGTGTTCTTCATGGACATCATAATTTACCCTGTGCTTAAGGGCATTTTTTTTTTTTGCTGCCACTGACGCAGGTAGTCATATATCACCAATTCATACTTTAGAGACAGAATCATATCAACCACCCCCTAAGGTAGGTGAAGAGTTTGCAGTTCTTACCACTATGGTCAGCTAAAAAAAGACTCTACATCCATTCTACATCATGCTAAAGTGTCCTCGTGTGGTGCAGTTGTTTATCTCTATGTTTCCAGGTGTCAGTGGGAGTGCCTATACTTGCTGAGTGCCCTCTCTTTTTGATGTTTCCCTATCTTTTTTCTGACTTTTTTCTGACTTCTTTCTTTTTTTATTTTCTTGTAGAGTTTTCTGAGTCGCCGGTTGAAGGGGTCCATTAAGAGGGCGAAGAGCCAGCCCAAACTGGACCGCACCAACAGCTTCCGCCACATGATTCTCCCACGCTTCCGAAGCGCTGACCAGGAAAGGTGCGAGCGCATATATTTTGCAGACGGACAGGAACAAATTCCACCTCAGGATACTTTACACCAGCAAAAAAAAAAAAAAAACTCAATATCGAGGGGGTTTCTTGCACTGGGGAATGCAGTATGACAAAAGGGTTGATCCACAATTTGAGCATATTTGTTCTACTGTCTCTTCAACTTAACATTTGTTGTATCCATATCTTAGCACATAAACACACCATATTTTAGCACATAAACACACTCAAACTGCATTTGAGTGGCACAGATAAACTATTTTGAGCCAGACTTTAACTTGTTACCTTATGTTTTATTCCTTCCTATTTTGCACATTAAATGCACTGCATTAAGACCAAGGTTAACTTAAAGTTAATTAAGTCAAAAACCTACTTAACAAATGCAGTTTACCTTGAGAAAGGATATGGCTAGTATAAAAGCACTTTGTTTTTCTTTCTGTCTCTCTTACTCATCATCTCTCCTTCTCACACTTTGCCACTTCCCAACTTTTCCATCTCTATCTCTTTTTCTGTTCTTCTCTGCCTTTATCACTGATTTTTCACCATTCTGTTTCTTTTTCCATCTTTCACTCTCCTCTGTGTCCTTCTCTCTCTCTCTCTCTCTCTCTCTCACTCTCTCTCTCCCATCCATCCCTTGCCCTCTTTCTTGCTCTTTTTCTGTCTTCTTTCCTTCTTTCTCTCTCGCTTTCTCTCGCCTTTCTCTCTCACCCTCCCTCTCCTCTCTCTCTCCTTCTCCCTCTCTCTCTCTTGTTCTCTTTCTCTCTCACCCTCCCTCTCCTCTCTCTCTCTCTCTCTCTCTCTCTCTCTCTCTCTCTCCCTCTCTCTCTCCTCAGGACTCGTCTGATGCAGAGCTTTAAGGAGTCGCACTCCCATGAGTCCTTGCTGTCCCCTAGCAGTGCGGCAGAGGCTCTGGACATCACCTTGGACGAGGATGCCATCATCAAGCCGGTCCACTCCAGCATTTTAGGCCAGGAGTACTGCTTTGAGGTGTGTGTGTGTGTGTGTGTGTGTGTGTGTGTGTGTGTGTGTGTGTGTGTGTGTGTGAGAGAGAGTGTGTGAGAGAGAGTGTGTGAGTGTGTGTATGTATTTGTGTGTGTGTGTGTGTGTGTGTGTGTGTGTGTGTGTGTGTGTGTGTGTGTGTGTGTGTGTGTAAGGGCATCTGAGCCCCAGATAGTGTTATAATTTATGTACCTGGTTGACTGGCAGCTCTTTTGAGTGCAAGACTGTTTGGATTATTGGCAGTGAAAACTGAGATACTAATTCATTTAATAGAAATAGAAATAGCTGTTGGACATCTGCCATATCTGTTTGAAACAAAAATGATGCTTCTTTGCATCATCAATTATCAAAAATAATTGCTGTAAACAGTTACAAATTGGGTGTCAAGGTAATTATTTACCTCAGAAAGGGTCTTTGACTAATAGCTATGTGTCAGATGTTCATCATGTATTAAATATTTAATGCACCCTTTTAGGGATGGGTGGTGAAGGTCAAAGCAGCATCAGCCTCTGCCCATGGGGATAGATTACATAAACAGACACGCACACATAGTACTGGGTTTATTATGTTGTATGTTTAACATCCATTAACATCCAAAAAAAACAATTTTGTTCTTTTTTATTAATGCAGAAAATCACTTATCACCATGATTTTTCAGGGGGTTACAGTTTAAGTTGTATTTGAGTATTTCAGTGTAGTTAATGTGTCAACATTCAGAAAAAAGTATATTTTTTCATCAATCTATTTAATCAATTAAGACCTTTACAGTATACTGTATGTATATTGTACTCAAATATATAACAGTTAGCGCCTGTTTTTTGTATGTGCATGCATTTGATCCAACAGTGTGATTACATAATGGCTACTTAAGTGGCTCTTGTGATATGTGTATCTGTGACCCCAGGTCACCACAGCATCGGGGACAAAATGTTTCGCCTGCCGCTCTGCTGCAGAGAGGGACAAGTGGATCGAGAACCTCCAGCGGGCTGTCAAACCCAACAAAGTGAGTAGACAAAGTTTGATGATTTTTTTCTTATTACAGGGAAGGTAATAATTAAATATGAGGTAACTCGCAGGTGTGTAGTTTTTGATGATATTTGATGATATGTCTGGTGGATGGGGGATACTCATTAGAGATTCTCATTAGAGAATGGAGCCCTGTGGAGTTTCACCACATTAAAATGACTTTTGGCTGGTAACAAATTACAGTTGATAGAAAAAGACCTGGAAGCGTCTGTCATTTTCTAAGTCTTGAAAGAAATGTAAAAACATACTGATTCTGTTTGCTTCCATCCATCAGTGTGTTGTTCACTTAATGTGGTGCACAACAACAGTATTATGATTTCACAGTAATACAGCTAATGTCACTGAAAACAAGTATTACATTTTTTATAAATCTAGTAAACTTTGGAATAGATTTGTAAAACATCTATTTCATTAAAAATGTATATATGTGACTGTGCTTGCTGTATGAGTGTCTTGGCTGATTCTGTTGTTATCCACCAGGACAACAGCCGTCGAGTCGACAATGTTCTCAAGCTGTGGATTATCGAGGCTCGCGACCTGCCGGCGAAGAAGCGCTACTATTGCGAGCTCTACCTGGACGACATGCTGTACGCTCGCACCACGAGCAAGCTACGCACCGACACCGTCTTCTGGGGAGAGCACTTCGAGTTCAACAACCTCCCGGCCATCCGCAGCCTCCGCTTGCACCTCTACAAGGAAACGGACAAGAAGAAACGTAAGGTGTGTGACCTGACAACATTTTATATTTGCTTTGCTTATCATTTTGTAGTTGGTAGCCAGAATGTAATTTTTTGGAAATTATAGTGCCCCCTATTAAGTCAAGTTTACGAAACATAATGTGCGTAGAGGTCCTACATAACAAATTTTATCCAATAATGTCTTTTTAAGTCCAAGAGAAATACGATTCAAAACCTCAATTTTTCTCAGCTTTTTCTCAATTTATGGACTGAGTTGATGCACCTTGCCAAAAAAACTAGACTATACCTATATGACCACTAGTGGTGGACATAATTAAGAAATGTTTTAGATACAAAAAGACGCAAAGACCAAGGGGTTTTTACATAATTTACCATAGAAAGATCACCAAAAATTCAATCTTAAAAACAGGGACATCTGGTCATTCTGTTTTACGTTGTCATCATAGATTAAGAATTGGTTAATGTAGATTGAGTGCTGAATTCTCTGCAGTACATTAACACGGTGTTGTGTACTTTCTGGCTTAACCTCACATCCCATGACCGGCCCCCTCAGGAGAAGAGCACTTACCTCGGCCTGGTCAGCATCCCCATCTCCAGCATCACGGGCCGGCAGTTTGTGGAGCAATGGTACCCTGTCATCCAGCCAAGCATCCTGGCCAAGGGAGGGGGCGTAGGGGGCGGCAAGATCATCAACGCCTCGCTGCGCCTCAAGTCGCGCTACCAGACCATGAGCATCCTGCCCATGGAGCTGTACAAGGAGTTCGCCGAGTACGTCACCAACAACTACCGCACGCTCTGCACTGTGCTCGAGCCCCTGCTGAGCGTCAAGAGCAAAGAGGAGGTGGCCTGTGCTCTCGTGCGCATCCTGCAGAGCACAGGCAAAGCAAAGGTAAAAAAGTTAAATGGCCCTCCTCAGCCACCGTAGTTCCAAATTAGACTCAAGTCTCAAATGCTGTATTTGTCACATATTAGTTGTACAGGGTACAGCAGTAGGGAAATGAACCCCATCAACTGTGCAACTAAGAAAACTGTAAACTGTACTGAAAAAAATAAAGTAAAAGATAAAGTTTGGCTTGGAAGAACAGATATAGACCAGTTTATAGAGATGATTATTACTGTACACAAATAATTACAGAATGTTATTGATTTGAAAATGATTTAAGTGTATAATTTCATGAATTCATTATATGAGGATTGATTTGGAAGACCTACCATACATATTCATTTAAAGTTAAACAAACAAATGTCCTTGCAAGAATATTTATTGAAAAGCACCACAGGAGTATGCTGTCTATTTTCAGAGTAGACGTATTAAATAGCTTTAAATAAGCTGAAGCGAGGTATTTTTAACCACTGGAAATGTTCAGTGTTACCTTGAATATGACAAGAGTAAAAGCTAAAATTACCAAGCTTGTTGCTATGCTGGCTTGCCTAACAGCCTCTGTCAAGTACTTCAGCTATGAGTTCGTGATTTTTCCATCACACTGATAGGACTTCCTGTCAGACATGGCAATGAGTGAAGTGGATCGCTACATCGACCGAGAACATCTCATCTTCAGGGACAACACCCTGGCCACCAAAGCCATAGAGGAGTACCTCAAACTAATTGGGCACAGGTACCTCAAAGATGCTATAGGTGAGCGGCCATTTTGAATGACAATCATGTAGTCAGTCTAGGGACCCACTCAGTTCAGTCAAGATTCACCAGAAAGGTTCATAAAAATTGATTTTTGTTGTTGTTGAATATGATATTTCTCATCATTTAAATGGATGGTTTGTTTTCATTACCAAGTAATTTTACAAATTGGCTACACTTGTCACCCATAAATTACTTTGTGAATTAATTCTGATCACTCCACTTAAAATTACGAGATCAGTGAAGAAGAGATTATTTTCCATTACAGGCCGTTACACAGAACAACACACACCACTGTGGTCTATAAGTGTTTTCTGACATTTGCATATTAGTAATGAATTTTGTTCTCTTGAAAGAGGGGAGATAGAAAATTAAAAAATCTAAATTGGAGTGCTTGTCTCTCAAACGCATTGGCAATGAACCATGCCTCTGAGTCTCACAAGTCACAGCCTGACTAATTCTCTATTCTTGGCCTCAGAAATAGACTTAGTTAGCATATGACTCATTCAGATTCAGGCAGTGCACATTAGATAGATGATATCAGTACTTTATTCAATTGTACATATTGATTTTACTAAGTCTTACGTCTTTTTATTATGTCTTGTTGTATTTTATTACTTGTGGACAGCAAAGAAAGAATTTCATTGTGCAGAAACATTGTTGTGTTGTTTAACTGTACATATGACAATACGCTTTGAACTTGAACTTGAGCTTGACACCTCTGCACAGGGGAGGTATGAACCATGCCTCTCTGTGTGACAAGCCTGTCACAGTCTGACTAACACTCGATTCTTGGCCGTAGAAATATACTTAGTCAGCATTTGACTCATGCAGAGCCAGGCAATGCGTATGCATATGCATATGCAATGGATGATATCAGTGCTGACACCTTTGCACAGGGGAGTTCATCCGAGCCCTGTACGAGTCAGAGGAGAACTGTGAGGTGGACCCCATGCAGACCCCGCCCTCCGTGCTCCCCGATCGCCAGGCCAACCTTCGCATGTGCTGTGAGCTGGCACTATGCAAGATCATCAACTCTCATTGGTGAGTAATGGCACTACACATGATCATCAACTGTCATTGGTGAATGATGCCACTATGCAAGATCATCAACTTTCATTGGTGAGTTATGGCAGTAGGCAAGGTGACCTAGTTCTTTGCGATGTCATGAACCTTAATTGGGTGCTGAACTTTACTATTTTAATTTATTATTTCTTTTTTCTTTATTGATTATTCATTCTTCATTTATTCAGGGAGATTGACTAAGCACAGGATTGATTTACAGCAATGCCTGGAGAAGTATTTGCATATAGTAGTATGCAGGATAAGTTGCCTCTTATTCATAAGATAACCCAGTTCATCACCCAGTTCATTCATAACTTAATTGTGTTAAACCCCCCAACACAAATATTGTGAGAAATACAATATACTAACATAATGGTATGTGAATTTCACTTCCCTTCCCGTTTTCCTTCCTTGTCCTTTAAGTTTAGCACCCTCTCTTTCTTCTTCACCACTCTGTTTTTGTGTGTTCTTGCTTGTTGACCTCCGTTTGCTCCCTCCTCCTCCTTTCTCTGTAGTGTGTTCCCACGGGAGCTGAAGGAAGTGTTCTCCTCCTGGAGGGTGCGCTGTGCGGAGCGCGGACGCGAGGACATCGCCGACCGCCTCATCAGCTCCTCGCTCTTCCTGCGGTTCCTCTGTCCGGCCGTCATGTCGCCGTCGCTCTTCAACCTCACGCAGGAGTACCCGGGCCCGCGGACGTCGCGCACACTCACGCTCATCGCCAAGGTGGTGCAGAACCTGGCCAGCTTCTCCAAGTCAGTCACTAGGGTCCACTGCCATCCAGGCGATGCCTCCCTCCACCACACCCCCCCTCCTCCACCTTCTCATTACCAGTGTTGGGTAACCTGTCAGTGTTCTGTCAAGTTGATCTGCTTCGTTGGGACGAGCTAGCCATAGCTGTGTTCCATAGAATGCCTGCTGTGTAACTAACCCTATTACCCTACTACTGACTACTGACCCTAACCCTGCCCCTAACTTTCCCTGACTGTGCCTGCGTGGTAGCCCGACTCCACAAGTAGCCCAGTTTGACAGAACACTGGCTTCAGAAGTCACAATCCCACACTCACGTATTTGTTCCACCAATTCAGTCAATCATCAGGTACATTTGTGCAATCAGCTGTTTTAAGTGCAGCCATGGCACAAGTAGAACCAGGTGATTTCATTAATTGATTGATTTAGTAAATGGCTGAAACAAATACTTGAGCTGAATTCGAAATGTTCACTTGTCCACTATATAGAGCACTGTGTAGGGAACAAAACAATGTAACTCACACCCTATATAATGCACTATAGTAAATGAGTGACAATTTCAGACATGACACTAGTATAGGATTGTAACTTCTGAAGCCACATTACCCAACACTGCTCTCATCTACCCCTACCCCTACCCCTGGGGCCCCAACCCCACCCCTCTCCTCGGCCCTGGAGTGCTGAGTTCTGCCTCACTTTTCCCAAGCCTCATGATGTATCTGGTGTCTGCGTCTCAAGTCTCTCACTGCTGCTGCCCCCGGTTTATAGTTTCTGCCTTTGTGTTCATCATCATTGTGTTTTTGTTCAGTGAAAAGGTAATGTGTCAGTTCAAAACCTGTAGTCTAGATATCCTGTCCTGGGTGAATGCCTGGGTAAAATTGTTTTCTTTCCATTCTCTCAAAGTCCCAAGCCTACAAGAAAATAACAGAGGTTAGGACTGGATCCACATGTTAGGCTACCTTTTCTGGTGTCTTTTGATAGCAAAGATTGTGGAGCTAAAACGACCACTCACACATCTACAGAACATCGTACAAAGCTATATTTATTTGCAGCATAACATACTTGTGTATGTGCCACACCAAGCTTTTCATTTTTTTTCCAGGAAAGCTAATGTACTCAAACCACACAGCTTGAGTAATATTCACAATACTGTACGTTACATAACACGCATGACAGTATGCTATATCTGACCCAGGAGATTTCAAAAGAGTTACACCAGGCAGTGTTTTGTCAACAACACCAGCCTTTTAAAAGCTAAAAACATTTCTGATGGAGTTCAATAACCACATACAATAAAATGTAAATGAGGAAATAGTTGACGATTGACCTAAATTGCACACAACATCAGAATATTATGTATGGCTTTTTTTTAGCGGTTGATGTGTGATAGAATCTAACTCACAAGGAACACTGTGCATGTGGATTAGATTCTAATAGCACATCAGCATGGGTCGGCACACTCATCTTCAAGGCTACCCATTGTGCAGTGCCATTCAGGATGCATTCAAGTGCGCCACATCCTCAGAATGTGTTTACTGAATAAGCCCTTTTGCTAGGGGTAAGTATGTGTCTAGATTTTTAAAAAAAAGTGTGTCAGGATCAAAAATAGTCACAGGGATTCTGTTACATTAGTGTCCTTGAAACAACTAGGGATTAGGTTTATTTTTTAAAAAGTCAGTCACCACGTCAGTTTGTTTTCCAAGATAACTGTAGGTCCTGTAAGAAATATAGGCATTCTATCTTTCATGAGATGGGCAGTTTCATTCGGTGTGCAAGTTGCATACTAGTCAAGTATTAGATTCACCTCTTTCCAGTGCTCCCTTGTTGGCCTGTAGTCAGACCAAGTTGACTTGGGTTGTTGTTTTACAGTGTTGGGTAACCTTGCTTTAGAAGTTACAATCCCATACGAAATATTTGTTCCAGCCATTCACTAAGTCAATTCATTAGCGAAGTCACCTGGTTCTACTTAACCACCTGTGCACCTAAAACAAGTCATTTCACTAATTAACTGGTTTAATGGATGGATGGAAAAAATAATTGGTATGGGATTGTAACTTCTGAAGCCACGGTAACTAGCACTGTTGTGTTAGCTGTTTGCTGATTACAAAGCCAAGAACAATCCAGGGGATATTGCCCATATGAAAAACAGCTATTTCTTGTGTACTCCAAACAGTGTGCATCCCTGCTGCATTACAGTTATGTAACATTGTATTTTCATCCATATGCTAACATATGGCTGGGAAACAAATTGCGGATTTAAATGCCCCAAACTCCACAACTTATTTTGACCTAGTTTATTTTCTGTTTTATTCATATACTAATCCACAAAGGCTGGCGGTATTAAAAGGATACTGAGCATTGAAATAGCTATTCCATCCCATTCCACATCAACATAAATAGAAAGACATTCATTTGGTAGCACATAATAGTGTAATTAAATATGCAAAATAGCAGTAGGTTCTGAAATAGTACAAGTCAAGTGTTGTCCATTTCCATGGAAATGTTTCATTGTCCCTTTCTCTTCCTGTCTCCATTTCTCCTCCTATCCTCTTTGCCCTTTTTCATGGTGTCCTCCATTTTGTCCTACACCACTTGGCTGCCTGTCTCCCAATGTGGACTCCTTTCTCCATCCTGTCCTCTCTCTTTTTTTGCTTTCTCTCTCTCCCTTTCCTCCCCAACCACTTGCTTTGTTCTTTTCTCTCTTTTTCTCCATCTTGCCCTTTTTCTTCCTTTTTTCCCTTCCTCTCTGTCTCTGTCTCTTTTTTTCCTGTCTTCTCTTCTCCCCTGATCCCCTGATCTTCCCCACACCCTTCCTTTCTCTCCCTCCCACACGCTTCTCTTTGTATCCCTTTTTCTCTCAGGTTCGGTGGAAAGGAGGACTACATGTGCTTCATGAACGAGTTCCTGGAGATAGAGTGGGGCTCCATGCAGCAGTTCCTCTACGAGATCTCCAACGTGGACTGTGGGAGCAACGCCGGGCCTTTTGAGGGCTACATTGACCTCGGCAGGGAGCTATCTGTGCTGCACAGCCTCCTGTGGGAGGTCATGGCTCAGCTAAGCAAGGTGATCACGAGCTTCTTCTCAACAGTGACGGGCAACATGGGTTCAGAAGTTTAAGTAGTACACCACCCACCGGTTTGTTCCAGGCAATTCACTAAATCAGCTGATTCCCATTGGCGCAATTGGCACAACTCTTCAGCGAGGTAGAACAGTTATTTATTGAAATGACTTGCACTGGTCGGAGCAAGTGATGTGTGACATTGGATTGGAGTCTCTGAAGCAAGGTTGCCTATAACTGCGTTTTTAAGGCTGGATTGTGTAACTAGGTGTCATGCTGCCAGTTCAACACTTTTTTAAACATCAGTTTCATGGTGCAATTCTGTGTAGCACTCAGTGCCAAATTGGTGTAAGGCTGCCAAATTACTTTCTTTCCTTGGTCCCAGACTTTAATGGCTTAAACTATCATTGTGCCTCCTGCAGTGTGTCAGCACTGTGTGCTTAACCACCATAGCCAGTTGCTTTAATAGTTGCTATAATACCAAATTATAGTAATGCTACCGAATATTGCTTCTCTGCTACCTACTGTCTTTACCACCGAAATACCGAGAAGAAGAATGCAAAATGAAAGACAGATGGGAGTCGTATACTTAAAAGACGAGTTTTAATGTTGATGACAACAGTGCATTAAATTTGCTGTTCCAGTTTTTCTTTGAAATCTATATTAAATTGGAATATTGCATTGGATTGTAGCTTCTGAAGCCAGGTTGATTGTGTAACTAGTTGTCATGTTGCCAGTTCAACACAGAACAGAGGTGATTGAAAACACCAGTTCCGTGGTCAAATAATGAACTCTTAAACTAGAGTACTTAACACCTGTGGTCACAGAAAGTGGCAATGACTGGGTGGCTGATGACATTCACCTATGGTGCTGTGCTGTGGTGTTGTGCGTGTGTCTCTCCCCCAGGATGCCATCCTGAAGCTGGGGCCCCTACCCAGGCTACTGAATGACATCAGCGTGGCGCTCCGGAACCCACAGCTTCACCGCCAGGCCACCCAGCAGCCAGAGCAGAGGCAGCCCGACCGCATGCTCTCACGCCCGGGGTTTAACCACATGGTCTCCTCAGACTTCCAGAGCCTCATGATGAGGGACCTCAACAGGTACACACAGCTGGATAGGTCAGTGATGCCAGACTGTGGGGCACCTTGACCAACATGATAAGATAAGATGGTCCCTTTATTAGGTCCTCCATGGGGTCATTTACAGGGTTGTGACAGGAAGAACATCAAACATAAAAAAGGATAAAGACATACTCTGTCTGGTTATACAAGAAATTAAAACAGTGAGAATAATAAATCAGTTTGCAGTTATATCAGTTATACCCAGCTTATTTGCCCTATCTCTGTCTGAAACCTGCATATATCTAGATCTACTGCATGTTCCCTGTGGTATTGTAGACCTGGGATTAGCAAGATCCATGTAGATGCTATCTATGCAGATATGCTACAGAAACTAGCTTTCTCATGAAAGTCTATACAGACTCCTGTACAGCCTTTAAAGACAAAATATACCATTCACATTCTGTAAGAACTTATTCTTGTATAAGCTGCCATTTATCATTTAGAAATAACTGCTTCAGGTGTCTTGCGTCTGTCCACCAGCTCCATAGACATCTCTCGGCTGCCCTCCCCATCCTCTGGCATGGCGTCTGCTCTGTCTCACATGGGCATGGGTCCGTTTGGCGACCGGGACCACCGCATGTCCAAAGACCTGTTCTATGTGACCCGGCCACCGCTGGCCCGCTCCAGCCCTGCGTACTGCACCAGTAGCTCAGACATCACTGAGCCAGACCAGAAGGTACTGTACTGTAGGCCCTCCTGTAGGCCCACTCTGTCAGTGCAGAGATAGAGATTCGGGTGTCAGAGTAAAAACTCTAACACATATTTGATCCAACCCTTTTCTGATCCTAATGAGCACACAAATCGTCAGACAGGTTATTTAGCTAATTAGTGAAATAGCCTGTGTGCAAGATAGGTTTTTCTGAATTCAAGATAGGTTTTTTTTTGTTTCTGAAGCCAGGATTGACACTTCTGCATGTCAGTGCTCTCACATGAGGCTCTGATGGGTGCCTTCCATTTTGAAATACATTTGTTAAAGCTTCACTATGGTGCTAAACATTTACATTTATAGCGGGGACTACAAATCTGTAGCTTTACATTGTAACATTTTAAATCTGTTCCCTATACACAAGCAGTCTCTTTTTGTCCCCTTACTTTCTCTGTCTCTTGATTGGGTCCCTGGGTAATCACTGGGCAATTAATCTCCCCCACTTCAGCATCCCTGGTTGCGTCATTCTATCTGAAACAAAGACAATCAATTGTGCAGAACTGTACATTTTGTGATTTTGAAGAATGTCCAAAAGTGTATCTATACAAGGCAAATTACAAAGTTTGAGCCCCGCAGTACAGTGTTTTCACTATAAGTATAAGATTAACAACATCTGAGAAATGATAAAGCAATTTGTGTACAAAATCATTTTTTCTCTGTGACCTCAAGGAGCAATGTTTGTGGATATTAGACAGCATTGTGTATTAAAAGTGTCACATGTCAGGTAACCAGTTTATAGCAAAGCTATGTTTTGTAAAAAAAAAAAAAAAAACATGATAAATGTGTAATCCCAGACAATGAGACTGCAATATGCGCCCTTTTATGATGCCTCTGAAGTGCTGGGGTGATATGAGCAAGCCTCCTGAGTATTGCTTGCAATCATCTCGAGCTCATTAACGCATGAGCTCATCAAGCGTAGAGACTTGGAGGCCAATAAATTTGAGATAAGCAATGATTAAACTTTGAGTGGAACATGCTGTGTTCTTCAATACGTGCCCATACTTTTTTGCTAGTTTGTTTTAACTAGTCTGTGTGTGTGTGTGTGTGTGTGTGTGTGTGTGTGTGCCTCGCCTCAGGTCCTTAGTGTGAATAAGAGTGTGTCCATGATGGATCTTCAGGACTCTCGGATGAACAGCATCTCCAACCTGCATTCTGGGGAGATGCTGAACTCATCGCAGGCCTCGCTGGCCGGGCTGGGCAGTTTCGGGGTGCTTCGTAGCGGCGGCCGCACCTCAGCAGGTTCGGGGGCGTCCAGCATGTCGGGGGGGCTCCGGTTGAGCCAGCTCGGGGGGGGCGTCACCTCCGACTCGCTGTCGCAGCAGCAGCAGCAGCAGGCGGCCGCCATGCACGTGCCCCTGTCCTTCCAGAACCCTCTGTTCCACATGGCGGCCGACGGGCCGCTGCACCACATGCACGCTCACGGCCAGCCGCTCTCGCACCCCCCGCAGCCCCCCGGCCCACAGGCCCCACCGCCACCTCTCCTGCTGGCCCCCGAGCCAGAGAACGGCGGCCCGGGGTACATGCCGGCGTTTGGGCGCGGAGGGTTTTCGCGTAGCGAGGACCTGACCTCGCTGAGGCCCCAGAGTAGCTTGGTGCAGCCCAGCATCATCCACTCGCACAGCTACAGCGACGACTTCACCCGGCAGAACCAGGACGCTGAATATGTCAGGCGCCAGCTATCTCTGCAAGTGCAGGTAGTTATTAATGCTGGGCTAGAACCTTCCAGTGCTGAAGCTCTTTTATTTACTAGGACTGACTAGCTCAACATCATTAAACACTTGGAAAAAGCTATACTTGTAAGTGAATGTGGACAACAGACAAAAAACATAATTGGGCTGTGTTGGGGATTTGAAACGAATTATTAACATTAATAATTGCTAACAGTAATTGCTAACACTGCTATCAATAATTGCTGGCTATTTTCCATTATTGATTAAAAAAAAACATTTTGCTTTTAAAAAGCGTTATTATATTTCATTACTCTGATCTGCTGTGTTTATTCACAAAACAGTCTCTGAAATGATGTATGGCTCCTGCACACAACACAGTTAATTGGACCTCATGGGACAATGTCAAACAATGTGAACCCAATTAAAGCTACATAGATCAAAGCTCCAAGGCTGGTCTTTTCATTTTATTTTTGGTGTGGGGGCTGTACAGTTCAATTTGCCTGTTCTTTTTTTTAATTATCGCTCTCTCTCTCTTCAATTTCTTCGCACCCTTCCTCTCACCCTGGCTCACCTAGGAGAATCTCCAGCAGCAGGTGTTGATGGGAATGGCCCCGTCCACAGCGACGGGCATGGGCACCCCCGCCTCCATAGCCACCCCGCCAACCACCATCCACCCTGTCCGGCAGGCCTCCGTCTCCCCTCTGGCTCCTCCTCCACCTCCACGCATGAAGCCCCAGCCCCCCCACCAGCTGTCTGTGAGCTCCACGGCCACCTCCACCCCGCCCAAAGCCCGCCCCCAGAGCGGCAACCTCCTGCAGTCCCCCGAATCCAGTTTTGGGGCGCGCCCGCAGCCCAGACAGCAGCTGTCTGTGAAGGACAGTCCAGCCCCCGGGCTCCCCCACCAGCCCAGCGTGGCGGCTGAGACTCCCACCCAGGAGGGGGCGACAGAGAGCACGGACACGCCGAAGAAGAACCAGACGGCCAAGTCTCCCCAGCAGCAAACCCAGCAGCAGCAGCACCTGCTCAAGCCCACCAACGCAAAGCCGGTGAGGGCCTGGGGGAAACAACTGGTGCCGCTATTACATACAGTTATGAGAACAACAATTTATGTGGCATTTGTGTTGCTAGTATTATTTCCCAAGCCAGTGGTCATTTCCTAGGGAGAGGAAAATGAATATTTTTACAGCACTGTTGTTTTATAACTATAGCAATTGAAATGGAAAATATACTGCCATTATATCTGCTTGAGTGAGAGTGTGTGTGTGTGCGTGCATGTGTGTGTGTGTGTATGTATGTGTGTGTGTTTTCTGTTTGTTCTCCAGGGCACTAAATCGCCATCCACGCTGACCCCCTCCAGCGCTGCATCTGAGCGCACGGTGGCGTGGGTGTCCAACATGCCACACCTCTCGGCTGACATAGAGAGCCTGCGCGTGGACCGAGAGGAGTTCAAGCTCAAGGAGCACTCTAAGAGTATGGATGAATCACGCCTGGAAAGGGTCAGTACTGGAGGACTCTCTGTTGGATGAGCTTAATTATGGAATGAATGTCCTTTGGAAATTACATGTGAAAGCAGATCCAGGTGTCCGTGATGGCTATTGTACTTGAAAGTTGCATTAGGTACTTTCTAATCTTGTAGTTGCCGATCTGCTGTCATGGCAGATTCGTTCTTCAGAAAACATTTTTGCAGACAAGCACTTTTGATACTCCTCAACACCTTAGGGGATTACATTTAAAACCAGACCATCCTGTCTGTCACATGTGACAACAAAGAGAAGTTAAAAGTCTATATTGGTACTTTATGACCTTGTACTACAGTTTAGTTGTACTAAACTATGTATTAAAAGTCTTCCAGTTGTGACTATTCACATATTTTTTGTTGTTGTATATTTCCCACAGTGGCATCATCTGGGTTTTGTACGTCTAGGAAAACATTTAATTTCTTGGTATATCACTCAATATGCTGGCTATTTATGAGTTTAGTGTGGCTTTTTTCTGTCAGTCAAAAATGTGTCCTCCCTCCCTCCCTTCTCCCGCCGTGTCCATCCGTGTGTACAGGTGCGCGAGTACGAGGAGGAGATCCACTCGCTGAAGGAGCGTCTGATGATGTCCCACCGCAAGCTGGAGGAGTACGAGCGCCGGCTGCAGTCGCAGGAGAATCAGACCAGCAAGATCCTGCAGCAGTACCAGACCCGCCTGGACGACAGCGAGAGGAAGCTCCGGCAGCAGCAGATGGAGAAGGACTCGCAGATCAAAGGCATCATCAACAGGTAACTACACAACCACGCAAAATACAGTAGTATGGAGAGACACAAAGGCATCATCAACAGGTAAACTACACAACCACGCAAATTACAGTAGTATGGAGAGACACAAAGGCATCATCAACAGGTAAACTACACAACCACGCAAAATACAGTAGTATGGAGAGACACAAAGCCATCATCTACAGGTAACTGCACAACCACGTAAAATACAGTAGTACCGGTATTTAGAGACACAAAGGCATCATTAACAGGTAATGTGTTACCACGTAAAATACAGTAGTATGGAGAGACACAAAGGCATCATCAACAGGTAATGTGTTACCATGCAAAATACAGTAGTATGGGAGAGACACAAAGGCATCATCAACAGGTACTGCACAACAATGCAAAATACAGTAGTATGGAGAGACACAAATGCATCATTAACAGGTACTATGCTACCATGTAAAATCATTAACAGCTACTGTGCTACCATGTAATGTTATTAACAGGTACCGCACAGCATGTAATATTGTTAACAGGTACTGCACACTGTGTAACACCATTAACAAGTGCTGTGCTACCATGTAGAATATACTGTAGCTGTATAGAGAGACACAAATTAATGACACATTAACAGTTACGGTACATCATGTAAAATACAGCAGAGTAGAAAGACACAACTAGATCAAATTTGAGTTATTAGGAAAGCACCAGAGATTTAGAAAGGGAGCTACATATGCTGTGTGCCTGAGGCACTGTTCAAATAATAGCAAATAACATAGCAAATAACAAATTTGGATTGGTGACTAGAAAGTGACAGGCCAAATGTAAGACATGACTGGCTTGCACAAAGACCATATTATGTAAGATTTTGTTTTTGGTGCTCAGTTTCTTTTTCTGAAAAGGATTCTCTTAAACAATGTTTTCCTTTTTTTTATTCTGCCCCCAATTCAGAAAACTGCACACACCAAAAGCAAAACACATAATTTGCAAAATCTCTGCATTTAAAACCTAATAGTTTTTTTAGACAGCCTAGAGAGTGCATCTTTTGCATATTAAGCGCCACAAAGTATAACACCCTAAAACACTTGTTTAAAAAATAATTACAGTGAAGTGGAGTGCTTTCTATGAGGACAAATTACTAGTACCGCATGTTAGATTGTAGTAGGTGCAGTGCTTTGTAAAAAAAAAAAAAAAAGTGGTTAATAAAACTGAGAGCTGAGGCAAAGGCTGGGAATAAATCAGCTCCACTATGGGCCACTATGTAACATTTTGGGCCATATTAAAGAATATAACATTGGTCCTCTCATTTACTCTAAGGTTGGTCGTTATATTCTGTAAGTCCCCCCTTGTCAGTGCAGACCCCTTTGAAATCCTTCTCACCCATCCCCCAACCTCACAGCTCTCCCCCTCTTCAGCTTTAGTGTGAAAGGGTGAGTGACTGTCTGAGTGACAGGTTTCAGAAATCGTGTCACACATGAAAATGTTGTGTGTAAGCAGTTTAAAAAAAAATCAAGTTTAAAAAAAAAAAAACATGAGTGCGTGGTTCTCTCTCTCGTGCTCTCTGATGCTAAATCTCGTGGTGACAAACTGTCAAACAGGAGCTTGTTTTCCACAGCTCTTCAGTAGCACTTGCAATGGCAGGTGCTCCATCATTACTTGCCATGGTTGTCAGGACAGGGGATGTGTGGGAGGGAGAAGCCGTGTGTGGGTACTACTTTGTGGCTCTCTGTGAGTGTGACAGACCATGAGTAGATGTATCTGCTTATGCAGCAGAAAGGCTTTGCCTGTGCAAATTTGTTGTTACGAGCTGCTCGACTGTGTTTTTAAGGGGTCGAGATGAGTTGAGGTAAGTAAGTCTCCCTGTTAGAAAAGTTGATGGCCTTGTGTGTGTGTGTGTGTGTGTGTTTGCCGAACTGTTAAATTATCTGACTGTGTTGTGCTCTCCCATGGTCAGGTTAATTGCAATCAGTGTGAGTTTGGTTGTGTGTGTGTGCGCCTGTTTGTGGGAGAGAGAGAGAGAGAGAGAGAGGTAGACAGACAGACAGACAGACAGACAGACAGACAGCGGGAGAGAGAGAGACAGAGAGAGAGAGAGATTGTGTTTGCATGTGTGTGTAACATAATATTCTCTCTCTCTTTCTCTCTCTTTCTCTCTCTCTCTCTGTCTCTCTCTCTCTCTCTCTTTGTCTCTCTCTCTCTGTCTCTCTCTGTCTCTCTCTCTCTCTCTGTCTCTGTCTCTGTCTCTCTCTACTTCTTTCTCTCTCTCTGTCTCTCTCTATCCTCCCTTCTTGTTGTCAGGTTAATGGCGGTGGAAGATGAGTTGCGGAGTGGTGCCATGCCCGAGGTAAAGACTCGCCTATTCCCTGAGCAGGTGCGTGGCCCCTCCCCCACCAGCCTGCACTCTCACCCCAGGGGGCTAAGCGTTCAGTGACTTCTACCGCGTCTTTGCCAAAGTTGTCTTTGTTACATAAGAAACACGCCTTTGGTTTCCAGCGGAGACTCATCTCGAAGGTTCAGTCCTCTCCATGACAGCAAATAGCAATTAGGCAGTGAAATTAATTTAGACACCAGAAAAAAAAGAAAAAAAAAATGGTGGGAAATATGTGCGGGTTCTGCCTTGCCAAGTGTAATGCAGAGTGCTTGACGATGTCTCTGCCGTTTACACGTTAAATGATGAAATTAGAGTGTCCCTGTCGCTGATGTTTAATCATACGTTGAAGCGTAGTGGTTTTTTAGTGCAATTTGTAGTCATTGCATTGTGTGATGGGCATAGTTATTACAATAATATTATGGAAGCTATGTAGCATATTTTCAGCTCCCAGAACAAGAAGCTGTTTTTTATCATTTAGGGAGTCAGTCAGCAGGATGAAATACAGTCTTCATAATTAGGTCGTTATTAATGCATGATCAACTGTCACTGTGAATTGTTGTGCCACCATGTTTATATGGTAGCCCTGAAAGGACAAACAACAACAGTGGCTCTAGAGGTTGTGTTTGGCATTTTTATGGCCCCTCGTAAACTTGGGCTATTTATGTTCAGTAGCAAGTGGGGCAGATTGAGAAAATGCAAAAAGATAGCTACAAATTTATCTACAAATTATGTTGTGTTATTAGACACAGTCTATCACTACCCGGAATAAACTAGTCATATGTATTTCTTTTCTTTCTCTGTGAATGGTGCTACAATAAAAATCCAGACAGCCAGTCTATGCAAAAAAAAAGGACAGCAAGTTACAGGGCTTAATACAGAAGTGCAAAAAAAAGACATCCTGCAGGCTTGCTGATGAGAGCTAATGTGGGGTCTTCTCTATGACGTGAGCAACAGCGAGTCATTGACTGGCATGCGCGAGCCACCGCAGGTGTGGAGCAGGTGTATCACTTTCTGCTGCCAATCACACGGCAAAGTGGGTCACATCATGATTCATTGGGTTTGCAAGGCATGTTAGATTTTAAAATAGGATGCCCTATTCAATTCAAGAAGAACTCTGCAGTATTCTGTGAGGAGCCATGTATGTCAGTTTTAATGATCCTGGTTGCAGTCATGAAGGTTTGCTCAACTATCTACCAAAAAAAAATGCTATTTCATTGAAAAAAAGCAACTGACCTGTTTACAATTAGAGAAACTGTATTTGTTGAGTAAATCCAAAGAACCAGGATTCTTTAAAAGCAACTGTAGGGAGATTAATTTACTAATTAATTTAATTAATACATATTTTTAGTGTGTATTAAACTGAATTTATGCACATTTATGCTGCTTATATGTTTATGCAATATAAGACATGTACAGCAGAAATACACACATTCAGCTGTCTTTCCCTACTTGACAAGAAGTAGCATTGAAGAAATGACAGGGGTTTCATCTTGCTACTTTGTCATTTTACATAGGTGACCCATATTTTTGGACCCCTACTGAAAACTCAAATTAATTATTTGTGTACATTACACTGTTGTCATTTCATAACATGATTTTATTGATTCTTTTCTTTAATGTTTACCCTGTTTCTTCTCTGTTGGCAATATTATCTGAGTGTGACAGTTTTAAATATGGCAGTGCATTCTCAGTCCTCAAACACAACTGTTTCCCTAACAGTTCCAATCCAATGGTTCGTGATTCACTCCTACGCCTTATGTAGAACAAAATCCAGAATCAAAAGCATATCACATTTTAAAGCAGGTTGGTCCGATACAGGGGCAGTATTTTTTTGTAAAATACCCACAATGTTTCAGGAGTGAGAATGCACTGAAACCTGTTCATAACATCGTTTATTTTTGGGACTCGTTATTGTGATGCCTCTAGTAGTTCTGTCATGACTCCATGCCATGCAACATTTTCTAAATGGATCAGTCTTGTCCGTAATATTTTTAAGTGTAATTCCGTGACGATCGCACCATCTCAATTTGTGCCAAGATTTTGATTGGAGTCCCACCAGACTGAATAGAGTTAATTTATTAGAACACATTTCTCTTAAAAACCTCAGCCTTTCTCTAGTGTGTGCACTGTCTGTGCCTCATGTATGCATTGCACACTTTCATGTGCTGTGCTAACCAAAAGCTGTTACCATGGTTGCAAGAAACCTCTTTGCTGGAAGGGAATGCATTAGTACTTTTGGTATGGACGAAAGGACTAATGCACTGACCATGCATCTATCAGTTGTCATTTGGTGCCAGTGGCAAATAAGACTTTAAAGCCATTTTTTCACTATTATTTTGTACATTTTGTGTACAAGTCAGGCTCTTTGCCATTACACATCACAAACAATGTGCACCCCATGAAAAGGAAGTCATATTTGCATGAACATGAATGTGTACGTCAACCCACCCTCACATTTGAGTCTTTTTTTCCTCTTCTTTCTTTGTGTCACCAAGAAGATCAAAGCAAGATTGCAAAAGACAACATCAGCTAGCTTACCACTAAACATGCTAAACCTGCAAAAAAAATCGCTGACTCACTGCTCGTCAGTGTATGCATTGGTTCATCACCATGCTGTATGTTTATCATATTATCCTTAACATATTAAGGTTTCTTGTGGTAGACAATGGAAGATAGTGGTTAATTCAAGCTCCTGGAGTTTGAAGACAGCAAGTTGTGCTGTTTCATTATCACAGGCAGACAGCTTTCCCTTCCCTCTCATCTCGACGCAGTCCTCACGTCTTTCGTCTTTACCTCATTTCTCTCCTTACGAGCAGTGCTCAGTCCACTGTTCAGTAATGGTCTTTTTTTCTCTCTCTTTCTCTCTCTCTTTTCTTCAACCTTTTCCCTTTTTCTCACCTCCCCTTTTTCTACATCCTCACTATTTCTCTTCTCTGTTCTTTTTTCATTCATCCCCTTTTGCCTCTCATTCCCGCTCTCTCTTCCTCTCTGCTCAACCCCTCTCAAAACACCACCTCACATCCCCCCACTCCATCCCACCCCCCTCCTCAGGAAGAGCAGTACTCCTCTCTGGGCTCTGTGGACCCCTGCCACGTGCCAGGGGGCACCCCAGGGTCGGGACCTTCCTCCCTGGGCACGTCCTCTGCAGGGTCCCCCTGGAACAGCGCCCTCCCCCCACTGCCTCCCCGCCTGCTTATCAGCCACAATGGCGGCCTACCCTCGGCAGGTATCGCCATGACAGCGGGGCGCACAGCGACCTGGAGCACAGACAGAGCGCCAGGCTTCCCGGGGGGGCGGGTGGCCTAAAGAACGAAAGCTCAACCACAGTGCCCCCTAGCAGTGCCATGTAGAATTTCACCCTGAGGCTGAAGACTCCACATATATACTCTCTATAACAACACCCACTTGGCAAACACACATATACACCTACACACCTATACATACATACATGCATACATACATACATACATACATACATACATACATACATACATACATACATACATACATACAGTACACACATACATACATATACATACTTACACATCTATACATCAATACATACGTATTTACATTCATGTACATACAGATGCTAACCCGCAAATTCGGTGGATGTTTTAGAGCTTCATAAACACACGTGACATTGAGTTATTATACAAACCCTTCACACACGTACACAACAAACACAGAATCACATGCACACACATACAGTAAAGTAAACAGAGAGCAAAAGAGCAAATGCCTATTCGTATATATATGCCTACAGTACATACACTGACAAGCACCTTTACCCTAATTACCTTCATACATAGAAAATAAATATTTGTAACCTGTAGGGTATCACAACCAGTAGAGTAAACAGGAAAAAACCCAGAACCACCGCTCAGTATCACAGTAATATTTTAACTGACTTTTTTTCAGATAAAAGCAAATATGACTACAGTTTATATTTTTAAATGGACTGCCTAGCCTCAGTACTTTGCTTGTCTCAAAGTTCAAAGGGAAATGTTGCATGGCTGAATGGTATATGACAGCACATCTAATGAGGATATGAGAGATTTGGAGGGCATCACCTTTGAAATTGCAGAACATAATTTACCATCAAGAAAGTGATTCTGTAAATTCCTTAAGCCAAAAAAAAAAGATCGCATGCATGTACAGGCATTTTGTGAGCATGCCCAAGCTTGTTGTGTGTGTGCGTTTGTGAAGGGTCCGTTTGTTCAACTGTGCAAAAATTGGGTTGCATAAATTGTGCGTTAACGAGGTTTTCACGTATCTTAAGTCCTTTTTTTTTGACACCGTGTTGAATTGAGGCCATGTCATCCTACCATGTCATGACGGTGTTTGAACCTCACTGATGAACTATTCCAGAATGCCTTCTCTGGAGCTACAGTCAGGAACATTACAGTGTTTCACAAAGTTTCATCACACAGGCTGAGATTAATAATGGAGGAAAATGTAAAAAATTATGAATGGACTTTAACTGCCTTGATGCTCCACAGAAAGGAACTGCTGAAAAGCTCACGATGTACATTATTTCCCTTTTGCAGAATGACCTCAATGGACTGCAGTGGTTTAAAAGCTGAATGCAAACGGACAGACATTCCCATTCGATCGGATTTAGACGCCTTGCATGGAGCTTCAGTAAAAATCTAGTTCTACTTATGCTACAGCCAAAAGGCCCTGGAAAATGATACACACACTACACACACATGCACACACACACACATGTGCACACACACACACACACTCACACTCATACACACTTAATACAGTGACACAAGCCACAAATAATCCCTGTATCCCTACAAACACTCAGACAATCACTCTAAGGCCATACTTTAATATGATTGGCTGTTGTCGTGAGAGGAGGAGACATTCCGTTACTGCAGGGCAGCTGAGTCAGTGATCTCTGTTGGGGGGGCGTGGAGTGGACCTCCACACTCTCATTCATGACCATCGGCCAACTCATGAAAAGGTTGAGTCGATGACTGCACTGTCCAAGGGAAAAACCTTACAAGAAGCAAAGCCATCAGTGGACTCAGTATGGGGCATTTCTTTTCTCTCACACACATTGCATACATACACACACAGCCCATCTCTCAAACACAGATATATAATCATACATACAAAGTCAAGCTGGAGCATACACACATTGACAGGAATGTTTGAACAACTGTCTTAAACATGAACATGTACAGCTCTCTCTCTCTCTCTGTCTCTCTCTCTCACTCTCTCGTCATCTCTCTTCTATCTATCTATCAATCCATAATGGTCATAGGATCTTGAGCTTCTACCCTGACAATCAGCTTTTTGGTAGTTTAGTCTAGATTAGTAACTAATACTATTACAGGAATTCTTAAAAATATATATCTTAAATGCCATATTCTCATACTGAATGAAGCAATCTGTATAGAGAAAGGGAAACTAATTCTAAGATTTTTTTTTGGATTGTCATGGAAAGCACATACACAACTCAATGTGTTTCTAGATTTTAGAGTCATTAGCACAGCTGATGACAGTAGATGGACCATGTGACAGATCATCAGTGAAACACTTTTTAATTAAAACATATGTAATGCATGCCAATATATCTAACATGAAATGTGTTTACATGAGATGAGGGTATGAGTAAATCCAAAGTATTCTCAAGTTTAAGACAGGCCTCTACATTGACTTTTTGAAAGAGTAATTTTGAACATATTGTCAATTTAAGAACATAGGTTAATCTCAATCTGATACTTGACAGTCTAACTATGATTGCCAAAGAAGACATTACAGTAATCATGTAAAATAAAAACATCGAAACCCATTTTTATTAATGACAAAACTTTGCCATGCACATGTAGACTCACACAAATCCAGGATTACTAAAGAAAAGCCTAATGCAGATAAGAATCAATGTGGCGATGCACGTGTGAGAGGAACACAAAACAAAGGAGGCAAAAGCACAACTTCCTCACTGACGTCTTGTTCTACGTGAGTGCCTGACTTACCCGTGAAGCACAAAGACTAAAGCAGCTCAGGCCCACAGACTTTAGCTGCCGCTACCACACTGCTACATCTCTACATCTCCCTTCTCCGCAACCACAACGCCGTCTCGGAGCTTTGTTGTCAGCACTGTATAGCTTGGCGACCTAATGATGGAGCCGTGTTTGTGTGTGTGTGTGTGTGTGTGTGTGTGTGCACGGTTGTGTGTGTGTTTTTGAGGAGTTTTAGGCCATGCCTTATCTGAGCAGCAGCCTATTCATCTTAGCTGTGATTTGAGTTAAAAACTATTTAGTTGAAGAACTGCATCTGCTGGATTTGAGCACTTTTTCAACATGGAGAACTGAAGTGTGACCCCCCAGCTTGCCAAATAAGGACATATGGAAGACACTTATTCCTTCTTTAAAATGTTTTTTTTTTTACCAGGTGGATTTTTTTTAACAAGGCAGGCTTGGGATTGTTTCATTCTACAGACCTTCAAGCAGTTTGCTGCAATAACCAGAACTGTTGTTATCCACCTATCTTTCTTTCTTTTTTTTCTTTTTTGACCTTGCTGGGACTGAGCGAGACATTCCCCGGTTGTTTTCTGTCATCTAACTTTCATTTCAGTTCTGTGTGTTTGGAGTTGAGGTCAGAACAGACCTTGGCCAGAGCATTTGACTCTCCTGTGCAAAACCACATCTTTCGGAGTGCATCAAACCAACCGAGAAGGTCCTCTACACTTGCTACATCTAGGTCTACATTTGTACATAGTTTTCATTTCCCATTATATTTACCTGTTTGTTTTTATTTTTCTGTCAGTGTTGGTGTGTGTGAGTGTGCGGCTATGTGTGTGTGTGTGTGTTTGTGTGTGTGTGTGTGTGTGTGTGTGTGTGTGTGTGTGTGTGTGTGTGTACGTGCCTTTGTTATTGTATGGGAACACAGTATTTTGTACAATGAATGAATATCCTTTTATGGAAAGAGGACTTCTACACCAATATATGATATATGTAAGAAGAATGCATCAATACCCTGAGTACTTTGGATGATTTTATACTATGTACTTCCACATAAGTGTCTGCCTATTGGCCAGTCTCGATGAAGTCCCTAGTTAGCTGAAATGCTTTTGTATCATTATACATCACAATAGGAAGTTCACAACATAGAGATATGAATTCCTGTGTAAACAATGTACATCTATTATCTTTTTAACCCAAAGGTTATCCTTATCTGCATGTTCGAATGTACAACCATGACAGCACCTCTGCATTTACACATCCCATTTATGTGCACCTATTCAGTCTACAATAGCTCACACCTCCCTTCCTCAGTCTCTCTCTGTTTCTATCTCTCTCTCTCTGTTTCTATCTCTCTCTCTCTCTCTCTCTCTGTCTCTCTCTCCCTCCCTCTCTTCCTCCATTGCCAGCATGCAAAGCTGCTCTCTCACAAATCTGCCTCTTCATATGAAAATTTTCACTTGGCATCAACAAAGATGAACTTTTGTATCACAATACCATACAATGCACCGTACAATAACAAGTGCCATCATGACTGTCAATGTCAGCACAGCACCAGTAAAGCAAGTGGGCAAAGTGGTATCAGTGCATTATATGTACGCTTTTATTTATACTTCCGTATTTGTTGGTTGTACAAAGGGCCGTGTAGGATTTTGTGGGCTGCTTTTGTGTTATTGCTTTATGTGGAGAAGCTTTTTGAGAGCTCGTACTCCCTTTTCCCCCAGAGGTTGAGATCCCAGATTCGGAAAATTAAAAAAATAACCTGTCATGTATTCTTCTGCCTGTGCACTCAACACAGGTGATTAATTAAACTAATTAGCTGATCTTCCTGTCTGATGGTTTCTGTGCGTATAATACAACCAGCTGGTTCAGAAACCATGGTTGGATCAAATATGTGCTAGGGTTTTTTACTCTCTCCTGTGGCTGGTGGATGTAGTGAGACATAGCCTAGAACACAGGCAGCCTGTCACACCATCATAATTAGCCTCTACCGCTGCTACCCCCTTAGTGTGAGTAAGCTGGCTGGAAACACTGCTGGAATACAAGCATATAACTGCACAGGAGTGTGAAGGAAAAGGGGTTGATTGATTAGAAATAGCATTTTCACAAACAAGCTCTACATACTAAAATTAGACACAAATTAAATCACTCTGCTAGTCAGCATGATTAATATTACCATACGATGGTATGGCCTTATATGAGCTATAGTGCTAGATGAATGAATATGTGAAGATGTTTAGAATATAGCAGTCACACTTTATTTGGAGGGTCCTATAGACTGTCTGCAGATGCTGAGACTATAACTGAACCATTGAGACTCATGTATAGTCTGGTTAAAGTTAGGATTATGTGGTTGGTTTTGATTAAGGTGATAACAAAATGAAACTGAATTACAACAAAACATCTGTAATGGTCCAATGTGTAGTAGACTGTTCAAATAAAGTGTTGTCAACATAGCATTTTCATAAAGCAGACATAAAACACAGAAATGCGATAGAATGGAAATGACAGTGCGAATCCGCATGGATGATATGGCCTTATATGAATTACAGTGTGTAGAGTAGAATGATAGTACACATATAGTGTAAGGCCTCAATGACAATTTAACATTTGAAAAAAACTGTAAATAGTTGTTTAAACAAAGAACAGAAATATTGTCAATCCCAACAAAAAAAATCAGCAGTTCATAATCAGCCAGACCTGATAACATATACTCAAAACAATTTGTTATGATTTGCTTTTCATCATTTGCTATATATTTATGCATATAAATGGTTGGTTGAAGGGTGATTGCAAAATTTGTTTATATATGTACCTATATAGTTCTTTCATTGCGTCTAGCGCTATGTATTATAATTCTAGGTGTTCTATGAAGTCGATAATTTAACTTAAAATTAGATGGTTTCTTCTTCTTTTTTTTTTTTACCTGACTGAGTATGGCTTTCCATAAAGCACCAGAGCTGTTCCTGGATCAGTGGTTAACTGTGCTACCTGCTCTCATTGGCTCTCTTCTTCTATCCTAAGATGGGTGGTTCAGGGTGGTGCAGTAATGTTAGGCCCCTTCTCTGCCCTGTACAGTGGGGGCATGAGTGGCGCCTGAGTGGCCTGCCCTCGTACCCACTGTCCCACTTAATGCCCAGGGACCTAACTCTTCAATCAGCCATGACTAAGCCATAAACATGTTGCTCTGTCCCTCTCAAGTGTCTTATGAATATGGTGTGTATATATATATTTAAAAACAACATACATATATGTATATACCTTTATGTGAGAGATTGAGTATTATATAAATAATGTCGATGAGCTTATTATAATAAAGATTTACTTTAAATGTTTATCATAATTGTAATAAAATATTTACCTACATATATACACATTACAATGATATTGATTTGATTGATTATTTGATGGTTGATTATGTATTGATTTTTTTTTTCTTCTTTCTTTGTGAACATGGAGAAATGTACATTTACTGAGGTCCATGTTCTAAAAATGTAAATAAACTGATTCAATCATCTATGGGAATTCTGCTGTGTGGACAATACTTGTTAATGAATTTATGGAAAATTTGTTGGGTTGGTTGCTTGTCCATTTTGTTATAAACATGTTGACATTTCCAACTTTTTAAATTTTAAGATTACTCACAATGTGGGGTGCCCTTTTGTAATATCAAATTAGCATATTGAAGCTGATTGCCGGGGGGAAACATTAAATCATCAACAGTTCAGTTTTACAGGAAAAGAAAAACATTTGGAGTGAATATACAATGGTATGCAAACCTAAAACTATGATTAATTCTTTACCTTATCATGCATTGGGTAATTTTGACATACTGTATAGTTTTCAAATCAGTTTGCAAAGACATGGCACCTGCATTGATGTGGAAAGCTCGAAAAATAAAATGTGAGTAACTGATTAAGATTGCTTTCTTTATGCAGTGCCAGCTAAAATCTGCTGATATGCACAAGATAAATCTGAGTATATCCACAAGGCTAAGTCTCAATCTGGCCCCCTCTCCTCTTGGCCCCCAGTCAGGGTCGAGTCACCAGGAAATGATGTCGCTGCATTAATCTGCCCTGGAGGAGGAGGGTAGAGGAGCCAAGAGTGGATGAGACAAGAGCGATAGAGGAGAAAAATGAAACTATTTTACAAGAAGAGTTTTTTTTCTCCACTGAGGAAAGTGAGTTACACTCTACCCGAACTTTCCATGATTTAAAAGGCATTGTCATACCATTATTAGCCTTGACATCATAAATACAGATCCACTAGTTTATTGTAATTATTCCACTAATAGTACTAAATGCAGCATTCAGATTAGTGCAGCATTCAGATTAGGGTACAGTATACATTTATTTTAATGACAGTTACCTGATAAAGGCTAAACTATTATTCCATATAGCTTGTTTTCCATAATTGTGAATATTGATATAAAATTATATTAATAGTGTCCCAAAGAGCCACGTCATTGCAGGGCCGATAGCATTGGTCCTTAGCATAACATCGCCACCAAAAGTACCATTAATACAAATTTAAGGCCAGTGTCAGAAACAAACTTTATGTGAATGAATGGTCACATGCATTAACAGAGCCGTCCAGACTGATAATCTGTCCATTTGATATGTATGTTTGTGATTTAGTAGTTAAGCCTCCTCTTAAAGGAGAAGGGTGTTCTTTCCTACCACAGCTCCATTATCAAAAGAGGATTTGGTTAAAAGCTTGGCAGTGATAATGCATAGCCAACGCAATCACAGAATGTAAAGTTCATCCTTACATAGCGACCGGAATCTGGTCCGGAAACAGGCCTGGCCGCCGGATCAGAATCAAAACGGCATCCGGATCGCTTCCAGAATCATCCTGAACATCACGAGTGTGCACATGTGCACTGATGGTTCTTCTCTGTGACACAGATAAGGTAATCGGTCCATTTTAATTTAGAAGGTTTATTTTTAGTTTTGTTTCCCAATTTCCCAATTGCTATTTTTATCTTTTGAAATATGTATTTCATCAATATGGACATGGAAAATACAAAATGTAATTGGTTGCAAGACCTTAAACCAGGGGTGATCACAGAGATGGCCTTCACAATGGTCTGCTCAACACAGCATTAAACCTTAACTCTTTATTTTCATATTTTTAAAAAAAGCAATACAAAAATGAACAAGACATTTGGATACATACAGTCAGTCATTAATAAAACAACATTTTTATTGTGCATTTATTGCTCTTTTGAATGACTTAAAACATCAAATCAACTTATCACTTATGCTTATAAAAAAACTGAACAGTATCACATTTGCATTGCATAAAGTTATTTTATACCATCTTACTCTGCATGTAAGGTGTCATGAAAAACAATGTGATCTTAAAGCATACAAGCTTTACCCTGTATCCAACAAAGCATTAACTGTGTGCTGATACATTCTTTAGCTATAACATTAACAAACATGCTGTTACATACTGCCTTTTACAATTTACCTGGCAATTGCAAAATAATATGTACTGTGATATGCTACCATCATATCATTGGCTTTGTATTGCTGTTGAAGAAAGTCTATTTTTTTTTATTTAGCACTGTGTTGTCCTGTATAAGTCTTCGGTGGGTACAAACCCGACAACCTATATCCAAAAACTCAAAAAAGCAAAAAAGTACTTTTCTAAAGTACACAGGACCTTGTATTACAATCGCAACTGCAAGTGTAACTGCAAATAAAGTGACATCAAAGCCACTGTTACTTCTTCCTAGGGAGTAGTGTGGTCAGTGCTTGCCAGTTGGTATTATTGTTGTGTAGATCATATCATATCAGATATCATTTAATCAGGACGGGGTTTGGCTTTGCAACATAATACTTTCCAGAATACAGAAATACAGCAGTACAGCCTCTCTCAATGACGCACACACACACACACACACACACACACACACACACACACACACACACACACACACACATGCACACACACACACATTTCAGAGAGATGAGCTCATAAAGGCTTTTGAAGACTTGTGATTAAATCTCCCCCAGCATGATCAGAATGCCTGTCAGGGCCCCAATGACAAAGGACAATAGAGGTTATGGGATTTGTTTAGCGCAATGAGATCGACACCACTGGAGCACAAGGGGGCAGATCTAAGAGGAAATCTCCCCATAGAGTAGCAGCATTGATTCAGTGCCAGTTAATTTGCCCCGGCCCTCAGAGCAGAGCAGGGCAGGACAGCCTCTGCAGCCTGTAATTAAATCATTTTTGCTTTGCATGCTGGCTGGTTAGAAATGAGTGCATATCTTCAGAAATACTTTACAGTTGTTGTATGTACTTTGGTGATACCGTTGTGCAGCCATTGTTAATGATTGTGGAGGTGAAAGTGCATTGTTAGTGGTTGTTGAGAGATCCTGCAAATGGGAATTAGGGAACAGGGCATGCAATAAAAGATACGGTATGTCTGTGGTTAGTGTTGAAAAGAGAACCGTAAACGTGCAGAACAGGGTGTAATATTGCAGAATTAGGTGTGCTTACACATCACCAGCAGTACAAAAGCAAATGTTCTCTGTTTTTGATACAGGTTTTATAATGCTTAATGATTATAATGAAAGGTGCAAGAGCACCCATAATATCACTGGATATCAGTGTGCAATAAATCCATTGCACAAAAAAATAAATCCAATGTTCATTCATATCGCTGCTGATGTCCACAAGCGTAGGAATCCAGTGTTTCCCACTCCTTCAACGTGACTGGAAATGGAACAAAAATAACATAATTCTTTTCCGGTTGAGCCTATTCAGTCACAACAAACCCTGTACACGTGGCTTCATTCAGAAAAACGTGAATGACACTTTTAGTCCCGCTTTAGCATTGCCATTCGCATGTACACACTCCGGGATCTAAATCCGTACTTTAATCTGGTCTCTCAGCGGCTGTGGAAGTGCACGTCTGCACAATAAAACTCACAGGGCAAAACAAAGAGATACTAAACCCCCTCCAATGGTTAGACAGTGGCACAGTTGTTCTCCAATCAGAATTCTTGGCTGCCAGGATCACATGACTGCCAAAGTATTTATTATCTCCCCCACCATAATCAGAGGCAAAAGAGTTTTTTTTCAAACAACTCAGATACAGTTTTTTCTTTACATTTTGGTGGCCATATGTAGACTCCTCCAGCTTAATTCATGGTTACATTAACCAATGTGGGCAATCCTAAGCTTATAAGTCCTGCCATGAATGAATATCACAGCCCACTGTGGTCTTTAAACACTGTGTGGGAACCAGCCACCAGTGTAATGCCACAGACTGACCCCTTTTGTGTGCCTAATCTAATCTATGTCCAATTATAGTCATCCTTCTCTCAGAAGAACAACTGGCAAACTTGAAGTTGCAGAACTATTCCCATCTTCATAGGCATACCCAGTTTATACAGTATAATTAACTTTTTGTTATTTGTTAATTATATTATATTATATTATATTATATTATATTATATTACTTTGTAGGTATACCTGACACTAGAAGTGTCGGTATAAAGTAGAAATAAAGTTGCCCTCTGATGCAACAGGGGTGTGTTTTAAAAAAATAAAAAAACTATCCATATCCCCTTAGATGAGCTTCATGGTAAACTTGCTGGGTTCTGTATGGTGGCCGCCGCCACCACTGCCACCGGCAGAGCGGGGAACAAAGTCTATTGTGGCCGTGTGCTTGATCTGCCCTTTGCTTTGGCTCCAGAGGAAAATGAACACGAAACAGATGGCCACAGAGCCAAGGAACGCCAGGAAGCCCATAGTCACGGCAATGACCAGTGTCTTTACGTCGAAGGGGTACGGTTTCGTCTGCTGCGACGAACCATTGACAGCAGTTGGTCCAGTCACGAGGTTCCACCCATCTAGGAAGTAGGAGGCAGAGCGGTTGCGACCTGATGATGGTAAGCCACGGACACGTAAGCTCACAGGAAATGTGTCATTTCCTGCTGCGTTGGATGCTATGCACAGGTAGGTGCCAGTGTCGTGCACCTGGGCGTAGCGTACCTCTAGAGAACCATCTGGAAGAATTCGTATTCTACCATTTGGAGACAGCTTAGTGCGCTTTGGGCCAAGCCATAAAATGGAGGGGATGGGGTCTCCATTAGCCTTGCACACCAGTGGCACGGTGTGTCCCTCCTCCACACGGACCTCCTGTGGTCTGCGGCTAATGATCCGAGGGCGCCGGCAAGTAAACAGACCAGGCATCTCTGACTCAGTGAAGTCCTGAAATGCCCTACCTTGTACTTGTAACGGGGTATTGCAGGTGGGGGGTCTGCTGTCAAAGTCCAATCGCAGTCTGCGACGCATCACCCACAGCAGACGACAGTCGCATGCCAGTGGGTTATCGTCTAGTCTTAAGACCTCAAGGTTACCCACCGAATGGAAAGACCCTTCCTCCAGAGTCATAAGTTCATTGGATGAGACGTTAAGGAGGCGGAGGTATGCTAGGCCGTGGAAAGCCTGCAACTCTACCTGGAGTAGACTTCCTCCAACCAGATGCAGCTCCTGCAGCCTCAGCAAGTCCCCCAGCAAGTTCCCCTGAATAGAGCTGATGGGGTTATAGGAAAGGTCAAGGTAGCGAAGGTAGACAAGGTGATGGAGCGGGGCATAGGGAAACGTGCTAAGATTACAGTGGCTAAGGGTCAGCGAGGTCAAGTTCAGGCCAAAAAGGCTGTTTCCTGCCAGAGACTCCAACCAGGGGCAGTGGGACACCACCAGTTCCCTCAGGCGACCCAGACGGCGAAAAGCATTGTTGGGCAGGGCGGTAATGCTCAACCGTTTCAGGCGCAGCCTGACCAGGCCCCCCAGCTGTGACAGTGCCTCTGTTGGGATAGTGGTGAGGTTGCTGCGGTCGATGTTGAGCTCCTGCAGGTCAGTCAGGCCCACGAAGGCCCTCTGGGAGATGAACACCAGGTCATTCTCACTCACCTCCATCCGCTGCAGGTGCGCCAGGTCACGGAAGGTGTAGTCCAGAAAGACAAGGAGCTCATTCTCGCTGATGTCCAACAGGCGCAGGTTGGAAAGCCCTGAGAAGGCCCCCACAGTGATGAGCTTCAGGTGGTTGCGGCACATCCGCAGGGTCAGCAAGTTCTGGAGCCCCAGGAAAGCCTCCACTTCGATTGTGGTCAGGATGTTGTCACTTAGGTCCAGTTCCCTCAGTTGACCCAATCCAGAGAACTGCCGGCGACCTAAAGCCTTCAAGCGGTTGTGCGAGAGGTCAAGGCGCTGAGAGTCTCCCGACACGCCCTGTGGCACGGACGAAAGGTAACGTCCCGAGCAGTTGGCCATCAGTACCTCGGAGTAGCACTCGCAGCGCTGGGGACAGGGCCACAAGGAGTCCGCTGTGGATGCTAGACTCACTGCCCACAGGAGAAGGCCTCTCCAGCTTACCGCCCACAAGAAAGCACCCTCCACACACATCTGGGGACCTGCCTGTTGGGTCAACATACAGTCATATTAGCACAGGGTTTTTAAAAGCTACATGCAAAAACATAAGTAGCAGTAATGTAAGATTACATTACACTTGGAGAGAAACAGTGAGCTAACTACAGGGACTTTCCCTTTGGAGCAACTAGGGGTTAACTGCCTTGCTCAGGGGCACAATGGGGGCAATCCCTGGAATTGGCTCACAACTATCATGTGTGCTGTTGACTTGTCCTGAACATCGACCACCAGACCACTACCACCCCAGATGCTCATCAGGGTCTTCAGGGAAAGTCTCATATTTATCCTCTCTTTTCTTCAAATTCCTACCATTTACTACCAACACCATTATTATTGCTGCTTCCAAGTAAAAACACCTTATGAAACTAGTGATTTGAGGGAAGTGATTTGTGCTGGAACTGGTGCAGAGACTCACTGGACACTGCATTAGAGCTGATTAATCCTGTGAAGCATTAGAAGTTCCCCACAAAGAGCACACCATTATCCCTCACATAGAGTGTCAACAGTCTGGATTACTACTTAGCACAATTGTTAGAGACAGACACAAATCCAGTGTCTGGGTGAGAAAAACAATAGTGGTGTCTTTATTTTCAGACAATGGACATCTCTATGCTTACCATTTTGTAGGCTTTCTTTTAAATATATTACATACATGTTTTATGTGGTATTGTATATTAGGATTAACACAATTAACAATGTATGATGTATGAGGCTAAAACCTTATCAGCAACATCAAACAGTAGAGTTTAAAGTATTCTTGAGATAACTACTGACTAAGAGTGAGGAGCGGTTGTGTAGCTGCAAAGGCAAGATATGAACTGAGGTAGCTTACCAACTGGCCGAGTGGCTGCAGCTTCTCATAACCAACAGTGTTTCACTATGGACTAGTCCCTCCTGACAAACCTATAAACATGTAAACGATATGTTAGCACATACAATCATAAAAATCTCCTCCTGTTTTAAATTATATCACTTTAATGTATTGAATAAACTGTATATATTTCAAGTATTTAAAATGTTTCATTTTATACCTCCCCCACATGGAAATACTGCTCATCAATACTACAAGGTAAACAAAGATATCAAAGTCTCTATATGTATGCTGGATGGCCTAAATCCCTGTCCCCATCCCACCCACACACCCATCCAATCCCCCGTCCCGTGGCTAAAGTAGCTCAAGTACCACAGTGACCCATGCTTCACACCTCTCATCTTGTCAACACAAACAGGTTTGGATGAAACCCTCTTGAGGGAGATTTGTTGTGTTTTATAAAGCCTTCCAGTCACTAAGCAGCTTTGACTCACACTCAATTTCGGAATATGATGTTTCATATAAGTGTTGGTGGCTTGCTGAGATGGCTTTTTTTTTTACCAAGAATCTTTCTTTATACAAAGCTGCAGGTTGTCTCCAGGCTACCCTAAAACTGAAATGCAGTAAGACATGTAAAAAAAGGTTGCAGTCACAGAAAGTATATCTTATTTGTCTGTCCTAAAAGTAATATTAAATCCTCTTTTAATAACTGTCTTGAAATGGCCCTTACAGGTTTGGACCCAACATTATGCCAACATATTTGAATTCAGTTAATTATCATAGATAATTATTTTTTAAGTACTCGATGAAAGTGTCAACACTGACAGACTGGACCCTGTCTTTTAAACAGAACATACCTTTTGTCTTACTGCTGACTCAGCTTTTCATATGTGTATATACAATAGTGTAGACTCCTCTTTTTCACTCATCCTCCCAAATCAAGCTGAACTTCATGGACCCGTTAGGGAATTCCCTGTCTTGCATATATGCCTATACAATAGCTCAGAATCCCCTCTGTCACTGATCTTCCTAAATCAAGCTGATATCACCCATTACAATGAATTCCCTGTTGCCATGAAATTCTCTCAGTATAGAAGTGAGAAGACCACATCTAGACAAGCAACAGACTAATCAGAAAAAAAAAAATCGGAGGGAGCTCTGCTCAGATATAGCTTGGGCCAAAATTAGCTCTGTCTGACTAACATGCAGCTGACTGCCATCAACTGCTGTGCCGCAGTCACACCTACAAACCCTGCCACAGCAGACCGGAGACACTCTGTGGAGTTATTATTTAAAACACTGCAGGAATGGTGGTACTGTGCAAACTGAAAACTCGAGAGACTAACACAGCCATGCCTTATCTCAGCCCCAGCTGCACAGGCAGCATCTTAAGCACACTATCTCTGTTTTTGACATGACTGTTCCAGCAAAAAAATCTATTTGGTGGGGGCATGGGACTTGCATCCGGATTTCCAGTTGGTTCTTCCTCAAAGTGGTAACAGCATCAGTGTAAAAGAGAAAATCTCTGTGTGATTCAGTGTAAATGGGAAAGCACTAATGGACAGAAGCCAACATTTCTATTAACAAAAGTACCGGTATGACACATCAGCAACCTGGTAGCTCAGCCAGTAAACAAAACAGCAGATTTTTAATGCTTTATAAAATCATTAAAAACTAATTTTTATTGAAGAATCATACATTAGGCCTACAGATTATGTCAGCTGTAAGCAATGCAAGCATTATTGCCAAGCTAGTTTACACAGAGCCTTTTTTTATTACTAATATTATTTAAATACTTTATACTTTCTTTCAGCTAAATAGCTAGCTTAGCAGCAGTTATGATATAAGTTGTATTTATTATTTCTTCCCTTCTTTTTGTTTTTCCTTAAACAGATATTCTATGTATTGTCATATGTCAGCTTTTGCAACACTACATTTCTAAGTCATGGCAATAAAGCTCCTTTGAATTTGAATGTGTGTGTGTGTGTGTGTGTGTGTGTGTGTGTGTGTGTGTGTGTGTGTGTGTGTGTGTGTGTGTGTGTGTGTGTGTAAGAGAGAGAGAAAGACAAAGCGAGAGTACACATACTTAAAATGACTGGCAAGGCTATCATTGTGTCTCTCCGAATGGCTAGTAAAGTGAGACCACACTGACATTTTTCTGATGGGGTTATGGCTCAGAAAAGTCCTAGAGATGTTTTCTTTCTGAGAACATCTATTCCCATAGCACGGTGGCTATTGCAGTATAAAGCCAGCAAGATTTAATCACATTCTATTGGAAGCTTTTATATTGCTTCTCCCTGTCCAGATTTGACACATGACCTTAGGGTTGCAACCACAGTGCCTCATCAGCTGAAACACAACCAGTGTAAATAAGCAATGTGAGGAATTTATGTTATTGTAGCAATACAGAGCACAGAAAATAGTTCCAAGGTCTATGTCCTCACATCAAACCAGTTTCCCTTGAGGGTGTATGGCTTTACAGTCTACTAAGGAGATTATTAGTCTGGCTGGCAAACATGTTCACAAGCACAGTGTTAGAGCATTGCTTTAAAACAAATGTAAATACATTTCTTGTAAAACACAAATCCAATGTTTATACCAAAACTACTGCAAATATACACATTTTCAGTTTGCTATCTATCAAATAAACAGCCTACGTTCTGGGCGTAGCCTCTAAAAAACAAACCCATTGCTGGGCCACATGTATTTACTAAAACCATGTAGTTTTTGAAAGCGTGTACCTAGCCAGATTAAGGGTGCTGTCAAATCTTTGTATTGGTCCCAATTCGGGCAGTTCATGGAGTTACAATGTTTCAAAATGAGTTTCTTTTCTGTTTACATATCAGCAAATTATTAAGAGTCATTATCGGACTAGTCAGAGTGATTTCAGGCATTCTGAAACCACCTTCATGAAACGATCTCAGCCAAGTGGATCTGTCGTAGTACGAAATATGTTTTGCTGTGATCACATGTCCAAACAAACTGGTGTCTGTAAAATGTATGCTATGTGAATAAATTATTGACTTTCATTATGTGTGCCTTCAGTGAAGTTTAGAGTTTTGCCCATCAAGTGGAAATATGGTTTGCAGCAGCAGTGGTTGAGAAAACAGGACTCAAGACGTAAGAACACAAGACACAAGCAACATAAACAATTTGGGCCACAAAACAGTGTTTGTTTAAAAGTCTGTTGGATGTCGTATGGGTAATGCAGCCTCTTCTGTCAGATGTAATTGATATATCTTCCTGTTTCTAATAAAGTCCCTTAGGCGTTCAGAGTTCTCTTTGCTGTTTGTGCTTTGGAGTTAGAGTGCATACTTTAGGCTGTGAATGCCAGTCCGTATAAAGCATTGTGCTCGTCTGTCCACACTAAGCTCCCTGTCTGTGATTACCCAGGCAGGCACAAACATTTCACACAGAGATCCACAAGGACCACTGAACAAACCACTCACCAGCACACAGTCTGCCTGAATCATTTCAAGGACTTTTCATACTTGAAAAGAAACAGACTTTAACGCTGGCCTTCTAGACACCAAAATCCATTTACACCGCATTCCAAAAGCAATTGTGCTAAGTCATAAAGATGTTAAATAAAGATATTTTTGGCAAATAGAAACTGTGTGGTTTCTGAGCCAGTTGCATTGTTAGTCCCAGACACATTAAAAGGGCAACACAATCCACAGACAGTTCTAAAAGAGGACTGAAAGCATTTTTTTAAACAAAGCATTTCACTTTTAATTACTTTTAGTTTTAGTTCTGTTTCTCCTCTCTTTTAAATCCAGTTTTAGTGTGTTTAAATGTTTTTTTTCTGGTCCATTTTTCAATGAAAATATTTTCCTTTTTCTTTTTTTGTTAATCCTGTAAGCACTCTGAGATCAGACATGCAAATGCAAAATGCAATACAAATAAAAAAAGTATTATTGTTATTATTTATTTATTATTAGTCTAGCAGAGGCAGGATAGAATAGCACAATCACAAAAAGAGGCAAAAAGAGGCTGGACCTGAAAGAAAAAGCCATCTGGACCCCCCACAGTAGCACTCTGCGGAGGACGTATAGCTCGCTTCAGATACTCGGAGATGTGCTGAGCTCAGCGCTCACAACCCGTAGAGGGAGGTAGGCCCTTCTGCTCCACCCAGGGTGCAGTGTAGAGTCAGAGGAGGTGGGGGAGACGTGTGCCGGTGCATGTCCGTGTACGTATATGGCATGGGGAGCTCATTAGAGTCTGAATGCCAAAGAGGCCTGCCAAATTGACGTATTCACTTTTTCTATCAAACTGTATCCCCTGCTATTGCTGTGATACAGTGATAGTCTGTGATGTGTTGTTTTCATTTTAAAGAGAAAACAACAAAAAGACGATACAGAAGTCTGTCAATTAGGTTTTGTATCTCTTATGTAATATGTCACACTGACTGCAGATATTAATTTGCACACACAGAACAGCACCATCACACCACCTCCATTAAGTCAAAGAGAAAACAATGCCATTAATCTAGCACCACTGTAATCCCTCTTGTGAACTCTCATATTAATTCACCACAGAGGGATCACCGATGGTTGAGAAGAAGGAAAAAAAAACAACTCACAGCATATGTTGTTGTTTCAGACCGAACTTCCTAAAGCATCAGACCATGGGATGGCAGCCAAAGGTAAGCCAAATTTGGATCCAGTGCAGAGGGGATTAATCACGCGGCCGACCCTCGCCGATAGCTGTTTTAGCAGCTGTGCCGTACGCCCAACACTGACAGATACAACCTGCCACAGAGCAAGAACCCCCTCAGTAATATCTCCTATGGCAACCTGAGCACTGTAAAAAGAAGTAGAGCATAGAACCAATGTAACAAAAAATGAAGGCAATGTGCTGCATGGATCTTTTTGTTTTTACAATGGTTCAACTTGCATTATTTTAGTATCATCCTAGCATTGTTTCCTTGGTTGATTGAGACTTGAAAATAGTGCAAATTAGGCCAATGTAAAAAAAGTTCCATGTTGCAAATTACCTTAGTTTTGTAAGTTTTTTTCACTTTTTAGAGTGAACAAGTCCTAAGTAGTCTGTTTCCTGTACACCTCTCTAGTGCTCTGTTTTCACAGGTCCTGGATGGTGTGAGAATTTGAGAGCATTCGTAGTTCCTCCAACAATGAGGCTCGGTTAGGTTAAGTTAGGTCTCATCTTCCGATACATATTCATAACATTCAGTATACAGCTTATCCAGAGCATGCTACAGTATATGCATTACGATGGCATTGCCAGTATAGTTAAGGGGTGGTGAAAGGGTTGCCAGTGAATTGTTAAATCTGAATAATCTGCAATAGAAAAATAATGCATGTAATCTCTGTTTTTATACTATCAGCTTGTCCAAATGAGTTTTCTGCTGTTTGTCTTCTTTGTCCTCATTGGCTTATTTAAAAACTATTAATATGTTATCTAAATAAATACACAAACAAACAAATAAGTAAATATATACACGAATAAATGAATAAAACAGATAAGTTGTGCCAAAAATGCTGTCATGGATTTCTTATTATGAACCAGATATACATTTCAAACTGTCGTTTGGGGGGAAAAAACACACACACACACAAAATATTTTAGCATAAAGTGGAATACATTAGCCTAAATGAGTCAGTGGTATATGCAAAAATACCAAAGCAGCTTTTCAAAACGATTAGCATTCTTCAAGGGAAAAAAAGCAAAGGATGTAACATAAATAGCGTCCAGGGCAGAATATGAACCATTAGAACGTACTGTTAAGCGAATTCATCACCACCAGAAAAAATAGGCTACACTGCTTTCACAAATATATAAGCCAGAGTAAAAAATACTCACCGTAATTCTGTCTGGACTGTGATTAAGTTTTGCATTAAACTCGTCTATGGAGACCCATGAGGTGAATTCCGTCCCCGGTGCATCTTGCTACGCGTCACGGAGGCAGGTGAACGCACCTGCACAGGATCGCTGAGCATTCACTTCTCGTGTATTCAGTCGTCCCTCTCTAGTCCACAGGTGTTCGCCTACTCTCGTTTTCGCACAGAACATCCTTCACTTTGTTGTTGCCCGCCAGTATGTCGCGTCTGTTTTCACGGATAATTTGGGTCACCCGTCTAAAACCTGGCCATCACGCTTGTAGGCTACGTATCACGCACACCACCGTTGCCCCGACTCGTGAGTGAGAGACAAGCAAACACGTAGTCAATAGTTTAACATACCACCAGTGCTGCGACATACCGTTGTGTCTATTCGTCCTGTACTTTCTGTATCTTCAGTTACAGCGTCAACAATAGTCTGAAAACAAGTCCGGCGTTCAAGGATTTGTGATGTTATTTATTTATTTTAATAAACACGCCGCTGTGGAATCCGGCCAGGACAGTGCATTACTTTCCCCTAGGTTTATCTAAAGGGATGACTGCAAGAAAGGACGGGCCAGCCAAATCTGGGGATTTGGTGAAAACACCAGATGGAGCTTTAGAGCTGAATTCAAACATGGGCTTTTGCGAGGTGAAAGTCATCCTCTATGAAACCACATCACAGGGCAAAAGTCACAGATTGTCCTAAACATGCCCTGTCTATTTATTCCTCAGTAATTGGTTTGTCAGTGAAGGTTTAAAAGAAGCAATGGAAGGTTTAAGAAATAATGTTTTGGTCTTCAGCATGCCTTAAGAAGTTTTGTCAATAAATGCAAAAAGTTCTAATAATGGTTTAAAAGTCTTCGACCCCTAATATTTTTTTAAACTATTTTGCTGTTTGTGTTGTCCCCATTTTTCTATTCGACCTGTCCATACAGTCTTCTGTCTCAGTCTATTGGTCTTTAACCACAAGATGTGCTCAGTCTTCCACTCCTCCCAGGTGTCATTTAGGCTGAATGCACAGGACAAGTGGCGAAAAGCCTCCAGGGCAAACACAGAGATGCTCCAAAAGTAAACCATCCTTGGAGATCCGCAGGAGAACAGTGTGTCTATCTTTAGGACCTTTAGATCTTAAGCAAAAAAAAATGAGTGTCAGTGTCAGGGGGTTGACAGAGTCAGGTAAAGATATAGCATGTCAAAAAGCAAAAGGTAAACCAAAAGGATTTACAGTTACTTACATTAGTAAGTAAAACAATATATCAATAAAACAGCCAAAAGTGTGTGTGTGTGTGTGTGTGTGTGTGTGTGTGTGTGTGTGTGTGTGTGTGTGTGTGTGTGTGTGTGTGTGTGTGTGTGTGTGTATGTGTGTGTGGGCGCCTGCGTGTGTGTGTGCTGTTGCCTCTATGAATTATTATTTGCATTGATAGAAAGACCTAACTGCTTCTTGATTACAGTTACGGTAATGTGAAGTGAAGTGAAGGGGAGGCAAACACAAATAGTGCTCTCCTTTCACCAGAGGTCTTAGACACCGTTGTCAGACCCAGCTATAGGTGAAAATGCAAGGCAGTTTATAATAGCCTAAAGACCTAGGGGCAAGAGTGCTGCTACAAATTGTTTTGCCCTATAAGTGAATAAAATTGTGGCCCCTCCCCCTCCTGTTAATAATAATTTAGTGTCCTTAAAGGACCCCCTTTCAAAGTTGGGCCCTTAGAATCATCCTAAATTCTTTCACTGGTGGCCCCTTACATGAACCACACCAACAGATACAAGGGCACAGCGAGAGTGAATGGGTCATTTCAGGTGCTGGAATGAATGAGCTGTGATGAAGCATGCCTGAAGCACAGAGTGTCAGGTATGTGGCTGACTTAAGCAGATGGCTGCATGTGTTGCTGGCACCCCCACAGAACAGGTGGCTTGCATCCGCAACTGACTCAGCATTTCTGCGTCCGTCGGTCTTGCAATTTTTTTTAAAAAAGTGTCTTGGGATAAAACCCCTATGTTACACATGATTACAGAAACCATGATTTTGAGCCATGCTATATATGATGCAAAGTCCTGCAATATGCCCTTGAAGTTCAGTTAGCTTACATGCAGTTTGTTGATTGGCTGACCCTATCCTAGATTATTCAGTGAACCAATCAGCTTGACCCCACCACCACCACCACCACAACCCCACCCACCTGAACAACCCCGGGAGCCTCTCATTCTGACTAAGTAGTCAGTTTGTTCACCACATGAAGTTTTCTCGCCTGCCACGTACCCAGAATACCACCTGTCTCGGTCTGCCCAGCCATACAGGAGGCCTGTAGCTATTCTGTGCGTGTGGCAGGAAGCCAGCTCTCCGTCCGTCACGCCACCACCCCCCTCACAGCTCACGGAGACCAAAGCTGCTGCACTGCCCTAGATAGCAATAAAAGTTAATAATATGTTAGAAACAATTCCTGACAGAAAAGGGGAAAAAAAACGATTATTACATTGCCTTTAGCTGACACTCTTATCCAGAGCAACTTAGAGTGAATTAGATACGACGACAGTCCCCCTGGAGCAATGTGGGGTTAGATGTCTTCCTCAATGGCACCTTAGCCATGGATGGGGGTGCAGGCGAACACTGGTTATTCACTCTCCCACGCATATTTTTTCCTACTGCTACTGGAATTGAACCTGTGTCCCTCTGTGTCCCCCAAAGACCCACTCTCTAACCAGCTGATTCTGACTTTGAGTGTTACCACAACAGCTATTCATAAATCCTATAGTGTCATCAGTAAGGCTAACTGACTAAGCTTATACAGTAGAATAGCCATTATCATAGGGTGACTCTGATCCAGTCCAATAACTAGTTATAATCAGGGATGTGCTGGGGGCTAAATGCACATAAACTCACAGTTTACACACATTTTTAAGTGATCAAACAGTGCTTACTCATCTTATGACAACTAATGTTAAGGGCATGCATACTTTACTCACTGTGTCTGTGAAGATCATCATTCCTCCAGGTCATGGTAGTCTTGGCTCCTGGTTCATCAACAGGGGAAAGAAGCCTTTTGGATTAAAAGTGAAATGCCTTTAAGCTCCAAAAGAAGTCCAGTTGCTTACAACTTAGCTCTTGACTACTTTACCTACTGTTTTAACTGCAGAGCCTGTAGTTTATGTATTAAATATAGAAGGTATTGAAGGGTGTGGGCATTTCTGAGAATTTCCTTACTGGATAGATTCTGGTTTGCTACTAATATGTAACACACTCTCATACAAACATGATCATCTGACCTTTATCTGTTTGCGGTGAGCATGTGTTCAAACATTTTGAAAATTATTAAATTCAGTGGCCTGCTGCCAGTCTAGTAGTCGTTAACACTGCTTGGCAGGCCCACCCCTATAGTCTCATTTTGAAACTACAACTTTTATTCACAGTTGTTCACACTGCTAAACAAGCCAACTCTTAATATCCCACTTTCAACTTAGTTTATTCTGCACCCTACTACATGTTTCAGCATAACTCTACACCATGGTGGCGCTGTTTCGTGTGCACGTGCACTGATTTTTGAAGAATACAACATCTTGCTGGTTAGTGAGCAACTGGAAGTATGAAGTTTGTTTGCTGTAGAAACAGAGAGCTGAAGGACTGCCTGCTCTGGGGCAAAGTAATGACAGCTGATGAATTAAAATTGTTTTCACATGACAAGGGGGTTAGTTTGTGCATGTGTATGCGTGTGTGTGTGTGTGTGTGTGTGTGTGTGTGTGTGTGTGTGTGTGTGTGTGTGTGTGTGTGTGGATCAATGTTCGTACACTCGTTTGTGCGTATATTTGTGTGTATATGTCTGAGTGTGTGTCATAAACCTCAAAAAGTATAACGCAGAGACAGGAAAACAGTTAGTGGTAAGTCTGAAATCAAAACCATGACAGTTTTACCAGAGCAAACCTGAGTCAGGAAGTGCTACTTCCCTGTTCAACGTATAGACAAACACTGAGTGTTTCAGGGAGAGTTTGTGCATAATCAGCCAAGGAGCATCGTTATTGGGTAAGCTTGCATTTCATCCTTTTTTATTAGCTATCTTCTGTGGTTTCTGATAACGGAATTGAATTGATTTATCTTATGCCTATGTTGTTTTACGTCATTGGTGTTGCTTTTATGTCTAATGTTCCCTGTCATAGTTCTACTTCAGTATCTTTATCTTTGCAATGAAACAATGATATCTCCGGCTGTGGTAACACTGCTGACTAACTTTTAACTTGTGATATAAAGGTATTTGTCCTTAATTACTACTCATATTTGCTCTGTTGGATTGTAATGTATGCTGTGTAAGTCACTATATCTATCTATAACGTAGGACTCCTATTGGCTGGTTGTGTTGGCTAACTTTCAGTGCCAGGTGTTCTCAGTCAAGACTCTTATCTTTTTTTAGTTCCTCAATTGTAGACTAAATTAGACACAGTCATATTTTGTTCTGAGAGTTTAGAAATTTTTAAAAGATGTTTGAAGATGTATTTTTTTTACAGTGGTTTGAAAATAGCAATCCTTTCATTATGTGCACTGGAATACCTTCTTTTATACATATATAATAGGCCTATAGGGGACTTACATGTCCTTAATAAAGTCAAGCAACTTGAAGCAGTAGAAGGGGAACTGCACAATACCTAAAAATGACAGTTGGACAGTTGGCTAAGAATTAGCACATTTATGTCAAATGTCCTAACATTTAACCTTCTCTCTCTCTCTCTCTCTCTCTCTCTGACATGATATATCTTTACCTGTGACTTGTCAACCCCCTGATACTGATATTTATTTTACTTAAGATATAAAGGTCCTGAAGATAGACACGCTGTTCTCCTGCTGATCTCCAAGGATGGTTTACTTTTGGAGCATCTCTGTGTTTGCCCTGGAGGCTTTTTGCCACTTGTCCTGTGCATTCAGCCTCAATGACACCTGGGAGGAGTGGAAGGCTGAGCACAGCAAAGTGTTCCGCAACATGGTATTACTGACCTGAGTATTGCTTTAATGTGTCTCTCTATGTAACATGACGTACATGCTGGGTTGGCATTATGTCTGACTGTGTGTAATGTCACTGAGGTGATGTATCTCTCCATTTTTGACACCAGAGAGAGGAAGGCCACAGGAGGCTAATTTGGGAGAAGATGGCTCATGTTGTGCAGAGACACAACCAGGAGGCGTTGCAGGGTCTACACTCTTTCATGTTAGGACTGAACCATCTCGCAGATTTGGTAGGTTTTGGGAAAGGCACAAAGATTCATCATGCTTTGCTTGTTGGAATGTAGCTGCATATGGTAGTGCTGTCATGATATTCTGTAGTAGCATAGTCAACCGATTATACCACTTCGAATTAGCTGACAGCAATGTCACTTCTTACTAACTAGCTGACTTTGTCACAAGTTCAAACTTGTGGTCTCCTCCTTCAACAGGCACAACCAAACATTTTTACTATTAGTTCAGCAAAATATTCTGTGAAATACTACAAATATGTCTTTTTTAGAATTAAAAAACATGTGGAGTTAGAATTAGAAAAACTAAACCATCACTATGAATAGAAAAATACATTTTGCACTGGCATCTCATCTCTTCAGACCACAGAAGAAATCAACAAATTGTACAGCTGTTTGATGCCAGAGGACTTTTCCCTCCATCAAAACATGACCTCCACGCCACAGATAGAGGGGCCTCTTCCTGATAGAGTGAACTGGGTGGAGAAGGGGATGGTCAGTGAGGTGCAGAATCAGGTATGATACTATCTTACACATACATATATGCATACACACATACACATACATACATATACACATACAAATACACATACACATATACATATACATATGCATACACATACACATACACATACACATACACATACACATACACACATATGTATACATACACATACACATACATGTCTTACACATACACATACATATGCATACACATCTTGTATGTATGAATTGTGCTATACAAGTAAAGATTATTATTATTATTATTATTATTACACATACACATGCATACATGTCTTACACATATACATACGCACATACATACACATACACATACACATACACATACACACACACACACACACACACACACACACACACACACACACACACACACACACACACACACTATTACACATACACACATCTTACACAGACACATACACAGATGCATATGCATACATAAAGTACGCATACACATACCTTCTATTCTGTTCTCAGAGAGTTCTGTAAACCTGTTTCTTAAGGCTTTGTATGCAAAAGCTTTTATAAGACTTTATGGATTACAAAAACATGTGTAGTATGAGGTTAAAGTAAGTCAGGGTGACCTCTTGAGGGATATACGTCTGGAGGCTATAGATAATCAGCAGTGCGGCACCAGACCAAGGGTGTGCCTCCGATTTTCTTGGGACTACTTGTTTGTCAAAAAAAATAACAGTACAGTAACTAATCATGTTTTAGGCCAAAGTACACCAAGTCTTTGTGTGGTTATCTGAGTGATGCCGACACAGTTATGACTTTTGTCACAATCACTAAGATATGACTCTGTCCTTGTAGGCTTATGTTAAGTTACAGTTAAAGCCTATGTTGATAATTTCTGGAGAATGCCTTTTTCCAAAGCTGTAATAAAATAGGCCTTCTCCCACTCTTAAAAACATATTTTTCAACAAAATGTATTGTTATTCTATAACTGTGGATATGATTTTGGTCTCAAAGTGCAAACACAAAAAAATGAATTAAAACTTTGTACAATCCAGCATTTTACACCCAAGTTCTAAGAAATCAATTGAAGTCTATTTGCTTCACACATTTCGCCATCATCCACAGGGCACATGTGGGTCCTGCTGGGCCTTCAGTTCTGCAGGTGCTCTGGAGGCTCAGATGAAGCGTAAGACGGGCCAGCTGACCCCGCTCAGCCCACAGAATCTGGTGGACTGCACGGCCGCCTTTGGCAACCATGGCTGCAAGGGCGGCTACCTGAGCAAGTCCTTCGTGTACATCATCCACAACAAGGGGATAGACTCTGCAATGTTCTACCCTTATGAGCAGAGGGTGAGCATGGCATCACTTGATCTTCTGCACGTACCAGGCACTGGCTTACTTAGCTAAGCCGGGTGTCAATTAATCATGAGTGCTACTTACAAGTTTACTTGGGTGCCACAGCAGAGAAAGACTGAAATAAACAAACAGCAGGAACTAAGCAGAAGGACAAAAATGCTGTTCAAATACCTTTTGTGATCTTGAATGCTGTATGTATGTGTGTGTGTGTGTGTGTGTGTGTGTGTGTGTGTGTGTGTGAGAGAGAGAGAGACAGAGAGAGAAGAGAGAGAGAGAGATAGTGTATGGCTAATGTTGCTAGATTAATAGCATATTGAGGATGACCGAGATATTGACAATAGTGACAACTTATATTGAAGTGTTTAATGTACTTAATAAACCAGTAACTGTATGACTTATTGTTTACTGCAGAATATGAGGTTAAAACATTCACGGGGTATAACATGATAAAGCATGACTCTCCTACAATCACAATCATTTGACTTACACTAGCTCTCTGTGTTTTAAGGAGGGCAAGTGTCGCTACTCTGTCAGAGGGAGGGCAGGGTATTGTATGGATTTCCGAATTCTTCCATCAAGAGATGAAAAGGCCCTGCAGCAAGCAGTTGCCCAAATCGGCCCCGTGTCAGTAGGAATCAATGCTATGCTTTCCTCCTTCCATCACTACAGAAGTGGTACGTGAATCTACTACCAGTAGAAAGGCTGTTATGTCATTACAAATGTATTTCTCCAGCTGTGTGGAAGATCGACACAGTCTATTTTGTATTTTTACATTTTTAAGTCGTTTTGTAATAGTTTGCACATCTCTTTGACTCTTCCTCGTTTTTTTTTTTTTGATCTGACACTTGTTTGAATTAATTTGGATGTGCGCACCTCACACTTTTCGTCTGACACTGCTTTGCATATGTGACTATATATCCTTTGCATATGTTTGTTCATAATGTCAGTGCATCCTGATTTATACAGCTGTTCTTCCAGGTAAAAAAAATGGTCACCTGAAATTGATTCAGCATTTTTCTCTCTGTGGCTCCCCATAGGCATATACAGTGATCCACAGTGCAACCAAAAGCTGACCAATCATGCCGTTCTGATTGTGGGATATGGCACTGAAAATGGACAAGACTACTGGCTGGTTAAGAACAGGTAGTCAATAGCCTACATTTCATACATTTAAGATGTTACGTCTATATAGCCTCTCATTTGCATAGCCTATTTAAAACAAAATGTTGTTCACGTGTGAATAAAACACCTGGAATCTGTAGCAAAATATTGTTCACCAACAATAGGCTTGTGTTAGGGTCAGAATCGTTGCAAATTAAATTGATTTTATCCATTAGCCTACCACATTTCACATTTTTGTCTTTTCAGTTGGGGGCCAGCCTGGGGAGACAAGGGATATGTACGCATGGCCCGCAACAAAAACCAATGTGGCATCTCCAACTTCGCCATTTATCCAACAATCTGAAACTGTGTAGCCCTTTAAGGATTCCATGTGTATAAACATTATCTATTTTATGTTTTTTTGTTGTTACTGTTTTGATACTAGAAAAATAAATAAAATAATTTATTAGATTTTGTCCATATCTTACTCAGTAAACCACATAATAAATTGTGTGTGATGTGTTTTTGTGTTTGTGAATGTAAGGATGTTAGTAGGCTACTTAGTAGACAGAAAAAAAACGTGGTTAACACTTGAATTTCAAGAATTAATGACTACTAGCCTATGGTTTCCGTGGGGCAAAATGTTGCCCAGAATGGAGAAAAGTACAAAAAGCGCTTCTATTGTAAGTTAAAGTAGCTCATTCGAAATATGATAACCTAAAACTGACCTGCCCTGCCTAGTGCCTACCTGTTTTCAAACATGCGTGAATAACATGGTGAGAGTGGTGGCGCTGTAGGCTATCTGTCATATCCAACAACAGACTGCAGGGAGGCATATTTGGCTGAACCCTGCTCTACAGACACTGGCACCCAGTTGCCTAGCACTGGCAACAGGGAGCACGTACTTCCAACTGTGTCTGTGGTGAGCAGGTGACTTGCTCTGCTTGCAACCGGACGACGATCGAATTCTGCCGGGTAAGGACATTTGGAAAGAAGTCGTGTTATTTTAAACGAATCATTCTCATAATGGTGTTCACGTTTTAGTTGATAAGCAGGGTAGCTAGATTTGGGTATTTCTGACGCCAACGTTATGCGTTCTCGCTAACGTTAGTTATCCCTTGCTAGCATATTCTAATAAGTTTGTGTGTGTGTCAGTCTCTCAGGCGGCCACGTACGTTAGAGGAGAAGAAGGAAAAGAAAGTCATCAAAAGTTTCAGAAAGTGCAAGTACATATCCACATCGGTGATACAGTTTACAACCCGTGTCTATACGTTTATCAGGTTTAAACTAGCACTTCATGCGTTTTGAACCGATGAAACATGACGTCTGCTGTCGTAATAACCGTGTTCTGACTGACAGTACCTGTTGCTTTTAATGTTAGCTGCGTTGGTATTTGTCAGCTGCTATCATACTAAACACAACACACAAAGCTGTTGTGGATAGGTTTTCCACATTGATTTATATCAATGGTAATGGGTTTGAAATTAAGATGAAAGATGAACAGAATTCTTCCTTTTACTGTCTGTGGTTCTGGATGTTACCTGGAGCAAGATATCGAAACTCCCTGAGCTGCTTCGATTTCTCGTCGATTTCTTTTACTATAACCGCGCGTAAATCACAGTGCCGGAGCACTGGAAAGTCCAAGAGGCAAAAACATTTTATTCTTGCTTGTTTAACCTTGACTGAGGTTATCAGTTCTAGAGATGAATTGCGTGAATAACACGCAAAATAGATCACCTGAATATTTTCTTGCTTTGTTATCTTTGCTAGTCCATTGACTGTGGTATAACAGGACTAGAAAAAAAAATCACCAATAACATCTCATGCAACAAATGTGTTGGGTTACATACACCTTACTTAGGTAGACAATATCCTAAAGGTTTAGCCTGAATTTAACTGTTGGGGTTGACCTAGCTAACATGGGGAGTTCACATATTCTTCAACGTGGTTCCTTCTACGCAAAATGAACAAGAGAGCAAGTTTGTGAGAGGACCACAGTGTTCTGTGAGGACAGTGATAGTTTTAGGCCAATACTTTTTGGAGCTTGTTGATTCATAGCATAAACAAACTGTGCTCCACTCCACTAACCAGTTCAGCGGCATTAATGTGGTGATTACTGAGTTTTTTTCCCCAAGCAGATGTGGATTTTGTGGAAGACGGAGTGGACTGACTTATCAAAATACAGTCATGAAAATAGGCAGTAGTCAGTAGTGCTAGGGACATAGATATGGCAGTTTATTGAAAGTCGAGATTTTTTTCACCACATTGGGGTTCTGTCTCATGTAACTGTCAGAACTATTTCACGGATGTATTAGGCTATGTCTGATAGAAAGAGCCGCCGTGGGATAATATGACTTGTCATAGCACAGCATAGACCGCGGAAGCGGGGGGGCCAGGCGGGCCGTGGCCCGGGTAACTTTTTGAGAACAATTGTAAAAAAAAAAAAGGCATGCAAGTTTTTTTTTCACCTTAAAATAGTCAACAAAATCAAACTAAGTACGAACATAATGCTGTCACTGTGACACGGGCTTTTATCCAAAGGCAACGATCAGACAAGGAATTTGACAGCTTCTTCAAGTCAGTTAGTGAAGAATCTACCGATCTAACTGAGTGCCCCCAGCTACCCAGGCAAACAGGGGCGTCGTTAGACCTGGGCATTTGGGGCTATAGCCCCGGATCTTTTGGGAAGTGGCGGCTGTACGCACAAGGCATCTTGGGGAGAGAGGTTTTTTTTAATTATTATTATTGTTACGGCTATGGATGCTTTGGCAATGCAGCATATGACGTCGTGAGAATAAAGCACATTTTAATTGAAATTGAATTTGAGAGACAGAGAGACGTCTGTGTAAGAGAACTGAACGCGATTTAATGCACAGAGTTTAAACACTTGGCTACCCTCCCCCACTCTCACGAAAAAATGATGCATTAATCAAGAATTACATCGCATGCTACCAGTCAGCTACTTAGGCCTACTAGACATGCACAACTGGGTGAATCCCGAGTTCTGGTTGGTCAAATAGTGAGGGTTGCTTGCTCGCATACAGAATATACCAACATGCTTGGCCTACAATAAAAGAACTGTTGATGTTTAAAAAGTGCACTTGCAATCGTGAAATTAAACTAAGTAAGATGTCAGCATGGGTTAGCAAGAACACAAGTGGATCATAGCTGCACCAACTTAAGGTAGGACAGAGGGTTTCCTTTATCACATGCCTGCTGTGGCACTAGTTACCAGTACAGTCACAAGTAATATTATTTCCATTGCATCTAAAGTCATTTGACCTAGGATTTATCGTCTACTTATTGTGACTTCTACTAGCGTCAAATACATAGCATGACAGGCTAGTCACTGTCTGACAGCTAGCGCCACCTTAACAAACTTTTGACCGCACGCGTAAACCTATTTAGCTAGTAATCTGTTGAATATGGCAGGGGGGTTGTAGTCTTTTTAATTGCTGTTAATTTACAACTTAATTCTGTAGGCGTCCATGAATTTACTTTGTTGTTCGCCATGTAGCTGACATTTTAAGTATTGTGTACCCTGTGTGTGTGGGCGTGTGGCAGTGTTGTTCACTAGATTTGTTCACTAATGTTTATTGTTGTGCATGGCCCTTGAGTCATGGAGTTGGCCTTTCCTTTTATTCCTAAACTATGTTAAAATTGCATGTTCATCAGCCCAATTTTCAAAAACTCTCAGGGGAGAAACCCCCCGAACCCCTAAAAACAATGACTCTTCTGGGCTATAGCCCCGAATGTTCTACATAGCGACGCCCCTGTCGAGCACCACGGAACGTGCACTTGTTTGTGTTCAGTGTTTCTCATAATAATATAATGCTTTAGTACTGGTACAAGCAAGCAAACATGTTCAGTTGCGTTTCCATCATGACTGACATGACTGATAGCATTATGTGTGTGTCCGTGTATAGAGTAAAGCCTCTGCTACGCATCATGTCTGACCTAAAATTTCACTGACCCCCCCCCCCCCCGATTATGGGCCCCCCCTTGTTCAAACACGTTCCGCGGTCTATGTAGCACAGTAAAGTTTATCCCTCGCTCCCCTTGTCCAGTTGAGCTCAGGGGGTCCTGGCCGTCAGGATGACCACCCTCACCCACCGAGGCAAGCGTTCGGAGACGACAGTGGTGGAGAGGCGCGACCCAGAAGAGGAAGATGCCCTGGGTGAGGCTAATCCCGAGGAGGAGAATGAGTATGACTCCAAGGCCCTGCGTCTTACTCTTATGGAGGAAATCCTGCTGTTGGGTCTTAAAGACAAGGAGGTACAGTTTTTGTTACTACTTTTGGAAGTTATTGTTATGTAATGTTTTCTAATAATGACTTACAATAATAATAATAAAAGGTTTCGGGTATATTACGGGTTTCACTTATATTTATTACTACACTATCTAATACTGTGTTGTGTGCTGGACCTATATGTTTTAGTTTGAAACAAAGATAACAGCAGTGGTCTTTGTTTCCCAGAAGTGCAAAAGGCGTAAAAAACAACTTCAGTTTATTAAATGTAGTAAAGCATTTTAGATACGTATTGTATGGAATTGACAGACTGAGGTTTCCTTTAATGATAAGACTAGGGAATGGACACTATTTTTAGAAAAATTTGTAAGAATGGTTGTGGTTTCTGTTCTGGTTTTGTTTCTGGTTTAGGAATTCCAATGATATCTGTGTGTGTCTGTGTGTGTCTGTTTGTTCATGTGTGTTTGTGTGTGTGCGCGCGTGCGTAGAAGGAGACTTTGTGTTCTTGTTCTTTTAAGTAAAAATACCAAAAGCCATTCACTGTGTTGATGGCCAAAACTGGTTAGACTGGTGGTGTAAGTGAGATGCTTGCTTGCAGGCTGCTGTGAAATCTTACACAAATCTTTTCCTTCTTTAGCTTACACCTTGTAAAAGGCATATCATTGGCCTCTGTCTTGTAGATGGCTTACAGATTTCTTTTAGTCCTTTTGAGTGTTAGACCAACAAGAATATAAGAAATGTTAAACATTTTAGTTGTTCAGCAGTTGGATTTCCTCTTATTTGTAGTGTAGTGTGGAGAGTTAGACATTTGTGTAGCTCACAGTGATATCCCAAATCTCTTCCCTAGGTCACTGTGTAACTTGATGCAGACAAATCAACCCATATCTTTCTTTGTGAGACAGACCCCACCCTTCTTTTTGAGAAGGATGCTATAGACTGTAGTTGAAAGCAAACTATTTGGGCCAGCTGAGCGAACTAGACTTTGAACAGTTGAAGTGTTTTAATTTGGTTTGTCATATACTTTAAGACAGCCAGACAGAACTTGACATGTTAACGTTTGTTTTGTGTTGCGAAACCAGCCAGTAACATGATGAAAACTTTGAACATTTAATTTATAAACAGAAACAGTTGAAAGTCAAAGGAGAAGAAGTATAATTGTTGATTATATGGTTGGAAACAAGTTTCTTTGTACCAAAGCTAGGTTTTAATCTGGACTGAAGATTAAATAGCAAGTTTCCATTAATGGTGCTCTAGTCAAGGCAACCTTGAGTATGGAGCCCACAGCAAACTCATACGTCACAACTACTCCTGATAATAGTCTAGCCCATTTTCCGCTTGTTTAACTACTTGATGGAAACCCAGATAGATTTTTTTTAAAAATGAATGAATGAATGATGTTGCTTTGACAGTTTAGAGATGTAGTTTGTACTTAGTTGATTATTACCTCTCATGTATCTACTGACTATAACTGTATTTATTTTGGCCTGTCTGTTTTTGTTAAGTAGGATTTTCCCGTCATTTATTGTGTAGTCAAGTAGATGAATTATGTCACTAAATATTTCTAGCCTTTGCTAGTTGTGGTTGAATGTTTATGTTATATTTTGAATTGTAGCCAAGTATTTTTGTTAATAATGTGGTGTCTTTAGTATCGTTTGTCACGTGTCTTCAGTAAATCAGAAACATGATGACCCTAACCACTGTGTGCTCTGGTTGCCCACGGCATCTTGTCTGCTGTTGCAGGGCTACACGTCTTTCTGGAATGACAGCATTTCTTCCGGGCTGCGGGGAGGCGTCGTGATCGAGCTGGCCATTAGGGGGCGCATTTACCTGGAGCCACCCACAATGAGGAAAAGGAGACTCTTGGATCGCAAGGTTCTTTTTTTTTCCACTCTTGCTCTTTCTCTCTCCCCCCCCCCTCTCTCTCTGCCTGTATTACACACACATACACTGTGTCTCAATTAAGGGTCAACACGGTTCGAAGTACTGATCTGTTGGTTATGTATGTCACAGTGGTGCGCCAAGCACTGTCCTGTGTGGGAGAAGCCTCCATCTGACAAACCTGCACTTTATTTACCGTGCAACGGAGGCTACTCTGCGGCCTTGTTTCTCCCAGGATTCAAACAACAGAGAAATATAATTTTTTAAGTATTGGGTTAAAATAACAACAAGTTCATAATTCCTGGGTCTTTTTTTTGACAAAGTTGCTTTATTTGATATTTTTTGTAGTGACTTAGCAATTTTGTATCACGCTGGTGACAGAGGGTCAGCCTGTCACATTAACTGCCAAACTATGTTCTATTGTTGCTAGGCGACCAGAGGAGCACTATGGGAAATGCTCTGTACTGATCATGAATGCTTGACGGCCATGGTAGACTCGAACTAGGCAACTCCGTAGGCAGTTCACTCTGAAGCATGTAGACCCTTAATGAAGACACAACTATAGACTCTGTCACACACACACACAAAAGGACTTAAAAAAAAAAGGTTTTCAGCACAGCAGTGAGTAGTCAGAACGTGCACAGCATTAGGAACAAAAATGAATCAACTGCATACATATACTGTCCACTTTGCTCAAAAGTCCATTTGTGAGTCCCACAAAAAGCACCACTGGGTCTGCAAATATTCATTCCAGCCATGCTGTGGCACAACTGATCCTGGATCCTCTAGTGACCTCCTGAGTTTACCAGGTGTGATGCCTCTCAGGGTATGTTTACCCTGTACACACAGATATAAACACACACACACATGATGAATCAGTGACTTCCTTCAGTGGAGCAGGATCTCCACAAGGTACTGTTGTTTGCTGAGGTGTGGCTCAGCGTCTGGTGGCATTGACCAGAAACCAGCTGGTACAGCAATAGAGTGACTCTCCTTGTTGCGTACAACCAATTCCGGTAATTCCACACATTTAACTGACATCAGTCTTCAGTGTTTCCCACAGACCAGGTAGCAGTTTGTGGTGGTACCTTGGCTCCAGTGTGGAATAGAGTGTTGCAGTGTCGTGATGGTTGGTGGAGTCGGTGGTGGAAAGTGTGTGCAAGAAGCGGAATTCAAACACGCACTTTCTGAAGATGCTATAGGTTAAATATACACCTGTATGCTCATCTAATGACATTTTTTTTTAAAGCTTACAAGAAGCATTTTTTAATTTATTCAGTTTAATCCTAATTCTCTCAATTCTAACTGCTGGGTGTGGTGTAACTATCCCTTATATTGGGGCATGCTTAACCACTCTAGATTACATCCAGATCCCTTATGTTTATTCATTCTTGAGGATGTCTCCTCTACCATGAACATTTCCCCACCTATTATTTTTTAAACGTGTCTACACTAATCTGTTTTCCACCTCACCTGTTCCTTCAGCTTTAGCTTCCTGTGTCACAGCAGCATTCTGGCTGATGTCCTCCTAGCCTGTTATCTCCCTTTGTCTCACCTGAGCAGCCCTGAGCAATACTAATACTACTAATAATTCTGTACTTTATATAGCACAATTCATACAAGATGTAGCTCAAAGTGCTTCAACAGTTTGGCAGGAAAAAACACAAGGCAGCATTTGTTGCGGCTTGATAGCGCCGAGAGAGTTCATTCGGGCGCTGTTGACAGTTCCTGCTTGTGTCCATAGGGGCGACAGGGGTGAGGAACTCCCTGATTTGCGTGTGGATTATATAAGTAAAGGAAGAAACCTCAGCCAGAACCAGAGCCACTAGGGGAGCCCATCTGCCGGGGCTGTGATCAAGGAGCTGATGCCCAGGAACATTTAAAATATAGTCACGCCATTTACCTGTTTAAACTTAATTTCAGACTGATGTCTCTTCAAACTGCTCCTTCTGCTCTGGACAACAGCATTAGAAACACTGGTCTTCATGCCATGTGTCCACTGTGTTAGTTGTGCCGCCACTTAGTTTTTATCGGGAGACCGCAGCTATTCACAATGATCCCATTGGTAAATTGGGTGACCGTCATATTGTTGGTGAGCAGCATTGCTCAAAAAGGTTGCCTATGTATTATCACCTTAACATGTCATGAATACACGGTGGTATTCACACCCCCTGTAACTCTGTGCACATGAGGTCATAAGGCGTGTGTAAGGACAGTTACCACAGTGTATTCAGAACTGTCCTTACACACGCCTCACACGCCTGTTCCAAGGAGGTGGTTTAGTAACTAACCAGAGTAAGTTAACTCCGAGTAAGTTGTAAACCTCCTAATTAAAGAATCTTATGGTGTCATTCTCCTAGAGAAACAAAGCCTCTAAAAAGCTTCTATTGTTAGAAGGTTTACTATTTGCTCCGTATTAACATACCCAGTTAAGTGACTAAACTCGCTTTCTGGAATACCCACCACTCGGTGGGGATTGTGTTTTAAGGTGTGGTGGAATTTGCTTTATCAGGTATGTGTTGTACAGCTCGTGACGAAAAAGGAGTCATGTGACATTATGAAGATACACTGACAAGATCTAGGTCATATGACTGCGAAAGCCTCACACAGATCACAGAGACCAACATCCTTTTCTGCATGATGTGAAGTTGTCCAGTCAATTAATGTTTATTGACCTACACAGAGATTAAGTAAAGGTTAACAGAAGTGTGACGTCAGAGACTAATAGAATAGCTACACATTTCCCTCTTATTCACTTCCATCTTTGTGTTTGATGATAAGGACTTATTGTGTTTGATGTACGGACTTTGGAACACATAAAGCATTTGTTTGATCTAGGCGTGTGTTTGTATGGTCTGTTTGTGTGTGGGTGTATGAGAGAGCAAGTGTGTGTGTGTGTGTGTGTGTGTGTGTGTGTGTGTGTGTGTGTGTGTGTGTGTGTGTGTGTGTCAGAGTGTCAGAGAGTGAGTGAGAGAGAGTGTGTGTCTGAGAGTGAGTGAGAGAGAGTGTGTATGTTTGTGTGAGTACATGCAGATGTGTATTAAGGCTGCCCCTCTCTCCTGCCTCCTCAGGTGCTGGTGCGCTCAGATGCTCCTACAGGTGACGTGTTACTGGACGAAGCCCTGAAGCACATCAAAGCCACACAGCCACCCGAGGGAGTGGCCAGCTGGATTCAGTTACTCACAGGTGGGCACCGCCCCCATAGGCCAACAATAGCCCTGCAAAGGGACCAATTACACGCCACTCATTATCCAGCACGATTACCGGAAGCTCAGAACAGGCAACCCAGTTACAGAGGCCGTAAAAACATACCTCAAGAGACAACCTCTCGACACACCTTACCCTGAGAGAGAACTCTCTGACACACCTAGCTATTATCTGCTAGTTGTCCACAGGGAGAATGACCTACCTACCTTTTTGTCAAATACCTCAGCCCTTTAGATTGACAGGAATCTGTCCTGTAGGCAGAGGGGGAGATGTCGGCTTCAGAAAGTAAAAAAAAAAAAAAAAAAAAACTACCACGTTTTTGATTTAATCATTTTCTGATCCCATTAAGTACACAGATAAGCACACAGGTACAATATCTACAAACACTTCAGCTAGTGTGTTGGTGAGCAAATTTAAATGCAATGTAAGCCAGTTTAGCAACCATATATGTAGAAGCATGTTGTGTTTGCCAACCAACACCACCCTGCTTAAACTGTCAAAGACATTACGCATCCTACCTGTAGTCTTGTATCGAAGCGCACAACTTTTTCCTCATTCTATCCACCACTTTCTCTTTTTCCTCTTGCTTTTTTAACACGGAGAAAGCAACCATAAATACGCGTTCTGGGGCACACTCACCATCATGAGTATGCGAGACTACGAACTGTTCATAAAACAACACACTTTGCTTCCAGCGCACCCAAGCCCACCCATTTCAGCATTCCAAAATAAAACCACTAACCATAACAGTACAGAAAGCCGTGGATCGCTGTCTAAAGTAGACGAAAATCACCTATGTAAAGTGCAACAGGCAGAAGGAATACACAGCAGTTGCTTCTAGCTTCTGAAGCTGGGATCTCCTTCTCTGCCTGTAAAAAAGTTTGCTGCTGAGATGTGAGGGCTGTAAGTGCTCGGCACGCCTGTTTTTTGGGCAGGCAGGTAAATACATTAGCTTAATGGATTTGTAGATTTGGGAAAGGCCAGGTGACCAGTAAAACAATCGAACATAACATGCATGGACTTAATCCCGATTCATTCTCCCCATTCTCTGTTACCAGAGCAAAGCTTCAAGGGCTGAGTGTAATAATCATGTATTAATCAAATGCAGATTGTGTCAAACCCTTGCATCATGCACCAGCCCACTTTACATATTTAGAGTTGGCATAACACTGAAAAATTTAAAGAACTACCGGTATAGCTGCCAGCACCCAAGACCTTTGCATAACTACTCAGACAGAAACCGAGTTGTAAGTTATTTACAGATCGATTATTGTTGCATTATATTTTGCAGATAACTCTGCTCTTTTTGCCCAAAGGTATTGCTGTGCCCAGAGCTGAAGGGTAAAAACCCTGCCACATATTTCATCCAACCATTTTCTGAGCACACAATTCATCAGACGGGTAGATTAGATAATTAGTAAAATCACTTAAGTGCACAGGTAGAAGGAATGCATGGCAGGGTTTTTTGTTCTCTGAAGACAGGATCTTCTCATCTGGCTGTACACTATGTAGGTATAGCAATGCTACAGAGGTCATGCCATACTACAATGTTTACTGTACTGAACTTACCTATGCTTTGACCTACTTCCTCTTCTCTTAACAGTTCACTGAACCAGTCGATCCTAATTGGCACACCTTTTCAGTAGATGCACAGCAGAAGTATTGGTTTACCATAAAGTTCTTGCGTGCTAGTTTGTATAACGTGCAATACTCACTGGTTCTCACACTAATATAAAGGGGGAAACTGTTGTCTGTGGCGCTAGCTAATGTAGAGGAGGTGTAGGTAACATGGACAGGCAGATGGCCGGGGGGGATGGTTTACCCCATGGCTACACTGGGTGTGTGGTGTGTGGTCTGGCCTGTGACCAGTTTTTGTGACTGGCCTATTGTCAAACATACGCAGAACCTTTGCATCTCCTGTATCCACTTCCAATTAAATAGTGTAAGGTATTGTTAAAGTGTATGCTGTGCAACTGCTTTTCTGCTATCACCTGCTTCTAGAATCTGTTGTACAGTTTGAGGCCTGGGTCTGATGCATCTGACATGTCTGCCCCCCGACAGGAGAGACGTGGAACCCCATGCGGATGCACTTCCAGATGCGCAACGTGCGCGAGCGGCTGGCCAAGAGCCTGGTGGAGAAGGGCGTGCTGACCACCGAGAAGCAGAACTTCCTGCTCTTCGACATGACCACACACCCGCTCAGCAACAGCCGGCAGAAGGAGCAGCTGGTGTCGCGGCTCCAGGACAGCCTGCTGGACCGCTGGACTGGCGAACCCCACCGTCTCCGCCGCCGCACCCTGGCCCTGCTGGTGCTGGCCCACGCCTCAGACGTGCTGGAGGCGAGCCTCACCTCGCTGATGGACGACCGATACGAGATGGCCATGACCCGCTGCCGGGCCGTGCTGGAGAGCGACCCGGACACACAGGCGTGCAAGAGCTCCGCACCCGCCGACGAGATTATCTGGGCCGTACTGGCAGCCTCCAATGTCTAAGCAGGGGCGGATGTGGTGTGTGTGTGCGTGCGTGCATGTGTGTGTATGCGTGTGTGTGTGTGTGTGTGTGTGTGAAGCCCAGTCTTCCACTATGTGCTTGCATGACCTGCCTGTGTGCAGTGTTGTGTTTTCAGAGATACACTCCTTTGTGTGTGTGTGTGTGTGTGTGTGTGTGTGTGTGTGTGTGTGTGTGTTTGAAAGGTAGAGTCAGAAGAGAGGCCTTTCCCTTCCTCATAACTCTAAGAGGTCATGCACTTCTGCTCTTTATTTGGCTGCTGGTGGAGGTATGTGTTGCAGGCTCCCAGTTCATCCCTCCTCCTCCAGTTCAATGTCTCAGTGATGCTTATCCTGGAGATGAAACCTTCAGATATATGGAGAATGAAGGGTCTGCTGTTATGTGTTTGTGTGTTTGTTTTTGTTTTGTTTTCTTTTTTTTAATCTAAAGGTAATTTATTTTTCTATTTATAATCAGGGGTTCTTGGGGTCTTTTCTACTCTGAACAATATACCACCAATGTAAATTATTTCATATTTCTGCAGCATTATTAGCTGTATGTAGAATTCTATTATATGTAGAATGTATGTAGAGTTCTTTTGATGATTGTTATTGTTTTCTATATTATACTCATGTCAGAGGGCAGTCCTGCCTTCCTCATGGGGAGGGTAAGGAAGTGAATCAAAACTAGTGTCCCCACCACAAACCTTTGTTAGTCAATATTTCCCTCTTACACATTCAGAAAATCTACAGGAAGATGTTTTATTAAATTTGTGAAAAAGGTAAAACTTTTTCTAAATACCTTTTTGTATTTCAGCTACATGACACATTCTTTGGATCTGCATGTTGTGTGTCCTTCATTCAATTTAACATTACTGATTCACTGTCAACAGCATTTCCAGCCTTACTTTGAGTTAATGCCAATTTAGCATTCATGGTCTAACATTCCCATTGTTTACACACATGCTGTAGTTAAGAGTGTGTTTGTAAGGACAGTTCCCAAGTGTGCTGGGCTGTTCAGATACTCTAAATGTTTTGCATGTGCCTTCCTGTGGCATTACAACAGTGCTTCCTTTTAAAACACATTTAGCATAGAACACATTTGATCATTTTGCTTGATAAATGAATTTACAAATAAATCAACCAAGTCTCTGCACCTTACATAGTACACAACCTAATGGTGCCTTCAGAATAACCCTAATGCCCTTTACCAAGATCAAGGAAAAATACCTAGCACTGAGGTTTTTTTTTTGTTTTTTAAGTTTTAACCATTAAGGTAGCAGTTCTCAAATGGCAGAAACCATTTCACTGTCCATCATTACACATTTGGGACACATCGCACGTGAGTCATTGGAATCTCAAAATGTACATCAAATGTAATTTTTGTGGGGGATGTTGTGGGCAATAATGCTGATGTGGTAGGGAGAAAGTTGTGGCAATTGGCCAAGGTGGCTCCTATTACAACCAGTCAACTCACTACCTAGAGCAGTACAGCAGGTGGGCCAGGCTGGCATTCAGAGCCGAGGCCACATTTGCACTTGGCATACAGGTGGAAGGGAAGTACAAGGAACAGGAACTAGTTTATGCAGAACCCGTTTCTAGATGTACCTTACCTTACACGCTGTGAAGTGCCATGTATATAAATCAACTAAAATTAAGGCAACATGCTGTGTGGACATTCACACAAGTTGAACTTGTCTGCACTCAGAGCGCACAGACCTCCGCCAAGGCAGCTTAAGTCTCCACCTTATTGTCATTGTCTAATGTCTTAAGGTGAGAATGACTATCATGTTAAAACATTTTATTACTGGCATAATAGTTAACTAGTGGGTTTGTTCACTCATGCTCACATGAACTTGGTTGGCTCTTTGGTGCAGGAAAGTACTTTATCCAATTTCCACTGGCAACATGAACTACTGGGCTGCTCACCACTACTGCTCTAACTCTCCTCTGTCTTTCACTGAACCCTCTAACCAAAAACTCAACTCCTTGACCCGCAACAGGAGCCTCATTTCCGTACCAACCTATATTCCCTCCTTTCAAAATAAAGTCTCTGCAGATTCCATGCTACACTGGTAACTTGACAATAAAAAAAATTCCTGGATCCAGATGGTTATCCGGATCACCACCAAAAACAAATCAGTTCTAAGTCCACTTCTGACCCATCCTGAAAATTATCAAAATCCATCCATAACCGAGTTATGTTCACAAACAAACGCCGTTGAAAACATGGCCTCCTTGGCGGAGGTAAAAATAGTACAAGTTAGACCAAAACATCCTTGTAGCATATTGTCTACTCTAGACATTACAAATTTGGCAAGTTGGAACAGTATTCCTACAAAAAAAAAAAAACAAGAGACAGCATTAAGTGCTGTTCAAATGTATGGATGGGAAACCAGCAGCAACAGGCAATATGGCAAATGATGCCCCCTTTTACAAGAATAAAGTTTGGGGGGAGGGTGAACGCCAAAACAAGCAAGTCAAGGGTTTGATAGAACCCAAAAGTGTGTGTTGCCCACACATCCTGCCAAACCAGGATGTAAATCCCTCCCCTGAAGAAATGTGAAACTAGGGTTGCCACCAATAATTAAGCACACTTTACCACAAGGATATGCAACAAAAAAATAATGTTTATTGAATAGTTTTTAAAATGCTTTGCAACAATACAAATAGTCATCAAGCTCACATTATTGGATAACAGGGGTAGAGGGCAATGCCGCACTCATTGCCATCATTCCTTGCAATTTTGACATAGCCCTTCTCACCATAGTGTTTGCCCCAGCTGTCAAAGAAAACACAAGACCAGACAGTGACCTTTTAAAACATACTATAGAAGTGTTGCCACCTTGTGGCAATGCTGACAAACTGTTAACTCCTAAACTCCTCCCACTCAAATGTCAAGATGCATTATTTAATGTAGAGTCAACCAGACAAGATGCAAACCTGTTTTTAACCAACCAGTAGTCATGTCCCTTGAAGGTTCCATAGCCAACAAGCAGAACTCCATGGTTGACATTTTTGGAGCACAGAGGATCCTTGTACACTCCTGCAAAAAAGGTAGACCAAGGCACTGCACATGTTACAGGCGCAGGCAGAACAAATATATGGCAGGACTAACTCATGCCAGTTTGTTCACCTCTGCATCAATATTGCAACTCACCACTATGGTAGAAAATGAAGGTCAGTCGAGAGGCATCGATAGCAACAGCAATTGGGCCCACATGGGCAACAGCCTCCTTCAGTGCATTTTCATCCCCCTTCGGCAGGCAGCTGTAGCTGGTGCAGTTGGCAGCTCGATAGCGAGGATCATAACGGCACCTTCCTTCCTATTAGGGGGAGGCAGGCATGGGAGACAAAAATGAACTGGTCAGAGTTGTGGACATGACCAAATACATTTACGTTTCAGCAGTTTCGTTCATTTTAAGAGACATCTAAAGCCATTAAACCAAGGGGTACGGCAACTTTATATAGCCCTTTTTGTACACAGTGCATCGAGTAGGAACTTAAGGACCAGACATATCTGGCAGCAAAATTCTGGGCGAGGGGCACAAGAGGACACCTACTCTGGCCTCATATGGATATTCCTTCTCTGAATCGATGCCATGGTTGTCGATCACATAGCGGAAGGCATTAGTCATGAAGCCACCATTACAGCCATAGGTGCTATATTTCGTGGCACAGTCCACCAGGTTTTGTGCGCTGAGGGACACCAGGGATCCAGAGGTCTTCTTTAGCTGCCCCTCCAGAGCTCCCACAGCACTGAAGGCCCAGCAGGAACCACATCTTCCCTGAAGAACCCACAAGGCAGACAATGCAGTTTTGATGCCAAGTAGTCAATTTAAAAAAAAAAAAATGGCCAAAGCAGCAAATCCACAAACATAACAAACCCTACTACACCCACCTGCATCTTCACCTCGCTCACCAAACCATTTGCCCTCCAATCCACAGATAGAGGCACAGGCCTCTGGAGAATCAAAGGCATTCTACGTGGGCCCAATTCCACTTCCCGGGGTTCTAGGGTGCTGGTGAGCATGCTAATGATCTCCTCCAAGGCCTACCAAACATCAAAACAGTTCCATCAGAATATCTTGAGGCACTGCTACCTGCATCTCTTATTTACACTTCATAAATGAGTCAGTCATCTAGATTGAACAGTTGGGGGTTTGGTATTAATAAACGATACTGTGACCCATTTATGCATCTTACCAGGTCACCCAGTTGATTCATGCCCAGTGTGTATGTGTGTACACCAAGGGAGGCCTCGATGTTGTGCTGTTCAATCATATTAAAATGGCCCTCCCAGATGCTGCGTCTCTTGTGCTCTTCAATCTGTACACGATAAAGTTCAGACATGTCGCATTGTAGATAAATTTGAACCAATTGCACTTTATTCTACAAGCAAGCACAAGAATGTACATTAAACAGAAGTCCCAGCTTAATGTGTCGTCACCTGCTAACAAGGTAAACATTGGCCCCATAAAAGGCCATTCAAGTCATCGCACTGCACTAGTAAGTGCTTCACCACAGTGAAGCAAATTTGACAGCAACTCAAATTTCGCTTTAGAAATTCAGACATTAGGCGTACCTTATGGCGATAGACTTTTCCATGGGTCGTTTTCCAGGCTATCCAATGTTCATCCAGATTAGGATTAACCAGGGCCACTGTCGTTCCACAAAGCAAAGCAACAAACAGGCTCCCCAGCATCTTGAACCTAGGTGCAAGTAAGATGCAGTGGGTTATAAACCTAAATTTACATGCAGGTAGAATTTTAACCAAAACTAAACTGATAGGAGTTTAAGTTATGCCGGCCAACACAAAATACCTTTCAAACATTGAGGAACAGTCTAAATGAAATGGCAGTAATAGATGGAAATAATTTTAACGTTCGAAAACCGAAAAATTACAATCACTCACCTCTACTGAAAACAGCTGCTGATGGACAACCGATGTTTTGGACCCCTTTTATCAGGGCTGTGATCTGCTTGTTTGCGCTAATGAGGATACACCTGTGTCTGGCAGTCGTCTCCTTGCGCAGGTGAAAATCATTATGGCGCTTAGCTTAATTGAATAGTCTGGTTTAGCTGTAGATCCGGTTATGTACCAATTTAACATTGTATTGCTCTTGTTTGTAGACCTAAAAATGTTTACATAGCCAAACTACAATAAGGCTACTCCTTCATTTAAAAAAGGCTAGACTGTAGGTATGCTGCAGCGGTGTCCATTGCAGGTAACCGTTCGATAAGAACATGAGGGAAAACTTATGTTGCACTTCTTTCCCCTCAAATGTGGCACTGCAGTAGCTAATATGTACCACTAGGGAGTGGTGTAGGCTACTCAATTTGTGTAGCGTGTATTGTCAATGCTATAGTAGGCTACAAAAAGCCATCGAAATGCATTTGGAAACCGAGTTGAGTTGATTTAAGTGGAATCATTTTTAGTCGGCTAAAATGTTCGATGAAATGATGATGACAAAATGATCATCACTTTTCCTGTTTATGATGACAGGTGTGTCTACTGTCAACTGTACTGATGTGCACCTTGAAACAGCAGTGTAGGCTAATTTTATAACCTTGGCTGCATTAGTTATCTAGTTTCTGCAGTTTCTCTGAACCAATCAAAGTTGTAGGACACAAGGAGGGATGGAACAGAAAAAGACAGACATAAGGGTGGACCTTAGGAGTTTGTTTTCAAATCTTTGCCTGGTTGACAGCTCTGGTTTATTGCAGCTTCCCTTCAGTTTTGCAGCTTGCAGCTCGAGCACACACACACAAACACACACACACACATAAAACCATCGCAATTTCTATCTATCTTTTTCACAAACACACCTCTAAGACAAGAAACACAGCCTTTCTAAATGCCACATGCAGGCAACTTTTTTACACCTGGCAGGCTCAAGGCCACTTCAAGCTATATCCTTCCACACTCAAACCCCAAATCACTTATATCTTTGCTCGTGGGGACAGTGATGTCCACCTGTAGTTTGGCGTTCTTGTCTCTGGAGACATAGGGGTTTTGTGAGGCTCTGATTGCACACAGGTTAGAGCGTTCAGGAATTTGAATCATGCAATTGCTATGGCAACATTCACAGTGAAATGCAATTAGTTTAATTTACGGCCCTACTTTGGTGCAGTGCAACGCTGTGCCGTTCACATGTCTTGACTCAAAGTGTTTATGTAGGAGACTTTGACTTCTCTGTTAATTTTCTTACGGTAAAATTTTAAAAGTTCCATGGGTAACTCTGGGGACTGTCCTAAAGACAAAGGGGACTTCCTTAGCAATAGAGAGAGATGATCATTGTGCACAATCTCAATTCAGATCACTACAGCAAATGGTATTACAGAATACTTGTATCTAAAGTTACGTTAAAGTAAAAGTTAAACAAAAAAGCTGTTAAGGATAAATTATACAAGAACTGGATGTGTGCTGTTATTTACTGAAATGTTGGCATGACAGTTATAACATTTAGCAGCTATTGGTACAACTGCTGGTATCAATTGTCATGAAAAAAATAGTCTAAACTATAACTTTCAACGACTTGCTAAAGAAAAAAACAGCTGTTCAAAAACCTCAATCAACTTGTTCCCTTAATCTCTCTTTGTAGTGTATGACTGGACTGAATTGTAGGCTGGTGATGTTTTCACACAGTGTCATAGGACACCTCATACGTGTCTTCAAACAGTCAGAGCCTGTAAGGCAAGCTGTCAAACATGGTATTGGTAGTAAGTAAACTAGTGCACAAACTGGTAACAGGCCCTTCATTGTCCTGCCTCCATGAGGGTGTCATTAAAAGGAAAATTGCAGATAACCTGTATATCAGGCTCAGTCGCTGCCTTGCATGGCATTTTTTAACCCCATCTATCATCAGTTCCTTGTGGTGGATTTTTCTTTTATTGCAAACAGATCTGGTTGTACCAATATGTTTATTTTCATTAATAACATACACATCACAGGGCACCTTTTCATAGATGTACAAAGTAATAACCTAGACCAGCAAGACCACCAGTAGGCCTGGCTGATAAATCCCTCTGAAGAATTGACATTCATTGCTCTGACATTATTAACCTTAATTATAATTATCTATAACTGAGTGATTATCATTAGTTAATATGTCCATTTGAACCTATCACTGAAACAGTTTAGACAAAAATACTCAGCAATAATTACTGGCCTGCGTTTTAGATGGGTCCCTCCCTACCTTCAAGCTTAAAATTTACAAATAAAATACACTCACCAGCACATTTTGAAAATGCAAATATTTTTTTGCTATAGAAAAGAATACTTAGAGTGTTTTGCATATTGCAAAGATCTGTAAATAAAAGGGTTGGGGTTCCTTCCTGGCACTTGCTTTTTCCCATTGGTGAGTGTATTTGTCATTCATCCTTCCAACGCCTCTCTGCGTGACGTCAGATGTGTCAATCGCCATTTTGGACTAAATAGGAAGATTGTACAGGAGTGCCGTGGGCTGAGGGCAGAGTGGCGCTTACATAAAAGCTCCCTTTTTCAGGCGACGAAAAGGCGCTTTACCGCTTCCCAAGTACAAACATGTCGTCAGAGAACCAAGAGTCCGAGGCGCCATTGGAGGCAGGAGAGGAGAAACAGGTAGGTTATAACACTGTACCTTGGTCAGTGAAGTGCTTGGGAAACCAGCTAGCTAGCTTTGAGCCCTGCTACGTCGCCTATTTTCAACCAAAGGCTTACTGTCACATCACTGTGACATCCAACAGTTAAGACAAGACAGGTCTGTTGACTATTACATAACGGGGTAGCCACGTTTTATAACCTGTCGCCTTACAATGCATGTGTAATTTCATGTCGTGACATCGAGCTGGTCCATATTCGGACAAGGCTCGGATATCCTGCCTTAATGTACAAGTTATCCTCTTCCATATTGCAGACTAGGTGATCAGTGGCAAAAATTCGTTCTTCTCATTGGCTAGTGCTGTTGTCAAGCTTCAGAAGTGTCTTCCGGTTCTGATGACTAAAATATTTCGTGCGCAGCTCTGCCATGTTGATCCAGTTCACAGGAACAGAGGTGGGAGAGAGCAGGCGTGATTGCTGCTGTGGAAGCTTTTGATGTCCATCTGCATCAGCAGGTTGAGATGTCAAGTGTCACTATCTCAGGGACAGAAACATTAGATTAGCGGGGCTCCTCCTCACAAATTGGCACCATCTCAGGGAATCAATGTCGGGTAGCCCGGTCATTAAGACATTGATTCACTGTTTAAGGCCGACTCGTAGCATCCTACACACACAGCAAGAAATCAGAATGTGTTTGTGTGCACAAGGAGGGGGAAGGGGGTGGAGTAAACTATGTTGTCTCCATCAGATGGTTATTTAGTCTTCTGTTCATTACATAGATAGATACTTTATTTAGCCAAAATGGCATGATGGGTTGCAGATACACAAGTCTTGTTGCACAGGGCAAGTGTCCCAACCTGCACATGTGTTTGAACCATGAGTCTTTGTATGGAATGTGTTGCAAGATATAATAGACTAGATATATAATTATCATATTCAAGGTGATATGCACAGTGTAATGACAGTCTGAATGCCACAATATTTGGGTGTAATCTATGCAACTGGCTGTCTTGCAATTGCACCTATGAAGTGTGATGGGAAGGTACATTCATTACCTTTGACAGGTAACAGCACACCATGGTCCTCATGGTATTATCTCAACTATACGCCCACTTCACACTGATCATCAGGCTCCCTTTTGGGCACCCCAAATGCACTGCAACATGTCTCAACCACCATAAATCATAACTATGCTGCATAGCAGGCACGTCTAGGCTTATGTCATCCCATAGCTCAGCTATCTGATCTTACTGCACAGGTTGATCAACAGCCCTATGGAGGGGTATAAGTGTAAGAGTAATGAGCCCATCCTGAGATCTAAGTATAGGCTAGCAGCCCCACCACACAGCAGTCCACCTCACGTATTGCTCAATTACTTTATAGCCTATGTCACAGTCTGGATACGAGAGCACAAACTTTTGCTTATTTTATTTTAACTTCACAGCCTATGTTACCCCTACGCCAAACCTGACCCAAAAAGTGGCAGAGCTACACAGCTACCCAGCTACCACAACACAACGAAAACACCCTACAACCATTTTTGCAGTAGCAACCCAAGTCCCCTGAAGACTTTTATCACAGTGCATGGCATTCATGACCCTGTTCTGTGCAACAGTATTAAATATTTTAGCCTTCTGCAGATTTTTGCCAGGCTGTGCAAAAAAACCACCACACACACGCATACGCAGTGCGGTAACAAAAAATGACGAGTGTCACCCGACCTGTACATTGATTTTAAAGCAGAGCTCTGCAGTGACTTGCGGCCAGGGTAGTCTTGGCCACGTGCAGGGGATGCACTGTCAGACTTCTCAGCCACTGTGGCAGAGCTGTAGAGCTCAGAAAAGTGTTAGGAGTGTTTTTTTTTGTGGGATGTGTAAGAGCCCTGTTCATATTTAATGCTCAGGGTTCCCACGGTCATGGAAATCCTGGAAAAATCATGGAAATCAAAAAAGTCATTTTCCAGGCCTGGAAAAGTCATGGAATTCTGTAAATTCAATTAAAGTTTTGGAAAAGTCATGGAATTTTTTTATAGGTCGTTCACACAATGACATTATTATTAACATTTCATCTTTAGCCGTAAAAGCATGCAAAAATTTTACATACATACGGTGTTGTGAAGGCGTGGAAAAACACTTCAGGTCAAAAAAAAAGTCATGGAAAAGTTTTGAAATTTTGTGAGTAAAAAAGAGTGGGAACCCTGAATGCTGCCATTACCCCTTAAAAGGTTAAAACCCCCTGTTCAAAGCACACTGTGTACATGAAGGGAATACATCAAATTAGAGCTGCACAATCTCTCTCAAACAATAGTGTGTTAGAATAAGGTTTGTAGTCAGGAAGGCTTAAATCTCTTCTCCCAAAGGTACTCCTTCTAGGTGCACAAGTATCTTGTGTTTTCTCTAAACTGTGTTACAACATGTATATTGTGATAAACTTGTCGCAAAAATGGGTTTCATGGTACATATAAATAAATAATTTCAGTGAGCTGTGCTTTTGCACTCTATGTATCACAATATTTGGTAAATTAAGGTGCTTCCACACTGCCCCAACAAACGCCAACCAACTCCAACATTCTAAAGATGGAGCCCTACTGCCAATGACGGCCTGCCCCATGGCATAGGCTGCTCACTGTCTAGGGCCTAGCAGTGTGTCCCTGTAAAGGCAAAGCTGGGGGACCTTAAAACTGTACATTTAACTGTTTGCTTAATTATTGCAAATCATATTGTATTAGCATTAACCTTTTGCAATCATATCACATATTGCACATTTTCCTAATTTCATGACCTGCTAAAAAAATCACCAAAATTTACCACCTGTCATTTCATTTTTTGAGGGTATTGTTTTACTAGTGCTTTGGTGATGTCTGTGCCGAGGCTGTCACTCAGAGGCATGCAAGTACATGCAAGATGTATGTGTGTGTGTGTGTGTGTGGGTGGTGCCTGTTTCGATTGCGATGACTTGCCAAGAGTATACTGATAAGGAGTTTCAAGGTCCAGAATTGAATACTTCCCCCCCCATCGGATACATCAGAAAGGTTTGCCGCCTCTGGATAGAAATATGAGCCACAACAATGATGACAAGCCGCTCCCTATCCCCAGTATTGTCATCATTGTAGGAGTTGGCCCCAAACAAGCTAATCATTCACTTTTTTATTGCTAGACTGTAAATATTCTGAACTTTGCATCTTATTCAGAGATTCAAATGCCCACACCCACGCACCGCTCACTCCTTATCTGGGAAAACCTCTCATGTATATGAAGCACCCATTTAGGCAGACGCAAAGAGAAACCTCTCTGTACATACAAATGGAAAATAATCAGACACAACTGCTGCTTACCAGCAGAGACACACAGTAAGAAAGTCAGATATGATTTGCATGCCAAAAATCTCCCATATAGAAGTTTATTAAGTGGCGTTTCGAGCCATGTGGCTCCTCCTCAGACTTAGCGCTTGGAAACTTGGAAACACCTTCTGTACATACAAATGGAAAATAATCAGGCACACCTGCTGTGCTCACCTTGGTGTAGCCTGTATGGAGTACCATCTGTCTCTCACTACGGCTTCGAGGTGTGTTCTAGGCCACTGTGCTGCGGTGTTGGACGGGTATGGGTAGCTAAGGCACTTAATGCCATGAAGGAGGGATGATCCTGGGGGATCTGTGAAAGCCTTTGTCCATATTTATGCAGTCATCACCACTGAGACCTTCAGACACCCTGGTCCAAGCACACTTATACATACACATGTAGGGGGTGCTGCAGAAGCCCTGCTTTTGTGTCTGTTCATTTTCTGGTCTTATCTACCAGGCTGACTACATACAGGATTTTTGAGAGCTTTGTAGGCAGAGACAGCTTCAGTGGGGTGGGGTTGTAAGCAGCAGTAAAAAAAGGTTGTTAAATGATGTGCACCACAGCGAAAAACAGTGGGTAAACCATGTGTATCTCTAACATTATCTCATAAAAAAGACAAGTGAAGGCTGTTTTGTAATCTCATGATGTGCAAGAACAGCGTTAACGTGGGTGTTCCTTTCAGTGCACCACTGGTAGTGGGTCTGTAAACCCAAGAGACCTGTGAACCCAGGAGCCTGAGGCTAAAGTAATAAGCGATGATAAGTGACTACCATAACTAGATGCTGTGTTTTCATGAGGCTTACTTTTCTTATGCATTGTAGCAGAGAATTTTATCTAGTGCTTGTTATAACATGATGATTAAAATGAGTGTCATTAGTATGATATGAATGGAAATCTTTGAGAAACTAAAAAAATAGCCATTTTTTCCCTTAGCACCGTGCTCAGTCAAGCACAAATTAAGCTGAATACTAGCCCTAACTCCTGCCTCCAAAGTGAGATGTTTGCTTTCAGACCACTTGGATACACTTAGATATGTTTCACTTGCACAGTCTCAATGAAATACAGTAGATAGGATGGTTGCAGCTCTTTGTCAGTCAGCCAGTGACTGCGTCTATGGCCTGGAGAGATAGGGCTAGGCGAGGCCAGCCTGGACTTTTTGGACCAGGAGATAATGTGGCGTGCCAAGCAAGAGCCTTATTGACCCTTGACGTCTGATAGAGCTTACCACTGGGCACCTCTATCTCGTCAATGCAAATGACCAACCAGAGAAGAGCATATGACTCACTGGCTGGTTTCCTTTTGTGCCAGATCGTTTAGTTCTGATGTTTGGTGGTGGTATGAAGATAGCTGGACAGCATGCAGTTGGCTAATGTGTCCTTGCCTTAAATCCAGGGATCCTGGTTATCCTGGTTATGTTTTTCTCCTCCACTCTTTTCTGTCACTCCTCTCCTATCCAATTAAAGGCCAAAAAGCCCAAAAAACATTTTTTTAAATAAAATAAATTAGATACCATGTGAGGAAGGTATCATTGTTGTAGGTGGACAGTTTATTTCAGGAGTCAGGCCATGATTTGGGCATGTTGGACTTTGTGGAACACGTCTTTGTTTCCACATAGCAACTGTGTTTGCCCAAAGTTGTGTTGAGCCACCTCCCTGGCAACTAAGGGCGAGAGAGACAGAGTTAAATATGACGGCCTTTATTATTTCAGACAGAGGAGGCTGTTGGGCGATCTGTCTGGAAATGCCTGCACCCCAGAGCGGTAGTTTTTTCGAGACCAGGTGCAATCCTTCTGCACATGGTGGAGTCATACATTACCTACTACTGTCTGTTTCTGTTACGAGATGCCGTCATACCTCAGCTGTGGAAAAAAGTTGTCCCCTCACACTTGCTGAGGAGAAGAACATTCTTACCAAACAGAACAAAACAAGAAAAAGATCTGAGTGCCTCTCGGCTAACTTGGTTAACCTTCATAAAAACCCACTATCAAATAACTCCAGAGGTTTTACTAGAGTTCTGGCAAGAAAAACTCAAGTAATTTTCAGATGTTTTGGTTCACACTTCCAGCACCTCTAGGAAAAAAAGCTGGTAAAGTTCAGGAGTTGAAGGCAGGTAAGTCTGAAAGGCGTCTGTGGTGTTTTCCATCTTAACGGGCAACTCTGTCTCCAGCAGGACTCCCAGGAGAAGGACGCCAACCCAGTGAAGGCAGAGGAGGCCAAACTCAAGGCCAAGTACCCCAACCTGGGCCAGAAGCCGGGAGGCTCAGACTTCTTGATGAAGAGACTACAGAAAGGGGTAAGATGGGGTTGCCCTAGATGTCACAGATGTACAGTGTAATCGCAGAGTCTGTTGTGGTAATGTGCAAAACGTTAAAACTTTAAAAAGATGACAAAAGGGGTTGTCTAGAGTTTCCACTTTTGCCATAAATTATGTTACTTGGTGTCACATTTCAGAGTGTATCACTTGTGTTTTATAAGATTGGAAGATCTAAAAGTAGCATGAATTTTAAACATTTGCATTTTAATGACAATCACCTCAACCATACACTCAAAAGAATTTCAGCCAGTGTGCAAAGCTTTACTATAATTTGTGAGATACATTTTACCATTTAATCATCCAACCATCACCTTTAGATATTGACCAGAGGAGCCCAATTGCATGCCTTCTTTCTGGCTTTGTCACCGAAAGACTTTTACAATCCTTCATACCACTGCTGGTAAATTTATCCATGTGTAGTGCCTGGCTACTACATCACAATGGATGCAATATCATAAAACACCCCTTGTGCCTCCCTGAAGCACACTGCTCTGTGAGATAATTGAAGCAAATGTGACTGGTGTGCACTTTTAAATGAAGCTGGAAGGGACTCTGGCTTCTCTTAATGTTGAAAGAGGTTGTCATATCTCATTGCAATTGCAAATGGCTTAGTTAGACTGTGAATGTGTGAGGTTTGTTTCTGGCTTGTGCTTCTGTTTCGCTTACATTTTTACAATGGAGCCACAGTATAAAGGCATGGCACAGAAGATTTAAAAAGTATTTACATGGCTTGGGGGTTGCTTCAAATTTAATTAACAGGGGTTGCAAAATGAAAGATAACCAGTAGCAGTCAGAATGTAATTCTCATTCTCCTCATGTTGTAGTTTTAGCCTTTCAGGCGAATTACTTGTAATGGGTATAATTGGATGTACTTTCCTCTGCTAGAATCACATTTTGTTACCCTGCTGGTCATGACTTTCAATTCATGAGCTGTTCCTCTCTCTCCCTCTCTTCTTTTTCTCTCGTATACCGTCTTTCATAAATCTCTGCTTCTCTCTCTCCCTCTCGTCCTGTTTATTCTTTCTTTTCTCTTTCTCTCTGTCGCTCACTAGCAAAAGTACTTTGACTCAGGCGACTACAACATGGCCAAGGCTAAGATGAAGAGCAAGCAGTTGCCGGTGGCTGGTCCAGAGAAAGGGCTGGTGACGGGCGACCACATCCCCACGCCGCAGGACCTGCCTCAGAGGAAATCCTCTCTAGTCACCAGCAAGTTGGCTGGATAGAGCCACCCATACCCCTATTACCCCTACCTCTAGCCCCTCCAAATTGAGTACGCACCCAACCCAACTCCGCCCCCCACTCCCCCACCGGGTTCCTTATGAGTGTCTTGATGCTGGGTGCGGTCCGACACACAGCCCATTACGGAAGATGAGTGTGGATAAAGTCGATCCCCAGTGTCTCCTCAGATAGAAACAATAACTTTGTTCTCATCACTGCTAACTGTGTCTTTACCTCTGCTGCCACATTCATACCTTGGTTAGACCCTCCCCATGCTCTCCACCACCACCACCACCACCACCACCCTCCCACCACAGATTCATCTTTTCCCCCGGGTCAGCCACATAACCTTATAGCATCAGATTGTCTTTTAAAGCCGTAGTGTTATGTAGAGGTGCACAGGTACGCCTTATGAAAGGCCAATACGTATGTTCTTCAGTCAACTAAAACCCTAGGTAGAATTAAGATTCAGTAAACACGTGAAAAAGTATGTTAACCACGAGACCCGCACAGTAATATTTTCTCTACAGGAAAGAAGGGACACTAACTAGCAAAAAAACCAGTGTTTTTATTTTAGAAAGGGAAATTTTCCCCTCTAGGCCTAAATAGTTCATGATTCAGATTTTTTCCCAGTTTTTGCACAAAAATATGGCTACCCTGGCCAGGCTTACAAAGTAGCTCTTAGAAAATCCCTGCATTGATTTAAACAGGGTCAGAGACTTGTTTATCGAACCCCAGTAGCTTCCTTATACAAACTCTGAGAGTGGTCTGTTTCAGTGTAAACTTCATCAGCCTCAGTAAACAGTGGTTTGGGATCCAGAGAATAACAGTGGTACGCATTGCCCTAAAGTTGTGTACCTGTGACCGATACCAGTGCACCTCTCGTGATACCTTCACAACCAAATATATATATAATAACCAATGTATTCCTTGGTGCTGGCTCTGTTGCATTACACGTAGATGGTTTTGTTGGATCAGGCCGTGCAATTTGAGCCAGCATTCTGTCCAAGAATTTATGGAACCAAAGAAACAGGAACAACTAGACAATGTAAAATAATAATTAAAAAAAAAAAAATGTTATCCGATTAACTCAAGGACTCTGATGGTTCCGCAAGGCTTATCCTCCACCAATTGGGATCTCCCTTATGCAATCAGAATGTGCTCAATGCTTGTTTGCCTGTTGGCCATGTGTTGCTGGTGCCTGCCTCCCTACAATGCCAGCCATGTTCATATGTGCCCTGTGTGTGCGCGCTTGTTGTCTTGGATGACCCAACTACTCGTTTGGTATATCTGGCACCACCAGTTTTTTTTCCCATTGCACCTGCTGAACCTTTAACAAAATGCAAGAACTGAAAGGAAAAAAATGATAAATTATTTATGATGCATATTGGACAGTTTTTTCCCTGAAATTTTCAATTGGCCACAAATGTGGTATGTCACTAAACTTGTGATGTGTCAGGCATGCTAGACAGCAGCACCATGCCTTATTCAATGTTGTAAACACATAAATACACATACCATGCCATGGCAGTGGAAAAACTGGTGGTCCCAGCATAAAGGAATGAAAAGAACGAATGATGTTTCCCTGCGTTGTTGCTGCAGATGCCTGTGGAGCTTCAGTGTCCCTCATCCCATTCCTCCTCCTTTTCCTGTCCTCTCCACCGGACGCTCACTGGGAACTAAACATGGTGGAATGGGGGAAAAAAAGAAAACCCTAACCAGACTGTATCTGACCTGTACCATACTGGGCTGGGACAGGCAACATTCTGTATGATCACTGCTTCTACTGTTGTCATGACTACTACGCTTTCTGTTGCTGCTCTAACTGAGAGTTGCAGGTTGGACACGTTCACGGCCAGGATGTGAGGCGTGAGTTGTGTGTGTGTGTGTGCGCACAAGTGTGAGTGTGAGAGAGAGAGAGAGAGAGTTCGCGTTCAGGACATGACCACAGCCACTTGAGGAGCACAGCTTGTGGTTTTGTCAGAGGAGGCAATGTCCTTTCCATTGGTAGTGCAGCGGGAGTAATAGGAGCTGAAAGTGCGAAGTCAGGTGTGTTGCTAATACTGTGTGAGTGGTAGCAGTCATCAGTGTTGGAGGTAAAGTAATGATGATGATGATGATGATGATGACGTTTATAATGGTGATGTCGATGTCGTCATGGCCGTGGTAATGATAGCAGGTGATGATGCCAGCTTATGATGCTGCCGCCTTCGTTAACATTTCACGGGATGGAATCAGGATGGACGCTGCTGGTGTGGTCAGAGGTTGTATCAATAGCAGACACACAGGAAACATCTCAGGTGTTTAAGGCAGCATGGTTTACTTAAATTTGCATTTAAATTGTAGGTGTTTTTAATCTCCGTTACATACAACAACAAATCCCCCCAAATTATATCACTTTTTTTGGGAAATGATTCAATTATTTCAGCTTGGATTAGTAGATAAATCTTAAAATATTGTAAAGAATGTATGATGGTCGACTGACATCAATCATCTGCTTGAGTCTCCACATCTGTCTTTGAAAAAGGCCTAAACTGTGATGCCCTTCCCCAGCCCATCTCCACTTTGTTTCAAGGTTACAAAAAAGGCGAGAGTTACCTCATTCTTTCAAACCTACAATCGAAAAAGGGGGAGTGAGATATAGCAGCCTCTGCGTTCACAGCCAATCATCCACCACGCTGCCATATATCTCATAGCCAGTAATAATCTTGGCTGCCTCCTCATCGTCCAATCATCAGCTGGCCTGCTTCTTTCATATCCAATCATCAGCTGCGCTGTCCATCACGCCTCAGGTGGCCACTGTGCTGGCGACTGGGGCAGGCAGCAAACTCAGAGAATCTTATCCCTTGCGTTCTACAACTGTCCAAATGACATGGGGCACTCCCAGTAAATGGGAGTTAATTGTGGAAAATATGGCAAGACAACCTACCTAATGGTCATCTGGTTTAGTGTATCAAATGTATACAAAAGATTTCTGCTTTTGAGAGAAGTGGGATGCGCTTTGGGAACCGGGAAATATAGAGAGAAAGAGAGAGAGGATATTGTGTGATATGAGTGTATATATTTTTTTCTGCCATCTGCCTTAGTCCCAGCCTCATGTAAATAGCCGTTGTTTCTCTTTTTATGTTTTTGCTTATATATCACTATTCTGTTGGTTTCATATGTATTTTGTTTCAATTTTGCTCAGTCTTTTTAATTTTTTGTTTCACTTTTGTCTTGTTGTTTTTGTCTTTGTTTTGACTAAGCTGCTCCTATGTTGACTTGTGTAAGGGCAGAAGCAGGAAACGAAAATAAAGCGTGCAGCTGCTCCACCCACCTAGAACAGTAATTCACCTGTAGTGCCCTCCAGGAGAAACGGCAACTAAACAGGCCCATGCATGATTTATTATGTGAACAGCACATAAAAACTGGAATTTACAATGACTATATGTATGGAAAAAGATGATTTACAAAGGTGAAAGGTGTTATAAAAGAAGTAAATAACATTACGAGAGACCTTGGTACACCTCATGTTTAGGCTTCTAACGCATGCCTAGGAGAGTGTCATTTTAGTATCTGGAGGGTCCTGCAGGTGATAAGATGCCTCTGCAGTTTTCAGTGGGATCAGTGGTGGCCTTCGGCCCCAGTGCAGAGCCTTTGTAAGTGGTTAAGTCTGTAAGCCTGAAAGCCTGTGGTGTGGACACACACATTAGCTTGTGTGTCCCATACACTCGTAGTGCCAGACGAGGATTCAGCAGGAACGAGCAGACACCACATATCCGCTTATTTTACATCTGGGTGCGTTTCCATCTTTTGGAATAGCATGAGTCGATCAAGAGTCTTTCTAAAGTCTGTCTGGCTTCGCTAATGTGCTTTAGAGGACACGGACAGGACACTGTACAGACAGTTGGGAAAAGGCTTTTTTACTTAAGCTGCATCTGCAAAATCGGAAAAGCTAATGCTACATCCTTGCCCCTACAGGAATCTTTACACTACTTGCCATTGTGAAACAAATGTTTTGTTTTTTCTTTGTTTAAATTGTTTTGCTGTTGAATTATAAACACACTACTGTAACAAACAAACTGCAGATTTGTGCCAGGAAAGAAGTGAGTAGTTGGACTGGAAATGGGACAAATGTGGTAGAAAATGTAGAGAATGTCTAATAACGTCAGTGTGGAAAGGACTTTTTTGTCAGTATTTGAAATAAAAATTTTACATGAATTTGTGTTTTCTGATTTTTTTCATATCTGGTCATGTATTAATTGGTAAAACATACTGATCTGCATGGCATCATTATCTGATGGTGGCTTTCAGATACTTATGGCATGTATGTAATGGTATTCACACTATTAAAATAGGGATCTTCACTACAGACATTATTTCCTGTAAGGGGGTTCAGTTGCTTCTGGGGTAACATGATAGTCCACACTGAATTGCATGTGTTATTTTAGTCATGGCTGCATGACTTCTGAAAGTAAACATGGTGCTGTCATATAATTCGCCAATAGGGGGCACACCTGGACATACAGTACATGAGGACTGTGCTTTATTTATTTATTTATTTATTTATTTATTTGTCTGCAGCATGGGGCAGGGGTGGCATTATTTAAAGCCAAATCTGAAGAACTACTGCAAACTGTTGAGTCTCCCAGCAACATACAAGAGCAACAGATGAGTCACCTGTAAAAAAAAAAAAAAAAAAGGCAGGGAGAGAGTTCAGCATCCTTACAGTTTGGTGGATGAATCTGTCTCTCAGTGTGCTGGTCCTGGCCCGAAGGCTCTTCAGTCTCCTCCCTGATGGCAGCAGACTAAAGAAGTTGTTGGATGGGTGGGTGGGATCACTCGCAATGCAGAGGGCTTTACAGGTGAGGCGGGTACTGTAGATGTCCTGGAGAGTGGGGAGAGAGACACCCCTTTGTATTTGTCTGGGCCATAATTATTAATAATAAGTCTTTTAGTGCCTACATAACTTTTATCAGGTTCATTTTGATTAGGATGTGGTGCAGGCCCTAGTTCTACAGAGAACAGTTGACACGTTGTTAAAGTGCCTACAAATGCATGAAGTGCTATAATCAATCAGACAACATATTGTGTCTTGTGGTGGTGTGTATTGTCATAAACAGGTCAAATGAAAATGCCCATGCTTTCACACAATCAGGCATAGGACTTCTGATTTTCATAGGCTAGAAGATTAGCCTAATAAGCACTAAACATACACCTGTCTTAGTTTTGGTAGTAGTAGTAATAATAATAATAATAATAATAATAATATGTTACTATCATTTTGTGCTGTTACTATGGGTCGATACTGAGACTGACACAGGTATTTTTATTTACATTCCAGGAATTCCAATGTGTTGAATCTTTCTGGAAATGACAACTACATAAACCTGGGGCAATTCGACGGAAGCACCATATAAGCAAACAAAGCTCCGCCTTAATCCTTCTTTTCCGCTTCTGCTCATTTGACTCCACCTCCCCAAACGTTTATATATACGAGTGCTCAGGGAATGCACTTCCGCTTCACTCTATACCTGGAGTGTTGTCGTGTACGTCGCTTGATTTAGGAAATTACGCAACACTTGACAAACTTTTACTCTTTAAATAAGTTTTCCTTAAACAGTACAACTTAAACATGTCGACTGTAACTATGAGTCTTTCAACAATGAAACGCACGACCGCCAGCGTCGTCAGTTTGCTTTGTCCCTTCACGGTTCAAAATGGAGTCGCAGACAACAAGGACTTTATGGAAGACATTGGAGCGCCCTCTGCAGCTTCAAGCATGGGACCTGGCGCTAAGTCGTTTGGGTTGAAAGCCGAAAATGAACTGGACGACTGCCTTGACGAAGTGGATAGCTCGCCCAGAGTTTCACTGCCTGAGAGAAAAGGCCTTGGGTTTGATAGCGGTTTTGCCAGTTCGGATGATGATGGATCGCTGCCCACATCTCCCGACTCACAGCCCTGTATGCCAGAGTTTCCAACTGAAGAGACTGAACTTGAACGAGAAACGAGAGAACTTATCGTCTCGTTTTATCTTCGTTATACTGGACTCTCGCGATCAGAACGGAGTCGACACAAAGCCCTGGTAACAATGAAGAGAGTCGTGGACGATGTTTTAACAAAGCATGCGATTACATTCAAAGGTAAGCCTTCGTATGCTAATCTTGTGGACTTTGCCTTGAAGACGTAGGGCTTGGTGGTTTAGAAATTCCCGTGGTATTTGTAGGCGAGGTTAGGCGGAAGTGGCTTTTTATTTGCCCTTTCTGCTGTCACCAGACTGCGCTATTGTCCTTAGCCTGGTTCTTCGCAGTCTGATCCCAAATTAATGAATGTGGACAAAAATGCGCACTCAAAGCACATATGTTACACCGGATGTGAATTTAGAAAAGCCAAACGATACCCAGCTGTATGTAAGATTGTAATTGTTCGGGCCCAAGCAAAGTGTTATTTTAAGGTATGACTCAGACTTAAGTAACACCGTGACAAGCTTTCATCTTACACAGCTATTGCATGGAGGAGTCCCGCTGAGTGTTTGTTTTATTTTGGCATATCATGTTTCCTGGCAGTCCGTACTCTTAATCTGACTTTTTACCTTTTTGCCAACAGTCCTGTCACAGTTAGCCTTTATGAGTAATTATGGATGGATAGAGTTTGACTAGCTGTAATAAACATGGTTCATCGTGATTGTTGGCAAGGCTACAGTTCAGCGTGTTAACAGGAACCGATATAATCATTTCGGTGAAACTTCGTCATTTCGAAACGCCGCTTCTTGGAACTAGACCTCACATTCTGCTGAAGTGCCTTATCAGGGCATTCAGCACGCACAGAAAGTTGCGACTGCTGCAAACCTAAACGGAGACTAGCGTCATAGGCCGCTGGCGTTGTTTGCACATATCACACCAAGCCAGGCGAAATGTAGGTCTGGACAAAACTAATCTTGCCTGTATTGGTTACTTTTGGTGACTCCAAACACGTCTTCAGTGCGTTTCAGTTAGGCCTGTTATCAGATCTCTCTTACTGCTTACGTACACAATCCTTAGACCTAAGATAATGGTTTCTGTGGTATTTTTCTTTTTTTCTTTTATTTTATTTCACATTGGATAAATATCAGCAATAAACATGTAGGCCTTTGTTTGATTCAGTACATGTATCTAAGGAAATAAAGCCGTTTTCTGTATAACTGTTTCTCGATCACATTCTTCAAATGCTTGTTGAGTACCTGATATATGCATAGTGTGCCTGTTTAATCACCTCATTCTTGCTAATGTTTCTACAGGTATGGTAAATAGACTTGATCTGGATCACCGTGAAGACATGACCTTTGTGCAAGATGTGGCTGAGAAGACATTCGGAGATGGCACCACGAATTGGGGTCGAATTACCTCTTTGGTGGCCTTTGGGGCAGTGCTCAGTGAACATCTGAAGCGAGCCGGAAGACCAGAGTGTGTGGAAACTGTGGCTCTCCAGATCTCCTCGTACCTGGCCAACCACAAATATGACTGGCTCCGTGACAACAATGGCTGGGTGAGTTGCTATGACAACAATGGAGAGTTAGTGGCTACACCAACTTTTTATATAGGTGACGTTTCTGTGGTCAACTCTGTCCATTTCAGTTAAACTTTAATTTGTCATGGGGTTAAAGCTGGTCATAAGTGACTTTATCTGGAAAGAGGAAATGCCCCATTGGACTAAACTGGAAAGACTCCCCCTGAGAGCAGAAACATAAACCACTTCGTTTTTTAGTGACTGTAGCTAATGCTTCCTCTTTCCTCTTTACAGAATGGGTTTGTGGATTTTTTCCATGTGGAGGACCCTGAGGCTTTGGTGAGAAACACACTGATGGCTGTGGCAGGCTTTGCCAGCCTTGGAGCTGGACTGGCCTTTCTGATAAGGTGAACTCGTGGACTCTTTCTAATCTTTTCTACATCACACGTCCGTGTTTTCCATTCATCACCACGGACTTGAGAGCTCAAGAATAGTGCTGGCATCACGGAAGGAAAGTGATGAAGATGATGGGCTAATATCTGTCTGTCCTTTATAAGGACTTTATTTTCCCAACGCCCAGCACAGGTGCTCTTACCGTGTCCCCAAGCAGCGCTAGCCGCTGCAGACAGCCGGAAGGCCCTGGGCCCTTCAAGTCGAGCTGGCCCCGGAATAATCGAACGCTAAGTTGACGTGTTGAAGTTTTGCAGTTTTTGTCTTTAGAAAATTATTTTTATGTACATAATTCCAAAATCTTTTTTAAAAAAAAAAATAGTTTTCTCCTCCCCCACCACCCCCACACCAAATCCTTCACAGTTGGAGAGTCACCTCTAACGAAGAGCTTGATGTAATTCCATGAAAGCCACAGGCATTTAGCTTGTCGTTCTGCCTGAGTCACAAGTCCCTGTCCAGTATAGTCACCCACACAAGCCGCAGTCTATTTAAAGAGTATGAGGGGAGGAAAACTGCTCTGGTCAGTCAGTGAGTCAGTGCTTATTTTGCTTAGTTTATTTATGAGAAAGTTGCATCTCAAGTGATTCTGATAATGCGCCTTAAATCTCAAATTAGATTCAACAACAGAAAAAAAGTATATTGAAAATCATATATATATATATATATTTATATATATATTTTTCTCTTAAATAAAGAATTTTATTTTGTGGAAGAATTGTTGTGTGGTGTTTTCATCATTTGCTTTGCAGTGGTTTAGAGGCTTGGTTGCGAAGCGGTTTAAACCAGCGGGATAAAGACAGGACGCCTCCCTGTTCTACCGAGGGTGACTCACATTCTCCAGAGAAGTGTTCCATGTGTGTGAAAGGTCACTCACTCATGAGCACCGCGGGTACAACAGTGCTCACTGGTCAGTGGCCTTAGCTCAGGATCTGGGTGGTATAATAATTTCAAAAGAAAAACAAAGGACTTGAAATAAACAAATGTTTACATCTGATTTGTTTTAAAGATACTTCAAACATGTTAAATGCAGGAAGGTATGGGGGAAATATGGAAAGTTCCAAAAAAATCTATTGCAGAATCTTGATTTACGTTGGTGTGTTCAGAATATTAAAAATATTTGTGGTATTCGTGTGTTGCTCGTGTGGCTATGTGGAATGCCTGTTGAGAGCCTGGGAGTTTCATTACAGAAGAAACTTAGATTATCACTAAGGGGGAAGTACATGGCTGAAGTCCAAAGAGGAAAAAGGCCCATTCACGACACCGCCATCTCTCCAGACAAGAGTCCTATACAGGTTGGACCAGAAGGTGTGGTGATTTCTGCATTCTTTCTTTTCAGTCTTTTCTTCTTCAGGGAGGTTGTTCTGCTGCTTACGTATTTCAATGGTGATGGTCTTGGGCACATTCTTGTGACCATTATGTGGTGAAACCTGAAAAGTTTGTTGACTGTTTGAGGTGTTGCTAGAGCAACAAGTTATGAGAATGCGCAGGGAGGATTGGCTGCTCCTTGAAGACCTCAAGCAGTTGCTAGGACAACAGTTTAACCTCATGTAGCGAGTGAGCTTCTTCGAAGCAGATCATGCTTATGCTCAGCTGCAGCCAGCTTCCTGTGACTGTGATGCAGATGCACCCACTCCCCCACTCTATCTTTTTCTCTCTGACCCACAAACCGATGTTTGCAAAACTGTTGAGGTGGAAGTTCTGAGAAGCCTGAGAAGTGTGAATTGAAACCAACACCACCCATCAGCTTTCAGTAGTTATGTAACCTACTTCTGTTTTCTTTTTTTTTTCTTTTTTCGCCATAGCTGTTTTTTCCTGTCTTGCCCCAGTGTCTACGTCAAACATGATTGGTGAAATTCCTTGACATCTTCGAAAGGTCACCCGCTTTCATGTAGGCCTAAAACCACTGGAGTCAGATGTTTGTCAGCTGAGTAAATATAGTCATCCCTTGCTCAGACATCATACAAAATGACACTACCACTCTGAGTATCTGCATTTTGCATATTCCGCTGTTCAGAAGTTTACTGACGTAAACCTGCCAACTGACAGACTGGTCACCTGACTAAACAAATCTTTTGTCATAAAGTACTTATCTTCAAAACCATTCAAGGCTGTTTATCCAACCTCCATGAAATGTTTATTTGAGGTTATTTTACGTTTATTTTGACCTGGTTTTGTCGTGGGCAATATTAGATGCTTTTGATGCTTAGATGCTTTCGATAGGGTAAGTGTTGTTGTTTGTGTGGTACCTTTGTGCTAAATGGAGTATTAGATTATAGGTATTTAATTAGAGCTTTTAATTACACCCCTTCAGCAAGTCTTAAAAGTTTCACTTACCTGGGTATTTTGACTGACAGCAAGTGGTAATGGCTTTATTCTCCTAGTAAAACAAACCCTAAACTATTTAACGTATCTTGGCAAGTCAGTTAACTTTGTTGACTTGATAGTAGATAGTTCTGTATACAGTTACACAAACCAAACACATAAACTGCAGTGAAAACAACCCCCATGCTAGTGGTAAATATCCTGACACAGATTATGGGTACTGCTCAGATAATCACTGAGAAGAACATCAAATTATCTGATCAGGTGCAGTTTAATTAAGCCACTTAGTCTTACAATTCTGGATATTAAAGATGAGTGCTACTTTTTTAATTTTTCGATCAGATTTTTCTGTTTCAGTAGTGGAGGAGGTGTTTTCTTTTAAATAACTCGCAAGAATCTGAACATTGTAGGAATTGTTTTAATTGAGTAAAATTCACTCAAAGTTAGTGCGCTGGAAGAACACACCCTAATTGATTAAGATTTCTTAGCTTTTTGAACATCCATTTGAAGTGATCAACTGTCCAGGTAAAGCAGTGAGTTCCACCCAACAGCAGCAAAGTGTAGAAACATGTCTGTCACCGCCTGAATGGGTTGATTTATTAATCATGTTCTTTACCTTTTTGCCACTGTGAAGATGTCTGCATTAAACACTGTCTTGGGCTTACGGTGTAGTAATGGTATATATTTATTTTTTAAGGTATCAGGCTTCTCTTCACATCAGCTGTTTTTTTCTGAGGTGATACGCCCTCTGCAGTGGAATTTACAAATAAAAAAAAGAAGAAACAAGAAGGTAGGTTACTGGCATCCCACTGTGGAACTAAAATGTAAATCAAGTGCTGGTCTTCCCCACAGTCAAATGTCAGTCACCCACCGTCACACATCATTCCACCGTCTAAACCTGTTGACGCTTTATTTTTGCAGGCCCCCGCAACTTCCTGTTTCTCAAACACAACTGTGTCATAAATGCAGTAGGGTATTTTTGCAGGTCACCTCACACAACGGCACTGGCTTACCTACTTCTCTTTCTTGCCTAATGTTGTCAGCAAGGTAGATCGCTTGGCAGGATAAGGACCGGGGGTTTTTGTTTGGGTGGAGGGTTTTATTCTAAACTGTTTGTGTGAGGTGCTGTCCCTGCCCTTTCTTGGTGTTTTTTTTTTGTTACTTCTGGGGAATTCATACATGAGCATGTATATGAAAATGTTCTTTTGGGGGTTGGATTTCTTGTCTTGCCCCCTTCCATAATCAGCCCACCCTTGTTGACCCACATTTGGTTGGGTAAAGTCTAGAAAAGGGGCAACTAATGTATGTTTGGGGATCGTCTTGCCCTCCTGACCTGAACTCTTTCTCATGTTTGAAATAAACCCCATAATTGTGTTCTATGTGGGTGAGTGTCAAATGACAGTCTCAAGCTTCAAGTTAAAGCTGTAATTTAAAGGTTTTGTTTTTCAGTTTCTTTTGTTTGCAGACACATACCCAGCCACGAACTTACAACTTTCAGTTAGAAATGAAAATTTGAGGAGCGTTTCCTGGTAAGTTCTGATTGGTCTATGCACTTTCTGCTAGTGCCCTAGCAACAACACGCCCAAAGGCTTTAAAAAGCAACAGAAAGCCAGTTTCTCAGAAGTCAGCTGACCCAGTTCTCTTGGAGTCACGTGACCAAAGTTAAACAGAAGTTGAAAAGACTGATGTTTACAAGTTAGGATACTCTGAGTGAGATACTCATAATAGAAGCTTTCCTAAATGCTCAGTAATTTCACCCAAAGTATGACTTTAGGCAGTCTTTCATAACTTTTCTAATCCCTTTTTTGAAGTTATATTTCAAATTGAAAAATGTTTGACATTTTTATGTACATTATGTGAACTCAAAATTATTTAGGGTTGTAGTCAAAAGACTTTAAAATTGGCCTAGTTTTAGTTTTAGGTATTGCTCATGCTATTGCTGTGAGGGGGGAAAAAACATAGGTCTGCCAAAGGAGGAACAGGAAGAAATACGCTTTTGATAGTATTCAAAGCTCAAAGCCACACCGACGGCTGACATTTGTTCAAAGTACACTTTTTTCTTTCTGTTTTTTTCTGCATCTTTGCCTCTGTCTCAATGCCATAACATACACTAATAAAGTGTGCAAAGTATTCTAAGAATATGTGCCCTCTTTACGTTATGTAAGATCTTATATTATATAACAATAAAATATATTAAAGCCCATAATTGAAGTGACATCAGGACATGCAGTCTTTGGTAATGGTATAATGTCATTGTAATTACAGTGCATTTGATTTGGATTGTGTTGTGTTTTTCTGAACGAGACAGATAGCTTGATCATAACGGCCTGTGGAAAACTAAACATAGTGCCCTCCTCTGTTAGAGCAAGGGGAAGAAAATATGTATTCCAAACTCTTTGTACAGATACCAATTGTGCAATTTTAGGCATGGGAATAGTCAATTTAAGGAAATTGTTTTCAGTGAATTTCATTTTATATATAGTCCTTAAGTGCATTGACTGTTAAAAAAACGTAACTTTATATTTTCATCAACTATTTTCCACACTGTAAGAAATGTTGCACTTTCATTAACCTTTTACTAAGAAATGTAATAAAATGGCTCAAATGACAAACATTTCTCTGGAAAATGATTTCTATGAAATACAGTACTACTTGTGTACTTCAGCTGCAGGCTAAATAAGAGAGAAAAGCAGGGCCCCTTTGAGGACCTCTGCCATTTGGTTGACCAGAGGTGCATTTCAAATGTACGTACTGTGAACATTCAGATAAAAAAATACAGGTATAGAAAGATAACACAAATTCAAGATTTTTTGTGATTTATTTACCCATTTGTATTAAAATATCTAATATATTTGATTATTAAAATGTGTAATGTGGTGTAAGAATGCAGTACAAAATATGTAGAGCTTTGGTTATCTGTTAAAAAAATCATAGATTACCTAAAATATGAGTTGGATGCCATTAGAATGTCTAAAACAAAACAAAAACAAAGCCTAAATTCTTTTATCTCAGAAAAGTATGTTATTGCATTTGATAGCCATTAAATTGCTCTCTGTTACATCTTTGTAGAAACTGTCCACTAATAAATTGAACACAAAATATGGAGGATATTGTGTCATTTGGGGCCATTAAATAGGCCTACATTGTTCCACCATGCAAGAGCACAAATGCTTTCATTTCTAAAAATATAGCCCTACTAAAGAATGAGAAATACAACGGCATACAAACTGATGGCACACTACAGATTAGATTGAGGTCTTGGAATGCAGTATCCATGTTTACGACAATGGTAGTCCACAAAAATTGATGTGGGCAACCACGACAGATTATTTTAAGAGACACACCAGTTGTGCTTTCGTAACTCCACATTCTGTTTTTAGAAACTAACCAAAAATGGAAAAACACAAGATCTATTAAAAAAGGTGAGGAAAACCAACGTAGCGTACGGTACCTTACTGGCATTACATTCATCACAATACAGCGGCTGAAAGTATTGCTAAATATTTATTTAATTTTAGGACCTTGGTTCTTGTAGATTTTTTTTCCTGACATAAACGCTCACAACACTTCTTCACCACAAGATGGCGCAAGACCTTGGCCTTCTGTCGCTGGATGTTGAAAGGTAAGTGCCACACAGACAAAGGTCTGCAGCATTTAAAGTAGCCTACAGCCATGGCTAAACGTTTTGGGTGTGACAAAAGTTTTTGCTTTCCAAACTTTGCTATTTCAGTATTGTTTAGGCTGTTTTATTTAATTATATGTTGATGAACAATTGTAGGCATGTCATAACTTTCAAAACCTTTCATTAATGAACATTACATTAATAAGTTGACATTTACAGTGTTGACACTTGATACTAATGTCTGAAATGTACTCTGACATGCTGAAAATCAGCCTCTGAGCCTAATTCAGTTCTGTTTTTGCATTATTGATGCTTGGGGATAATCACAATTTGTGGGTCTCTGTTTGTCCGCCTGGTTGGATACAATCCTGAGATTCTCCTGGCCAAGGATCTAAAATTGCAATGTCTTTGTCCTTACAATTGTCTTTGAGCCATCTTAGCATCACTTTTCCCTTCTGACATTGTGTTCTACAATGCTGGAAAAACAATTTTGGCACTTGCTTGAACGTCTTGGACATCCTGAAGCCTTCACCAGTAGCCTAAGCCTCTTTCCTTCTTGTTCTTGATGATGTGATAGGCAGGTTCTTCAGATGTAGTATTATTGACAGCATTTACCTTCCTTATGATATTTTATTTTAGTATCACTATACTAAAATGATTTTAGGTGACAATTTTGTTGTATAATCAAAGCAGAACCAAAATTGTGTTTTTGTAATGAAGTTAACTTTGTATGTTTAGTAACATGTTAATGATTGCCATGTATCAAATCTTTCTAAATAATTTTGTGTCCAACAGTTTGGTGGGAGAACACACAAAAAAACGCTGATACTGATTGGAATACAAAGGCATGGGATGTCACCATGAAAACATTAGTTAACTGTGTAGGTCTATACATAACTTGTAATATCTTTATTTACTTTTGATGGCATATACTTATGGGGTTTGATGGCCAATGTGGCGTTAAAAGCCCTGCTCAAGGGTACTTTGGCTATGGATGATATGGTTATTCACTCCACCACCCACATTTTTTTCAACTGGTACAGGAATCAAACCCTACAACCCTCCAATCCTAAGACCAATTCCCTAAATTAGGCCACAGCTGCCAAAAACTTTTGTTGGTTGTCCTCAATGTTGGGGTACCTCTGGCCAGCTGACATACCAAAGAAAAAAAATATGTTGGCAGTATATTTGCTCAAGCTATTCCACTCACATTGTCAGTCAGTTTGTCATGAGCATCATCACACAGTAATTGTCAGATTTTGCCAATTGCCAAAACAATGCTGCCTTGATGACTGGCCAGGTAGCTTGCAACAAACTGCATGTTCACGTGCATCTGGAGTGTCTTGCCCAAGGATAGTGCGATGTGAATCTCACCTCTGCCCACTTGCTCTTTAAGCGTTCTGCTAACTGATCTCCTGGGACCCCTTTTTTCCTCATGTTAGGTAGCCTTTTGGTGCTTAAGCATGATGCCTCCATTGTGGAGACATGTCTGATCTTTTAGAATATATTATCCAACAGTTGCATGCTGGTATCACCAATTGTTACTGTCTTATCAGATCAATTAGACTATCCTCTGCCATATACCATATTGGGCTGTCTGCCATATACCTTGATGGTTTTCTTGATATAACCTTTCACATCAATAAATCATTTGGCTGAATCACAATGTCTCTAAACGGTTTGTCACCTCTTTAGTTTGTCACCTCTTTAGAGTGCCAGCTCAATTTCCACAATCTAGCGAATATAAAAAGGGATGACGGGGCCATTTCTCTGTTGATCCCGCGGCTCCAATAACATCTTCAAACCAGGGCGGTTTGTTACTTGTCATTGTGCTGGCGCGTGCTCTCTGTGTGCTCGGCCATCAGCTGTCACAGTGCGCCACGCGCGGAGCAATTAGGCCCTTCCCTTAATTAAGTCTCCTGTTCACCTGTAGCTGGAACCTTTTGGACGCTCATGCAGGAATAATACACCGGTCACTTAAGTGAATGGATTACGGCTACACTTGAAACTAAACACCTCCAGTACAAGCGACCGTCTTCGTCGCGCGCACTCCAAGGTGGGCAACACTGGAGCGGTCTAGCTAATAAGATGTTTTTGGTTCTCGGCCAAGTAATAGCATTGATATCGCTCTCTCCCTGTGGATATTAGTAATCCGCGTCGGGTAAGAGCTTGTCAACTCATGTGGCCAGCGCCACCAACGCCCTCAGGTGTCAGTGGAGGAGGGCTGACAGCAAGCCGATTAAAGTACCTGTACAGTTACACACCTGCGTGCGTGCGCATCCACGGGCTCCACGACTGGCCAGTAGTTGTAAACAGTTCAGCCTACGTGGGAGTGTCGCAGAGGTTCTATGAGATTATTAACGATTCAAGTATCGATATATCATAACGGTAAATAGTCGCATAAATGTCATTGTGCGCCTATTTTTTACACGACGTAAAACGGGTTCCTTTCTCTGAGTGCGCACCACAAGGTGACTAGAACTTTTGGCGTAAGTTTTGGAAACTAAAGGGCTGTTCGCTTGAAGAAGCTCTGATTAGGACTTCTTTGGATTGGCTATGGATATCGATGAACAACCTATCCCACCAAATGGGGAGTCCAAACAACGCAGCGGAGGGAGATTATTCCCCTTTTGGCGATCATCATCACAGGCATGTCTGCGGACTGAACGCGCGGTCGATGTGAACAACAGGCGATTTTCTATGGGGGTCCCAAACCGCAGGCGGTCTTCAGGACACCCCAACTACAAAATGACAGATACGGCAACCATGTCCACGCTCAGAAGTGATTCTACAGCTGCTCATGAAGAAAAGTTCGGCGAAATGCCGAGGACTCCATCGCCAGAAATGGACGAACAACCTAATGCCTTCTTCCAAAGGCGACTGAGTACTATGCTTCAACCCGGTGTCAATAAGTTTTCCTTGCGAATGTTTGGTAGCGCTAAAGGAGTGGAAGCGGAGCAAGAACGAGTGAAATCTTTCAACGTGTGGATAATTCACCCTTACAGTGACTTCAGGTAATTCAGAGGGCAAAGGTCATATGATATTAATAAAGTTAACTGAAGAATGAATCGCATTTAGTCAGTTTTGCAGACATTAACATAAAGGAGTCTACACAATCGCATGAGTCGCATGCTCAAAGACAAGGGAAATTGGGCCAATAAGTAGGATGTCTGTGTATGCTTGTACATAAAATCTAGATGACAGCTGGACACCACATCTGAATCATATTGAAGGAGTGACATGAAAATATGATGTCTACGGTTGCAAGTTCAGTGACCAGCCCAGCCACAAACAGTTGGCCGAACTAGGCAGGGAGTTGAGCAGCTGTCTTGGACAATTTATTAACCAATTTGCATTTCCAAGTCAGTCTATCAGTGCAGGTTACTCCTAAACCTTGCACAGGTAAGAGCCATCCAATTTCAGAAGTGTCAAGTGAGATTAAGTGCTGGTATCAGTACACACACTGTATTGTGAACTAAGTGGATGAGAGGATTGCATTTGTGTGTGTCAGGAAAGATGATCTGGATAAATGAGTCTGTGTGTCTGGGCAATCCATGAGCGAATGCTTAACAACACCAAAACTGGTTTCCATCTTTTAAAGGGCACATAGAGAAGGTTTGACCCAGGGAAGGTTTGAATGGCTTTGCATCGCCTTTTTATTTTTGCACCATCTTGCTTAAATAATCCTGGTTGACACTCAAACTATAAAATAAACCAAAGCATGAAAACTTAACGGTGAACTCCTTTAAACATAGAAATATTTTATGGAGGCCTCTGTTGATCATACGTGATCACAAACATTTTTATTGAAGTCATATTTTCATTCCTTATTGAAATATTACTGCCACCCATGTATATCAAACAAAAGGAGTCTACAGGAAAAAACAGGCATATCACATAATCACATTTTTTGTGTATTACTTTCCCCTATCAGTTTTCCCCTATCCTGTAAATAAACGAGCATAGGCTCGAGCTAGAAACATTTAAAAATAGCATTTACTTACAAACTTAAATCAAAAACACTTATTAATGACATTTTCTCATTTTCTCCATTTTGTGATCATGTAGGTTTTTTTTCGGGGAACTCCTCATATATTGCATTATGTTGGCTGGCTTAATTAGACCTGGAGACCTGTTCACAAAACAACTGTGTAATGTAACTGTAGGAAGAAATACAATGGAAACACACTTTGTCTCTGTCTATTATACACACATGCACACACACACACACACACACACACACACACACACACACACACACACACACACACACACACACACATACACACACTCACTCACACACACACTCACACACACACAGAAAAGGTACCTCTACATTACATTAGGTCTGGAATCCAATTACAGTAGTTCTGTAACTCCAGCACTCATATTACTGAGTTAATAGGAAACAAAAGCATTTTTTTTTATTGGAGTAACTCTCACTTCTTCTCATGTGTCATTTTAATTCGGCAAGTTCTTTTAATCATAAACAAACACTGACATAAAAATGTACAGCGACCAGAGCAACTGTTTTACAATATGAACAGACAGTCTTGTGTCAAAAAGACGGTCTTGTGTCAAAATGTGTCAAAATTATGCCAAAATGCAGAGTCTTGTGCCGGACATGGTCAACTATTTTATGATGTATGTATGATGTAGGATTTGTCCTTTTGCGAGGGGCTGAATAAAGGGCTCTTCTCCTATACCTGAGAATGTTCGAGACTACAATACATTTATAATGAATGCTTCTGGGACTCATGTCAGAATATTCTGTTTCAGGAATGCGGTCTTCCGGAACTTATAATCAGTCAGTGAGACTCTCTGGGTTGCTCTGACCTACTCTCTGTAATGCAATGAGCTGTGATGTCAGGGCTAAGGTCTTTGGCTTGAACATTATACCCCAGACAGCGTGTGGGGGCTGCCTTACTACAACAGTGACACTGCTGTGACAGGGGCTCTGGGGTATATAATATCCTTTTAGGGGTTTGTTAGGCTAAGTAACATGCCAGTTTACCTGTACAATCACTTTCCTCTTTTGTAGGTTTTAGATTAGAATACATGAATGCATGGTTTCTTTTATTTACCTTCCCCCTGGATCATTCTACCATGTATATTTGTGACACACTGAAATGAACAGTTGTTTCCAGCTGTCAATTTCATGTAGTTTGCATAATTCTGTACTTCATTAGAAATGTTTTGTTTAGCGAGTTACTACTTTTAAGAGGAATAGCCATAGATCTTGGGAAGTGGGAATGTGCATAACACTGCCTACTTTTCTACACAGATGTCCCATCATCTAACAAGTTCTGCTGAGACAGTTTATTCCATGTAGATTGCAAAATACTGGACTTCTTTATAGTTAGACCTTGTAATACTGGCTCATAACAGGCTGGCTGTCTTGGTGGGGTTTATATTTTTTTGGTTTGAGGGTAGTGGGATGGAAAAGTTGGATGGGAGTGAAAACATGGGCAGGGAGTAACTGAGGACTGAGGATATTGATCAAAGGCCGGTATATGAAGGTATATGCTCTGGATGGTCTTACTTTGCTCACAATGTACCACCATCTGTAACAGGTTCTACTGGGACCTGGTCATGCTGTTTCTGATGATGGGGAACCTGGTCATTCTGCCCTGGGGCATCACCTTCTTTGAGGACCAGAACACGGCGCCGTGGATCACGTTTAATGTGGCCTCTGATACGCTCTTTCTTCTCGACCTCGCTTTCAATTTCCGCACGGGTGTGCTAGAAGCCGACGGCGGTCAGATCATCCTGGACCCAAAGGTAACTTGACTCTCAGAGTTGCAGATTAAGCACAAGCACTGTGTTGGTAGACGGGATAGAATTGCATTGTGGTTGAAATTGTAGTTTTTTATGTTGAAATTATTTTATGTATTGACGATCCGTTACTAATACTGTATGTGCAATGGAACATCACCATCATGATTTTTATCACCAATCATTTCACACAAGAAAACACATTTTTTGCCCATGCAACACATTCAAATTAAAGTATTTTTGAGCTGGAAGATATCTGTTTTCCTAACCCATTTCTTGAGTGTGATACAAAGTTGCAAAGTTTTAAAAGCCTAAAGTACATACCAAAGTGAGTTGCCTTGCCTAAAGTGACTTGAATAAATATGCCTTATTGCAATTTTCCATTTCTTTAACTTGTATTTTGGTACAAGGGGTCATAATCTTGATCTACAGCTTTTATTAAGTGTGGAGGATAGTGATACTGTTACAGAAAACGGACCAAAAATCATGTACATTTTAATGTAATAAATTTAAGCCCTTGCTTTAATATTGCAGCAGGACACCAGGGTTTTTATGGCTGATCAGAATGGCATATCCTGTCTGTTAGCGCTTAACTGTTAGTGAGATATGTACACAAATGTAAAGTGCATTACTAATTAAATGTCTAAATAATAGTAGTAATAATAATAATAATAATAATAACAGTACTGCCCTCTTGTAAACCAGCTCCTGGTTCCATAATAATTCCATAAATATTTTCCAATAATTTTATTGTCATCTTGTATTTCACTTTGGATAAAAATGTCTGCTAGGTGTAATGTGTTTGTGTCCTCAGGTGATTCGAACTCGGTACCTGCAGGGCTGGTTCATAGTGGACTTCATCTCCTCCATCCCTGTGGACTACTTCTTCCTGGTGGTGGACCTGGAGGCGAGGATGGAGTCGGCGGAGGTGTACCGCACGGCAAGGGCTCTGCGCATCGTCCGCTTCACCAAAATTCTTAGCCTTCTGCGCTTGCTCAGGCTCTCCAGACTCATCCGCTACATTCACCAGTGGGAGGAGGTGAGGAGGGAAGGGACAGATGAAAAAAGATATGTTAACCTAAAAGAGGAAGAGTTTTTGAACATAATATAATGTGTTCTACAACCATCATCTGAACATTCCTGTTACACTGGCATGATGGTGAATCCTTAAATGAATGAAAACTCATCTGACACATCCATTAATGAAGGAAAGTTTGATGAGGCAAGAGAAAAAAAGGAGTGTGGTGGAGGATAAAGCCATGAAGAGATTAGAGATGAATGTCACAGAAGATGCAATAATCTGTGGGGTTCTGTTTTTCCTGCTCTGTTTGCATGTTCATATATCAATTAGATCTTCCACATGACCTATGACTTTGCGAGTGCGGTGGTGCGGATAGTGAACCTGATTGGCATGATGCTGCTGCTGTGCCACTGGGACGGGTGTCTGCAGTTCATGGTTCCCATGCTACAGGACTTCCCACCTGACTGCTGGGTTGCCAGAAACAATATGGTGGTGAGTTGATTAGCCGCTCCATAATGTCCATATGTGGGAGTGCATTATGGGAGTATGGGAGTTACAGTCATGAAAGCGCTTCTAATTTTTATCTTGACTTTTAGTACTTCTCTACTAACAGAAGAACACAAGCAGGGTTGGTGATTTGCATGGTACTAGCTCTCCGCCACTGTTGTGTAGATGAGTGGGTGAATGTAAAACAGTATGCTGTAAAGCAATATGATGATGTGAGGCATTAAGCTGAAAAGCGCTTTGGGTGCTCTACTGAGTGGAAAAGTGCTATACAAATGCAATCTATTTACCATGTTTTCATTTCTGTCTTGCCCTGCCTTAATGAAGAATGCCAGCTGGCAGCTGCAGTACTCCTATGCCCTCTTCACAGCCATGAGCCACATGCTGTGCATCGGGTATGGAGCACAGGCGCCAGTCTCTACGCCAGATGTCTGGATGACCATGTTGAGCATGATTGTTGGTGCTACCTGTTACGCCATGTTCCTGGGCAGCGCTACCAACCTGATTCAATCTCTAGACGCTTCCCGTCGACAGTACCAGGAGAAGGTAAGCTTGAAAACACACTTTACAACTATTAGCCTCTGACTGTGTGGCACATGAACTGACAGTCGATAATGTACAGTTAGATCTTGAATAACAAATTTGACTAACATCACCAGGTTTAATGAGGATATTTAACGAAACGATATTTTACTAAACAATATTTCCGTGTTAAACTGCCAGGAAGTAAGTGTGAGTATTTTGTGTGCACATTTGCGCCATGCAGCTAGAGGTTTACCCAATGACTCAGCATTTGTCACCCAGGGTTCTCCAATATGACATGATCATTAATCTACTTATAGAGTTATGAAAACGATTAATCCACTTGCTTGAATGCATGCACAAGCACAGGGATTATTTTTGGATGATATAAGCTCAATATGGTGACACTATAGGAGACAAAAATGGTCCCTTTTCTTTCTTTTTTATGTACTGACTTGAGATGACATTTTGTTTTTTTTTTCAGTATAAGCAAGTGGAACAGTACATGTCGTTCCACAAGCTTCCTGCTGAAATGCGCCAGAAGATTCATGAGTACTATGAGCACCGCTTCCAGGGGAAAATGTTTGATGAAGACAACATCTTAGGAGAGCTCAGCGATCCACTCAAAGAGGTCTTTTACCTGCATTTCATACACCTATCCTATCGTTCCAGGTTTAGCAACCTGTAGTAGTATGCCTTTGTCCTAGCTCCATAAAAACATAAGCCTAATGAGATTAATTTGAATGGTGAGCCTCTTTTCTCCTGGCCCTTACTTACTGCACCTCTTTCAGGGTGTCCCATAAGTCTGGACTCATACGGAAATACAATACATTTACAAAAAGTGTCCTTTATTGTGTTGTACACATAATTGAAGACACAAATCTTCACTGCAACAGCACTCTCTAAATCATATTTAGACACATGGACATGTACTTTAAGTTGAAAAATGCGCTGAATTTTAACTATGCACATGTTGGCTTTAAGTAAAATAGTAAACTCTACTCTCTGCTCAGTGACATGGGTTACCTGCAACATAAAATAATATTAGAAATCGCTAACAATCCAGACTTGCTATGAGTGCTGGCCCCTTTGAATCTGCCCATGTGGCGTCGTCAAGTGGCAATCTGCACTGTTTAGTTCTTGTCTATGTGTCTGGGTGTCACTAGCTGTCCTATCATCACCTTCATGTCCCCTTTTCCATCTCTTCCTGTTTCTACACAGGAGATAAAAGGCTTCAACTGCCGGGGGCTGGTGGCCAACATGCCATTTTTCACCAACATCGACCCCCATTTTGTGACTGTGGTGCTGACCAAATTGCGCTTCGAGGTCTTTCTCCCAGGTGACCTCATCATACGGGAAGGAACGCTCGGTCGCAAGATGTACTTCATACAACACGGCTGTGTTACAGTCATCACAAGTGACGGGAGGGAGAGCCAGCTTAGTGATGGCTCATACTTTGGGGGTACGTGTCTTTTGTGGTGGACCTATTGTTTGGGGACTTTCACTGAACTTAATTTACTCGAGAATGAACACTGATACATTATGCAACTGAATGTATTGTTCTGAAACTGGAAGAGTTAGGACGAATCAATAGGGGGCCCAGAATTTGTATTCTGTTGTGTTGTTTGAAAGGGTCCGAAATTTCTAGCAGCAAAGCTGGATGCATCTAACTTACTGCTATGCCATAAAATGTTTCAGAAAGTCTTTACATCTGCATTGATTGCATAGCCAATGCTTCATCCCTAGATGTCACTGTAACAATGTTAAAATTGCAATGTAAATGTGGATTTAAAAAATAAATCAACAGCAATTCTTTCTTTTGTTCTGATACCACAAATCTCATATCTCCTTTTTAATACAACCCAGTTAAATCAGAATTTCAGAATGTCTCTCTCTCTATTTTTCGTGTCCTCCTCAGAGATCTGTTTATTGACCCGTGGACGCCGTACGGCCAGCGTCCGAGCAGAAACATACTGCCGCCTCTATTCGCTGAGTGTGGACAACTTCAACGACGTCCTGGAGGAGCATCCAATGATACGGCGAGCTTTTGAGAGCATTGCCATGGAACGAGCAGACCGACCAGACATTCCCCCGCCATCACCAGAAAAATGGTAGAGAGAGGGAGAGGGAGAGAGAAAGAGAGTGATGGACAAGCACGATAAATAATAAATTTGGGAAGTGTTTTGGAAAGAGTAACACTGTGTGACTAAAGGAAGTTCCTTTAATGAAACACACCCTCCTTCACACCCAATATGGCCGACTGCTCCTCAACTTTCGGTTTGAATTTCATACAACCATGTAATTAGTCAAACTGAAGCCCACTCACTGAAAATGGGAAACAGGATGTGAACTATGAATGAGATGGCCTATGACTTTTCCCCTTACAAGCAGTTTTATCAAGGAACTATTTGGATTATTGGGAACACATTTGTTCTAATTTTCATGAAATGACATTTCAACACCACCATTTTCCAATGGACTAGAATGCATCAACTGAAGAGCTACAAACTCTTTTAAGTCGCTCTTTAACAAATCAGGGTAGTCACAGTGACCTCTACTGACAAGTAGTCTTTAAAACAGCTTTTCTTTTGCCAATCTGTGTGGCATAAATATCTAAACAGCTTAGGAACATATTTTTTGTTGCTTTACTCAGGTGAATTCCAGGCAGCTTTAACTGGTTAACTGACTTGAAAAGTAGGATATTTTGGGAAAAAAAGAAAGTCTTCTAACATAATTAACAAATAGTCTGTAATACACCACACACGGTCCCCACACAATGTTTGCAGGTTTTTCGGTTAAATAAATGGCACATTAGTGTGCTTACCTCTGTGTTTGTGCTTGTATGGAAGGCATGTTCTAATTGGGGCACTGGTCAATCCATTTTATCAACATCAAAACAAACGGAAACAAGGCTCAAGGATTGTGTGTGTGTGTGTGTGTGTGTGTGTGTGTGTCTGTGTCTGTGTCTGTGTCTGTGTCTGTGTCTGTGTCTACTGCATTCAGGGGTAAGCGAGATTTGGCCTTAATATTATGGCCAGGAGACTGACCATTCCCTACGAGTCAGCTTATGCGATTACTGTAGTCTAATATATAGTCCAATGTCATTTGTTTAATAGAGCATATGCCTTAATTGAACAAACATTATTCTCTTGTGGTCTGATGCAGTGTCTGAAGCTAACAGAACTATGTAAATGCATGATTGGTGCAGCATCACACCCCTGGCATTGGCATTCCCCTTCGTTTAAACACAGTTAACACTTTGAGAAACGCTGGTCTATTGGACTGTTATCCAGTACTCTTATTTAATGAGGCTTTGCATTAATTATGTGTGGAACACAGCAGCCCGGGCCGTCCATAGACAGTGGGGCCGTCCCACTGATCGGACCAGTTCCTGGTTGAGAGGGTTGTATTTCCGTTTCACATTTTGTAACTCCAGATTTCTGAGTCCGGCTACAACTGGAGGATTCGGAATTTTCACGGTGAGAGTTCATGGTTTTATGTTTCATGGGACGTGGTTATTTTCTTCTGATATTAGTTGCTTTATGTCGCACAAGTAGTCTACATTTTGTTTGTATGTACATATAGCTAGTGTCATAGCTAATGTCAGTCACCGAAGTCGCCATTGATGAAAGTGAGTATGGAGGTCATCTCAGGACTTTTGGTTATTTTAATAAGATCAGGACTTAAAGCTGGTGCGGAATAGTCCCCTACAATTAGTTGCTTCCTGATGTTTAAATGTGTCAGTCTTCAACCCTTTGGCGACAAACGTTCTCTGTATTAGCGACATTTGTTACAGGTGCCATGGGTCGCTGTGCTAGTCGCGCTAGCATGGATAGCTGCATAAGATAACATTGATGTTAAGTGATGATAGAACCTGTTTATATTCTCTGGTTATTGACAATGTAGAGGACAGAATGGCTCAAAATAAGATGTTTAGTTGTCTATTAAGTACTACGCGCCTAGCACTGAATTGGTTACAGACATCCTCATCAAGTTAAAGTATGGGAATTCCTGCTTTGTGTGTTTAAGACATATACAGTCTATGGTTGAACTACTTTTATGATGACTAGAAACTTCCCCTTGCCCATGTAACTTAAACCACAATACCGGGTAATATTAAATGTATTTATGTATGCATGGGAGATGGCACGGTCTTTGTGCCAGCTAGTTCCCCACACGGATTTTAGTACCACGGTGCATGTTTGGAATTTACATATGACTTTAATTCTCACTCCTACACGTGTATACTGTAATTTAAGATTAGAATTAGTAGTTGTGGTGTGTACAGTTGTGCAACGAGTGTTGCCACGTCATGTGGCCGTATTATCGAACAGTGAAGCACGTGATTATTCAACACAGTTGGTGAAAGTAGATGTGTATATTTTGTCTTAGGTGAGGATGCTGACCTTGTCTCGCGTGCTGGTCAGCGGTGCTACGCGAGCTCCGGCTGCAGCAGTTGCTGCCTGCCAGAGCGCAGCAACGACCATCAAGCGCTTGAATAGCACTGCCACTCAACAGGTAAGCAGGTCTCATAGTATCTCTTTTTGCCTCCTGAAAAGCAAGCAACTTAACGTGCAGATAACCAAAACAGCGCAAGAAGGACTGCCATGACTGTGTTTTTTTTCTCTGTGATCAGGACAAACCGAAGAAGACCAAGTTTGGCCCTTTGGCTGACGAAGACAGAATCTTCACCAATTTGTATGGCAGGCATGATTGGAGGTAGGCTCACCATGGTATTTGTAACAGCATGACAACACCTTAACAACAAATAAGAAAAGCAAGTATGTGCATATAGCTTTAAAGGAGAAGCATGTGCCTATTTTAGTTTTAATACAGAAAGGAAGAATGTGATGGCCGAACTTGTCCCCCGTAGTAGTCTTTCAGGCCAATGGTTAAGGCAACATATTACCTGCTAATGAGTTGAAATTGCAAGTGATTATTGTCTACAACTCCAATATGTAAACATTGTACAGTCCTTGTAATACTTGGTGGTGATGTTCCCAGGCTGAAAGGAGCACTCAGTCGTGGCGACTGGTACAAGACCAAAGAGATCCTGTTGAAGGGGGTGGACTGGATCCTGAACGAGATCAAGACCTCGGGGCTGCGTGGTCGAGGAGGTGCAGGCTTCCCTACGGGCATGAAATGGAGCTTCATGAACAAACCCAGCGACGGCAGGTCTGTAGCTCCTGATATCTCTCTCACACACACACACGCACGCACACACACGCACACGCACACACACACACGCACACACACGCAAACACACACACACACACACACCTTTTTTTGTACAGGTATGTACACCAATTCTCATCTTCTAGTGTAACATTTGACATATATGTTTACTGTCATACTTGCCATACATTTACACTGGTTTTCTACCGACAGTTTGTTCCCTCCCATTCAGTAGCAGACACACACACACACACACACACACCATCAGTGGTCCCTGGAGACAAGAATGACTGTCCTCTCTGTAGGGTCTTGCGATGGCTGTAGAGGCTGATCCATGATCTACATATTTTTGTACAATGTGCGCAAGTAGTGGTGGTGAGTATTGAAGAAGCCTTTTTTTCCTTTAGTAATTGTCATTTTGCTTCTGCGGCACGGCGGAGTTCGTTTTCATGATGTGCTGCACCTTCCTGCACTGCTTTTTTCCCCACAACATTGTCTGTTCATGGTCAGATCTTCCCAGCTGCAAGATGTGATGTTAAATTGTTTTCTAATTTGTCTGGATGTTGTCTTTGAAGAGCTTCTCTGACAATCCAGGGGCTTGCTAGCCTTCTTTCAGCTGGGAGTGTAGGATCTGCTTTAAGGGATGGTTGTTGGACATGAGGATGACATGGCCTGTCCAGTGGAGTTAATGCTGCATTATGGTGGTCGTGATGCTAGGCATATTTGCCTCCTCTCTAGAATGCTGCCATTGGTGCATTTTTTCGCTTCCAGTTGATGGTTATGATTTTACGCAAGGATCTTGGTTTGAATTGTTCCAAGGCTCTTGGGTGTCTGCTGTAAGTGGTCCATGTTTCTGCTTCATACAGCAGAGTAGGAAGGACTGCAGCTTTGTAGACCACGAGTCTACACAGAACGCACACAAATGCACACACATTTATGCTGTTGAACTCTTTCTGGATCCCTCAGGCCAAAGTACCTGGTTGTGAATGCTGACGAGGGTGAGCCTGGCACCTGCAAGGACAGGGAGATTATGCGCCACGACCCCCATAAACTGGTGGAGGGCTGCCTGGTGGCCGGCAGGGCCATGGGTGCCCGTGCTGCCTACATCTACATCCGCGGGGAGTTCTACAACGAGTCTTCCAACCTGCAGGTAATAAAGATCAGATACTATCTACAAAGTCAGCACCAACAGTATTTGTTTATCTCTAGCGACAGATCTCAATCCCATTTTACCTTCTTGGTTTAAATTTGGGGCAAGAATGACTGAAGTCCTGCTGGACCTTATTTAATTTCTTTTTGTTCATTAGTAGTCTCTTTTGAACTTATTTGTATCCATTATGCACATTCATAGTAATTCATCTTAACAGGATGCTGATCAGTGGCCGTTTAAGATCGCAGCGATTAATGAGCATTTCAAGTGTTTCCAGGAACATTATTCAAATAAGAAATCCTAAAACATGCATTAAGAAGTTTGATGAAATCTCTGTTGTCGTAACTGTTAGCTCCGACTTCAATTTCTTTAATCCCTCGTGGTGTTCTTTACAGGTGGCTATCAACGAGGCCTATGCTGCTGGTCTGATTGGCAGGAACGCTTGTGGCTCTGGTTACGACTTCGATGTGTATGTGATGCGCGGTGCCGGTGCCTACATCTGCGGAGAAGAGACGGCTCTCATCGAGTCCATCGAGGGCAAACAGGGCAAGCCCCGTCTGAAGCCTCCTTTCCCTGCTGACGTAGGTAAGGACCTGGTAGGAGTTTGGCACCGTGAAGTCAAAAGGCTTCGCATATTATGCTGCATTTACAGCATGGCTGTTGAATAATGGCCAGTACATGTGCATATTCAGAAGAAAGCAGGATTATGAGCAGTATTTTCATTCATGTGAGTAGCACATTTATATTTATTATGTTGGTATATGAAGGAATTACCTTTTTGGATAGGGGTCTATTAAGAGCATCCTGTTTATTACTTCCCCTGTGCACAACTCGAACAGACGTCAAAGGATGGTATATTTATTTGCAGCAGCAGTTTAAAACGGCTCAGCAGCATGTATTTTACCTACAGGGTTGACATCTGGGGTAGAATATGTATGAAAACATTAATCAAAGTTTTGGCATCAAATCTCACCCATTTCTCCTTTGGCAGGTGTGTTTGGTTGCCCAACAACAGTAGCCAACGTAGAAACTGTGTCTGTGGCACCCACCATCTGCCGTCGTGGTGGCTCGTGGTTTGTTGGCATGGGTCGTGAGAGGAATTCTGGGACGAAACTTTTCAACATTTCTGGACACGTAAACACGCCTTGCACAGTGGAAGAGGAGATGTCTATTCCATTGAAGGAGCTTATTGAGAGGCATGCAGGTGATGGGAACTGCCACTACTCATTTAAAATTGACATATTTATGCTGAAACGCTTACTTGTGCATTCAGATTTTTGACACTCCTGTTGCTGTAGAGATGCTCTGTGCATCTGAAGAGTAACACTTATTGCTGACAGTGTAGCATATGTGCAGTTTACTAAACCTTTATCAAAAGGGCAGACAAGTGTGCAAACTTCTCAGGTCAGTCCCGTGACAAAAGTATGCATCAGTCGTGCACTAAAAATTAGGTGTTAACATTCACAATTACTAAGTAGGGTTGGTAATCCTACGCATTGCACAGTTCTGGCTGAGCAGTCCTTTTAGACATGTACATATGTATGATATTCCTCCGCTCACTGTCTCTCTGCTGTCCTACAGGTGGTGTTCGTGGCGGCTGGGACAACCTGCTGTGTGTGATTCCCGGTGGCTCTTCCACTCCCCTAATTCCCCGTCACGTCTGTGATGACGTGCTCATGGACTTTGACGGCCTCATCCAGGCTCAGACAGGCCTGGGCACAGCCGCACTCATAGTCATGGACAAGTCCGTGAGTATCCATCTCACTAATGTCTCACATACACACACACACACACAAACACACACTGCCTTTTTGGCCATACCAAATTTAGACTCCAAACCAATTACGTTCCCTAACCATGGACAGCATAGCATCACAGGTTTGCTATGACAAAATGAACCCAAAATTGGTTGGTCATATTTGCAAGATTGCAGACCTTGTTAGTATTACCAGTACTCTTTGTGATGTTGTGTAGGAAACTGGATAATTGGTCATGTATACCCACAACTAACCATGTTTAATAAGATTACCCCCACTGTAATCTTTGTTTTTTTTCTTTATTGTGGCTTCATTTCTGACCAAGTGTACACTGGCTATGCTTGCTATAGTGACTGGTTGTTGGTCCAATTCTCAACTGCTTTGTAACACATGAAGTAGCCCCTTCTGTTGATGCTACTGGAAACCAGTGTAAGTTCTCTCATGGCTTGCTGTCCCTGTTTGTCAACAGACGGACGTGATCAGAGCCATCGCCCGTCTGATCGAGTTCTACAAGCACGAGAGCTGTGGCCAGTGCACACCCTGCAGAGAAGGTGGGACAATCTGTCGGCTAATTGTGGGGAAAAAATCACAGTGATGATTGACTTTAAACTGCTTATGTTTGGGTTTTACTTAAAATTCCTAAATCGATTTTTGTTCCTGTTTCAGTCGTCTATTTGTAACACATGTCTACTTTGTCTTATTTTATTGTTTTAACCTCACTTGACATAGGTGTGGACTGGATGAATAAGATGATGTGGAGGTTTGTGAAGGGTGACGCCCGAGAGGCGGAAATTGACATGATCTGGGAGATCAGCAAGCAGATTGAGGGTCACACCATTTGTGCTCTGGGAGATGGTGCTGCCTGGCCAGTGCAGGTAATATGTGATGCCATAGCCATTGGGTGCATCGTAGATGATGTACTAGCTAGCAGATAACAGATGCCCCAAACACAGCACAAAATGAAAGTCGTGTTTAATAAGTCCAATGTTAATCTTCACTTTCCTCAATCTGTCTATCTTTCTCAAGGCTCAAGAGTGTTTATTGTCAGTATACCATATTACAAGTAAAACAGTGTACTGATATGGCATTTCCCTGGTGTGTCTCTTTGGTGCTGTTAACAAACAGTGATGGCAAATAACAGCCCTACATTTTTTAATATACACCAGTTGCATTAGAATCCTTTTTATACATAAAAGCCTTATACAGTATACACTGCACTACACTACACTACAGAACAATACATTGCTGATTACACTGTCCACAAGACTATACACAACACTGTACAGTACACAGACACAACATTTGGGCAAAGATCACATGGACAGAGTGACACTGTGCACAAAGACTAATATGCTCTCTCTTTCTCTTGCTCTCTCACTCTCTCTCATACACCGAAACATGTCACACACACATAATGACATGGGGAAAGACACCATAACATAACTTAATGTAACTTTGACTTTCTCTGTCTTCTTTTTCACCAGGGATTAATCCGTCACTTCCGCCCAATTATGGAGAGTCGCATTGCTGAGTTCAAACAGAGGCAGCAGGCCAGGGCCTAAAAATCACGTCATCGCCAATGGACATGTGGACCGACATCTTAAGTGTTTATATTATTTAAGTGAATTTTTATGTCCCACCCCGGTAATCCACCATTGCTGCCTGCTTTTGCCACTTTTGTGAGGTTAATCGCCCCATAAAACCTTGAAAGTAGATGTAGTTGTTTGGATTAGGGTGATTACCTCATCATGCCAACCTACTATCAAGCCTTTGACTCTTTCTCAAATAAGTAAATAAATGTATGGGTTGATTTCATTTCTGTGTCTGTATGTAAAAATAACTATTTTTAAAAGAATATAATCCTGTTATAGGAAAATGGTATGGTTACGGTAAAATGGGCCCCCACTTAAGTTTGCATATCCCAGAACATTTTCAGGGTCGGCAAGATTTAACAACACAATTTGTTGTTCTGCATACGATTTCTTTTCCTCCAACTTTATGGTACACAAGAATTGCCATACAGTTGCTTAAGATGCAAACACAAACATACAAAACATACACACAAAAGTTATTGCCAAAGGGCAAGTTAATGTCCATCAACCAAAATGCAGGTGTTCAAGAGAGCCTTTGTGGCTTTCTTGTTCTTACTTTTTCCCAGTATGTGCTGTACTGTTGCAGTTCAAAAATAAATCTGTTAAAACAAGGTTTGGAATCAAGCCACCTGGCTCTATGTATATGGAATCGACCTAGAATTATCAAAATGCGATTGATGTAGTGAACGTTACTATTCAGGCCATAGAAGTCAAAATAGCATTACATGCAATACGTTAACACTTACATTACTACCTGTTTATCTGTTAATAAAATTTTGCAAATCTGCTCAACACATGTTTGAATATGTGCAATGAATCGATTTCTTTTGTTTAAGTACAAAAAACGTGTAAAAATCTTTTCACAATAGATTTTTATCTTTATATTTGGATTTGTAAGTATAAGACTTTCACCCATATATCTATGATATTGCCAAGTTCTTTCCACAGTTACAGCAGTGCAGATACAAAAAAGTGCTAATACAAAACAATACTCACAATGGGACTGCAAAAACAGGAATAACACAATTGGATAGTGAGGATATATGGCAATAAATAAGGTTGGGGGGGGGAGAAAACAACACTAAAGAAGGCTACATAACACATTTCCAATAAAAGTTTTTTAGTTACTTTTAATATCTTGCAGACTTGCTCAGTAGATAAATAAACCATACCTTCTAAACACATGCCATTGTAGAAACTGGAGTGTCATAAGATTTTGGGTGCTGACATCTTCCACAAAAATGAGATATGGTATTTGGGCTTTAAAATACTTAGTCCACGTCACCCTTAAAAAATACACATACACAACCTGGGTCATGATGTCCTTCATGCTCAGCACTGTCCACAAAGCTGGGGTTACATTTTAGATGTATATGTATGCTCAAATATTTCCCCCTCAAGCTTTCTCACAATGCATCATTTGAATAGATTACAAATCCTCAAATAATTTATAGTCTCAGTTTCTTTCCGCAAACTTAAAATCAGGATTAAATGGACAATGATCAGAACAGTTGTCTACCTCCATTCTTCACACTTTACAATACTGTGCTTCTAGCCTTCATATTCATATTACATCCTTTGCTATATTATGTGTGCACATTATGTGTGCTCATTTATTATTAGGCTGCTTCCTAAGGATATGTGTTCAAGTACTTAGCACATGTGCACTTCGTGTCAATACTGTTTAAAACGTAGGGTGGGAGTGGAAGTATGTATGCCAAGTAGCACTGGAGCTCTCAACAGGAGCGTACTTCATAACCATTTCCCTTATATTAATGTGTGTTTTGTGTGACAGCGAGATAAAAGTGGCCCGAAATTTGACAGTGACTTCCCTATAATACTTTGGTGTATGTCAGTTCAGGTTGCCATGACCAAAACATTGTGACTTTGTCACCATGCTGACCATGCAAATAGCAAGAACACCTTGTCTAACTTGTCATTTACAAACGAGCGTGCGCCAACTCTGGTCCCACGTCACGTGACAGGGTTTCACGTTCAGGGTTGGCTTCATTTCATTAGACGCTTTGAAAGGTAAGCAACGGCTGGTATTTTGTTTACTGAACCTATGCGTGTTCATTTAAAAATAAAAACATGAAAGCTAAGATAATGTCAACAACATCATCTGTGAAGTGCTGCATGTATTACCTGCGAACTACAAGGAATAATAAACTCTCGTCTTGAATATCTGTCGCTCATCATATTTTGAATCAGTCCGCCTGTGTTGTTCGTCCTGTTACTAGATAAGGTTAGCCAATAGTACACGACGCTAGCTAACGTTAGCTGTCTGGGGTTTTAATACAGACTATATCAAGCCACTCATTCCTAATGCATTTAAACTGTTTGAATACCGAAACAGTGTTGTTTCTAAATATTTACCTAGACGCCCGTTTCTGGACAACATTAAACCATGTCCAGCACTAGAAGATAACATTAACGGAACCGTTAGGCACAAAGACTTACTAGCTTTCAGCAGCTGGTTACTGCAGGGTAGCCAGTGGGCATGCAGAAACACTTCTGTCCAGCATACAAAAAAATTCTAATGGCGATTCGCATGTTTCACGTACAAAAGTTTTTTCTATGTAGTTGATTGCAGGGCAATGTAAATGTGAAATGTTATTGTGTAACACAATAATGCCTCCTAGTGCTCGACGGCAGAGTGACCGAATCATGCTTTGAAAGCAACGTTAGCTAACATTAGCATTGCGCAAGCCAAACAAACGCAAACTTAAACGTCATTTTCGACTGAGTGTATGGTTTGATGGACTTGCACATAAGTCACATTTAAATTTCCTTTTGCAAGAATACGATTCACATTTGCGTTTTGTCCTTTGTGGTTTAGGTAATACCCGACTGCGAACTAGGTTTACAGCTCTACCTTTAAAAATACTTGAAATGATCCTTGGTTACATTGTAAAAACTGAAGCATAGACCCAACTTAAAAATAAGTAAACATGCTATATGGATCTTTTGTTTGCGTTATGAACATGCAAGCCATTGTTAGGTTAAACCAAGTTAAAAAGATCCATGCAGCACGTGGTCATAATATTTTAAAGTATTTTCCAAACAGCACTTTTTACATGGCCTACCTACTGTATAACCCTTTAGTTTTACTGTAATTGTAAAATATTTAGTCCACGTTTAACTCATAGGCATCGCTACCATTATGTCAGAAGCAGACGTGTCTCGCCCATATTTACCAACTAAGAACGATTAGTTTGTTGTCTGTTGATTTGCAAAATAATAAATGTGTCCGTGGTTCCTCACCGCACGCGTGCAAGCATAAACATGACTAAAGTGAAGGTAGGTTGGCTGGTGAAGGTAGGAGGTAACGTCAGCTATTGGCACTTCACAATGTCCAGCCTTTGAAAGCCTTATTCGTATGTTACACGGCCTCAAAATTACGTTAAATGCATGTTAAATTCAGCTTAACAATAAAAAAACAAACAGGAAGTGTTGCCGTATTTGGTGTATGTTACAGTAGGCCTACTCTTCGACTGAAGAGTTTGCAATACCCTAACGAAAAAGGTCCTGTAGGAATCCTATGAGATCACTATATACTTAATACTTCTATAATACCTCTGGTGTTCTGTAGTAGGCAGTACTATTCCTGTTCCTGTAGTAGAATCACCCAAGATTACAAATGCTTCTGACACCACTGGTTTAACTGTAAATAATACCTCATGTTTTGCATTTTGCAACCACATCAGATACATGCCCTGGGAGTGGGATATGACATCCCCGATATATCCAGGCACTGTCCTAATGTACCTCCTGCCTCTTCTTATACTTCCAGCTCAGGTAGGCCAGTGCTTCGATGGCCTCAGATGTGAAAATGGAGCTGGATGTGCTAAACCTGGAGCAGGTTGTCGTGGGAGAGAATATCGTTACCTCTGTGCCAGAGACAAAACCGGTCATAAATCAGCAGCCCTGTAAGCAGTTACTGTACGACCTTTGCAGCCACCAAAGGTGTCAGTTCCGTCAAACCCGGCCACATATTAAGTCCAACCATTTTCTGAACTAGCTGATCCTAATAAGCATACAAATTCTCAGACAGGTTGATCAGATAAGTAGTGAAATGACCTGTGTGAATGATCTGTAGTGCCCATGTGGAAGGAATACAGGGTTTTAAGGGTTTTAAAGCCAGGATTGACACCTATGGTGGCCACTAGCAATGCTGCATTCTTGGCAAAAGATGTATTGCAGCTCTTCATTATGTATGATAACCAGTGAGTTCTGAAGATGTTAAACATTTACTTTCCACGTTCATACCTTTCTTTTGTTTTCATTTTGCTTTCTTTCCTAGATCAACATGACAGCCTCCAGTGTTTTCAGTGCTTTATTACCTTCTGTAACTCCAAGGCTAAGGAGAGGCACATGAGGAAAAGCCACAGAGAGGAGTACAAACAGCAGCTCCAACAGGTGCTGAGTTTATTCTGAGGACATGAGAAGGCATTACGTTAAAAAAAGTGTGTGATTGTCTGAGAAAAGTCATTTTCAGGTTGTGTTTATCTCTGTTAATGGCAATGCTTTATGCCCCCCCTAGACGGACACGCTCTTCACCTGCTATGTGTGTGACCGCACCTTCAGCTCCTCAGAGGAACTAACGCAACACCAAGCCACCCACAGCACAGAGGACAAGCCCTTCCGCTGTCCACATTGCCAGGGCAGCTTCGCCACCTTCTCTGAGGTAAGCTTAACTAGCCAGTGCCCAGATTTATATAATACCCATCAGTTCATCAGTCTTGTATAACTTGAAGTGTACTGGAGCATGGTCTTTGTCATCAAAAAAGAGCTGTTATATGTTCAGAGTGTGAGTGGCTAATCACAGAAATGTATAGTTACTTTACACTTTGAAAGACACCCAAGGTAAATTACTTCAAAAACAGGTATCACGTAGAGCCCTAAAATATCTGTGTTTTGGAAAACAAGGACTATATACTGGATATATAATGAATTTTGTAAGACCCTGATTAGTCCAAGTATATGTAAAGTGTAGTCCTTGGCATCAGCTCATTCCTTCGTCCTACTACTGAGATTCCTCTCACATGTTGTGTGTTCTCTCAAGCTTACAGACCACCGCCGCAACCTGTGTTCTGAGCGCCACTGCATCTGTAAGGACTGCGGTATGCTCTTCCGTGGTCCGTCCAAGTTGCGAACGCACCGCCTGGCCAGACATCCAGCCCCAGATGCACCACCACCTGATGATGGCTTCACCCACCGCTGCCCCAAGTGCCAGCAGGGCTTCGAGACAGAGGAGGAGCTCCTGCAGCACCAGGAGCAACATGCAGGCGACGAGTACTGCAACGGCAAGCCCCCTCCTCGGAAGCGAGGCCGACCCCCCAAACAGCAGCAGCAACAGCAGTCTGCGACTGAGGTGGAGAATGGAGAGAAAAAAGAGACGGAGGAGACTGAGGCGGTGGCACAACCGGAAAGCGGGGAGAATTCGGCAGAGGTGAAAACTGCCAAACGCCGTGGCAGGCCTCCAAAACAGCAGCAGAAGCAGGAGCTTAAAATCCCCTGCCCTGTGGAAGACTGCAAGACAACGTGGAGCAGCCTGGCACTGCTGCGTGCCCACAAGAAGGAAGCACACGCTCCACCACCACCTCCCAAAAAGGCCCACGCCTGCACTGAGTGCGAGGAGAGCTATGGCCAGGCAAAACAGCTTCAGGCCCACATGGCGCGAGCTCACGGGTCCAACCGGCATAACTGCCCCACCTGTGGCAAAAGCTTTGGCCGCGAGAGCAACCTGAAGGCCCATCAGCGCACCCATACTGAGGGTGAAGAAGGTGATGAGGAAGACAAGGGATAGACTGTGAGACTGCCATGGACACTGGACAGGGTTTTAAAATAGATGGGTAATGGGACATGCTCTGAGAGAAGGGATTGAATAGGACAGGGCTCGAAGATATCACTTGTCGTTCACCCTAACTTGGAAGAGGCGAGTTTGAAGAAGGTCTAGAGGTCATTTTAAAGTTGTTTTAATAATGTTCAAAAATTGTTAAATAATTTTGAGTTACTGTATATACAAACATCAACAAACCGTCTGTAAATAAAAAAAATATCAATTCTTGTTAAAAAGAAATCATAGCTTTTGTGATTTTGCTACTTTTTTGTTTTATATATCATGTCCATTCTGCTGACTTTGTGTGGTTTGTTATGTTTAAAACTTTAGTTATTAGATGTTTTGGTTTGCCATTAGGCAGGTTTTAAACAGGTTTTTACAGGTGCTTCATCTTGGCCTTCCCTTCATGTAGTATGACTGTGTAGAGGAATGAATATAAAAATCCAAACTGAGGTCACTTTTATACATTTTTTTTTCTACATTTTAAATAGGGATGAGATGATTGTGTTTGGTTTTCCGATAACACGTTGTGATTGTGTACAAATGTACCTTGCTATCCTGACACTCATGTTCTAAAATTAAAATTCATGTTACAACTTACTCCTGACTCCTGTTAACTGTTAAGGGAAATTATCAATATGTTTATAACAGCGTAAAGTATATTTTGGAATTGGCAGATATGGGAACAGAACACGCATTTATTGTATTTTAATCGTGCCAAGTGTCTTATTAATTTCAGATTTATGATTACTGTATTAGATCGCGTATAGCCTACTTACACAAGACTAGAAACTCGGCTTCTGGCTTCTCATACTGCAGTGCTCAATAAATTATGTTATAAAGATTAAAAAAAAAATATATATATATATATATATATGTTAGGTTGGGTGCCGGGTGAAGATTAGAGAACGAGGAAGGAAAAGAGGTGATATCCTGCATTTTGCAGTTTTAATAAATTCTGCTTTTAGTGGATCATATTTTTTTCGGCGGATACTGTTTCCCCCCATAAAAACTACATTTACCTAGCAGCGAAATCTAATCTAGTTACATGAGAATACGAAGACTCGCCTTCCCATGATGCTTTGCCCAAGCACTATCTCGCGCCTTTCCATCTTGTTTCACCCACCCCATACCACTTCTCCAGCGCAGTTGTTGTGGTAGTTAATAATGGCGGCAGTGGGAGGTGGATTGTCAGCCTCTGCTGTACTTACTGGCGTTAACACTTCAACCACAGCTCGATGTCGCTTTCCAGGTCGACCATGCACATCCCGCAGTCAAGCGCGATCAGAAAAACGTTTTCGAATCGGTCGGCAAGGTGCTGGAAATGGAGAGAGCCTCTCAAAGGGCCCGAGGCCCGTCAACATTGGACTTACGTTGCAAGAGGACCCGTCACTATTGCGCTTACTTCGGATTGCAGAGAAACACAAGCGCAAGAGAGAGGCGGGTTTCGACTCAAGCGGGAGTGAAGAGGTTGGTTGCTAAAGGCTTGCTAACACCCAGCTACATACAGTTGTATTATTTATTGGGGCATATACTAGATATGCTTTGTTTGAGGGAAAGAGTCTCACGAGCCACGGCTTCCTAATGCAAGGGCGCTTCAGCGGTGTAATTTAATCTAGTTTCAAAACACTCATGCTCTTTTTTGAATGCAGTATCAGTAGCTACTTAGCATAAAGCTAGTGAGCTTTAGTTTCTGAAATCCCTCTTGCAAGTCCTCCGCGGCCACAACGTTGGCGCTACGTTTGCATGTAGATCTGGTTGTGGAAAGTCAGTCAGAAGTTCTATGGCCTTTGTTGAAATTCCGTTTTGTGAGTGGTGTGTGTGCCACAGCCATTGGCTGCAGTACACTGGCGGGGCGTTTGCGCGCTGTTAACACTTGCCAACGTTGATGTTGCTCATCAGCATGGAGGCGAGCATCACCTTGGTGACTGTCGTTAGACAGCTAACATTGTGGTTGGTTGCTTACACTTGTAATTTTTTTAGAGTGCTATAACTTTGAATGCGTTACAACAACCCAGTTTAACGTTATGCAGGTCCATGTGCAATGCCACGTCCTTCATATCAGCTATTTGTTCTTGCTGAGTCTTCCTCAGTCGTAGAGAAAGTTTTCAGAAGAGAAGAAAGACAACAACTTTGGCATAATGTTGGGTGCACGTAAAGATGCTCGCGTGCAAAGCCGTGTTACCTGTCGCGAGCTAATTATCGTTATTAAATCACAAGAGTTAGCGCGACAAGATTTTGCTAGCTAGCTTACATGCTACGTAGCATCAGAAATTTTGACATTACTCCTTTGAGGGCATGTGAGACATTGTCATGAGGTCACGATTTATATATGTACACATGTTTATATTGTCAAAAACAGAACTTTTAATGGTTAACATGGCGTTGCTCAGATTAGTCCGGAAATCTAGAAAAGTTATCAAACTGCTAGCCAGTTAGCTAACGGTAGCTAGCCATGTTAGCCATATTGTGTTTCCAAGATATGTATACAATGTCCATCCTAGATAATTAATTTGATTTACACTTGTGTAAATTCCAAAGTATTGGTGGGACACACAGTGGAAGTCGACTAGGTAAGTTAGATGAATGTGCTTATTTAATACTAGCAATTTAATGTTAACTTGAGCAAGATGTCAGACTTTAGAAGGAGTTCAGCCTATTCTAAGCATCTAGGCAAGTGCAGCTTTGTTTTATACGTTTATGTTCACTGCATAACTTTGAACACAGTAATAGACACTTTACGAGACCGTTGATGATTCTCACTGTGTAATATCACTCCTTTGCCTTCTCAACGATGAAACCTGGACCTTGTGAGAATCGGATCCTTGAGGGATGGCACCTGCTACCTTAATCACATGATGTAACCACATGCACAGCATTTGTCTCTAAACAAGATAAAGCCCTGTGTTCTTGTCCATGATTGTTCATAATTAGTGTCATTTGCTAATTACCTATATCTAACTAAACCCAAGCAAAGAAACGGGGGCTTAGTCATCATGGCTTTTGGTTATAGTTAGTTTTGTTCATTGATTCTGTGACCTGAGATTTGCCAAGCTGTATAGTATGACATCATTATTTAGGCTGTAGATGGACTGATGCAACAACACAGATTGAGCAGTAACAGTCCTGTGAAAAGAGCTTACCTTGGTTTCAGGCTCATAGAAGACTCTGCTCCACTCCTGGTTGCTCTGCAAAAAAAAGTAATCTCTGACTCAGTCAGTTCTGTGCAGTGCTTTACTCATCAGTGGTCCTTTTCAGTAGTACTGATGTTCATCATATACTGACACAGCTGTCTTCTGCAACTACTCGCCTTCTGTTGAGTGTTTGTTTTGCAGTTCACTCTGAGCATGCAAAAGGTGAGTAGAAAAGGTGGATGTGACTGAACTGGTATGAGGAAGTGTTTGTAGGTCACATCCATATACACTTACAGAGCTATTTCTGTTGAACCTTTTCTGCTAGTCTGTGAGTGTGTTTTTTTTTTTTAATTATGTTCCTTGACTTTGGGAATTTGTTTTTAAAAGGTGTTTTAAAGTGGATGTCTTTTAGAGAAGACATTTGGGAAGATGCACTTTTGAAGGTACAGTGGAGTCATGCATGTCCCTTTGATACAGAGTTGGTCTGATGCAATATGTTGCACTGACTGCCGTATGGGGTCTTGCTAGCAGTTTTGCCCAAACCTATGTAATTGTACAAACAGAGGCATCATCTGGATGTGCATTTACCAGGGTTAGGCTTATCATGTATTCCCATATAGGGGAGGAGAGCATATAAAAGACCATTGAAGAAAGTGGGCTTTTCTTCTATGTTTTGTATGTTTTGGTGCATAGTCTTGCATCAGGCTGCACAGTACTTCTGGTTATTTACCAGGTTTAGGATTAGTGTATATCCCCATATATGAGAGGACCCCATAATGACGAATATTGTAGTATCTTCTTTTTTCTGCATTTGTATTTTTTTTGTTAATGTTGCATCAGGCTCCACAGTACTGCTGTTTATTTTCCCTGCCAGTAATAGAAATGTTCTGTCTGTCACCTCAAACTATAAAGGAAAAGTAATCTTTGTTTTTGTTTTTTTGTTTTTTAAACAAGCACAACATGTGAGTCTGTATTGTTGCGAGTCAGTTGGCGTGACAGAGAAGCTTCGGCTGCCATCTAAAAACAGCAGATGGCCAAACTCTTCCCCTCCAGGCTGCCCCTCAGCCGAGCAAGCCGGGCATCGGCCTGGCAGAAATTTATAGAGAGCAGAGATGCTTGGGTCAGCTCTTTAAATTGAGCACGCTCATTGTGTTCTGCATGTTAAACTCTGGAGGCTGAAAGCACCCTGTGTTCTTCACCCAGATTGATGAGGGTAGATGCAGGTATTGGTGGTTGTGTGTCTTGATCTAACAGATTTTTGGCTGAGTTTTTTTTAAATGCTTGAATTTGCATTGCTAACTGTGTCAGTAGGCTTACAGCAGAACTGTGACCCCTACTGGACTGCTGGAGGAAAGAAAATCTGGAAATTGATCCTCATTTCTTAAACCTGCAGCGAAGCCATCTCTCTTAGCCTGTCAGTGGCCTGAAGCTGTTACTGTTCTCGCTTACTGCCTGTTTTGTGTGTTTGTGTGTGTTCCATCTGGCATTGTGTGCTTTCTCTGAATATGTCTAATACTGAAAGGCAATGATCTGTGAAACTTGAGCTTCAGTCCCTACTAAACATATGCTTGTTGGTATCCTATAAAGCCCTGTTAACTAGGGTTGCACTATGCTGGGCTATGTTCTCCAGGACAAGGGACGGCCATGTCATGGGAAACCTTACCATAAAACAAAAAAATCAAACTTGACATTTGATTATTCATTTAACATGACATTTAGATGGGAATTTTGAATCCCTTTGTGTACAAAATATATTTTCTGGAGGCGATTGAATGGAAATTAGGTTGACACAACCTGAACATTTTGGAGATGTGTCTGCTAATATATAGGGTTAAAAATAACACATTCTGAAATGACTGCAACAAAATTCATTGTGAGGTTAATAATAGAAAAGCACTGCTTGTGTTCCTTGAAACAACTGGTGCTCTTGGAAGGGAACATAGTAAAACATGGGGAAGAAGAAATCATTTTTCCCAGATTTGGATTTTTCACCTTTTTCCAGCATTGTTGGGTTGTTTGTGTTTGTGTTAGGGTTGGAACCAATAGTGTGTATGTTTATGTGGTTTTTTTTTTCCTTGAGCAATTGTTTGGTCAGTGCCTAAGGTGACATCAAATGTTTTAAGTTCCAAAATATTTAGTTTATTTAAAAGGCATAAAGAGACCACAGAACATTCAATTTTTAGGAAATTGCAAATTAAAATTTCCTTTTCACACAAATCACAGAAACCAATTACCCTAATTGCTCATCACACTACTTGGCAGCAGATTTAATCTGCGCCAGGCAGCCTAATCAGTTAATGGATTAATCGTTACAGTTTTAGCATGTAGGCTTCAGAAATGAGCCTTTGTTATTAGGTATAGAAATAGGCAATTGTTGTTGAAGCTCTTATAATTGGTAATCATGGTATCTTCACCTTTATTGAGCTACAGGTGTGGAAGTTTGGTTGGCAGGCTGGCTGATTTTGTGCCATTAATCTGTAATGTGGTCTTTGCATTAAAGTGTTGAATGGGTTTGAAATGAGTAAAAGAAAGCAGGGAGGGTAAATATTGAGGGTAAATTTGTGGAAAAATGTACAGTTTTTTTAATGTTCTCTGAAAATGCCTCTGGTGTCCAGATCTTGCACCTGTTTAAAAATTGCATATTGTCTTAAATGTGGGATGGTGAGAAATTTTACTACAATGTCCCATAATACTCTCATAATTCAACTAAATTACCCATCTGTGTTAGGATTAGCAGGTGATGGTAGCAGTCAGTTTAGTCTGAGGTGTCCCGTTTCCAGTTGAGGAATTTGGTGATGTCCTTCAGGCAATGCTGGTCTGGGCTGGTGGATGGTGTGCTGTCCACTTTCAAGAGAAGGATAATCTGCTGAGCGCTTCGGGGATTTGCGTGCCCATCTCATTCCATGGTGCCATGGTTCAGCCGAGAGTGTGGGGTGGGAGGGGAGGACCAGGCTATATATAGTCTGAGAAGCTACAGGCAACTCTGCTATATGGATTGCTTACGTTAATGTATTTTATTCAGTATGATCAGAAATCCATACTTCGATCATTATAGTGTCATCTAAAAATGGAAAGAGTGTAGGTTTGTGTAGCTGAGATCCAATCACCGTTTTACTTGACTATGATCATGTGCTGCTGTAGGCTAATGTTTGAGTTGTAAGATTTGTCTCTGCTGATGAATAAAATAACTGAGAATGTCTTGTAAAACAGTGTTGAGTCATTTTACCTGCATAGTTGTCTGGAGTGATATGACACTCTGCAAATATTTCTAAGTTCCACTACTTTACATGTCAGCTTTAACATTTCTTAAACATAGATTATATCTGTCTGACACCAGTGGAGTCAAAGGCTCACATTTCATGTATGTCAATTCACGTTCATGTGACATTAATACACCAACCTGCAAATTCTATTTTTCCATGTGTGGATTTAGTTTCTGGGAATGCATGTTTAAAGAAGCTGTATTTCTGCACATCTTTATACAGAGATCGCATTGTGAAGTGTTTAATTAGCTTTGAAAGAAAATTTGTATCATTTCTATTTTGCTGTGAAGTGATATTTCCTGTGGTCGACCCAGGGCAAATGTAATCTGAGGGTGTTGGCCTATTTTTGGGTAGAGAAAAGAGGTTGGTGATTCCTATACAGAGCTTGATGGTGAAATAGCTACCTGCCAGTCATACCCTAATTTTAAATATTGTGGCATATTTCTTTATTTTCTTAATTTAATCAAAAGATGGCGCTTACACATAGAGATTTTGCATGGCAGCTATGAGATCTTAACTCTGAAAATGGCTTTGTTTTTTCTGTCTCATTCCCTTAGGAGGACAATTTTGTTGGCTTTGGAGCAGACAGTGGTAGATCTCTACGCTCCTCCCGCAGTCTCTCACAAAGTGAGTACATTTACACCCATTGTAGCAAACGTGATAAGTAGAAGATAAGCATTTTACTGATGGAAATCATACTGTGATCGTAATAGACACAATTGGGCTGCTACCAAATGCCCTTTTTACATTTAACTATTTATTTTACAGATATTGGTTGGATCGTGCAGTACAAAAAAGCACAATCTAAAATTGACTTTGCATGATCAATGATTTGAAAAATGAACTGTGATATGATGCGGCAGATGGACGCCTATTTATTTATTTATTTATTTATTGCTCGGTTGTTATTGCCTTTTCCCCCCTATTGTCTCAGTAGGCAGTCCATTGAAGTCAGTATTGTCACCAGCAGAGAAACCCCCACCGGCTCCAGACCTGAAAAAAGAAAAGGATGCCACCCCACCACAGAGCCCCCCAGTCTCAGAAATTAGGCCTCTGTATGGGAAGGTTGTTAAGAGGGGTGAGAAGATCCGAAAAGATGACCCTTCCAGTGCATCAGGGACTCAGGCCAGGAGCACATCAAAGCCAAAACTGGTTGTCAAGTTTGCTGTCAAAAAAACCACAAAGGATGTTTCTGCACCAAAAAGTGTGAAGGCTGAACAGGCCACGAAGGGCAAGGGCTCTAGTGCTGATGCAAAGCCACCAGCCAAAGCCTTGGCTAAAGACGCTGGTGAAAATGAAGAAGATGACGTAAATTCTGAGGGAAGCAATGCCAAAAAGCAGCAAAGCCAGCAGAGTACGAGCAAGGGCACCAGAGTGCTGAAGGAGCCCAAAACTGAGACGACCAGTTCCCCGAGACCACAGACTGTTCAAAGCGAAGGTTCGTCACAGAAGAAGCAAAGCAAAGTCGTGTGGACTTTGACTCTGGTGAAAGGCCAGCAGGGCAAAACTGCTGCAGGAAAGGCGGCTGCTGAGGTCAGCAAAGGCTCGAGCCCCATGCTCGGAAAGTTTGTGAAGAGAAGTCGGCCAGCAGCTCAGGAGGAAGGCTCAGATGCCGTAGGCGGCCCAGGCAGCGGGAACAGCCTCACGTCTGGTGATCCTGGCCTTGGTGGCCAGAGAAGAAACCCCAGCCACTTGCTTTGGATTCCACAGAAACGTAGGACGAAAGACATGGTCAGCAGCTCGGCAGGCAGTGTCCCCCAAGCCAGTAGGGAAGCAGAGAAGGGTCTCAAAGGGGGCAGAGGGGTCACCGGAGGAGGGTGCAGAGGCGGGCCGAGAAAGCGGCCACGAGCCTTCAGATCAGCCTGCGCAGTCGTTGGGGGACCAGGCGCTTAGAGGGGCGGCTCACCTCAAAATGAAAAGGCGAAGAAAGCCAGGAGTGGGAAAGACGGGACAGGCTCTGGGTGGCCAAGAGAAGCACAGGAGGCCCCGTCAGAGAGTGGTCTATCACATGCATGAGCCCGAAGGTTCGCTGAATTTAGAGGGCCAGAAGGAGCAAGAGGATGACACGGGCACACAAGCAACCACTGTTCTGACCTCTGTGGAGGGTACGGCGGCGGTCACGCCTATGGTGACTGCACGCTCCTCGAGGGTCATCAAGACACCCAAGAGGTTCTTGGACGACGATCGGATGTCCCACCTGCTGCCCAAGAGCTCCCTGAAGAAGAACGGCATCAGCTCGTCTCAGGAGCCCGACTCAGAGGGAAAACCACCGTCTTCGAAGTCGGCGGGACACAGGAGGAGATCTCAGGACCACGAGGATGCAGAAGGCGATGGTTCCCTAGTAGGATTTCAGGAAGACCACTCTACCTCAGAAGCTCCACGGTTCAAAGCCTCACCTCCCGGCCAAGGCTCCGGCAAGTTCTATGAACGACTGAAGAAGCTGACCTCCACCCTTGCTCAGAAGAGGGTGCAGAGGGCCCTGGCCGGAGCAGCGGACAGCTGGCAGGGCAAAGCTGTAGGCAGTATGCCCAAGGAGGACGAGGAGGAGCCCACAGGCCCAGTCAGGAAGAGGAGACGGTCCAAGCTGACAATGGAGGACATTCAGTCCCCTGGGGTGGTGCGGAAGCTGGCTGTGCACCTCAACGCAGCAGGTGCCATTGTACCTGGAGCAGAGGTTGTGGATGCTGTGAAAGTAGAAAGTGGTATGAATGTCTACTCTCTTTGTGATTGTGTTGTTTAGCAACATAGATGTGTACTTAATTGAGTTGCTGATTTTAGACACTTGACAGAGCTCAGTGGAGAACTACAAAGTGTTTTGAAACTTATTGTGCACTTTGTTCAGCAGTAATAACAGCGTTTATTCTGATTTTTTCAAATGAGCAACCAATAGTGATGTTCAGAAACAAAATAAGGACCCAAGCCTGTGTTAATTTCCCTCTGATATCCTATATTGAACTGTAATCTATAAGTGCATAATAACTTTCTGAACACTGCATATAACTGTAATAAAAAATTATTTAGTAGCAAGTAAAGATGGGCTGTGTCTAAATCTGCTCACAGTGGAGGGATCGACCCAAATGGAGAGCGAGGGCCTGACCCAGAGAGATCTTGGTGAGCGCGTTCTTGTGGAACAGGAGGGAACAACACACCGCATCTCCAGCTCCAACAAGAGGATGTTCCATCTGCTCAAGAGGGCCAAGGTGCAGCTGATCAAGATCGACCAGCAAAAACAGCTCAAATCCTCTCAGGTAAAGAAACCAAGTTGTATTGTTGTTCTAATGTGAACCAGTAGTTGACTGCACAGAAGGTAGAAGTAATTTAAAACACAGGAAATTTGTAAAGTAACAAGCCAGGTACATTTTAAATGAGCCTTAAGACTCAGCTTAAGCTGGTTTTAGCAGGTATAAAAGAAAAATGTTGTTTATGCAGATTGTGCAACATGAAAGATATTCAAGATGTCTTCCGCAAGTGACTTTGGAATTTACACATCCATATGCGATGTGTGGTTTTAGCTGTTGAGATGGTGTTCATTTGTTGATGTGTGGAAGCACTGACTTGACGAGCTTCTCTCGCAGCTGTTGACTGGCTCAGTCCATCTGGGAGAATCTGGCGAGACGGGGGTGAAGAGGAGAAGGAGGAGGATGGTCAGGGCCCCGAGAGGGGACCCCGCTCCTAGGGTACGCTGTGTGTTTGTGTTTGTGTGTGTGTTTGTGTTTGTGTGTGTGTTTGTGAGTATTAGAAACCTTATGTTGTTTTCCAGCAGCATTGTTAAAAAATGTATATTTTAGTAATTATATATCAGTTATTAGCAGCTAATAGTGTTTTGTTTGTAATAAAAATGATACACATGTTAATAGGGGTAGCAGGGTATGGTCGAGTGATGTATAAATGTTTAGTGTGTGTTAGTTAGTGTGTGTAGGTGAACTGTAGTTCTGTAAATATAACTCTACCTGAGAAACAGTGAAGGTTTATCTAATTTAATATGAAAAATTTTAAGATTGTGAGATTATGAAAGCAGTGAATGTCTGTCATGGCATGTGTACTAAATGTTCTGTGGATCCGTTCTGTAGCAGCAGCAGCAGCTTCTGGGTGGGCCCCGCATCAAGCACGTGTGCCGGGCAGCCGCTGTGGCGCTGGGCCAGCCTCGCGCCATGGTGCCGGACGACATCCCACGCCTCAGCGCCCTCCCCATGCACGAGCGCGAGGGCATCGCCCCCTCCCCCACTGCAGAAGGTATGCCGCAACACCACACCTCACATCCAGCAATGGTTTTAAAGATGGAAAGACAAAAAAAACACTGGGAAGCACTACATGGTTTGGCTGTAACACAGTTTTGTTTCACACATGCTGCCTTTGTGCTGTAAAGGTTTGGCAAAAATATATCTGAAAAAGTCTACCTAAAAGTCTAGTTTTCCAATGATTGTGGAAGCACTGTTTGCAACTGCCTTTCTTCGCCCTTACTCTCTTACTTCTCACCTCTCATCCTCTGTAAACCTGTCTCTTCGCCACTCTAGCAGCCGCCGATGAGGTGTCTGACCCCGAGAGCACGTCTGACTCGGAGCGGCACAGCAAGTCGACATCCAAAGAGCACACGGGGCCCATGGGCGCCCGCACGCGCCGCTGCCACCGCTGTAAGGGCTGCCTCAACCAGGAGGACTGCGGCAGCTGCCTGCACTGCCTGGACAAGCCCAAGTTCGGTGGACCCAACACCAAGAGGCAGTGCTGCATGTGAGTCATAGCCATGTAACATAGAGTCCTGTCCACACACACACACACACACACACACACACACACACACACACACACACACACACACACACACACACACACACACGGCCCTCTCTTTTTCCAAAAACAGACTTGCTTCTTTATTTTCTCTCGTTTGCACTAGTATAACCATCCACGTACTACCATGTTTTTGTTCTGAGCTGAAATCTTATTCCTTTCTGCCACTTGCAGTTGTCAGTAGCAGTAGCAGTCACTCTTTAAAGTCCCTTCCTAGGCACATTTTAGTCAAGCACTATAATACAGCATGATTAATTTCATTGGGGCTAGAGGTCCACAAATAGTCAAAGGGAACCACAGACTTGATCATATGCAGCTTGGCTTTAGTTTGGAAGTTGAGGGTTCAACTTCAGAGCAGTTAACTCACAGGCCAGCTTTTGCATGGCTCAGCCATTAATACAAGCTGCTTTTGTCTGTCCAACAGCCACAGAATATGTTCCCGCATTGCACTGAAGAAAGCCAGGCGTATGGGGATCCGGAACCCCAAAGGTACGAGCGCCTCCTGATCACAGCCGCAGTCAGATAAGCACCACAGACACACCTTAACACACTTACTCTAGGTGGAGTCGTCTGACACACCTCGAGGTGACGCTTGGCTGAATAGTGTCTTCTCTGCTTGTGTGTTTTTTTTTCTTGCATGGGTAGTGTGTGTATGTGTGTGTTTTTACATGTATTTCACATGTGCATCCCTCTGACCCCTTATGAGACCAGTAGTCTGGCATATAGTAGTGTCAGGTGTGTCTCATCTGTGTATTGAGAGAGTGTGTTGTCACTAATGCTTGCTTTGAACAACTTTTTTCTCTGTCCGGCTATCTGGTGTGTCCGTGTCTGAGACAATTTGTGTCGCAAGCGACACCTTTGCTGCGCTCCCGTTTCCGTGTCTGATAGCTGTCGTGTGTGTTCCAGTTCAGGTGCGCCGTGGCGGGCGGTCCTCGGCCAGCAGAAACGCGTCCAGCGAGGACGAGGACGGGGCGGCTCCGGCTCCGCCTTCGCGAAGGGCGCCCCCTGACCCCCAAAGCCCCTCCCCCTCCCGGAAGCAGCCTCGCAGACAGGTCACGCCCCTTTGCTACAGCGACCTGCTCCGCTTCGAGTCTGACTCGGACGAGCCCAGCGACCACCAGCCCGCCCCCAGGAGGACGCCCCTGACCCACGGTAATGCACACTACACACCAGTGGTGGGGGGCTGGAGGTTCATGACTCGGTCCACAAATGTGGTGACGTGAGACCGTCTCAAGGGAGTATAGCAGGTCTGCCCTAGACTTGCAAAACTGAGGATGCTTGAAAGTCATGGTTTGACTTGAGACTGCTGATAAAGACATGATAACACTGGCAAAGACACATTCTGTCAAGATGGGAAAATAACTTCTTATGTTATTTTTTTAAAGAAAAAAAAGGAGTTCACAGGGGGGGGGGGGGGGATGTGGCCTTTCTAAAGCTATTACCTCATGAAACGATACTGTTTCACTCAGACCTCAGATGTTTATGTCTTAGGCACTGTATTACCTGAAGTAAATGATGTGCACAAAACCCAAGCCAAAAGAGGATTTGGCTGAAGAATGGTCTGTTGGAGTCTTTGGCCTTACTTTAAGCCATTGTATTCTTAGTTCATTGTAACCTGAAAGACCTGTAAATTCACTTGGCCTGAAACACCTGTGGCTGATTGGTTGACACTGGATAGGTTTGCTAAAGCAGACTTTAAGTAGACTACTAGTAAAGAGGCGACATTTGGCACATAAACCAAACCCTGCACATTCACTTGGTGTTCATGTTTATAGCTGTTGAAAGGGTTTGATGGAGTAGGCGCTACGAAGTCTTTGTAACATTTGCTATTAATAAAACATCACCTTTGAGTACAATTTGTATGAGTCATTATTTTTCCAACCTTATTGGCTGTCCATAAATCCAATCTCTTATTGTAGGAATGCTACATATTGCAGGCAAAGCTGTTTGTTTGAAGTCTGTTTGTACATGTATATCTGTTTTTTGCCTTCCTGTTGTCTAACTGGACTGGGCAACAGTCTGTTTTTTGTAGGGTTTCTTGCATATTTGCATAGATTTCTAGCATCTTTTATAGGGCTACTGTTTGTAATACAGAAAGACAGGATAATCGGCACACCCAAATTGGTGCAAACAGGTTCTACTCAGATCTACAAGCTTTTGGTTCTTCAACCTTCTTCAGACACAGTCTATTTTTCTATTAAAAGATATCACCAATATTAAAACACACCTTGGAATAAACGTGTTTATCTGCTTCACTTAATTGTTTTGCAAAATATTGTGTAAAGGAAGCAGTCCGCGTTCCCGTTGGTGTTATTAGGTGTGGCATCACAGCTCACTACCTAAATGAGTAATGATAATAATGATTTGAGGATTATCAATGAGCCAAAGGAAACAGACAACAAGGTTGTTTTTCGAAATGTTCACTCATTTACTATGTACTGTACTATGCAGGGTACAAAAAAACAATGTAATTTCCACCCTATGTAGTGAAGTACATAGTGACAAGTGAACATTTCGCACACAGCCCAAGTGTGTTATTTTTGGATTGAAGAGCACAGTCATATTTGAATAATACATCTGTGTGCTATGATCACATATGCATGCTTGTTAATGGACAGTCTTCATTTGCTTGCTTCTCTGCCACAGTTTCTGACTTGAGGCTGATGTTTTCAGACATCCTTGTGACTTGCTCACATGTTTGCTATGCATCTATGCACAGAGACTTGTAACCTTTAATGACCTACATTCCCAAACTAATTTTTGCTGAGATTACTTGTAGATAGCCCAAGCTTAATATTGTCACATGCCCTCTCTAATACAGAACAGGGTTGTGGATAAACTAAATTGAATAATTTGGCAGAAATGGCCAACTGCGTAGCGTTCACTGCCGCATTTAGAGACCCCAGCAATGAAGGGAAATATTAGTTCAGCTGTAGGATGATGTGTGACCTTATGTAAATGAGAAGTGTATTATGCTGTAGTCAGCCTTAAATATAATAAGGAATCATAAAATTGTGGAAATGAAACTGGAGCTATCTCACCCTCATAGCTTTACCCAGTCAACAGAATGTACACATTCGTTGTTGAACCTGTTCTGTCATATTAAAGAAATGAACAAAATGTGGGAAGAAAGTTAAGGGGAATCACCATGTTGTATCTACAAGTGAGCACCATCTTGTTGGACTTCACTATCCATTGACACTGTGTTGTAAATGTTTTAAGTGTTGGCTGGCCTCTAGCATATTTAAAGCATCTTAGCTGCTTAGAATCCGTGCAAAATAAATCAGTAATAGTAAAAAAAAAAAAACATCCATACACATCAGTGAGCCCTTTGCTGAAAGTGCTGTGTGGAGGGTAGATGATCATGGTGCTGATGTGCTTGTTGTGTTACAGAGGCCCCAGCCAGTTCTGCGGTTGAAGAGGGTAACGACGTCACAAGGCCTCGGCGGCCGCCATTTGGAAGGGCCGGTCGTCGGCGATTTGAGAAGGTAATGGAGGCTCATCCACTGCATGTCATTCCCGCTTAGCCCTTGACAGGCTCAGCTTTCAGACTGGCTATGCAAATGTTAGTGGTTTTAAACTGACCTGTGTAGGGCTTTGACCTGTGAGACTGGTCCTGCAGGGGTTAAGGCAGTCAGCTGATGGGGTTAAGACAGTCAGCTAATGATGGTTGTCACGATTACGAAATGGGTAAAACTCTCTTTTCCAGTCCCCCCAAATTTTACGTACTTTGTTAAACTATTTATAACTTGAAGTGAACAATTTTAGATACAAAATATTTAAGAAATCTTTCAGTTGTACAAAGAATGTAGAGATACAGGTCAAAGAACTGTAACAACTTTTAATAGGCATTTACTCATTTTGACAAATGCATTCTATTTAGTTAATTGATAAAAGTGGGGGTCCTCTTAAATTGCCTGGTGCCTTTCTTATTAAACAAGTTTGTAAGTTACTATACCAGGCCACTATTGTATTCGATAGGTAAATATGTGGATATTGGGGGACTGTAAGAGAGAGCATTATCAAAAAATGCTGCTTATAAAATTAAAGCATTGGTGAGGCTTTTCAGATGTTTACAGCACCTCTGTATAGAAACTTGCAGTAAAAGTCAAAAGCTTTAATGCAGACCCCACAGATTCAATTGATTTATTGTTCTCAGTACTTGTTTGTTTTTCCTACATTTGCACAGCTCGTGGGAATTGAGCATTTGTGTATCTGACCTATATTAACAGAATGTTTAACTTCTGTATACTGTATAGTGTAGCAAGTTACAAAGTTAAGTTCAGTTCCATGACCCCTTGCTTCTAGACCATGCTGAAGAGTTCAGTGCCTCAACTGTGTGAAAGAGTTCCATTTATTTTGCATGATTCAGTTCTCTCTTGCTGCATAATTTTCTTTTCTTTTCAGTTCAAAGAGGAACTAATTTGGCTTTCACCTCCAGTGCATGGTGGACACTTTTAGCTGACTGGTTTTCCTTGCGTGTGTTTTTATTTATTTATGCTTGCATGTTGTCTCACCTGTGCACCCACCGTGTCTTTTGGTTTTCATTCACACTTTTTCCTTTCAGACAAAATTAACTCCAGTTTCCTACTGACATCTTCTCAGGTCCTTTTGTAAGCTGCTTTGGATTTTGGGCTCTTGTAGATGTGCTTGCTTTGTTATTTTCTTCTTTTTGCATTTCTCCCTCACTCTTGTTTTGTGACGTCTACAGCAGTCATCTTGCCATCTTTCCCCTTTGAACCTCCCTCTCCTTTGTAGCCCACTTCTCCATATCATTATATCATCTTGAATGCCAAAGCCATGCTGTGTTTCCTCACTGTCTCCTAGCATCACTGTTCAATGGGGCTGGGTATCGTTGAACATTAAAATGGGTGGGAAGCCATTGATTGATAGCCATTGACGAATGTTACAACATGAGATCTACGTTACTCTCGTGGTAGCAACAGGGTAGCAGAAATCAAAAGTGACATTACAACATTGAAATTCATAGAATTTAAATCCATAAGTTGGTGTTGGGTATCCAACCTACCTGACTGTCTTTGACCGGACCTCACGAATCTAGTTGGCTTTGCCTCCTGCTAATTTTGCAGTAGATGCTGGTGGATGGGCAATTAGATATACATTGATTCAGTCCATATTTGAGGACATGCATTACTAGTATGCATATGCTTTCCATTCATTGAATAAGCTGACCTAACTGCAGTTCTTAAAGTAGGAAAGTAATTTTACCTTTTCTACCTTTGTCAGACAGTCTTATTCAGCAGTAAACATGATGTGAATATACATATAAATATTCAGATGGTGAAGCACTTAGTTTTGGTACCCACCCTAAGGGCTAGAGAAGTGAGGATGCTTGGCTTTCTCTGCTTGGTTTGTGCTGTAACCCTACCACCCCCCCTTGCCCTTTTTCCCTTCCTTTTCCCTGTTCATACCTGCCCCCACCCCACCCCCACCCCTCTCCATGTCTCCCCCTCCTCTCCTGTTTTTTTCCCTGCTTTAGCAGTCAGCCCCACAGGCGCAGGATCCTCCTCCCTCCCCCTCCACGCCCGGCAGCTCCTCCCTGAAGCTTAAGCTGCGCCTGCAGCTGCGGCTGGAGCGGCTGCCCCCCAGTGTGGTACAGGCGGCCACGGCTGGGGGGCAGGTGTCGTCCCCTCCGCCCAGCCCTTCCTCCCCCTCACCGCAGCAGCAGCAGCAGCAAGCGGAGTCGCCCGCGGACGGAACGCTGCGGACAGAAGCGGCTAGCGCTGCAGATAGCGCGGCCGACCAAGCTCACGCCCCCTGTCTTCCTCCTCCCCCTCAGAGCTTGGTGCAGCACACCACGCCCCCCAGCGCGCTGGCAGCGCTGGCACACCGCTTCGGCCCGCGAGAGGTGGCGTCCCGCCAGGCCAACACGCACAGGATCCGCATCGACTTCAAGGTACAATGCCGCACAAAATTGGGGAAACTCGATTATTAGAATTTTTATCATAATTACTAGTTATAGTTATTGCTCCAAACAGTCTCTGCATTGACCTCCAGGTACGCTCATTCTTAGAATAAATGCTCTCACATGAACAAACAGGTACACTATGTAGGAGGGGGTTGGTTGGTGTAGACAATGGCTGCCCCCACACTTTGTGTTCTGAAAGGAGGAAGTCCATAAAAAGCAAAAATGACAAAAAAAACTTATTTAGAGCAGAATTGCTGTGTGGTCATTCACTTACTCCCACAGTCTATGTATTTCAAAGGATGGTGGCTAGGTACCTGGCACGGGTAAGAGGACCCCTGAGAGAGATCACACCTGGCAGTATGTGCTGTCAAAAGGGGTCAAAAGATCAAAAGGGCTTTGAGTTGACTGGTGTTTATCACAGTCCTAGACATCTTGCTTATGTAGTCAGTTTATTTTAAGCTGACCAGCCCATGTGATGTACGTTCTCATATGGGACTGTAAATGCTATTTTTAAAACTAGTTTTCCCCCCTTTTTTGAAGCCATTCAGTGATGTCAGCGTTCATCCACACAACACTCCTGATCATTTTTTTTTTGTTTTGTTTTACGGGTTAAAAAAAAATTCACGTCCACACAAGTGTCGGATCAAATAAATATTCATGTCCAGACGAGAACATTGTCGTTGCCAGTGTGCACAGGGGCAGGGAGAGAATTGGGTAACTTCCCAATGATTTGCTTCAAACATGTTAAATATGTTGAGCAATTGTTGTTAGCAATGCGTGTTGTCATTTAGGTGGGTCAGACCCAGCGACAGTTGCTCTTTTATTTAATAAGCATAATGATGACCTATAGTAAGTCGTTGTTGGGCTATACTGTATGAACTGCTAGCGATATAAACAATACAGCCTGTAGTTCAGTGACAGAAGGTAGAAACAATTGCATTACACCCAGCCTGCAGGCGATTTATACCCCAAATTATCCCACAACAGCCCTTTTGTAAAAGTTTGTAAGAGGTCAGGCAATGTTGCGAGATGTCATGTCTTTAAATTGACCCACCTACAAGTGATGGGCTATGGAGCAGAAAAGGAATAGCTTAGAAGGGGCTACAAATAAACTTTGTAGGCAACTGCGCAATACTTCACTTAAAACGCGTCATATATTGATTTTAGTGTTTATATTTAAGGGATTTGGAAGCAGCGACAGTTTCTCTTTAATTAATGAATCATAATGAAAGCCTACGATAAGCCATACAGCCTGTTTAATGGCGAAGGATAGAAACGGTTGCATAACAGCCAGCCTACATTGCAGGGTTATTAAACCACAATTTATTCGATAACAACCCGTTTGTAAACGTTTGAAGTTGTTGTTGTGAGATGTGCTCGTGAAGGTGAAGGGGCAGTCATGTCATTGTTTTTAAAAAGCTACAGTTGGCTTGTCTACATGACAGCACAATGGCAGTGTTGTCAGATTTGTCCACTCTGGAACCTGTTTTCAAAAACCAGTTTTCAGCCACTTGAAATGCCGGCGCCGTGTAGACGAAAGGCCAAAACAAATAAAAACTTCACTGTTTTGACCAAAAAACATTGTCTTGTGGATGGGCTGTCAGTCTCCAGCTTAATGCTGACTGAATCAGCCCACTGTTTTCAAGTAGTCACAGTGCTGCAGTGCACTTGAGTTATTAATTGACTACAGGGGTACCTTTAAGCATGATTAGGAGTGACTTAAGTTTATGCCGTAATTACCAGGACAAATGAATAATAAATTGTTTTTCATTTTATCATTATTGTCACTGCTCAGGATTCATTAGGCCTGACACGGCTACTCTGGGGCTGTTTTGCTCATTTTGAGTGTATGTGTGTGTGTGTGTGTAACAGGAGGATTGCAGTGTCCAAAACGTGTGGCTAATGGGTGGCCTCAGTGTCCTCACGTCCGTCCCCATCTCCCCAGAGAGCGTCTGTCTGCTCTGTGCCAGTAAAGGAACACATGAGGTCTGTGCACACCCACACACACACGCATGCATGCTCACACACACACCCACGCCGCATATCCACCCAGATATAATTTGGAATGTGGTGTAATCCAAACAGCAATAGGTTAAAACAAGTTTAAGTTTGAGCCTCTACTTTAAAAGACATTAGTTGAGAATGGTACATGGTAAGTAGTAGTACTTGAATAGTAAGCAGTAGAGATAGTTGTTACGAAGGGAAATTTAGTGTAACTAAAGGCTATGGCTGCAGAACAGGGACAATTACACCTCAGTCCAGTAGATGGCGATAGTGCACATAGTCTGCAAGCTATAAATTCTACAGAAGAAGAGTTAGCTGCCAGCTTTCAGCCAGGTAGGCTAGGTCTGCCCTCTGGGATTGTACTCTGTATTGAAATACAGAGAGGCAACTAGTCAAGGTAGCTGCGCTCCCTGGAGTTGTGTGGTGTATTGGAGCACAGGAAAGCAGAGACTTGTCAAAGTAAAATAGTATAATATGGCAAGAGGTATAAAACCACTTGGTAACATTAGCTTTAGCATCAATGTTGGCTTGGTTGTCCAGACTATTACCCAACTTACATTTATCAAATTAAGACTTCTTAGAGGACAATATTGACTAATTAGATACTGGACACACGTTAAAGATTGATCAACTTAAGTGGGGCTGTCTCAGAGAAGGCCTGAATCACCCGTTGATCCTGAGGTGCACGACTGACTACTGATAAGGTCCTAATTTTCACAGACCAACTAGACCCTGCGACAAAAACGCAAACAAACCCAACAATAGGCATAATTCATAATCATAATCATAATAAACCTAAAGTGCTAAGTCAGGGTTGCCGCGGGGTTGTAAAAGGTAGTGAAAGGTAGTAAACGAAATTAGACCAAATTAAGGCTTGTAAAAAGTATTAAAAAGTAATAAACGTCATCTGACCAGGTAGTAATTTTTTGACCTCCATAACGTGTCTAAAATACATTTTTTATTTGTGTAATGCAAGCCTATCTCCTTGAATTAATAAACTAGCGTGAATTTGTTGTTATGTTGCGAGTAGGACCTGAATGACGTCACTTGTACCTTGCGTGCGTTGAATCAATCAGGGTCGTGTTTCTCATAAGCGTAGTTGTTAGCCAGTTAGCAACATGAGTGGTTATCAATGGGAAATTGCATTGTAAACAACAAACTAGCTAACGTAGTTAGCAGCCTTGGTTTCGAGAAACGCACCCCAGGCGACTGGCTGTCTTGCTGCCAAATCTGCGCTAGTTTATGGCGTTAGTTCAGATATGGGCAAATGTAAGTTTTCAGACCTCTGGCTGGAGGAAGCTAATTTAAAGACTGCAGGGTGCTTGCGCAGGGTGCTTGAAAGTCTTAATAAGTATGGCATTTCGAAACACTGCTTTCCAGACCTTGAAAAGTCTCGAATTTTGTGTGAAAAAGTATGGAAAAATGCATGATAGAATTTAAATTAACTAAATTAACAACCGCCAAATGCAGCTAAAATTTAATTTTGAATTTGAATTTTAAATCAAATTTAAAACTAATGCGCACTAGCCATTTTGGCTAGTGGCGACGGACTAAGGTAAATTAATTCTGATCCAAAAGAAGTGAGCTGCCCGTTTGGTTCTTAACATAAAGACGGTGAGATTTCCTACATTAACCATGAACCATGACTATCGTGATGACAAAGCCTAAACAAAGCTAAAGTAGTTCTGTTAAAAAAAAGTCTCTGACCAAGCGTCTTTGAAGCTTGCGAGATTCCTTGTGAATTCCAAGGTTCCAGAAAGACGCGTGCATCGTTTTATTATGGGGATAGGTCTCAACAGGTAGCTTTAACCCGTTTTAGGGCGTTGTGCACCAATTTAAAATTAGTTCATTACTATCATGGGTTATGTTAAACTTGAAAACATCCTGAGACAGTTTCTCATGTTTTACCAAACGTGGATCGCGGAGGTAACCTACTGCAGGGTGGTCGCGAGGAGACGGTACTGTTTGCGTCACGAAAAACGCATGTGAACAGTTAACAAATGTGTCATCTGTAGCTCTGTTGACAGATAGCCTTTTAATGGAAACCTAATACATTATTTTACTCCCCACCTTCGAGGATCAAGTCCATTAGATTAGATTGTTTGAACAGCAATCACCATCTCTCTCAATTGCATTGCGAGGTTTTTAAAACCAGCGCATCTCTCTCTCTCTCTCTCTCGGACGTGTGTCTGGGTAACCTACCGTACTGGCAACTGATTCAAAGCAATTTTATGCATAGACTAAAAACTCTGTTCAGTTGTAAGCTAAGCAGTCAATCTTTCTCTCTCACTTGCTCCGTCTCTCTCGCGTTCTCTCGCTGCGTGAAGATTTTATATTACACTCTCTCTGGAATGCTCTTCTTGGTCAGACGTGAATATCGTTGTCACCACTAACACCTACCTTATGAATAGACTACGTTACTGGTGGGGGAACTTACTCAATTGTGTGTAAACCGTCAATCTTTATCTAACTGTCTTGCGTTCTTACTTGTAGTGCGTATAGAGGTTTATTTCAGCGAGATAAAAAAAATGGGTAGTTGAACCTCTGTTTGGCTAACAAGAAAAAAAATCTACTAGCCAAAGTTAATTTAGAGCCCTGATTACTATCACTGTTACTATCAGTGAAATCATTTCAAATATGATGTGCTGGTTTAGTACTATGATTTTTTATAATTCATTTGTTTTGGTGTTTGCATCCATCCATCTATGTTTTGTACGGATAGTCTTTGTGACACTTGTTTGATGAGAAATTCATGTACTTGTGATTTTCATGTTTTGAAACATCCTCAGTAAAAACAATTAACTGTGAATAATGCATTTGTTCATTGAATATTAGCCTATAAAATTTAACATTTCTAATAAACACCCTTAACCAGTGAAGAAGGCAGTAAGCACGCAAGTATACAAGTACATAAAGTCAAGGTCTTGGAAAAAAAAAAATCTGGAATTTTAATTTGGAAAAAGAGCAACCACCCTGAGACTGGCTTAGACCTGTAGTTGGCAACAGCCGAGAGGCTTATTGCAACGTATGTAAGAAAGAGAAAGTTCCAGCCTGTTATGCAATTGTTATGCAATTATTACTTTGACTTATTGAGTAAAACCTATGGACTAATTCCTGGTCTGACATCTTGATTAATTCAATTATAGCAGAGATCACTCTTACAGGGCAGTCATGGGTAAGCGGTTAGGTTCGACTCCTGACCCGCCAGGTTGGTGGGGAGAGTAATTAACCAGTGCTCTCCCCATCCTCCTCCATGACTGAGGTACCCTGAGCATGGTACCGTCCCGCCGCACTGCTCCCCAGGGGCGCTGTTGGGAGCTGCCCCCTTGCTACACTCTCTACTTGAAGAGTTATGTCCAGTGTTGAAATATTTTAGTAATTAAGTAAATATTTCTTTACTTTACCCGTCACTTTACTTTGCTGCTACAGTTTGACGCCGTGTTGGTAGTAGAAAATATTGTGGAGGTAGTGAAAAAGGTAGTAAAAAGGTAGTAAATTCAACTTAAGAATCTCTGTATAAACCCTGTAAGTGTTGTCAGAAAGGCTTAAATCTTTTCTCCCGAAGGTACTCGGTCTACAAGTATTTTATGTCTTCTCAAAAGACATAACTTTACAATTGTGCAATGTTTTGGATTATTGAAGGCTGCATGAAGGATACATCTCTACTGCCCTCAAAATTGGGAAAATCATAGGCATAGGAAGAATTTTAGGCATTTATTTTATTTGGATGTTATATTATTACATTACACTTGGCAGACACATTTTATTCAAAATGACTACCAATAAAGGCCATAAAACAAGCTACAGATGTGCAGAGAACAGAGTAAGCAAGAGCGTAACAAAGTTAATGGAGACAGGGTACAGGAAAATGTGGGGAGGTAGAGGTTAACATTGCATGCTTTGATGCCTTGTTGGCATTAATTGCTTCCTTAGAAGATGGCAGTTTTTCCATTTCGGACATCGTGATAAGTCTCCCACTCCTCACCCCTACACTCATCTTCACTGTCTCCCTCTGTCTTAGTTGCTTACTTGTCGTTTTCTTCTTTCTGCCCCTCCTCCTATTCCTCCTCCTCCTCCTATTCCTCCTTCTCCTCCGCCTTCCCTGTCGTGTTGTTCTTTCATTTCATCTCCTGTCCTCCCTCTCCTCTCCTTCAGATGGTTTATTGCCAGGTCTGCTGTGAGCCTTTCCACAGCTTCTGCCTAAAGGAGGAAGAGCGTCCCCAGCAGGGGAACAAGGAGAACTGGTGCTGTCGCCGCTGCAAATACTGCCACGTCTGTGGCCGCAAGAGCAAACACTCAAAGGTGAGCAAGGTCACCGTCACTGCACAGAAATGCCTGATGGTGCTGCGTGTGTGTGGGGGGGGGGATGAGGTGTTTGCCAATGGTGGTATGTGTGTGTGTGTGTTAATGGAACAGAATTCAGTGTGTTGTAAGAACTTGTTGTGTTGGGACATAACTTGTCCATTCTTTGTATTTTGTATAGCACATGTCTGACCTCTCACAGAAGCCATGCACTTGGTATATTGTGCAAATACATGCACAGTACAACACAAGTGTTGTTTTAGGTGGTCGTACCTGCCTCTGAAATCTTATGTTAAGTGGGTGGGTGTGTGTGTGTGTGTGCGGCACATTACTCAAATGTGTGTGTTTTGTTTCTGTCTGAGCAGCCAGTGTTGCAGTGTCGGCGATGCCTCTACTGCTACCACCCCTCCTGCCTGGGCCCCACCTACCCCAAGCCACTCAAGTGCAATCTGCCCTGGGTGAGTGCCCTCTCAGCCCCCGAGGTTACCTGTAAAGCTGCTCTTGCACATCTATTTTTAGATAAAAATCTAACATTAGTTCAGCTGGTGTGTGGTTAGTCTACAGCAGTTATTTACAGACAGCCATAATTTCAGTCTTGAGCATAACACTTGTAAAATGGTGCAGCTTGGGCAGCTGTGGCCTAATAATTGTGGACAGGGAGAGAATTGGTCTTGGGATTGGAGGGTCACGGGTTCGATTTTCACACTCTAGTGGTAGGCTAATAGGGAAGGGGAATAAATAAACAGTGCTGTCCTGCATCCTCATGGCTCCATGGCTGAAGTGCCCTTAAGCAAGCCATCTAGCCCCATGTTGCTCCAGGGGGGACTGTCCCTTTACCTAATTCACTGTAAGTCAGTCTGCATTAGAGAGTCAGTTATTTTTTTGTTTTGGAAAGTTATTTTACATCAGCAATTTGTCTGTTCACACTACAAGTCCTGATGCTGTGATCTGTTATCTGTGCCATTGACAGTGTTTGGTGTTTGAAGCAACTCTGAGGCTAATTCTTCAGTTATACAAAAGTACTGAATATATAACCATATTTCAAGACGTTATACCTCTGCCCCATTTTATTTAAAATCATTTACACCCACATAGGGAAAACATAAATGCTGCAGAGTTAACAAACCACTGTCCCAATCATGTGAGTTATTATTCATGGTGAACCATATTCCAAGTGTGATTACACTTAATTAAAAACACTGAAAAGACTGCATTGTACAGTAAACTGCTGGAGAAAGGATTCTTGCTACCAAATGCGGAAGTTCTGAGAATTTGCTACCGTCTAAATCACAATAATTGTTACAGCTTGAGTCTGTCTGTGGTTGTCCTATATGAGTTTCAGCCAAATTTTTGAAAACGATTTATTGCTGAACTTGATCTCATGCAGTTGTGACTTCCTGAAAATCACCAACCCAGAGGATGCTTTGTTTCAGGTTTGCATGAAATGCATCCGGTGCAAGAGCTGTGGGATGACTCCGGGGAAGTCATGGGACATGGCCTGGAACCACGAGCAGGACCTCTGTCCCGACTGCAGTGTCCTTCATAAGCTGGGTAAAAAAAAAAAACCTTTACACTCACTTTTGAGGGCACACACACACTTGCATGCATACAGACAAATACAGAGACCATAACAGAATATCTGACCACCACACTGACCACCACACTGAACACACACAAAACTACCAGTAAATAACCCATTACAAAAAAAAAAAATACTGCAATGTTCATTATCTGGGTATAAAGCCTTTTACATACACATGGACACAAATCTAAGTGTGCACACACATAGACACACACAGATACAGACCATAAAAGAACATCGCACCACCACAGAGTTGAGTGGAAGAGGAACACTTAACGCAAAACCATCACCAGTAGTTATCCACATAGAAAAAAAAATGTTTTATGCTTCTGATGGACTATCCGACTATCTCTTAATTAGCATAAAAGATGCTGTGGGTAGAGTTGCATCTACTTAAGTAATATAGCCACTGGGATTAACGGTATGCGAAACATTGTTTGAAAGTATACACCTACAAGCATTCTTTAGAAATCCCGTTTTGTGTGTGTTTCATGTACTGGTCCTGATGTGTGTTTCAAATGACGGCATTGCGGCAAAAGGGCGTCTGCGCCGATTCAAACTCACGGCGAAGGTTTTACTGTTATGTACGTTGGTTGTGATGCCCCTGTCCTTGACCTCCCCTCTCTCTCTCTCTCTCTCTCTCTCTCGCTCTCTCTCGCTCTCTCTCTCTCTCTCGCAGGTAATTACTGTCCAGTGTGCCAGTGTTGCTATGAAGAGGCGGGCTCCAGGAAGCACATGCTCAAATGTGCCCGCTGCACCCACTGGGTGCACAGCAAGTGTGAGAACATCTCAGGTGAGAGCGAGCGCGTGGCAGAAGCTCTGCTGCACACCCAGTGTTGCAGGGCTGCAGCGTTATGCTATTTATAGCATGCATCCAGCTGTGTGGACTGTAGGCATTGCTCACTAATGTGTTGAGTCAGTTCCTTTCTGCAGTTGGCCAATGTCTGCAGCGATTGTCCTTCTAGATACCCTTTTTTTGCCTCCCTTTATGTGTCCACTCTTACAATGTATTTGCAATCCATTTACTTACAATTTGTACAATGTTTTTCTCAATTTCATTTTCCTCTCTCTCGCACTCTCTTTCACTCTCTCTCTCACTCTCTCTCTTTCACCTCCCTCTCCACCTCCTTGCCTTCTCTCCGGCACCCCTTCAGATGAGGAGTGCGAGCGGATGAGGAGGCGCGCTGTGGGTGGGTTCATCTGCACGCCGTGCGGCCTGGGCAGCTGGAGGGTGGAGCTTCGGGAGGAGCTGACCACGGGGCTGCGCACGGTCCTGTCCGCTCTGCTCGACTCTCCCCTCACGCAGGACATCCTCAACTGTGAACAGGTATGCAAACCAGCTCAAGGATGGTTGCTACTTTAGACATATGGCTGCTCACATGTAGATTCCACCTATTTTTGAGGTGAAAGCACAGTGGTAAACAAGAACAGAACAACCACAAGTGTCAGCTCAGTTTTATTCATGTCTCACACGCACAGAAATGCGCACACACACAAGCACACACTGAACTAAAGGGTACACTCATACACCTGTCCTCTCCATTTCTTTCCTTTTTGTCCTTCTCACACACCCACACAGTGCACTTATTGTCTAGGTGATTTATGTGTCCAGTGGTAGACAGAAACTCTGTTAATGGTTAACCCACAGAGGACACAGTTTTATAATGCTGGGATTTTGCTATTTATGGAGGTATGTGTGTTTTTTGTCTGCAGTGCGAGATTTCAGACGACGATTCTCTAAATGAGCATGCGGCCGAGTGTGATCTGATTGCCATTGGCAGGAAGTTGGAACAGGGTGACTACACCACGGTGGTGAGTCCTTTAACACACATTGTCAGCACTTGTTCACATGAAAACTAGTGCACTCTCTCTCTCTCTCATAGACACACATACACTACATGTTCACACACAGACACATAGTCAGGCACCACAGACACGCTTCATGCTTAGACTTTTTCTTTTTTTTACCATGCTCTCAACACCTGATCTGTGACATACTTGGACACACACACACACACACACACACACACGATTGCTTGCATAAACATAATCTTACTGCATATCTCATCTGCTGTAAATTCTTTTTTTTTTGTAGTCACATAAATTAACACCCCAAGCTCATTCATTTTGGCTCTTTTAAATTAATACTACAGGTCCTTCTCAAAAAATTAGTGATAAAGTTAACTATTTTCTTTAATGTACTGATAAACATTAAACTTTCATATATTTTACATTCATTACACACAACTGAAGTAGTTCAAGCCTTTTATTGTTTTAATATTGATGAGTAAAGAACAACCAAAAATCCCCATCTCAAAAAATTAGCATATTTCATCCAAGCAAAAAAAAAAAGTGTTTTTAATACAAACAAAGTCAACCTTCAAATAATTATGTTCAGTTATGCACTCAATGCTAGGTCGGGAATCCTTTTGCAGAAATGACTGCTTCAATGCGGCGTGGCATGGAGGCAATCAGCCTGTGGCACTGCTGAGGTGTTATGGAGGCCCAGGATGCTTCGATAGCGGCCTTAAGCTCACCCACAGTGTTGGGTCTGGTGTCTCTCAACTTCCTCTTCACAATATCCCACAAATTCTCGATGGAGTTCAGGTCAGGAGAATTGGCAGGCCAAATGAGCACAGTGATACCATGGTCAGTAAACCATTTACCAGTGGGTTTGGCATTGTGAGCAGATGCCAGGTCGTGCTGAAAAATGAAATATTCATCTCCATAAAGCTTTTTTAGCAGATGGAAGCATGAAGTGCTCCAAAATCTCCTGATAGCTAGCTACATTGACCCTGCCCTTGATAAAACGCAGTGGACCAACACCAGCAGCTGACATGGCACCTCAGACCATCGCTGACTGTGGATACTTGACACTGGACTTCAGGCATTTTGGCATTTCCTTCTTCCTCCAGACTCTGGCACCCTGATTTCCGAATGACATGCAAAATTTGCTTTCATCCGAAAAAAGTACTTTGGACCACTGAGCAACAGTCCAGTGCTGCTTCTCTGTAGCCCAGGTCAGGCGCTACTGCCGCTGTTTGTGGTTCAAAAGTGGCTTGACCTGGGGAATGCGGCACCTGTAGCCCATTTCCTGCACACGCCTGTGCACTGTGGCTCTGGATGTTTCTACTCCAGACTCAGTCCACTGCTTCCTCAGGTCCCCCAATGTCTGGAATCGGTCCTTCTCCACAGTCTTCCTCAGGGTCCGGTCGTCTCTTCTGGTTGTGCGGCGTTTTCTGCCACAGTTTTTCCTTCCCACAGACGTCCTACTGAGGTGCCTGGGAACAGCCTATTTGCTCAGAGATTTCTCTCTCTGTCTTTCCCTCTTGCTTGAGGGTGTCAATGATGGCCTTCTGGACAGCAGTCAGGTCGGCAGTCTTTTCCATGATTGCGGTTTTGAGTGAACCAGGCTGGGAGTTTTTAAGAGCCTCAGGAATCTTTTGCAGGTGTTTAGAGTTAATTCGTTGATTCAGATGATTAGGTTAATAGCTCGTTTAGAGTACCTTCTCATGATATTCAAATTTTTTGAGATGGGAATTTTGAGTTTTCATGAACTGTTTGCCAAAATCATCAGTATTAAAACAATAAAAAACCTGAAATATTTTAGTTGGTGTGCAATGAATCTAAAATATGTGAAGGTTTATTTTTTAGCATTGCATTATGGAAAATAATGAGCTTTATCACAATATGCTAATTTTTTTAGAAGGACCTGTGCATTGCTGCTCTTATTTTAGTCCATTCTTGATCATATTTATTTGTGTCCTTTCTTGTACCTCTCACTTTCATGTTAGTAGTGCATGTGTTGGTACAGTATGTTTTATGTAATATCTTGATTTTGGTCTTGATTCAGAGAGCCTTCAGTGAGGATGTAGCCACGGTGATGAGGAAGAAACTGAAAGCTGAAAACCTGAGTCCTACTGATGAGCTCAAGTCTTTTTACATGCAGGTAAGACTCTAGAGCCACAAGTGCGTGATAAGTGAGCTTTTATTAAAAGAAGTAAAAGACACAAGTGAGCTTTTGGAATAGATATAGAGCGTATGTGTGTGTGTCTGTGTCTGTGTGTGTCTGTGTGGGTGTGTGTTTGTTCGGTTTTCAGCTAATGAAGGAGGCCTTTAGCTGGCTCAATGGAGGACACATGAAGACGTGGGAGCCACTCGCTGAGGAATTCCCCAGGTACGCCACATTCCCCATCACAGTGGAGGGTTTACGGACTTAAAACTCTTCAGTTTGATTGTAATTAAACAGCGTCAGAGACGAAGAAAAATGCATGCATTCCAGAGGGTCATGGTTTTAAGAGTTAAACAGTGTCAGTAGACTTTAGAATTGTTATTAGTGTGGGTTGTAAATAATTCCGAACATGAGTCTGATTATTCTGTGCATCAGCTGGAAATCATTTTATGATGTATTGTAAGTTCTGTGGGGTTTTTTTTTGTTTGTTTGTTTTTTTGTTCTTATCCTTCCTCACTCCCTCACCCCTTCCTCCTGTAGTGGTATGCTCCCAGAAGCAGTGCTTCCTCCTTCAGATGAGCACAGCTACGCCCAGTGGCTGGAGAGAGACCCCTTTGGTATCCAGGGTAGGGAGAAATCTTTATTTGCTTTGTCAGTATCACTACCACTAATCAATGTGTCCTTCATAAAAAAAAAGCTTTGGACATCTTAAGCTCAAAGGAGAAGCTACTTTCTTTCCCTCTAAACTAGGAAGAGTACTCTTCTGTGTCCTGTAGCCTGAATAAATGACTAGTTGAAACCCCAGATGGAGTGCCTCCATCAGTCTGTTTAATCTGAACTCTCACAAACTCTTTTTTTTTTCCTCCTAGGAGTAAAAGGCTCCCTTAGTCGTGGCCAAGCGAAGGGTTACCACGATGACCGCCAGTGCTCTCTCTGCCAGCAGCAGGGAGATGACGCACCCAATGTGAGCTTTAGTGCCGTTACGTTTGCACATTCAGCTGTTACTGTAGCACAGACATTAACAAAGTCATCACAGACACGTGGTACAACATAGACAGGTGTACTTAAACCTTCAAGGACCTAAATAACTAACATCCACAAATTTCTATATTCTCTCTGTTTGTTTGTGTCTCTCTGTCTGTCTCTACTCTCTTTCTCCCTCCCTTCCTCTTTCTCTTGCTTGCTCTCGCTCTTGCTCTCTCTCTCTCTCTCTCTCTCTCTCTCTCTCTCTCTCTCTGTCCCTCCCTCCCTTCCTCTTTCTTGCGCTCTCTTTCTCTCTCTCTCTCTCCATCCCCCTACCCCTTCTCTTTCTGACCTGCAGGAGGCGGGCAGGCTGCTGTATCTGGGCCAGAATGAATGGGCTCATGTGAACTGCTGCATCTGGTCAGCTGAGGTGCAGGAGGATAGTGGGGCCCTTTTGCACGTCCACAGTGCAGTGACCAGGGGACGCTTCATGGTGAGCAATATCCCAAACAACTCTTCAAAACACGCTTCCATTGTGCCCTTCTGATGAGTTGTCTTAAACTAGGAAGTTCACTGTAGGCTGTAATTAGATATACCTTTTATTGGTATTCTTAATGTGTTACTTTTTACTTTTACTGTTTAACTGTACTGCTTACTTAAGTTTTTTTTTTTTTTTTTTTCGTTTTTATAACCCTTGCTTGCTTTATTCAGTGTCCTTTTTACTCATCTGTGTTCATGCTTCTACTCTCTCCCCAGCGCTGTGAGCACTGTGGCCTGTCGGGGGCGACAGTGGGCTGCTGTCTCAGCTCCTGCCAGAGCAACTACCACTTCATGTGTGCCCGCGTCTGCGACTGTGTCTTTCAGGAGGACCGAAAGGTCTACTGCCATAAGCACCGTGATCTACTCAGTGGCCAGGTGTGTGTGTGTGTGTGTATGTGTGTGTGTGTGTGTGTGTGTGCATCCATGAGTAAGATAATTATATGATATGTTCTACAAATACCTCTGGATATCTGGTAATTGGCAGCAGAATCAAACAGATAATTCTTTATTTGTCCACTACAATGCTACTGTTAACATTGCTGTATTTTTCTCCAACTGCAGGAGGTGTCGGGTCATGGCTTTGAGGTCCTGCGGCGCATATATGTAGATTTTGAGGGCTTTAGTCTCCGCCGGAAGTTCCTCACGGGTCTGGAGCCAGACGTCATTAACATGATGATTGGTGAGTGTGTGGTGGACTACATAAATTCAGTGGAGAAAAATGTATCAAAATGTATCTCAATCGCTCATGCAGCATCAATATCTGTCAGCTTGGTATGCCCATTTATAAACTGCGTTTAGCTGACGCTGTTGTCCAAAGCGACTTACAGTGAATTAGGCACAGGGACAATCCCCTTGGAGCAATGTGTGGTCAGACACTTCAGCCATGGATGAGGGTGCAAAACAGCACTGGTTATTCATTTAATTTTACTGTTTCAGGTTCGCTCCAAATTCATCACTTGGGGGTGTTAACAGAAGTGTCTGCTAACTCAGGAAAGTTGTTTCCTGTGGGCTACAGGTGAGTGGAACTCCAAGCCTTTCTAAAAAATGTAGTTTCTCTGATTTCTCAACTCTGTTTTTTTTCTCTTGTGGTCTGTTACTTATGTGTGCTAATCAGTGAGTGGTTGACTGACGTCTGAAATGCTTTTACCTGTGTGCACAGGTGCTCTCGCTGGTACTGGAGCACCGTGAACCCTCACCGCCGCTGCAAGTACACCTGCCAGGTGAGGGAGGTACATCCCAGCAAGCCAGAGCTTTTGACAAGCAGTGGTAACTGCCAGGGCAGCAACCAGACCATCGCCCACAGCCCAGCACCACACAAGGGTAAGACTGGCCAAACACATTGCCTAAAGAATGGTATAAACTGGTACTGTAATCAAATTTAGAATAAAGTAAAGGATTAGTCGTCTTCGCTCCACAGAGGCAAAAGGCAAAACATAAAATTAAGACATAAAAATGAATTGTGAGCTGTAAATCAAGTTTAAATGTATATATGCAGTCTGGACTATTAGTATTAGTTAGTATTTTAATGTTATGTTGTCATATGACACTTCTTTTGACATATCAGGAGCATTTTATAATTATTTGCTGTAAATATCTTAAACATAGCACCTTTAAAACAGTTCACATTTCCATATTTCTTCTGCCTTGGTAATATTCTGGTATGCCAGCCAATTTTGAAATATTGAAATACTTCAATGACCAGAGAAAGCTGGGGGTACTTCTCTCCTGAGGTTAGACATATCTGTCATATCATCTTTGTAAAATTCTGCCGTTTGGACGTTGTGTAAGTAGTGTTTATCTCTGCAGCCATGGAAACGGACTTAGGCAAAGTGCTGCAGCCCATGGAGAATTCCACTGATATTTTGTCGCCAAAAGCCAAACACGATGCTGGATCTAAAACTCCACGTTTCACGCACACTAGAAGGCCAGTAGGCGGGTTATGCAGACCCCTGCCTTCTCCAGGTAAGCTCTTCTGATGATGGTTGCTTCAGCAAATCATACGGTGTGATTACAGGTACAGTTTGTTGAGATTCAGCAATTCAAAGTACTTACCACATTTACCATGTATGTTCTGCTGCAGGTAATGCTGGCACCAAGTCGCACCACATCCTGACCATCAGCGATCTGGAGGAAACCCGACGCCCTCGTCGCCTCAGCTGCACCCTCCGAGGACGCAATGCCTCGCCGCCAAGAGCTGAAGGCAGTTCTCTCCTCCCCAGGTCTCTTCCCTTTGGCTCTCCGAGCCGATACCCACACTCCCACCCAAAGCCCCTTGCCACCTCAGGGCCCTCGTCGCCTGGTGATATTGACACTGTCGGCAGCCCCCCCTCAACTCATTACCACTCACTGACCGATCCTTCGTCTGTTCACACTTATCAGTTGGAATCAGACGAGGTGACCCAAGACTTTACAGCGTTGTCAGATTCTGAGGATGCCACTTTGGTACCCACCAATGGTCTGGACACAGGGCCAACTGCTGATGATGACCAGGTTGTTCTCTTGGTGACAGACGAGCTATCTGCTCACCCGGCTGCTGATGAGAACACAGTGGACCTAGTGACAGACCAGGGAGTGGCTTACGGACACTTTGACGTGGACACAGACGAGGCGGTGGCCTCAATGCTGAACACCAAGCTGGACTTCGACGAGGCCCTACTGCAGGAGAACATGGTGCTGCAGTATAGAGCGCACACTCAGGGGGCCGAGGGAATGAGGGAAGGGGCGGAAGTTGGAGATGAGGAGAGGGCACAGTACAAGGAGAAGTCCTTAGACTTGTGTCACTTGGCAAGCTCCAAAGAACCCCTTTCTAGTGATGCGGTGCAGAGGCCAGAAAATGACTCCTCGGACGATGACATGGACCATTACTTGAATTTCTCGAGAACTGTGGTTGTGCCCGAGGCATCCAAGGACACGACACAAGCAGGCATGACCTGCCTTTCTACCTCAGGGACCATCTCACAGCTGGACGGAGCTGACAACGAGTCGGAGAGTGACGCAGGGGAGGTGACGGGGGAAGATGATTCTCAGGAACTAAGAAACAGTGGTGAGAATCAGGAATCTGAGCCATCATCAGGAGCTGGCACTAGTGTAGGACATGTAGGTACTGTAACAACACCTGAAAGAAAAATAGCTGGTGTGGCATCAGCAGTTGTGTCATTGGCAGGATCAGAGGCCTTAGCAGAGTCTCAGGACTGTGTCTTTCTGAATCCTAACACGGGTGAGTTTTTACCTGCAGATAGCGGTTTGATGGCAGGTTCAAGTAAGTGCAGAATAGATTGCCAAGGTGGCGAGTCTTCAACGGACTCTGTAGAGATGGACGATTTGATGCCAGTGCCCACCTCAATGCGACAGCAGTTTGTCAGTCAGGCGGCAGGTAAACCCCGACCTTTTAGCAACCCAAGAGTGAAAGTCATTAAAACCCCATCTCCACAAACCCTCCTAGCAGTGAACGCTCCAACCGCTTCTCCTCCAGCTCGGCAGAAGACGGTGAAGCTTGCCATACCGGCGGGCAGGTCTCGTACTTTGGCCCCGTCTCGTACCGCTGTCCCGCCCGCCTCCTCACCAGCGTTCCGTGCTGTTCCCCTAAAAGATCCAATCACGGCCGCCCCTATAGTAATCAATGGGTTTGGGTCAACAGCACAACAGGACGAACCCCCCAAGGGAAAACCAATTGTCATTCGTCTAACAAACCCAGACAAACTTGCAAACCAGCCGGGAGGTGTTACAGCTACTACCACACCTCAGGCTCCACAGATTCTTCTGGTAAATCGTTTCGGTCAGATTCTGATGAAGGACCCTCAGAGCAACACCTACCAGAGCCCAAGTGCTACGTCGCCCTCTTTAAAGAACATTAGTCAGATCGCCAAGTTCATCCACAGCACACAAAGTGTTCTGCCGCGACCAGTACCAAAGCTTATGGTGACCCCGGTTTCAACACCGAGCACAGTGGCGCCTCCAAAACCGCGCGTCACCACGCATATCATTTCCTACACCCAACGCGGTGGCTTGATAACTTCCAAGAATGTTTTGGTCCAGAAGGTAGGCACATCCAGCGAATCAATGCCAGCGCAGCAGAACGCTCCAAGCCAAAGCCAGAAACTCTCCAGTGTCAGGGTTGGGAACGCCACAGTTCGCCAGCAAGGATCGGCCCAGGCCATCATTGATAAAGCCATGGCCAGCCACCGTGAAGGGCTCCCGTCCCCAAAACTGAGCCCGTCTCAGTTTACCGTACATCCTTTCCTGAACAAACTGGAGTCACCCCAGCCAATCGCCCCTCCCCCATCCTCAGCACCTCAAAGAGCCAGGCCTACGATCCTGGGGAAATCGGCGGCACCGCAGGTGCGGGTGAAGAGGGTGTCTTCTGTGTCGGAGCGTTTAGGGGTGAAGAAATGCCGCACCGACTTTCTGCCGCAGACGCCACCAGCTGTCGCCAATGAGGATGCCAGTACCAGCGCAGCAGTCGCAAGGTTAGAAATCTGTGAGCACGTGGTTATCAGAATATTCTATCGAATGTAAATGACTGATCATGGTATCATTTTCATGTTGGTGTACAGAAGTCCAAGTATAGACATTAGCTTTAGTTCGGTACAACAGTGAAAAGAAGGAACTGAAAATTCTGAATGCAGAAGGCCATGTCTGACTTGGTATTGTGCAGTCCACCCTGAGGTTGCTGTTATGGCCCATAGTGCATTTAGCATACTGGTACTTTACTAGGAGCCCCATGTTTTCACACAGAGCTTATTTTAAAGGAAGCAAGTGGGGTTTTTTGTTCTACTGTGTACTCTTAAACAGTTGGCATAGTGTGACTATAGTTAGCTAGAACTTAAAGAATTATGAAAACATGCTAAAAGCTTATTGGTTAGGGTTTTTGTGTTGATTCTGCTGGGGGTGATGGTCTAAAATTAGTTTTAGCATTACTTTCATCAGTATCTGCAAATGACTGCATGAACCAGGCCATCACATGTGTCCCATTATGGTTTAGCAGGCATTTATGTATGTTCACTTATGTTTACTATGTACAGTGTATTCCAAACTGATGTTGGCATGAAATTTGCCTCTCTTGTCCCAACAGATCTATTCGTGTTCGCATGAAAACCCCATCGGCAAAGGATATCTTGGACCTTGATCAGCTGACACCTGTCTGTCCTGAAAGGCCAAAACCTGAGGTCCTGAAGGTGAACGTCCCTAAACCTGAAGCCCCCAAACCTGAAGCCCCAAAATCTGATGTCCACAGACCTGACGTCCATAAACCTTACATACCCAAACAAGGAGATGGCAAAAAGTAAGATTTGTCAAGATGTTTACAAGGCTGTTTGACATTTTTTGTAGTTTAATCTGAATACATTATAATTGAATTGACACCGTCTCCCCATGTACTCTCTAATGTGTCCTAATATTTGACCCAAGGGAGACCACTAACGATGGCCGACCAGCCGCCTCCTCCCAAGGAACCAACAGTGGTCTTCCAACAAAAACCCATGCCGCCTCCTCCCAAGGAACCAACAGTGGTCTTCCAACAAAAACCCATGTTTGGGTGAGCGCGCGAGATGGAGACCTGTCTGACTGGGGACCATACTCAGGTATGTCATGGGCCATAACCTTGGAAAAATTTCTGGGATCAAGCAGGCACGCAGTTCCACTTTCACAAGCATCATTTTACCAATCGACCTTCGTCAGGTTAACTCACAGGACCTGCATTGACAAAGACGTTGTAAATAAAACCTAATAAAAGCAGGAGTTTTCTTTTTTTTTTTTGCTGAGTTTTAGACTGAGAGTCACCTCCAATAACACTACCTGTTATTAAGGGGTGTGCTAAGGTTCATTGTTTAGAAACACGCAGCAAAAGTGAAGTATCTGGTAAAGCACTGGTGTCACGCTCCCTCTTGCTCATCTCACTCTCACACCTTCCTCCACCTTTCACAGGGCTAAGTTCCGACGAGGAGTCTGCCCCGCACAAACGTACACCCATCGAGTCACCAAGGAAAGACAGGCCCCGTCTGAGCTTTGTCATCACCAGTGATGACGGCTTCAAGGTGGAGGCCGACAGCATTGAGGGTATGTCCTACATCCAAACTCTAAGCCCTTGTATGCAGCTGCATACAAGGTGCTTAAAGGGTCACTACCTAGTAATTTGCACCGTGTATTAGAAATCAAGCTCAACCAAGTTGTCTGACAATGTCAAAATCAAAAAGGTTAAGAATATGGTTTCAGAGGGTACATAACCGGAATTCTGAAAACAAGGCTGTATGGGATTAATGCAATGGATGTACACATGGATGCAAACATTCATCTTCGTATTGAAGCATAGCCATGTTTGCCTGAGAACCTGAACCAAGTTGTTTGACTGTGTAAAAAATGGAAAAGGTGAGGAATATGGTTTCCAGAGCTACAGCTTCATTTACCAACTCTACCTTCTAATCTCTTTTCCTTTTCCTCTCCCTTTCTTTCTCTCTCTCTCTTGCATGCTCTCTCTCTGTCTCTTCCTCCAGTGGCATGGCAAGCTGTGTTAGATGGTGTCCAGGAGGCACGCATCGCCTGCGGGATGCGGCAGCTGCCTGTGAGCGTGCTCAGTGGCGTCCAGCTGCTGGGTGTGGTGCACAACGCCGTGCTGTACCTGCTGGAGCAGCTGCGGGGCGCTGCCAAGTGCCAGAGCCACCGCTTCCGCTTCCACCAGCAGGAGAAACCCGAGGAGGAGCTACCCATCAACCCCAGCGGCTGCGCCCGGGCTGAGATCTACCAGCGGTAAGGCCTGGCAGGGGCAATCCTGCTGCTTTAGCAGGGGCGTAGCTGGAAATCATAAAATGGGTTGGTACAGAAAAGGAATCGTGTGGGCCTAGCCCAAAACACAGAGGTTGTTGGTGTTGTTGTTGTTGTTATTACTAAGACAGTCAAAGAAAGGGAGCCTTCTGATTGGGTGGGCCTGATGAATAAAAACGCCTATACGCTTTAGTGAAAAGAACCCCAGTGAGACTAGAGCGCAGCAATGTATTTGAAACTACATCTATGAGTTTAAGGTCAAAACTATGTGGGGAGATTTCGAGTGTCCTCAGGTTCTGGAAAGTAAGCTCTGTGAACAACTACCATGCTTGTTTTATAAACATAGTGCATTCTGCAGAGTACTCACCAAAGGGTTTTCATCTGCAGTGCAGTGTTTTTCTGCAGTCATGTTTTATATTCTGCCAACAGCCAGTCTCCTCAGCACTCTATCAAATGGGAATTAAATGTGTCAGAGTAAGCAGTAGCGGTTCGCTGAGACAAGTCGCATTTAAATCATTAAGTGTGTGTGTGTGTGTGTGTGTGTATACACGTGTATACACATACATACATACATACAGTACATACATACAAAACAAAAATGGTGTTTAGTTTGATAAAAAAGAATCGGAGACCCAGTTGATGCCTCTTTTCAACTCCCAACTTAAACCTGACGTATATTTGGCTGTGTTTTTCGCAGGAAGTCCACCTTTGACATGTTTGACTTCCTGGCATCTCAGCACCGACAGCTCCCAGAGAACACGGTCTGCGACGAAGAGGAGGATGACCTCCCTCTCAAATCCACCAGGTTGGAGTTCACTCTTTTCAACAACCCATTTTTATAAAATGACTCCCCTTTAACCTGTAACCTTTTTTTTTTTTTTTTTTAATAATTTTCACGTTATTCTCATGTCTTCTTTGGTTATTCTGTGGCCTGGTCTCTCTCTCTCCCTCTCCCTCTCCCTCTCACTCACTCACTCACTCTCACACTCACTCACTCTCACACTCACTCACTCTCACACTCACTCACTCTCACACTCACTCACTCTCACACTCACTCTCTCACACTCACTCTCTCACACTCTCTCTCGCTCTCTCTCGCTCTCTCTCTCTCGTCTCATCTAGATCTCCTTTAGTCTGTGGCCTTGTTATTATGCAAAATTTCGTGTAGTTTCTACTGTGATATAGTTTGTTCTGTCGGTACCACACTGAGAATTTTTTATATGAAAATCTCCCTAGGTTGGTTGTCCTTATTAGCCTGCAAAATGAATTTCACCCCAACTATCGGGTGTCTCAGAGCCATTTTGTTTCTCCCCCCCCCCCTGCAGGCGTGCCACCAACAGTGAGCTTCCTGTGGCTATGAGATTCAGGCACCTGAAGAGGACGTCCAAGGAAGCTGTGGGAGTCTACAGGTACATTCTCTCCCCCATGGGAGTCCTGTGGGCACCGCTAACAACAGACCTTTGTTTGCTGGCATAGTGTGCAAAACAATTAATAAGAGGATTCACAGACTTGGAAATTACTATTAGCAACGCAGGGAGGTGGTCATCATCAGATGCTGTAAAAACAAAATTGTCCCCTCGAGACATACAAGCTGTTGTTCACCTAAAGAACCCCTTGGGTCGAATTAGGAATTAATTATTGAGTAAGGCTACCAGTGCCATTAAAACAGTATTACCATTTTCCACATCTGCAATAACTTTGGCTTTTGCTACAACATGTATATAAAACAACTTTTTTTTCTTTGCTGTATTTCAGAGCCACAAGACGTCCTACTCTTGAAATTTATTTTGGAACACAAAAATATAATAAGAATTGGGGAAGTTGTTTTGCCTGCTTCTGTGTGCAGACAGTGAGACTCTGAACTGATCCCTCTGACTGCCTTTTTTTTTTCATTTTATCAGGTCTCCCATCCATGGGCGTGGTCTGTTTTGCAAAAGGAACATCGAAGCTGGAGAGATGCTGATCGAGTATGCTGGGAACGTTATCCGCGCCGTTCTGACAGACAAGCGGGAGAAACACTACGATAGGAAGGTTTGGGAAAAAAAAACTTTGAACCTTGAAACTGCCCATTTGATGTCGAGACAAATGCCTTTGCACTGTTGTTAAAATAGATTGATTCAAAGCCAGAACAGTTTTTTTTTTTTTTTGGCAGTTAATACAGTAAATATTCGCATACAGTCCTCAAGCTTTGCATGTGTTGAGAAAAAAGTACTTGTCTTTTTGCACAGTGTTGGCTAGGTACATAGAAAACAAACCATACATGAGCTGAATGCTGTTCTAGCCAATCAGAATCATGGAATATGAGTAGCAAAAAGCCATTGTTGTGATATGCTGGCACCATCAAAATAGACTTGAATTGAGTTAGACGTTGGAGCTGACTAGCAGGGCATAATGGAAAACAATACAAGTTCCAGTAATCATTGGAAGTAATGCACACTGCAACTCATGTGGAACCTGTGTGCAGAGGGGTAAATGTGATTACCTGTTCAAATAAAATGCCTTACCTTTTGCCAGAGAATTGCAGGCTAGAAACGTTCTTTCATGTTTTATTTTTGCCAACGTCATGAGCAAACCTCCCTCTCTTGTTTCTCGTTAGGGTATCGGCTGTTACATGTTTCGGATTGACGACTTTGAAGTGGTGGATGCCACGATGCACGGCAACGCGGCCCGTTTCATCAACCACTCGTGCGACCCCAACTGCTACTCGCGTGTCATCAGCGTAGACGGCCAGAAGCACATCGTCATCTTTGCCCTGAGGAAGATTTACCGCGGCGAGGAGCTCACGTACGACTATAAATTCCCCATCGAGGACGCCAACAGCAAGCTGCACTGCAACTGTGGCGCCAGACGCTGCCGACGCTTCCTTAACTAAAAGAGAGCCAAGGGGCAGAAAAGGGGCAAGCTGTGCAGGAGAGGGTTAGGGAAAGGGGTATGGAGTAGCAGTGAGGTGGAGGGTAAGCTCCTTTGGTCATGGGCTGCCAAATTATCGAGCAGTGTCCGGGTGGAGAGAAAGTCCCTCGGTCAGGGAGGGTAGGCTGGTAAATTTTTCCGATCCAGGTGTTAGACTGCCTCTGTGTAGGAGCATAGATCTGTGAGAAGGTCCATTGTAGCTTCCATAATAAGTGGCGTAAGGGCTACTCGTGTGGGTGGAGGTACATGAGCTGGGGGCAGGGCGCTGGGTTACCCATGGTTGTTGTAAAGCCACGCTCTGAAGAGCACCATGATTTTAATTTAGCCTACAAAACCATGGAAAATGATACATTGGCTGAGGTGGCCACAACAGGCTCAACACACAAACCCACCAAAGGGCCATGTCAGCGATGACATCAGAATGATATTTTGTGATGTGCTAACGACCCCCAGCCATGTTGCCTGGCTTACATGTGCTTGACTGTTTTGAGCCATGTAGAGGTTCTTGTCACAACTTCATGCTCTATTTTCTGCAGCGCCACCCTGTGGACACTGCTGATAAAAATCAATGCAGAGCCATCCGCCATCCCTTGTAGGGGCTCTTGAAGTCCACGGATGTGTAGACTTTCGTTACAAAAAAACAAAAAGCCAGGATAAGCATCATAGATAAAGACAAGCCAGAAATGCAGCTTTGCTTTACACAAGAAAGAAACGGATTTAGTATACCTTGACAAACGTTGGAGCAGCTATGGTTTTATACTGCAGAACTCTCAAAATGCAGGGAAGATGTTTTTTTTTCCCTTTCTACTGAAGACACTTTGCTGTTTCCGCTTATGTTATTTCGTGTAGGTTCTACTCAAGACGGCCCATATTTTTTCCATCAGTGAAAAAAGACTCAGTTCAGTGACAGAGGCTGTGATCACCCTGCATAGAGATTAAGCGCTTTTTTTCTTTGGATATTTTTTTTGTGCCCACCCCTCCCCTTTTAATGGCTGCTTTGTTTTGAGACAAGCTAACAGAGGCCCAATCTGCCTCCCAGAGTGGAACAAAACCCTTAAGCCTCTGGCTTCCTCAAAATGATTTTATGATTGTTCTTTCTATGTTTCTTGGTGTATGTTCATAACAAAAATACAAGTAGGGAACCTTTAAAGTGTTACAAATACAACCTCCTCAGAACAGCCCAGTCTTTTAAACACCAACAGCAGGGCCCTTCTCCATCTGTGGCCAGTCACAGAAGCCAAACTTTGGCATCGAGGACTACCAGCAGAAATCGCCTCGTCCTGGCTCCAAACTGAAGGTTGCTGATCCTGTACGTCAGGGACCAAGTCATCAGCGGATCTCCATCTTACCTCAGTAGGAGAGGCCTGTAGTGGGGGAAGAGGCTGTTGCATGCTGGAATGGGTGACCCGTTTTTGGTAGTCCAGAGCTGTTGTACTTTCAATATTAGTCAGGTTTGAATTGTACAGGTGCACACATTTAAGTTTTGAATTTTAAGGGATATTGAACATAACTTACTGGCTGTTCTAGCACAAATTTGAAAATTTTGTCTGTATATAGTTGTCTACAAGAATTTCCTAACTTGTTCGAATTTTTTACGCACTTTTTTAATTTATGATGCTATGGTCTAAAATAAAGATGTTAATGATGTTTGAAACTGTTGTCAGTAATTTGAAATGAATTGGGAAGTTAAAAAACACTTATCTTGACTTTGTTGAAATGGGAGAGATAGTGCACACAGAGTTGTAATGAACTTCAAACTCGGCTGTGCCCTCCTTCATATTAAAATCTTGAACTTAGAAATTGTGAAATGGGTGAGCTACTGTAGAACAAAACATGATTGTCATGCTATAAGAAAAATTGACTAGTTCAATAATGGTTGCAAAAAAGTTGGTGCCATTTACACCATTTAACTCTCAAGCAGTGTAAGATAATTGGGGTTATACAATTACATTTGAGCTTAGTTTTGTCAAATAAATAGTTGAATGTTGAGTCACAGAATAAGATACAATACCGTAAAAACATAATAGAGGACCTTTAATGAAAATCCGAGATAATGATATCCAAGATGACTCGGCACTTTTTGTGTTGAGTCTAAAATGATGCAGCACCTGTGCCAGAGATCCAAGACCTTGTTTACACTTGATTTTAAAATGCATCTTGGATGATCGCATCGCAAATGGACTCCTAAATATGTGTACAATCATTAAAATGCATTCTGATCCAGTTACTCTTGTTTAGGTGGTTTGGGGCACATTTGGACTCCTAAATATGTGTACAATCATTAAAATGCATTCTGATCCAGTTACTCTTGTTTAGGTGGTTTGGGGCACATTTGAACTTAGAACACATAACCATTTACACTTTTAATGGTGATACTCTAATGGAATGTTTAAGTGTTTAGCGACGTCTCTTACCGATACATCCTGCCACATTTGTAAATTCTGTTTCTCAAATGTTCTCTTGTGATTCGATTGGCCCAAGATGCATTTTAAAACCAAACATATACCTGCTAAGTGATGATACAGTGTTTCAGTATGGCACCTAAGATACAGCACTCGGGGGACTGCCTTCGTCTCTCCCCCAGCTGAAAGATTGGAGGCTCATGCTAAAACAGGCTACAAACACCACTGTGTGACTTAACCTTCTCATAGAAACGGGTGCAAAAAAATGTATGTTTCTAAATAAGGCAACTTTAATAACCACGGAAGTCAAGTGCCAAGTAGCCCACACGTAGTAAAGAAATAGGTATGTACTTTTTTGGTTACTGTCCTGATTTTCCCCCGACTGTTTTTTTCCTAATATATGTAGCCTAGCTTTTTACTTTAGATGAAAGTGCCAAATATGCCAATAACTGTTGGCCAAACATGCCCATGCAGAAGAAAACTAAGACCTTGTTTGCTACATTGTGTGAATGAATGACTAGAAAATCGTTATATTTCGTAGCAGTACGTTTTTCAGCACACTATTTTTGGAAGTTGTATGTGGGTATAGGGCCGCTGACCTCACAACCAGCAGGCACATTGCCTGGGATCTAACCGAACTTTACCCTGTGGAGTGGACTGACTGTATTACATAAAGCTGGCAGGACCCTCGACCAGTCGTCTGCAGGCCAAGGTAAGGTTCTCTGTGAGATCTCTCAACTTGTTTTAAAAACTATTTTGTTATGATAAGAAACTAAATTGTTTATATTGTTGCCTATAAGTTATGTTACTCATTTTCTTTAAGTTTTTGTGTTTTATAAAAATTAAAAAACTGTCTTCCAGTTATCTGTGCAGTGTGGCACCATGAAGAACCTGCTAGTTATTGCAGTCCTTGTGGCACTTCTTTGCACCAGTAAGCAATCTTCTCAGAAGCAACTGCAACTGTTTTTCTTTTTGGATTTGCACAAAATCTGTGACACAATTTATTTGCCTTATTAGTCACAAATCCACACCATATCTTTTATCTCACAAGACTGCATATGGCAGATTCTGAAAACGCTGATCTTTTAAAAACTTCATGTCCATCCAGTTAACTGATTAAGCTTTAACTGTTATTTTGTGCAGTCATTTGAACTTTGAACTCGAGTGCTCTCTTGTTTATGTTCTCCAAAACAATAGTATGTTCAGAAGAAGGTCGGTAGTCAAGAAGGCTTAAATCTCTTCTCCCAAAAGATATGCTTCCTGGATGCACAAGTATCTTGTTTTTTCTCTGAACTTCCGAAGGTGTGGAGAGTTTCCAAGGAGTCCCAAAGGAGGTGGGGGACCCTTGGTTTAGGGCCGAGTTTAACTTGCTCTGGTCCATTTACGATGAGACCATGAAGATGATCAGTGAGGTTGTTGGACAAGAGAACTTCGAAGCAGCTGCAAGGTATGAAAAAATATATAGGCCTACTGACTGTTGAAGCCTATGCCAAACATTTAAGAGTAATGTTTATATGTTGTGAAGTAAATTATTTTACATCACAATTTAACAGACCTTGCCAAAAATGGAGGCAAAGTGCTACATGGAGCTTTTTACATGGGTTTAGTGTGCATTTGTTTAAGTATGACCCACCACGCCATACTTATATGATGATCACACTAATGACTTTACATCACCCCTCAACATGGGTGCAGTTAAAGGGCTCCTTCCGCTAAAAAACACTTTGAGTAGCTCTATTTACAATGTGGGGGGTCACAACAAGCAGTATATGCACGCATCACTCCAAGACGTGAAACTCGACCCTCATGGTTTTACTGGTCATTGAAGGGTCGAGCTAACCAGAACCGTTAAAGCCAGTCGTTCAACCACTAGACCTGTTCTAGCTTACAGAAAACAGCGTCAAGCAAGAGAACTAGGACATAATTTTTCACAGAAATGACGCACAATGCATTCAACCATAGTGGCGACACAGCAATATGAATAAAAAATAACGATAAAAGTTGACCTTTAAATCCTAACCAATTTCTTATGTTGCTTTTAGAAAGGCACTTGACGTGGCAGGTGGGATAAGAAATGTCATCTACAACATAACGGGTGTGTATGCCCTGATGGTCTGTTTGAATACAGTTGGCCATTTGTTTCATATATGCTGCTGAGCTTGTAATTCAGCCAAGTTTCCACTTTCCACTATTCATTTTGGTCACACTTTATTTGGATGGTCTGCTATAGACAGATGTTCTGGGTAAAGAGACCAGTTAGCCTTATATTGACTTTCAACCAATCATCTGTAATAGGCAGACTACCCAAATAAAGTGTAAACTACATTTTTAGTCTCCTGAAATTTCTGATTGACTAATATGTATGATAATCATTTAGTAAATGATTTTACGTGTACTTTCAGGATTTCTTTAGTCCCAGTGATGGCTCCTTTGACTGCATGACCTGGATGACTGAGAATCTTCACAGACACACTGCCTAGGTTCATTTTTGGCTCAGCAAAGGAGACTGCACAGGAGATGCAACTGGACTTCTTCTTTCAGCTTGAAGATGTTTCACCCTTTATCCAAAAGGCTTCTTCATGGGGAACCAGGAGCTATATCTCTGGACCACTGGAGGTGGAGCTGTAGACCACACTGTGAGACAAGAAGTCCAGTTGCTTACAACTCATCTTCTTTGACTAACCTAGGCAGTGAACATCTCACAAAGGATTGTAATAGCATCCATCCATTTGACAGAAAACTGTAAGTGGGACTTTCTGCCAGGATCACTTTGTGTTTCCTATTAAAATAAATATGGTGGATAACTCTATAAAGTCTTCCTCCTTATTCACTTATAACCAGGGCGACAAACCATTCTTTAAAGTGAATTTTCAGGAAAAGAATGTAATGAAGTACCAACATGACATATCTGATGATTAAATCTGTAGCCTTCCAACATACTGCCGTGCAAAGGTAAAAGACGTCACTTCAATTATGAGCAGTAAACATCAGTTTTATCATGTGGACACACATCCTGAGTCAGTTTTGTCTGGGTTGTTTTTTTTTTAAAGCTATTTTTGTCATTTTCACACTCTGGTGAGTTAAGGGTTTTTGCTCTTGTAGGACAGCATAGAGTGTATAGTTTATCACACTTTGAAATCAGATGGGAGATGTTTTAAGTTTCACAGGTTCAGCCAGAACTAAACCTCAGGTCACCAACTGCTGGTGTTGTGGTGGACAGAAAGGGCTCAAACACAAACCTTCATGTATAATAGCCATGCTTACACTCAAAATGTACACATCCCAGTCCTGGTTATTAGTGGGCAAAAAAGGCACTTCAGCCATGAATGAGGGTGCAATAGAGTATTGGTTATTCACTCCTTCACCCACAATTTTCCTACTGGTACCGGAATCCAACCTGGCTGCGACCCTCCAATGCCAAAACCAACTACATAACCTTTAAGGCCACAGCTGCCCCTCAGAAGTTAGTGTGGTCATGTTCTCCTCCCTGAACACAATCACATGTGTAGAGTAATAATCACACTTTCTTGTTTCATTTATTATAACAACACTTTGGATGACTTAATTTGCTTTTCAATTTATTGTTTTATTCATTTGTGCATTGATCAGAAACACTGCTACAATACATCCTCGCAAGCTTGTTTACATGGTTGTAACTTAGATGAGTAATAAAAGAAATTAGAAGAAACAAATTAAAAGAAATAAGAAACTTCAAACTGCTTTTGAATATTTTTATGCTTGGCCACATCAGTGTATCTGTAAGCAAACTGAATCTGTGTGTCCTGCTTGTATTGATTTCCACTGCTGACCTGTAGAGCAGCTGCTGGCCTGTGTGTGACGTGGATGCACTTTACTCCCTATTGCCTGTTGCATTTTGCACAGCTGCTGGGACTTAAAGCTGACCTGCCCAGACATCACAGACTCCTCTCCGATACTTCAGAAGGTACATCATTTGCTTATTTTTATCACTGGCAGTGAGCTTACATACAGGCAATTCCATATCAGTTGAGATGGGTCCAACACCATGGTCCTCAATTTTTTCCAGGTTTTTCCAGGAATTTTTTTCCAGGTATTTCATAAGCACCACTTTTTTATACCCCTCTCCTCTCTTACCGCAACCACATTCTGTTTGAACACGGGGGCACTACCCTGTGTAGTTGTCGAATATCACATTGGAATTACAGTCCTTCCCACAATTGAAACAATTGAAGACATATTCATTGAAACAAACCCATATTTTTGTAAAACAATGAAATAAAAACCTTTTTGTGCTCATATTTTATACCTACAAGTCATCAAAGTTGGCCAAACATTTTTGTAAAAATGCCAATTTTATTGCTTTTTGTCAAGGACAAGAGGAAATGCAGACCAAATTTTTCTTTTTCCTTGCAGTAGTATGCCACTTTGTAGACAGACCACATAAAAGTAGTAGATCCAAGTTGTTTCTTTTAATATCCCAACAAAACATGCCTGAATTCAAGAAAAAATGAAAAACTGTCTTGGCTGAAAGAGGTGTTGGTTTGACATTTATGAACGTCTTGGAAGGACAATATGGGGTGTAAGCAATTTTTTCTTATTGGGGGATTAGTGTGACATCCTGTTAACAGATTAAAACTGTTATGTCCAACATTTCTTTATTATTGGTCCCTTACAACATGTCCGAAACTTGTCCAAAAATAAAAAGCGACTAATTTCAGGGGCTAAATGGCCTGGTGGGTTGTCATACAAGGCTCAAAAGACAGTTGAGAACACTGGGGCAGTAGTTGTCTAATATCACATTGGAATTACAGTCCTTTCACTACTGAAGACTTATTCATCGAAATTGAACCCATATATTTAAGCAAAAGAAGCAAAAAAGCAAAAAAAAAATCTCATATGCCCATGAATGCAGTGCACTCACATTTTTAAAACTTTAAATATACATAGTCCATGAGTAAGAGCGCATGAAAAAAAAAATGTGATGGTTAGTTGTCATTTTCAAGCTATGAGCCCTCAAAATTGGTCAAAATGTTTTGTTTTTAATAAAAATGCCTGTATACAGGATGGCTCTGTAACCTCTTAAACAGAAAAATGTGTTTACACCCCATATTGTCCTTGCAACAGGTTCATAAAAATCACACCACCTCCTTTAGCCAAGACAGTTCAGACATGTTCTGATGGAATATTAAAAGAGACACGTTGGATTTACCACTTTTACTTTGCAAGAAAATAAGAAAAGTTGGGTTTGCATTTTCTCTTGTCCTTGGAAAAAGGCAATAAAATTGACATTAGACAACTACAATTTTTACTACATTAGACTACTTCATTTTTTTAGAAAAGAATGTGGTTGTGGTAAGAGAGGGGTATAAAACAGTGGTCCTTATGAAATACTGGGATTTCTGCAGTTTTTTAGGACACGTCTATCCATATGTCAAGAGCTATATCTCAGAAACTAAATAAGATCTCATTCTGAAGTTTGTAAAACTGAGGGCTATGGTGTTGGACCCATTTCAACTGATATGGAATTGCCCATACACATATCCCCAGACAAGCACTACACTACGTTAAAAAAATTGGATCTTTTTAGGTGTGGTTAACTTGCACTATTTTTCCTCACAGTTTTTTTTGCAAGTGTGTAAGCAGGTAATTCATTTTTGAAACCACCTTCAATATCATGTCAACACACACACACACACACACACACACGCACGCACACACGCACACACCAGATCTTTGGTGTGGAATGAACATTGTTGTTTCCAGGTCTGCCATTGTGAAGACATCAAAAGGACCAAATTTGACATTCATTTTGACTTGAAATATTAAAACGATGTGTTGACCTGCATGATGAAGTCATTTTTCTATGTCGAATAATACCCCATATAGTAGGCTATATCCCATATTGATTCCTGCATGACATAAATGGTAATTTGACTTGCACATTAAACTGCAATATGTATTTTATTAGGTTAGGTCATGTACAAAAGGTGATGTGGCCATGTTTATGGGTAAGAATTAAGGTTTACAATAGTGTCAACAATTAAGGTGCTACACTTACCATCAATCCTGTAAGCTAGTTGAAGAGATCTTTGTAACTGTACTTCAAGGATCCCAGTGACACCTGTTCTTCTAAATATGTTTTGTTATGTAAATATGCATGTATAGAAACGTTTATTGGTAAAATAATATCTTATAATACCTTCAGGTTATGAGTGACTGTATCTGGTAAACTGAGTTCCTGTTCAATTCTTGACCTATCTGTATGTGCATAAAACTCATAAAACTCCATTCTTTGGTCTTCATAAAGACATGGATGGCAATAAATGCCTTTACTGTTTGCACTAAAAGGCTAAAATCTAACGAATTCACAATAGAGAAGGCTAGCTGGCAGAGCAGCACCAAATAAATCTGTAGAAAGTCATACCTTCTGGAATAAATGAGCTGTAGTGAGTTCATCATAAGTGAGATGATTCTCACTCATTCTGCACAAGCAGGACTGAAAGATCTCAGACATGGTGCCTGAATTCAGTCGTGGGACAGTAGGGATGCATTTAACATTTGCTAGTAGATAGTCATAATAACTTTCAGGTGTTCTTTTGATCATTTCAGGCATAGAATTTTTTTTTGCCTTATGTCCTGGTACAAGTGTTTCTAGCACTATGGTGCCCACTGACACCAGGTAGCCCGGTGGGAGCTTGGGAGGTGTCCGTAATAGATGTTCTTAAAATAGCGAATATACGGTAGTGTTTTAATCATCAAATTAAATATTGTTTTTACTGTTATATACTTTAATGCTAATATTTAAATACCAGTTTATTTATGGAATGTTGTTCATTTAAAGCCAACAATCATACATAGGGGTCTTTTTTATTTTAAGTATATATTTTTTGAATGAATAGCCTTCTGTATAGTTTCTTACCCTTCAGGTAGCTCTCAGTCCCAGGTTAAAGAAGTTGGACACCCCTGGCTTTTTAAGTTCCAGGAACCTTAACTAAGATGGGCTCTCTGAGGAACAGTATTTTATACTGAGGAATCACTAAGGTTCTCGCAGGCACTTTTGGGAGGAGTAGAGAATGGTTTAATAATTGTATCCAGGCACAGTGTTTTTTTTATAAGGAACTGCTTATTTTTTACAGTGACTAAGGGCTGTTGTAAAGTCAGGGCCTTCCTGCTGCCTCTCTTTAGCTGACTTTGGTTTTGATACTACGCCGTATTGCCCGATCATGGTTCATGAGGGAAACAAGTTCAGCCGCTTTGATTGGACACCATAAGTGGGTGAATGACTCGTCTCCAGCTTTCAATATTTGCTTATCACCAAGACCACACACAAGCATGCACAGAGGCTAAGGGCATAAATCACACAGACACTCAGACTGGAGGACTGTTTGGTAAGTCTGCAGGAAAGTGTTTATTTATAAGCTTTCTTGCTAACTTTATCTATGATCTTTGCTGTATAAAAGATTGACCATTTCCGAGTATAGTCAAGGGGGTTCCTACAATGGTTGAATTTGTGTGAAAGGTAATGTAATTGAAAGGTTTTTCCTGTGCATATGTACATAATGTACATCTCTCTCTCTCTCTTTCTGTCTCTCTCTCTCTCTCTCTCGCTCTCTCTCTCTTTCTTTTTCTCTCTCTCTGTAGCTGTGTGTTTGCATATGACTCAAGGTTCTCATGGGTGAAGCAATGAAGAAACTCCTGGCTGTTACCTTCATCGCAGCTTTTGCACTGTGTAAGAACCACGAGAGCCTGATGGAGAAGATTAAAAATTTTTAAGATCCCTGTTGATCTTTGATTCTCTCTGCATGTCATTAGTTTAGTTTCCATTCAATTTATTTATTCACATTTGCATACTATTTATGCACATTCATAGTAATTTGACTTAATAAGATGCTCTGTTGTAGACTGCAAATTAGAAAATTTCTTCTTGCACATTTCAAGTGTTTACAAGTGAGGATTTCTTATTCGAGTAACTAAAATGGCTGTTGGCAAGTTGGATGGGAACCCAATTATTGTCTGTGTGTGAAAGTAGTCAAAAGGGCAACTATGCATTTGACTCACCAGATCATTACAATTTTGAGGGTGGGGATTGAGCAAACCTCCCTGGACTTACATGTATTAAACACTAACAACAACATCCTGTTTAGTATGACTGTCAGAAAGGTGGTACAAGACAGTTTTCTCTGTGCAGACAGTTTCTTATCTTACCTTACCATACCTTACCTTGCATAATCCAATCGGTGTGTGTGGTATGTCAGGTGTGCAGAGCCTCCCGGTACCAGACTCCTCGGAGGAGGCAGTGGACCCTCTGGGAGCGGCCATCAGCAGGCCCTTCTACGAGCTCTGGGACCGCACGCTAGACAGGACAGCTGAGTCTCTGAGCAAAAAACTGCAGGAGTCTTTGGGGTAAGAAACAAGAAGCCAAGTGTGGGGGGGGAAATGAGATGAGAATAATTTGCACTCAAACAAACGCAAACCGACCCTACAATTAAAAACCTTGATCTCAACATTAGTGGGGACATAACAGTTTGTTAAAATCACAATTAAGCAATATGAAAATTATCTGCATGTTCTGTGGAAAAATTGGTAGGGACAATTGAGCTAATTTGAAAAAATTGGTATGGACATGTCCCTATTGTCTATGCCATAAATTATGGTCATTCACGTTGTATTAGGAAATGTCAGTGTCTACTTTCCTTTTATATATGATTTGCTCCTATTCCCACAGGTCCATATTCAGTAATCTGAGCTCAGCTCTGCTGTCTGCCATTTTGGAGCCAACACCCACTTCACCACCTCTCCTATGAGGATCTAGAAAGTAGCAAAGCTTGTTTGTTTTTCACATGGACTTAATAAAATTCCCATTCTGAGTATTACGACTTCAAATATTCTCTTGGTGTGGAGTTAAGACAGATTTTCAGGCAGGTGTACAGTTATTTAACACATGCATTAAGAGTTGTCTTAAGATGGGATAGTAAATGGGAAAATGCCTGATAGCAGTGAGCCATTAATGATTATGAGTGCCATTTTAAGTCCTTCACTCAGTGATCAAGGCAACATGTTGAAGATTAAAGATAGCAAGCTGTTTCTCCTAGGCTATTTTTGTCAGTTGTATGAAACTGACATGGTTATCTTCTGACTGGTCTGAGATAATATCAGGCAGGACACTGTTTCAGAGTGTCACTGAGGGGGTGTGATGGCCTTTTGGTGTAGGGTCACAGTCAATATTTTTTTCTTCTCAGAATGCTCTTTCTCCAACGCTTATCTGAATTTATCTGGCTGCTAAAGTCACAAACGGCTGAATTTAAAGAAGTGGTTTTTAGTTCTATACACTTTGCCTGCATTGAACTATAGGCGTAAGCCATGTGATTTTAATTTTCTCATGTTCTATGAGAATTCCATCAGAATCTAAAACCCTTCAACATCAGATTTAACTTTCAAATCTACATTGAACACACCAACAAAACAATAGCTTAGTCTGGACTGCAGCCATGGCACAGCTGACTGCAGTCCCTGTAAGCCAACATACACACACACACACACATTTTACCTGATGGAGAAACAAATGCATTTTGTTATACATTCAGTAGTGAAATTACAAATTTACTTAAATATCCTTGATCATTTTTATTTTTACCATTACTGTTTTAATTAATTGATGAATTAATTTTTATTAAGGCAAATTCCATTCTTAAATAATAATACAAAAAATACATACATACATACATACATACATACATACATACATACATGCATACATGCATACAATAGCATGCAATAATGCAATAACAACATCGGAGAAAGATAATAAAAAAAAATTATGTTTTTAAATTAGATTGAAAATTAATAACAGCTGTGCTACATTTTATATAAGCATGGAGGTCTTCAGAGTGGAAGACCAAAAACAGAAAAAGCTCCAATCTCTCCTTTTAAGTGACAAGGGAATTGAGTTTAGGTTTTGGGATGATGACCTAAGCACTCTCAAAGCTGAATAAGGCGTTACTAAATCAGTGATATATTGAGGAGCTAATCTATTCAAGACTGAAAAAACTGTAACTGGCAGCCAATGCAGATTCAGCAAAACAGAAGTTCTAACTGTGAGGTAACCGTTTGTCTAAATTGCTGTTGTCTGTTGTAACGTATGCATTTATTTGAAACATACGTCTTTTATTGTGTTTGAACATGTCTGGTTGTCATTCAAGAGGTAATATGCTGCAGGTTGTTGTTCTTGTTCCATCCTAGCTGCCACTCTTCACCACTGATGTGAGGAAATTGCACAGTGATAGAGTGACAAGAGGTAACTTCCCGTGTCTTACAAGATGTGGTAATAAGTCTGTTATCTAAATCTTGAAGCTTAACAGAACTCTAACAGTCCCAGGGTTACAAGAAATAACCATACAAATAAGTTGCTGATGCACATCCGTATTTACCAACAGTGATGTAAAGGGAAATAGATGTGAGGCTTCTCAGAAATGATTCGTTCCCATTTTTTAAATAGTATAAGAAGTTCGCGGTTCATCTGAATATCATTATACTCCTTGACTGGCCATTTGTATGAGCCAGGCAACGTTGACTGTCTCTGTCTACTTTAGGTTCTATGTCTTGGATAGAAGCAAAAAGGTAAGAGTTGCTATGGGACATTACATTTGCCCTACAAAATACAAGCTATATTTTGCTGCAGCACACAAAGCAAAGTAGAACAAAATTGCTTTTGAAAGAGCTTTCTTTTTGTTTAACTTGTTAACACTGTTATTTTCCCAGTTTTTTGTAGCCTATATGAGAAACGCATCTATATTTTTAAAATTACTTTAGAATTTTGTATGTCTTTGGTTTATGCAGTTCATATATGAATTATGATCATATGAGTTATTTTATGTCACTTTGCTTCCACTAGTCATGATTAGAGCAAGCTTCCATTTCCTCTCCGTTGTCTTCTTTTTTGGACAAACTACAGGTAGCCCTATATACTTTCTAATTATGAATAAACAATTAAATGTGCTATGTGCATGATTTCTAGGTTAAAATATCCCCAAATTTTTGAACATCTCATACTGTCAAATCTTCGAGCCTGTGTATGGCCACTGATGGTTCCTCATCAGTTTGCTTATCAGGCTAATAGATCTGTCAAGGATGCCATTAACGTGACTGTCCACTTCACTCTGCAACACCTGGAATCTAGCAACACCTATGTGTGTATCTTGCTTATGGACTTCAGCTCAGCCTTCAATGCAATTGATCCTCTCAAACCATTTGATATGCTCCAAGTCATGGGTATTAAAACAGCCTTATGCTACTGGATATTGGACTTTTTAAGAAAAAGAGTTCAAACTGTCAGAGTTAATAATAAAAAGATTCCTTTAACTTTCTTGGCTCTTACATTAGCAACACTCTGAAATGGGAAGTTAACAGCACTCACATCATCAGAAAAGCTTAACAAAGACTGTATTTCTTAAGGCAACTATGTCAGTAGACATCTGTTGGTGCAATTTTTTAAAGCCATCATAGAGAGTGTCATCACCTCTTCCATCACTGTCTGGTATGGAAGTGCAGACAGTCACACCAGGAGAAAAATCAGAGAGGATTGTGATCAAAGCCTCAGAGATCATTGGCTGTGACCTCACTCCAGTCCATTCCTTATACTCTGAACACAGTTTAAACTGACCCTCCAAAATAATAAAGGCAGTTTAGATCCAGTCGCACAGAGACGACACGGTTCAGAGACAGCTTCTTCCCTTTAACCATCAGACTTCTGAACAGCGCTAAACTGATCTGAGTTGATCTACTTCTTTTTAGTATTTTTGTTTCTCATTGGACTGAGCTATTAGAATTTAACTACAATTACCACCAACTTTGTTGTGTGGCAATAAAGTATTATCTTATCATATAAACGACCTGGCGGTCCCGTTTGTGAGAGTCTGTGCCTGACGTCACAGAGGGTTTGTCCAGTTCTCATATAAAGTCTATGGTCAGAATATTGTATTGAGATTTGACTGGGTGCTTTATTGCTTGCTACCAGAACAGGCAGAACCTGGGGATATTTTAACCTAATTATGGTTATGGTTTTTAGCAGACATTCTTCTTCAAATACTAAAAAACACCACATTATAAACAAACACATGGCTAATTTTTAATCTTGTCCAAAAATGTTTTTGTAACAGGGAGCATTATGAAAAATTGCCCCTCTGGTTGGTTTCATCATGGCACTCACTGTTATCTGTATGTTTCCACTGAACGTACTTGGAACCAATCTGAGGTGTGTCCTATTTTTGCTGTTTTTTTTTCCTTAAAATACCCTGACTATTTGTAGCCTATTTGTGTTAAGACACTGTATGCAAATGTCATGAACAACACATTATTTGTGCACATTATTTGGTAATAATGTTTATCTTACCTTAAAATTGTTTGCAACCTACATAGCAACGCTAGTGCTATTACACCTTATCACAACTGTTGGATGTTGATAAGCACTAAATCCTTTTCAATATAAAAATGGTGTCAGTCAATTGATAGTTTCAAAAACTGCTCTTAAATGGTTTACCATGTTGTATCTGAAATTGAAATTATAGCTAGTAACAATTGTAGATCTTTGAAAGGAGGGTTTGGCAAAGCGAGAATGACATTGCAAATATCTGAAATGACAATTCATGGATGGGGGAATATGTTGTCATTAATATCTGAAATGTTAATTTTGACATATTTTAAGAACTGAATCCAGATCTAGTGTAGTAGTTGAATGTTGTATATACTGTCAAACTTAAACACAAATTGTTCTTGCAGCACCACTGTGTGACGATGGGAGGGCATTTGGCCTCGGTACACAGCCACAGTGATGCCTTGTTAATCGAGAGTGTGTTCAAAACATCATCTTCCGTTTGGATTGGAGGATCTGATGCTGCTCAGGTAATGCACTGTAAATGGTGCTGCTTAAAAACCAACTTAAAGAAAAACGTAGCCTCTTACACTTCTGTTGTTCCACTAGTAGGATGAAAAAAAATTATAATTTTATTATTATAATAATATTATTATAATATTATATATATATATATATATATAGGTTCACTCTGAGTTTTTTTATACTGCTTTTTTTCACTGATTTTGTGAAAATTGATTCCTGGGAGACTGAAAGATTGAGAAACATGAAACTTGCTGGAGATGTAGCCCCATCCGGATAACAAGGAATGAGATGTTTTGGTATTTGGCATGTAGCACCACCAGAAAAAGTCATTATTGCCATGTACGGCCACTACTCCAACCTCTTGAAGTTCATTATGTTTTGTAGACATTGTCCTATAGGGGGCGCTATAATCCCCAAAACATGCATTTTGGCTAATGACTACAAAACGTATGGAAACGTATAGATTGTCAAAAAAATGGTGTACATCATCTGCGTACAATGTAGGCTATTAAAAACATCTTATGAAGCTTAAATGTTTTTTAAGACCACACCACATTGTGTAAAACTTTGTGTGTAGGAGGCACAGTTCTCTTACGAAATGTAAGGCTAAAATCAACCCCACCGTTGCAAACAACAAAACCAAAAAATATTTATACCCTGGTCTTGACAAGGTTTATAAGCTCAATCTATAAATGGTAATTTGGTGTGTAGCACCACCTACGGAAAATTGTACCTGGAAAACTTCTGTAATTGAAATGTGTTCCATTGATGATGCTTTCATTTAAAACAAATTACTTTTCGGGTTTTAAGTACAGAACGGACATTCATTTCATAGGGACACTATAATTCCCATTGTGCTGAACTGAACAGCACACTGCGGCAGTAATACTATGCACTGCTATGCGATGCATGTAATATTTAAACATTGAGTTGGTGAGCTTGTGGTGGCTGCCATGTTGCGCCAAATCAACGCTAGCAAAATAGATATTTTGCATCTCTCACTGTGGTATAAAACCTCACTACTAGACAGGGTGATGATGGAAGAAAATCTTACACAGGATAACTTAAAGGCAATATGCTAATGGGTCTTTTTACATTGGTTTACCTTGCACTATTTTTTTTTTCAAGTGTCATGAACATGTGTTACTTGAACAGTGCAAGTTGAGCTACCCTGGAGTAGGTATAAAAACATATTTTATATTTTATATTATAAATACAAATACATATAAAAACATATTTTATCTTTTTAGGAGGGTCAGTGGTTATGGAGTGATGGATCCTTGTTTGAGTCTACTAAATTGGACTGGTGTTCTGGTCAGCCTGATAACTGGAATGGAAATGAACACTGTTTACACTGGTATAATTGTAATGGTAAGGACAAGATTTCAAGTTCATTTATTTGTGACATTTATAATTATATCAGCGAACAATTTGCAGTGAAATGTGGGACTGATAGACTCAGACTGTAAAATGAAAAGCAATTATCTCCCTTAACAATGGAATTCTCTTTTCTGTTTGTCTGATGAGGTGGGCATTAGCTTTCTATAACTGGCTACCATTGAAGTAGATCTCAAATATTTGAACCACTGTTCCAGTAGCCCCACCGTCCACATAATCAGGCGTGATAGTATATTAAACATCCTTCATTAGTAGTAATTCTGTTTTCTGGCTGTAAATACAACCATAACAGGTTGTGACAGACTTTTTACAGGCAGGTACTCTCTCTGGCAGTGCATATTACTACTTACTGCTATCATTAGTGGTGCGCATACTGGCCCTATATATGCATATTGGGCCTACTGGCCCACTCACCACTGCACACAGAGGTGTAACTTGTCAACAGGCATCACAGGCAACTGCTTGTGGGTCCCAGACCACTACAGGGCCCCTGAGGGCTGACAAACCTTAGACTACAGTACTTATGGTAGTTTTCAGTGCAAGTTGCAGAATCTTTGCTATGGGCCCTAACAGACAATAAATTACCCTCTAACTGCACATCATTTCAACCATGGACTTATGATAATGCTTTTCCTATGGCAAAACACCTGAGTGGCCCCTCTTTCCACATAATTTGAACCACTGACTGTTCACCATTTGTTAATGGCACAAAAAACATCACCATTGCTAAAGAACACTAATAATTTGAATATCACTGGTCCTACAAAATCACATTTTAATGGTGTACAGTAATCCAAGTCATGATAAAGCCCAAACACACATATTTTAAATATTTATTAATGTTTTATTTGTTATAAGCATAGCCTTACAGTGCAGGTGTTAACCTTAATTTGATCTGCCCAAGGGATGGGTGAATGGCGATGGAATGATGCAAACTGTGCACTACTAAGACCATCACTGTGTTCCCAAACAGGTAAAAAAAGAATATATTTTATTGTACAAACCTCCAAAATAGCAAAAACTGTTCTTACATCATTTTTTCTGTGCAAAAATATATATTTTAAATGGACTTGTTACATCTTTACCTATCTTTTTCAATTTACCTATTAAAAGTAGACTAATGGGCTAAAAGGCTAATGATGAATCTTTGGCTGGTTTAAAAGCCGAAGCCGAATTTAATTCACTTCCACAGTGGTGTCCGGAGAACACATATTGGATTTACAACACGTACATTTGGTACACTGTATCATTTTTATAATCCAAAATATAAGCGTTTAAAATGTATTCCATATTTTTGGCTCACACTGTTTATACACGTAAAAATACCACAAACTAAACTGTCTTCAAAGCCATTCAAAGCAGGTCAAAAATCTTTAGAATATAAATTAACAAATGATTTTTCATTATCAATGCAGATTAATGAAAGTCTAAAAAATATATATTGTGTGTGTGTGTGTGTGTGTGTGTGTGTGTGTGTGTGTGTGTGTGTGTGTATGTGTGTGTGTATGCTTGAGTGAGTGTGAGGGTTTGGCAGGAAGGGATCTAAAAAAGTATCATATATAGATTATACTTGAGTCGATGATGCCATGCCATTTCAATTCCTAGTTGCCTTAGCATTGTTTGTGTGCAGAATAGGTCCCAGTGATCTGCACAACAATTTTGGCAATTTACCATTCATCCTCTAGGCTGTTTAAACCCGAAAATGAATAGCAAAATGTATGAGACACTAGTCCCCCTTGGTATTTGAGTCAAAAAGAAAAAAAAAACTTTTTTAAAAGTGTATGTAAAAGATGTACCAACCACCATTTTATTAAGCCCAATGCCAGGAGCATGTGACCGTTTGAGAGGTTTCAGCAACTCACTACTACTAATAAGTAGTAAAGCGGGTTTAGGAATCACTCTGCAATGTTTGGTTGGACCAGCTGGAGCCAAGGAAGAAAATTTCACATCAGGTGCTTGGTAAGTATTAACAGAGAACCTTTTGATATGAGTATAACTACTTTTGACCTTAGTCCGTGAATAAATGTTACTTTATAAACGTTACTTGCCATCATTAACTAACTAACTTGAGTGTCCGCTACTGTTAGATACGCCAACGTAGCTATTGTATTCAGTAGAGTAACTTTGTGTCAACCATTAACTTTCTATAAATAATTAAAGTCCTAATTTGTCTTCAGTGTTCAAGTAGGCTATACAACTCTTTAGTTAGCCAGTCACACTGTCATGTTTTAAATCATGACAGCATAGCAAGCATAGCTATGTTTTGGATATTAATTTAGCTACTCAAGTAATCAATAGGCAACCGTGAGAAAGAAGAGGCCACGTGGTCCGTAGTGCCCATCATTACTACTGCTGTCCACAGTTATTAGTTTTGTGATACGTTTAAAATGTCACTAACATCTAAAGATTGTTGTAGTAACACCTATACAGTCTATAAGTAACACCACATGAAAAATTGCTTTACGTTTGAACTCTTAGGCCTACAGTGCTGCCATAAAGTATTCACAACCCTTAACTTTTTCCACATTTTGTTATGTCACAGACTTATTCAGATAGATTAGATCAATTCCTTATTCAGATAGACAGATTTAAGTACAAAAAGTGCATAATTACAAAGTGAAAATTCACCTAAGCACACATACTGTGTGAGCCATATGAGGTTGACCCCAGTTCAAGGGAACTCAGTGATGGGTAATGCATGAGTATGTTGGGCACCCTGGGATAGGAGAAGTGAAGTGGTAGATGTGTGGACAGCAGACTATGTGTGAAGTGCTTCTGAAAGGGGAGGACAGTGTGATGGGGTGCCATCACCATGGTTGAGGATATGCTCTGACTGCTGTTCCAAAGAACCTTGCTCTATGGTGTTGCGGTGAGAGTGCAAGTTTGGTACCCCTCAGACCCGGGTTTGAGGCTGGGTGGATGGGGTGACTGGTCTTGCACTTGGCTACAGTTCAACAAATACACATGCTTCATTAGAGGCCGCTATAGCGAACTCTTTCTGTCGCCTGCCCTTTTCCACGGCAGTGAGCAGTATCTGCACACAGATGGAAGTAGAATGAGATATATGCATTCAGGGGGTGGCTGGGTTCATGTATGTCAGGTCCGTGTGCTGTTTTTGGTGGCTTTACTGTTAAGATCTGTTAAGTTCAGCGTGCGGTGGCCTATGGTGTTGGATGCAGTGTGTGTGATGTGTATGAGTTTGTTCCTGTTGACAGCAGTTAGCATGTTAAAGAAGCGAGCTAACAGTAGAGAATAATGGGTTAAACTGTGCTGCTGTACAGGAGGAGCAAGTGACGAGTAGCCTGGCTGTCGCACAAAGCTTATACGGACCTTGGTCTGACCAACCTCTCATAGACAGGAATTTCTCAGAGCTGGGATCAATGGGCATCTTTCACATGTCTTAGTGTACTACTAGAAAGAGCTACAATCAATCAGACCACTGATTCTGATGACGTTTGCCTAGCATTCATTTTTCATTTGTTCCAGATTTTTCCGGGACCAGGAAGAACTGAGAATAGGCAGGTTGGCCAGACTGACTTCAACACGAAATTCAATGTAGTGACACAGGCAGTATGGCGGAGAAAGTGCTCTGAGTTTGTGAATGCCTGAAAGTCTCAGTTGGCTACGTTTATGGATATCAGTGAGATGTTGTCTGAGACTGATTTGACCACTTCCCTAACCTTTACACCACAGCTGCCACAGCATCAAAAAGGTCACACTGAAATGAGTGCTCATCATTTTTTTGTTGAACACCTCCTTGGCAGTAATCACACTCTCAAGTCTTCCGTAGTATGTCTATACAAGCTTGGTACAACTGTTTTGGGGTGTTTTCTTCCCTTCTCTTGCTCTCAACCTTTATCAGGTTGGATGTGCAGTACCAGTAGGCAGACATTTTTAGGTCTTTTTAGAGATGTTCTTTTGGGTTCAGGTCTGGGCTCAGGCTAGGCCAGTCAAGGACTGCTACTAAAGCAACTTCTTTGTTATTTTAGCTGTGTGCTTTTGGGTCACTGTCATGTAGGAAAATAACTCATCACCCTGATCTGAGTTCCAGAGCACTTTAAAGCAGGTTTTCTTTAAAAAAAAAAAAAAAAGCTCTCAATATTTGGCTGCTGTCACCTTACCATCTATGCAGACTATTTGTCCGGTTCGCTGCCACCACCATGCTTCACAGTAGGGATGGTATTAGCCAGGTGATGAGCAGTGCTCGTTTTTCTTCAGATATGATGCTTGGAGGTCAATCCAAAATATTGGTTTCATCAGACCAGAGATCATATCCATTTTTTTTGGACTAAGAATATTGAAGATGCTTTTTAACAAACTGCCATTTGGCTGCCATTTGCCCTTAAGTGAGGAGTGGCTTCCATTTAGCCATTCTAGCATAACGGCCTAATTGGTGAAGTGCATTAGCCATGGTTGACCCTCTGGATGCATCTCCTATCACTACAGGTGATCACTGAAGGTTTCCCTAAGTGATCAATGGGTTCTTCCCTGTTTGGTCAGGTGGCCAGATCTAGGAAGAGTACTGGTGGTTCCAAACTTATTGCATTTCTGAATACTGGAAATGCTTTTTAAAGAATCTTTTATGATGCCATAAATCTATCTTTTCTGGGATTTGTGCCTTGTCACACTCCGATGTTGGTGGTCTACATACAATTCCTTTGACTTCATTGCTTGGTTTCTGCTCTGATATGCAGTGTCTAATGTGAGGTATGGGCAAGTGTGTGCCATTTCAAATCATGCTCAATCAACGTCTTTATCATAGGTGGACTGAAGTCAAGTTGTAAAAGCATCTTGTGCATGATCAGTGGAAATCAGATGCACCTCAGCTTAAATTTGAATTTCACAACAAAGGATGTGAATAATGATGTACTTATTAATAAATACGTTTTGTACACTTACAAAAGACACACATAATAGCCCAGATATTTTTTGTAAAACAAAACTCTACTTAAATTGGTTGAAAATGTATTATGCAACAAAAAGAGAAAAAAGTGAAGGGGTATGAATGCTTTCTGTCGGCACTGTATGTCTCCACAAATGGCTCATGAAGGGTGATTTTTGTATTGTCATCACTTGCTAGGTGGCTCCAAATCACACATGAGCTCTAATAATCCAGTTTAAGGTAAGGGCAAATTAAAAGTCATTATTTTGGTAATGTTGGTGGAAAGGTTGTTCTGTTGTCTCAAAAATGATTCTCCCTGACCCCATCTGCAGAACCTCTGCTCACCCTGCTTAAAAGCTTTGTAAATATTAAACAATTCAGAGGGATGTGTGGAATGCTTTTTACAATTGTGCTATACAACTTGTTGGTTAGAAGTTATTTTATCCATTAAAGACTTTTGATGGCTAGACTGTTATTACTGTTCCCTTCATTAACCAAACATTAACATCATGCATATGCTTACTTCCAAGAATTTCGACTAACTTCCTCAACCTGCATGTCAGAGGTTCAAAACTACTTAAAACCAAACAAAAATGTTTTTGATAAACGTTTCTCACAAGAATTTCCATTGACTTGCATGTTTACTATCTCAACCTGCATGTTAAGAGTGTCAAAAATACATAAGAACAAACAGAACGTCTTTGATAAACATGAGGCCCGAGCACTGTAAATGATTACACACAGCCAATTGCAATAGGTAAGTCAACATAAACTCTGCTTCTTGGATCAGGTGAAGGTTCCATAGGCACCTGTTGCTTTCACACACAGCTGATAAAACTGCATGCTGCTTATGTACATATAAAGGAAGAGAGATGCCCCTGCCTCACACCGAACGGCTCACAGACCGGCGTGGACATGAAGGCTCTCATATTATTGGCTTTGCTCGGAGTGGCATGTGAGTAATTCCTATCTCCCTGGTAAAACAGCTCATTGAGAGTTCTGGTATATGAATGTGTATACTTTGTGCCGGTTAGGTTTTCTGTACATGTTTTCTTTCCTGTTCAATAGGTTGCCTGCAGGAGATATCCTTTAAAACGGTCACTTGAATGCTTGATTTAGTCAATTACCTTCAGACAGTGTTTGTAGTTAATAGTATTATGTAAACAATACCAATTAGGTTTACTGGTTTCCTTTGCATGAACATACCCACTTAATATGTGACACTGGAAGAGATAAACCAGTCGAAAGGATAAGGCAGGCAGTTGTTATCTGGCATGTAATTGTACACAACTGCAATCATTTGGGTGCATTTTGTTCTTTTGATACCCCAGCTGCATCAGTGCTTGTGTGCTGCAGTAACACCTACAGTATCCCTCTATAGTAAACATGTTCCTGTTCTTGTGGCCGGTTTTGGTCTCCACCCCATCAGTAGTACCTCTGCTTACCCTGTTGGTTTTGGAGCTTTTTAGACATTGAACAATTCAAAGGGAGGTGTGAAATGGTTTTAGTTATGCAGAACACTTTATCTAGAAAAAAAACACTTTTTGCTTAAAAATGTAATTTTTTATACGACTGTTTACACAAGGGGCCTCCGAGGATGATAAGATTGTTGGAGGTTATGAGTGCCCCAGGCACTCTGTGCCCTACCAGGTCTCTCTGAGTGACGGCTACTTCCACTTCTGTGGCGGCTCCCTCATCTCCAACCAGTGGATTGTGTCTGCTGCCCACTGCTACAAGTCGTAAGTAGTATCTTACTGACGTCCGCTTTGAAAAATGCAGTTGTACTTTAGCTTCTAAAAATGGGTCTAGGGGGTCTAAATATAAAATATAAAAGTGTTCTCCCTAACGATAGTATGTTGGGATAAAGTTTGTAGCCAGGAAGGCTTAGATCTCTTCTACCGAAGGTACTCTTCCTAGGTGCACGAGTATCGTGTGTTAGCTCAAAACTAAAAATATAAGATTAACCTAAACCAAGGAAGTCTGAGTACTCTCTTGTCAGGATAAATTGAGAAGTTGTTGTCCACCAGAAATCCCTTGTGAAAAAAAAACATGACCCTGACACTGATTGGCTAGTCTCATTCAGCCCTTCCCGCTATCCTTCGCAGTCGCATCTTGGTGCGTCTTGGTGAGCACAGCCTCAACGGCAACGAGGGCACAGAGCAGCATATCTACTCCGCTAAGGTCATCAAGCACCCCTCCTACAACAACGCCAACCTGGACAACGACATCATGCTGATCAAGCTGAGCCGTCCCGCTGTGTTGAACAGCTACGTCCAGACCGTGTCTCTGCCCAGCAGGTGCCCCGTGGCCGACGAGCCCTGCATGGTGTCCGGATGGGGCAACACTGTCACCGGAGGCGGAAGTGGGTACCTGTTCTGGAGTTTGTGTGTGTCTGTGTGTCTGTGTGTCTGTGTCTGTGTCTGTGCGTGCTTGTGTGTGTGTGTGTGTGTGTGTGTGTGTTTCTGCATGGTATTCACATGGGGCAATACAGTCACTGAAGGCGGCAGTGGGTACCTGTCCTAGAGTGTGTGTGTTTGTCGGCGTGTGTGTGGCTGACAAGGCCTGCATCATGTCTGGATGGTCCAATACGGTCACTAGAGGTGGAAGTGGGTACCTGTACAGTGGGTACTAGTGGAAGTAGGTGGTTTAGTGACTAACCCAAAGTCAGAATGAATTTGAAAACATCTTAATGGAAATCATCTGGCTTCATTCTCCTAGCAAAACAAAGACACAGTGCTCTCCTTTAAGAAGACGCCCCCTGGAGCGTGAGTTTCTGTAACGTGCAGTCATAGGAAGCATCAATATTCATGTGATAACACCATCCCCTGTAGGGGTGTAGAGTATGAATGTTTAAAATCTCAGGAAACTTATCTGGAGGGAGTTTTGCCTTTCATTACCAACATGTATTCTCACATTATATTTGCGCTTTAGTGTTTGTTTTCTGAGGGACTTCCTAAACAATATATATAGTGAACTCCAACATAGTGAACACCTAGTTATTTTAGACACACTGTTTTTTGTGCTGAGTAGCTGAGTAAGTTTTGTTTGTAATTTGGTGTTTAAATTTTGTACTTCACTTCTGAGAAAAGCTTTTGCCGAATGCTCACATCGTAACTGTAGTGGATAACAGGATGGATTACTGTGTGTGTGTGTGTGTGTGTGTGTGTGTGTGTGTGTGTGTGTCATCTGTCTATCAGCTGTCATGCCTGACCGTCTGCAGTGCCTTAAACAGCCCATGATTGATGATCGCATCTGCAAGAACGCCTACCCTCACCTGATGACCGAGAACATGCTTTGCTCCGGCTTCATGCACGGAGGAGCCAGCAGCTGTCAGGTCAGAGATTCAGCATCATAATCACAGACTCCGCCCTCTACTAGGCTTGTCTATGCAGTCTAAGAGGCAGGACATCCTTACATTTTCTAGACCATAATAACACATAACACATTCATCGGACATCATAGGGGCACCCACTTTACTTGTAATAGTGGCATCATAATTTATGAATCTTTCACAATTTGGCACTATTATCACTGCAATCTCACATTATCTTACCTGAAATCCCCACTTCATAATCACGGGTCACTCAAGGAGTGACAAAAATGATGAGCGCAGTTTGAAATGAATGCTTTGGGAATTTAGCAGTATTAATCCACTGTCCAACGCAACAATAAGTTTACTTTTATTCAATTAATGGTGCTTGGCCATACGCCTCAGATTACCCCCTCGAAACACATTTATTCTGTGACATTAATACTCGCTACTTTAGTTTTGAATTTCACACCTTGCCCTGAAAAAAAAGTTACTACCTGCATGATAATGTTGTGATTGGCATATTTGAGCTCTGGGATCATGAGCCTGCTATTCTGCATACATTTACTCAGGCCTTGTCCTTAGCATGCAGTCATCCAATTAACACTAAGACATGTTGTGTGACATTACTGTGGCCATTTCCCCATTACTTTTGATGCCTTAAAGACAAATGAAGAGACCAAGGTGACAAAAAAGACAGCCAAGAGCTTTGATGAAGATTACCTTATTTGAGCGTGTGTGTGCGTGCACATGGGTGTGTGCATGTACACTGCTTGTACTCTATGTATGGATGCCTTTGTATGTGTGCTGCCTAGGGTGTGCATGTGTGTATGCCTACACTGTATGTGTGTGTGTGTGTGTATATCTGCATGTCCTCTGCTTGTATGAATGGATGTTTTTGGGTATGTGCTGCTTATATGTACGTGTATATGCCTGTCCTATGTGTGTGTGTGTGTGTGTGTGTGTGTGTGTATGTATGTGTGTTCGTTCATTCTTTACAGGGTGACTCTGGTGGACCTTTGGTGTGCGGAGGCCAGCTGCAGGGTGTGGTGTCCTGGGGCTACGAGTGTGCTATGCAGGGCCACCCCAGTGTCTACGCCCGCGTCTGTCGTTACAACAGCTGGATCCAGAGCGTGATTAACAGCAACTAAACACCCACCCCCACACACACCTCTGGTCCAATGAGACCATGCTGTCATAACGAACTAACTCTATAAGCCGATTAAAAAAAGAAACTTTCAAAATGTATGACTTTCCAAAAGATGTTATTTATTGCACACGCAATACTTGAACAAACCATTCAAAATGCTGAGACATTATCAAGTGTATGTTATCTGACAATTTTCATACTTCAAGATTAAGATTCTTTTAACTCTTTTGACGTGTTTTGTCAGAGAATCTATTACCATAACTTCATTATGTATAATCAATCTTACATCTTACATCATGACATTGCCTGACAAGAACATGACATTAAATAGTGGGCATTCGTTAAGAGGCTGAGCAGGCAATGTACTTAGTTATTCCTCTGTGACAGCTTGACTATCAGAGTTCCCATGAGTACTTGGGTCCTGGACATGTGGAATTCCATACCAGTTGCATCACACAACATGCACATCTGAACTGAGGAGGAGGTCGTCACAGAGCGTTAGTTCCATGATCCTTCCCCTTTTGGGAGACATCACTGTTTTTTGCTTGCAGCTGCAACCTAAGGTCACACAAGTACACTTATCCCAATTGTATGTGCAAAACACTTACTTTTTCCCAATTGAGGCACACTTAAACAATATTAAAAACTGCATACATCTTAATTACAATGACAAGAGAGAGCAGTGTGCTAATGCCACCCCAACATCAATAATTTAAGCAGACATTTTAAAGTATCAATTTATTATTAAGTATTACCATCTACTTTTAAGGATATTAAAGGTCCCATTTTATGTTTTTTTTAACTGTCTTAATGTGAGTGATATATATTGTATTTTCATGTGTAGGCCCCGTCATGTCCCAAAATTCCTCTTTTTATTTGCTACGGAATGTTTAAAATGCAAAAAAGTGGGTATTTTAAGCATTATATTTCATCTTAATAAAAATGACAAGTAGGCTGATGCAGCCCAAACATCACAACAGTTTAACCACTTCTACTACTGACATGTAATTTTCAGAATATTACGTTTTCATACAACTACTACATACAACTCACCTGCCCGGCAATTCTGTCCAGGTCTCTTTGACCCTGTGGAGTCAGCCTGCGTCCTCTGTGAAGCACAAAGATTTTACGCTGGTTGACGCAATCCCACGTCTGTCCATGATTACATCACTGCACAATCACGTTACTTTAATAAGTAAGCTTAACTCATGAACGACTTACAGTTAAATTTGAGCATACCAGAAAATTAAAACAACTCATCAGAACATTCAATCCATGGGGCTGGAAATAACAGCTTGATCACTGTTAAGCCTTACTGACTTGATGGTGCTGTAGTTCTTTTATGTAAATTATGTGTTTTTCTTCATTGGGAGCTATGCAGATTGCTTCTGTAGCAACACAGTGATTTCCTACTAATGTTCGGTAAAGTAATCAGTCTACCTTTGCCTTACCCATTTGGGTCCTTTTCCACCATCTTGAGGCCCTCCAGAGCTTGCAGCACTTTGCGTGCCACATTCCTTGAGCCCACACTAAAATGGGACGGGCACACGCCGTTCCTGTGCCGACCTCCGTAGATTTTGATCATGGCACCCACTCCAACGCCCCCTCTGAGGTACAGGTGTCGTGCTGTGGATGCTACACATCAGGTACACACAATGGTCTTTAGCAATTCCCTGGTGAGTCTAGTGAGTGGCTCCTGACTAAGTCCTGACAGCAAGTAATCTTATCCTAAAACGGTCCTTTGATGTAACACGAAATTAAGGAAACACAAGTACTGATTTCACTGACAACAATAGAGTAGGCCTAGTTGGCTACAGCCAAAATATTCACCGTTTAAAATTTTATTTACAGCCTACAAATTCTGTGTATGTTTTGATGTTGTTTGCCTCTTGTCTGCCTCTTGTCTTGCAGATTGTGGGTACCACTTTTACCCACAATCCTACTGGGTAGCACCTTTAAAAAAAGTCAGATCAATGAGTGGAATTTACACCCAACAGACGAAAGACTGCAGGCTTAGGCCATTTAGTGGTGGAACAGTCAGACATTCCTCACTTATAGTTCTGATGCTTAGCTGACTGATCTGCGCTAAGGCTGTCTCACCTACCTGCTCTTGTGTAGAACCAATTATCATCGCAGGGCGCCAGCTCCTTGTGTTTGGCCAGCTTCACTGTGTCCACCCATTCTGGCACTTTCAGCTTTCCCGACCTGAAACAAGTTAAAAAGGATTTTAACTGGATTTCCGTGATTTGATTTTGATATCGATTATCACTTGATATTCGAACTAAACTGAATCTATTCTTCAATACGACCACGAATAGCATGTCTGGATGATGTACTGTATGACTTCCACACGGCAGGAAAACGCAGCATTGCAACAAAAGTAAGGCTTACTTTTTGAGAAAAGCAGAGAGTGCCCGCACAAAGTCCTGCTGGTTTACGTCTTTCACTGTAACACCCGGCATCTACAGGAAATATGCCCACAGTCGCAAAGGAATACTGAATTAATTTACCAGGGTGGGTAAAACAAACCTATTACTTTCTTTATATATACATACCACTTTATATATATCGCACACAGTCTACACACACAGATTTGGTTTGTGTCCGACACTGCCCCTTAGCTATACCAGAACGATTAGTTTATCCTAATGGCTTACACTGATGTAGCCTATCTAAACATTACCCCGGTGTAGGCTACAAAACAATGCACAATGACTGACTGGGCAGATAACACGGTTTAGGGAATAATTCGTTGTCATTATGGTTGGAACAGATGTAATGTCATTGTTATAGCTCCTTCAATATTGCGGCATTTTTGCTAACATCAAACAACCCAGTACAGCTCGAGATTTACGGCATTGTCATTGCATTTCCTTGCCCGTGCCTACAAAACGCTACACGCAAATTCCCACAGGAATTTGTGAGTTTAAATAAGTTTAAAATCACAATCAATTTACCTTACTCAGCTTCCTGCAGTACCAGTGATGCTGAAATATGCTGAGGAGGTGAGTTGGCGACACCACAGCACTACAGGCGATTTCACTCGACTGGCCCGGAATAACCTGAGCGTAAAACTTACTGCTCCCTTGAATTTAGTCACGTAATGAAAACTACAGGAACAATAATGTTCGAGCTTGCCGCATAAGCCTGCCTGTATGAGCTGGTTCAAGGCAAGTAGACTATTTTAAATCAAATAATTGTCATTAAGACTATGGTAATGTCGCACATTAGCCTATTAACCTCACTTATTACATGCCCATGAGATGTTTTTTAGTTTATTATGAAGGGCACTTAACATTACTAATGCTTGCATTTATGCCAGTGTTATAAAGCGATTTTATAATCTACGTTGTCTTGTCTCGACGTGGAATGTAGGCTAAGGCTTAGGCCCATACCAAAAATTTCAAATGAATTCTGTCATTACTCTCCATACTAACAGCCTGCATACAGCCAGTGGTGTGACACTGACTGCAAAAATACTCGTCAGCAGGGGGCATGCGTCTGCTCACTTCTTTGTTACACAATGTGATTTTTATCTTCTGTATCCTGTGACATTCACCCTGCTTCAGAGATTCAGCGGTGTTCTGTGTGGTACCTCCCACTATATTCACACTGATGCCAATAGACGCTGAAATGGATCGGTCCTTAATATGGGTCAGTACTTATCCCTGGTCAGCTGTTGTCAGAACAGCTTGTTCTACTGTTCTCAGTATCAAGACGCCCACCCTCATTCCTCCTCATGATGTTTATTTTTGTACCATTTTACTGAACCCATGCTCCTAATGTTTGATTGATGGCCAACCAATAATGAAGACTACACTTCCTTTTTAATCTTTTCTTTCTAATACTGGTATTCTTTAGTACTTCATCCTACTTGTTTGTGCCATATCTAGGCATACTAACATTGCTGATCCGCTACACAGCCAGAAATGTGGGCCCTACGAAAGAATGCATTCTTGGTCCTATTATCATTATTATTATTATTAATTATAATAACAATAATTATAACAATAACTTATAATAACAGTGTGTGCCAGCGAGCACACTTATTGTTCTTCTTAAGTAGTGGTTATTATTATAACAGTTTTTCATGATTGGTTACACACACTTTTCAAAATTTGGCTCATTGTTTCAGAACTTCAAAACACACAAGTCACATAACACAAAACACTTGAAGAGAAACATTTCACTTTGAGGTCAAAATATAACTCCACAACCAAAACGTAAAACCTCTTTCTCAAAATGACATTTTTATACCAAGGTAGTAGAGAAATGTATCATCTGAATTAGACGCCTCTATCAGCAACAACACACTGACATGTGCCAAATACAAAATCATAGCAACAAATACAGTACAATACTTTAGGTATTTTGAAAGGTCTCTATCTATTGCCAGGTCTTCTTTCTTTTTTGTTTTTTTTTTCCTTACATTTTGGTCTCCTTATGCCCATACCAACAGTGTTCATAGGAGTTGAACTTTTTTCAGTTTTTTTTTTTTGCTAGAGTTTGTGTGTGCATGTTTTTTTGCCAATTGTCAGGTGTTGTTTTATATGCTAAATGCAAGTGTTTCCCAATAAACAGTGGTTTTTATTGATCAAACTTGAAAAAAAGTGTAGGCCTATATGTGAAATGTAAAAATTTGAGTGAAATTATTTAAAGACATTAGTGTTTTGTAAAAACCATGTCCATGTGTTGTTGCTGATACAGGATAGTACTTCAGATGGCACATGTGTCTAGTACTTTGGTTAAGTGAGATGTTTCTGTCCAAGCGTTTTGTGTTATGTAACTTTTGTGTAAAGTTTTGAAACATTGAGCCAAAATCTGTGTGTAAGCAATCATGAAAAACTAAGAAAATAAAAATAAAATCTATTACAGTAAAGTATGAAAATCTAGCGTATAAGAAATAGACCTCTTCCATCCATGCTAGCAAAGAACAGCACAAGACATAGCACATGTAGACTGATTGCTAATTGAACATTCTCAAACAGGTGCTTTAGTGATTTCATATTATTGGTTGCCACCAATACTTTCAGCAAAACCCCTCACTGAGTTCGCAAAACTAATAGCACAAACTCTTTACACTCAACTTCTGAATTATCAAGAAACTCCTAGCAAAATTATACACATTGATGGGTATTATCCACATTAGGAGGATGTGAAGATGAAGGAGCAGGAGGAAGAGGTTGAGGACGTGGAGGTGAAGAGGCAAGAGGGGAAGGACAATGAGGACGAGGACGAGGATGTGAAGGTAGAGGAAGAGCACGAGGAGGTGAAGAAGCAAGAGGAGGACAAGGATGGGAAGAGGAAGGGTAAGAACGAAGGGTAAGAAAAGTAAGAAATAGAATTACTGATGACATCAGAGCTACATTACATAGTGGACCATAGAATGACCCTGAAGGAAGCTGGCCAATGTGTTTAGCCTAACCTGAGCTGCTACAGTGTAGCAAGCATCATAAGGTATAAGGCTATAGTATCATTGGTAGTGAATCTAAAAGCACATACTATAGTGCTGTGTATGGCCCTGCTGTGCTGCATTTGTTTTGTCTTTTCCAAAGTGATGGAGCCAGATGCAGATTGCATAGGTCATGAGTTGATTTTTGTGGATGAGGCAGGTCTTGGCAGGAACATTATTGGACACTGTGCCATAATCAAAGGACAACATGGTGGTAACATAACTGTGTGTGCAGCTATAAGTCAAAATGGTGTTGTTCATCATTCACCTTCTCTGTCTTGTGCTGGAAGGTCTATGACCATCACATGCCCCTTCTACAGGCAATGGAGGAGGAATGCAGGGATATTGTAGTGACGGGCAAAAAAGTCACCCCACCCGGCTTTAAACGCGGGTCTCCAAGGTACCAAACATGCAGTTTGACCCAGGCTTGTTGGTATGGCAGTCAGAATACACACACAAAACCCTAGTGGCACTCCATCACAGACGTTGACCAGGCATCATGGCAGGCCTTGATAGTGCAGTCCAGGAGATATTTTTTGTCAGTGCCTATGACTAAAAGACATTGCATCCAATGTTGACGAAACTTTGTGGCCGGACGCAGAGAGATGACAAGATGTAGACTGTTTTTTTCTCTCAGTGAAATTACTGTATTTTTCTTGTGTTTGTATTGATGTGTGTAAATGAACAGATATGTTTTTCATTGATACCATCAGTGATCCCATTGTAGTTGCATTGTGTGCTAATTAATATGATGGTTCGTGTTAACTGTTCGTGTTAACACAATTTTTACAAAGGTTTGCAAAGTTAAGCAAAGTTAAGCAAGACATGTTTGCAAGGTATCTACAATGTTTTGCTAATTTGGTGAAAGGTTTTTTATTTGTGTGTAGAGTTTTGCAGAAATTCAATGGGTACAAAAATGTGCTTAAGCGATCAGAAAAAAACTGTAATGGTTTTCTCTATCGTGACTATGCGAAACTACAGACTGTAGGCTACATAAAATGAGACACTTAGCAGCCAGCACACACAAGCCCACCATCTCACCATAGAATGCTGAAAAAGAGCAAGACTGTTAACAGTGAACAGTATAGCAGTGGATAGCTGTCTTAAGTAGCCTAAATTCATTTTAACAAACAGATTAATGGTATAGATATATTTACTATATAAATACAAACAAACAGGTATTGCTTATCTGTCTCTCTCTTTCGTCGCCCAACTTGCCCCCCTATGCACCGCATATGTTGCATTCACCCTTTTTTGCTCCCTGCAATGTTTGTTAGTAGTATGCTAACACGTATGTAGCTATTTTAGCTAATAGCTTATTTTAGCTTTTAGCTTATGTAGCTAATAATGTTAATAAAACATCTACTTCACTGACTTAGCAAATGTGTCTTGCTAAAAATGCTAACTGTGCTAACAATGTTAAGAAGGACTGGTCAAATTGCCAGTATTAGGAGGAACATTTATGCATGTAACTTTTAAACTATATGTCCAATTTTCAAAAATCTTTGGCTTGGTACTGAAATTCTGCCAAACTTTCCTGCCAGTTTGGAAAATGTCAAAAGTGACATTAAAATACCATTGGCATATTTTGTGAACGATTTTCATGAAACTTGGCATACACAAATTATATGCCTGGCAAAAGCTACTAAATAGCATATTGAACCATATGTCCAATTTTCAAAAACTTGGCATCACTGGTATCCTTGGGTTAAGCCAAGGTTAAAGGTCAACTTCTATTGTTATTTCTATTCATATTGCTGTGCTGCCACAATGGTTGAATGCATTGTGCGTCATTTCTGTGAAAAATTATGTCCTAGGTCTCTTGCTTGACGCTGTTTTCTGTAAGCTAGAACAGGTCTAGTGGTTGAACGACTGGCGTCCTCCGGTGTCCCTCGTGAATATCCATGACGTGTCAATAAGGCACCTCTGATTGGGCAAATTCGCTGTCTTTCGCTCACCTAGCTTCTGTCCACTGTTCTTCCTCTGGGATGTGGGCGTGCCATACATGGCTCTGGGTGGGGCTTACGACCTAGTGACGTAGATAGGTTTAGCCTGCTCTGGTCCGCTCGTTCTAGTTAGCTCGACCCTTCAATGACCAGTAAAACCATGATGGTCGAATTTCACGTCTTGGAGTGCTGGGTGCATATACTGCTTGTTGTGACCCACCACATTGTAAATAGAGCTACGCAAAGTGTTTTTTAGCCGAAGGAGCCCTTTAATGAACCCTATGATGTCAAGTTCCACACTCCAAACTTTCCCGCCATTTTGGAAAATGTCAAAAGTGAAATGAAATGATCACAATTGATCACAAGTCACAATTTTTGACCAATTTTCATGAAACATGGCACACATGATCTTCAGACCATCCCTGACAAAAGCTACTCAATGGCAAAGCTACCAAACAGGAAGTGAGCTCTTATCTCGGCAAGGCTACAATGTACTGCAACCAAATTTGGTGCTTTGGCTTCTGACCCCATCCAAAGTAACTAATTAGTCATCTATTGGCCACTAAGTGGCACTGTAATTAGCAAAAAACATATTTGCTTCGATTATCACAAAACCTGGCACAAATGATCTTTAGACCATACCTGACAAAGGTTATCACATGAATATTTTGTCTAGCAAAGCTATTTTCTCTTACAGCCAATTGAAATTGATGGTGAAGCCACCAAACAACAAATCACTTGGTAGTTCAGTCAAACTTATATATGTTAACACAAAACTTGCTGTGAGTGTCTCTGACATAACTGACATAGCAACTTCTGTTGCTATTACAATTTTTTCCAACTTTGTTGCACCCCCCTATCGCTACTTGCAGCTAATTTTAACTGGGATTTTACAGCTAAAAATCACACTTTAAACGTGTAAAACAATCTAGTTGAAAATCATGCAAGCACACTTTTAGCATTTTCTGTGAAAATGCAGTCTCATTTTTCTTATATTTTTTTATTCCGTTGACCCATTTTTTGTCACCACTTCTAGTTCTACGGCTTACGAGATAGAGACGCTGTTCCAACTCTGAAATTAGCCCCAATCTGGACACAGATATATGTGCAAATGGTTACACTACCCCTTGCCATTTGTTCGATATTCCAGTTTATGGGTGATACTTTGTCCCATTGGAATGAATGGTAGAATACTCAGGATGATGATGTAATCATAAATGTTTGTGTCGCATTCTAGAATCATACTTTTTCCTTTTGACAGGCTACAGTGTTAAATTGAAAGCAACTTCATTTTGGATTTGCAATGTTCCAGCACACTGAGTTTCTACTAATATTGTCCTTGCAGAGGGTTTCAGTAGGATTATATAAAAGCTTAATTTGCTAAACTTAAACAATCTGTTTTAAGTTACTCATCCCAATACAGCAGCCTGTTTTGGTAATTTTTGGGCTAGAATCTCAAAGACGCATCTACTGTAACATTTAGCTTCCATTATAATCAGTGGCACTGCTGGCTACACCAGTTGCGACAGCACTACATACAGACACACTGAAGCTGTAGTAATAGACAGCTATTTCTTATAAAAATATTTATTTACTAAGGTTCACACTATCTTTTTATAAAAATATTAGTGTCTGAAGTGCCTTGTATTCAAGTATGTAGGCTATGCATGTAGGCTACATAAATAAATAGTCTGGAGACCCGTTACCATGGAGATATAATGGTAGCCTATTATAACGTATCTGTAACATTCCAGAGAGAGAGCAATACATTTTGTATCTCATGTTAAAACTCTATGTAGTTTTCAGCCTTCAAACTATATTTTCAAACTCATACTGATGGTACAATTCAAAAAAGATTTGATTACACCTTTGGCATCACTTGAGAGCGCCTGTATCGTCTACACTTGTACTTTCTAATATCAGAGCATCGGTAGGAACCATGTCACCAAAAACCTAAAAAAATTTGACTGGTTACGGCATGCATCACATCCTCCCTTCCCCTTCAGAAGAAGAGGGAAGTTAGAGCCATGCAGTAAAACAAATCAGAACAAACTATGGCATGGCTTTTTGTAACCTTCCATGTTACCTTTGTTTACCTCATTGGACATGATGACGGAATGTGCATTAACCCTGCCTCAGGATGGAATTCCGCCCGCATTAACAATTCACAAGATAGATTTCACGACAGTTGCTACAGACAATACTGTTTCTCCGCTGTAGGGGGACCCTGTGAGCAAATCTTACATTGTGCCTCTTTAAAGACATTCCAGCCAGAGAAAAAGCAAAACTTCACCAGAGCCAAATAGGCCTATATTAGGTCTAAATGGCCTCTTTTAAACCATGATGGTGGGTGTGTGGGTGGATGAAAGTGATTGAGTGAGAGAGAAAATGAATATTCTGGCAGCAAATACTGTGGCAGTTAGACCTGGACCAACTGAAATTTTTAGGGACCGAGCACTGGAGGTGCAGGCTGTGGCCTGTGCCAGAGGTGACAAACCCTATTGCTTTACTCATATCCTGTTTGATGGCCTTTTGACCAATTTTAATTAGCTGCTTTGGAAAATTAAAATGCCAATGTGATTTGGTTGAAGATCCTTTGTGGCAAATTTCATAAAGAAGGCACAACATTTGTAACCTGTGAATTTTATTTTTACATAAAATTCAGCAACACTTTATTTTACAGTGTTGGCTGTACAGTGTTTTGACCTAGGTACAGTGGTACAACCTGTCTAACAGTATGTAATATCATGTACTAGGCTTGTACTTACATAATGTATTTCTTTTTTTGTGATCAATTTTTTGGTTTATTTTCTCAATCATTTTACATATTGGAGGGGAAGCATTTTCACAATCACAAGTGGCTCATAGAGCCTAACTGGTTGCAACATCATTGAGAATATAACAGAAACATTGGTATCAACATAATTATTCTGATACTCGCTTCCCCCCTACTCTCTATATTCCCCCATTCGCCCCCGTCCCACCATCCCATCCCCCCATATTCCCCTCCCCACACCCCCCCCCCCCCCCACCCCAATGAATAGCTCAAGCTATTGAGCAAAATAAGACAAAACAAACCACACACACAAAACAGACAAACAAACAAGCCCAACAACACACACACACACACTCACAGACATACCACCCCTTATCACCCAGGCGCCTCCCATCTTTTGTCACCACAAAGGTGAAAATTCATACGTTTCACAGCATTTCATTTAATTTCTCTAATAGCTTAGACCAGCAATCAATATTAGCCATTTTAGCATGATGTAGGCATGCTGAGGAAAGCTCTAACTGAGCAATATCCTGATAGGAATAGAGCCATTCCCTCACTGACAGTGTATGCGGTGGTTTCCAACGACAAACAATCATCCTTTTGGCAGCGGTCAAACCAGCTAAAAAGATATGCTTGGTCTTTATAGTTAATTTCAAGGATGATGTGTCGTTAAGTAATAGCAAACGCTGAGAATGGGGGATGGGTCGTTCAATAAGACTAGACATGATAGATGAGACATTATGCCAGAAACTACTGACCTCTGGGCACTGCCAAACCATGTGATAAAAAGTAGCAATGGTACTGTCTGGGCAGAAATCACAGTATGGATTATCTCTGATTTTCATTTGTTGTAGTCTTCTCGGAGTTAAATAAGCCCTGTGTATTAGTCTGTAGTGTATCATTTGGTGATCAGGGTTCCTAGAAGATAAAGATATGTTCCGCCAGACAGTATGCCAGTCTAAGTCCAGAGGGGTATTAATATCCCACTTCCAGAGTCTATTAAGTGGTAAGGGTTTGTATGAAGCTTTAGTAATGAATTTATATACGTCTGAGACAATGCCATTGACTCTACCCTTAGTATCAAAAACAGCATGTAAGGGATGATTCGCCAGCTCAGTGCCCCAGGGGACACCCTGAGCACGCATTGCTGTACGTAGCTGTAGATAGAAATAAAAAGAGCCTGGTAAGTTGTATGACCTCTCCAAGTCATGGAATGTACGAAGACCCTGTTCCCCTATGATATCTTTCAGGACACTGACCCCTCTATTGCTCCACTGAGGGAACATAATTGGTTTCTTGTCAATAAGGAGAAAATAATTATTAAAAATCGGGGATTGAGCAAAAAATGTATTATGTATTTTGGCAAATCGGTGGATTTTATGCCATACCATGAAAAAATATGAGATTATTGGCCCAAAATCCCGTTTAACTACACTATAGGGGATGTTGGAGTATACTACACTGGAGAGAGAGTGTGGATGTATCAAGCGTTCTTCAATAGGCCGCCAAGAGACCGAAATCTCTGGATTCAGCCATGTAACGAGTGGTCTGAGAACAAAGCTCCAGGAATACCATTCAAAATTGGGCAAGTTAACACCTCCTGCTGATCTGTGCCTTTGCAGTGTAGATGCTTTGATTCTGGGTTTTTTTCTATTCCATAGGTAAGAGCTAATAATTGATTGTAGTTCCTTCCAGTAACCTCCTGGTGGAGCTAGAGGTATCATAGTACTCACAAAATTAATACGCGGCAATATATTCATCTTTATAACTGACAGTCTAGTCTGGAATGAAGAGGGGAACATGCCCCATCTATTCAGGTCACCCTCCACAGTTTTAAGAGCTTTATTATAATTTTCAATAGTTATTAGGTTGAGGGACGAGTGGATAGACACTCCTAAATATTTAAAACTACTAACCACTGGAATATTGAGAACCGGTGTTTGGTTATCCACCGCCCCCAATAACATTAGAGCAGACTTAGTCCAGTTGATTTTGTAACCCGAAATATTGCTGAAGTTCTCAAATATTTTGAGAAGATGTGGCAGGGATTTAGAGGGTTTTTTTGTAAAAATTAGGACATCATCTGCATACAGAGAAATGTAATGTGGTGTATCATAAATCATTATTGGTTCTAGAGCCTCTGCTTGACGTATTGTCTGAGCAACAGGTTCCAGAGACAGGGAAAATAAGAGTGGAGAAAGAGGGCATCCCTGGCGGGATGATCTTGTGACTGGGAACCTGACTGAGCAGTTATTGCCTGTTATAACAACTGCAGATGGATTGGCATACAGTAACTTAATCATGGAAATAAGACCGTCGCTAAAACCCATAAATCGAAGTACAGACCATAAGTAACACCATTCCAGTCGATCAAAGGCCTTCTCTGCGTCTAGCGAGAGAATGGCACTTTGATCTTTTGAACTTGATGCTGCGTCTATAACATGAAGCAAGCGGCGGACATTATCGGATGCTAGCCTTGATTTAATAAATCCAGTTTGGTCATGGTGGACCAAATGGGGCATATAACATTCTAAGCGTGTAGCTAAGACCTTAGCATACAGCTTAACTTCACAGTTCAGGAGACTTAGAGGCCTATATGAAGAACAATCATCAGGTGGCTTATCCTTCTTAAGTAGTAGAGATATTATGGCAATGTTGGAACTGTCAGAGAAAGAGCCTATATTAATTGAGAAATTAAGCATATTAAGCAACAGAGGGCCAAGCTGAGACCAAAAGGCCTCAAGCAATTCTGGCGGTATTCCGTCCAGGCCGGGGGATCTGTCTTTATTCATTGTTTTAATAGCGGACCTCAGTTCCTCCAAGCTGATAGGTGCCTCTAAGGAACTAATGGCTTGGGATGGCAATTTAGGTAATTGTAGTGATTGGAGAAATTCATAGCATGCCTTATCGTCAGGAGGCACCTCAGAAGTATATAGATTTTGATAGAATGATTTAAAGGTACTATTAATACATTCTGGATCAGATGTTATTTCCCCCCCTTCAGTCCTTATAGCTGGAATATTTGCTAGATCATCATTTTTTCTTAGTTTATGGGCGAGGAAGCGGCTAGGACGAGCGCTGTTGTAATAGTAATTTTGCCTAGTACGGTGAATGGAGAATTCTGCCTCCTTTCTTAACATACTATTAAGTTCCTCAAGTAGTTTCCGTCGCTTGCTTATATTTTCTAAAGAGGTGTCATTTAGCATTACTCTTTCGAGAGCTGCAATTTCAGATTCCAGACAGTTTATACGATGTTTTTTGGATTTGTTAAGATTAGATGCAAAAGATATGGTTTTATTCCTAATGCACCCTTTGACCGCATCCCATAGCACACGTGGATCATCAACTGATGGGCTGTTTATTTCAATAAATTCATCCAACTCTGCCTTCAGCTCACCTAGAAATGAGTCGTTCTGGAGCAAAGATGAATTAAAGCGCCAACGAACTGCCCTAGGTTGACCAGCTCTTAGTGAGAAATGACACAAAACAGCTCTATGATCAGATAGCGCTATTTCTGTTACAAAAATACATTATGAAAGTACAACACCAGTACATGATATAAAATATTGGTACACAGGTTGTACCACTGTATCTGATTAAGTCGATACACTGTTACACAGACACCATTAAATAAAGTGTTACCTAAAATTCAATATGTTCAAAAATTGGACATTTGGTTCAAAAGTTGCATTCAGGGATGCAATACCAAATTTGACCCATTGGTGGCACTACAGTAATTGCCTTGCAGACCTGAAATTTGATTTGTGTTACTCTGAAACATTGGAAACAAATACTTTAAGGCTTCAGAACAATTATCACAGACACATTAAGCATTTGATTTCAGATATAAAAGCAGTGGTGACCTAAGGCAACACCCTACATACCTCAGAAGCCAAGCAGCATAGTGTCTGGTCAGGAGCTGGATAAGAGATTACTTGGACTGACTGAAATGTTATATTATTTTTCTAGATTGTTATCCTTTTGTTGACTAGTGCAATTTTCAAGTGCACTTTCCTTGCTCCAATGACAGATAATTTTGTTTGAAGTAAGTAATTTATTTTTACTTATTCTTGGATGGGCAATTTTTGCCATGTACCATGAAACCTAGCCTGGTGGACCAGACTCTTTTACTGTGTTTGACTTCATGCAAAGAGTCTGGCTGCTGGCTATAAGCATATGTTTGCTTCCTGGTGGGCAAACACTTTACTGTAAACTTTTCAACTGTTGAGGCTGTCTTCAACTAATCGCAAAAACCTGAATGCTGAATATACTCAAAAGCTAACGCTTAAGTTCAATGTTGTCACGTTCAGTACTCTCACCGAGTGACATGGTTCTCCCTCTGTTCACTGACTGAATTGGGTTGAGCCAAAAAGAACCTTAGAACGCATTGAAACACATTAGCTATTCTCCTAAATCTGGTTGGACCAATTAGATCGGTCCATCCTTGTGTAGAGGATCACTGGGCAGGCTTAACACAATGACAACAAGGCCGCAACGGTGCACTGGTGTTCTGCTTTGGGAAACAAATTCGTTGCTCTGATTGGACATAGTGCTATCCTATTGCATGCAGCTTGAAAGACAACCATTGATGCCACCCCTTGGATTGTGCCTGGCCTATCCAACATGGCCAGGCCACACAATTTGATGTGTGCTGGCTTGTCAAGCTTGGAAGCTGAGGCAATATAGACAATATAGAGACAATATAGAGGAGAGGCAGTACATTGTCACTAGCCTGGCTACGTTGAATCTAACGTATTCTAACACTCTCCTACATTCATCCCTACTTCATCTAGGTTAAGTATATGGTACATGCATATATGAGTGTGTTTTCACTAAGTGGCAATCCTGAATGAATTAGCTATTGAAATGAATCTCCTTCTGAATCGATCCGTCTTGTAGATTGCGGGCTGTCCTTGAGCGCGTGAGAGAAGAACACTTAACCTGCCTCAGGCCAGGAGGATTTTAAATTAGATCACACACACAGACACATATACACACACACACACACATCTGCTGCCAGAGCTAGGAGGCTGTGAAGGGTAGAAAACCAGACAATGAACAAATGAACAAGAGAAAGAGAAAGTGGTAGAATAAGACATGAAAGATAGATGGGAGACACAGAGAAAAAGATAGGTGGGAGAGAGAAGTACAGTGTGTGAAAGAGGGGAGTGGTAAAAGTGTGTGTGTGTCTGTGTGTGGGGTGGGGTTGGGGGGGGGGGTTTCCTGCATCAAGGTGAAAGTCAATTGAGCAAGCATTTCCCTTGACCCCTCTCGATCGCCACCCCACCTCTCTCTCTCTCTCTTACACACACACACACACACACACACACACACACACACCTATTCTATCACACTCACTCACACACACACACACACACACCTATTCTATCACACACACACACACATATACGCACACACACACACACACTCTTCTGTGTCTCACATTGTTCCTCTCTCAGTTTCTCCTCTTCACCTCCCGTCCTTGCATTGCTGAGGCCTCTCTGCTGGGGAGTTCAGAAATGAATTTCTGCTCTGCGCTACCACAGAAAGGTTTTTTTTTTATACGAAAACTCTTCAAGACGTCCTTTTCACAAGAGGAACTCTCTTTTGGCAACCGTTTCTAGGTTTGGAGGAGGGCTCTCTCCTCTAACTGAAAAGGCTACTTGCCAAAGGACCTTGTAATATTTGTATTAACAATTCTTCCTTACAGTCCCTCAGTGAGTCCTATTACATTTTTGAACATAATATATAAAAGGAACGTGCATCCTGTGTGTTGAGTGTGTGTTGAGTATTGACAGCGTAGCACGTAACCGAGTACTGATGAAGGAGGTAATTCCTGTTGTCCTCTCTTAAGGAGCAAACTTACACTTTGAAAAGGTTTAAACTAGAGTAGTGTTCAGGTGCTACTGGTTTGTCATTTTCTTTTCAATTGGTAATTAACCTTGTCACAAGGCTGAGTTGTGGTTGGTAGCTGTTTTCGCTTTTTTTCCCCTCCACATTTTTTTAGACTTGCTATTGAATTGAATCTCACTCTTTTCAATTTTATGCCAAGCACACATGTGACTGTCATGGTAACCCATCCATGGCACGATTCATGTGCATGAGTCACTTCTTTTCTGCCCAGCAGCACGAATGTTGCCCACTCACATTTTATTGCTCTAACATTTCAATGATTTGTCCTCAATCTGACCAAGTGCATTGTACAGGTAGAATGTGTACCATACCTACCATTAAAATTGACGTCATATAGGCTACATGCGTTTCAAGGTGTTCTCATCTATGCAGCTGTGCTGGTGCGACTACATGGTATTTTATATTATATTTTTAAGAGTTGTCATCGCCTTTAGTATTTTTGGCTATTTCACAGCACTCACATATATGTGAAATGCCATTATATTGCTTAATGTACAATAAAAAAACACATGATTTTCAACACATGATTTTCTAACCCTAATGCAGACCTCTCATGTCGTGCTCTCCTTTGATGATCAAAATTGTACACACACACACACACACACACACCCACACACACACACACACACACACACACACACCTGTAACACCATTGTGATTGAAATGCTGACATAAGATATTACCTGTGTTTACAATTAACTGTATACACACACAGGCATTCTACATTTTAACAAATAGACATTTTTAGTGCCATTGTATTAGTCAACCAGACTGCAAATATGGTTTTGTAAATAGTTTCATAATGCAACATTTTTTTTTGGATCAGTGCACTTTAGGTACAGGCTCACTGCATTAGCTTTTTTTTGCTGCTAAAGGCCATTATTTTGTACCTGCTGTTCACTGCTAAATCATGTTTAATGCTTATATATTACTCTAGTATTGTTATATACTGGTATTCATATTCCAGAGCAAAATTTAGCAATACTTAGAGGCAAAATAGGAAAAGCAGCAGGCTCTGGCCATAAAACAGGCAATAAAGCCATCAGCAATTAGGTTATTAGGCTCATTACTATGCAGTAGAAACACTGCTATACATAATTTGACCATTTTTTTTGTTTAATTCTTTTTGCATTAAACCTTTTTACATAGTACCTTCTGCATATGCAATTCTGGATGTAGCGTAGGAAACCACTAGCCAGGCTAGCGCTGCCTAGTGCTTCTGTTCAATTTTCTATACCACCAGCAACTGCATTAGGGAGCATGGTGTAAGTTTCAGTTCGCTCAGTCTCTAAATATATACCGGCCAATCAGCGAACAGAAGGAGGGCTGAAAACAATGACGTTGAACTCAAACATTCAAGCTTGAGTTTCCATAGTAGCTCGAACAGCACTGAACAAAGCTGTTAAGATGGATACGGACAAAGCTATACATTCTGTGTTGGCAACTATTCCCAAAAGTGAGGATGTAAATCTAGAATAAGAAGAATGCTTGAGGAATTTTATCGAGGGGAAAGATGAAAGTGGCCTACTTCCTAGGGTTTTGGTAACGGCGTAATTTACCAAGCAGTAGCAATTGGTTGAAGCAGAAAGTATCCGCCCACCATGGAGCAAACGAATGCCAATGCAGAGGTTTCGGGCACTTTGCGTGAGTGAAACAATGTGAAAGTGGCTGATGCATCAGGCTAGGAAACCACCACTAAATAAAAGCTTTAAATAATGAATAATAAAAGCTTTAAATATTAAACAAAAATAATAAAAGCTTTACGGCATAATATTGCTCACTGTATTGCCATCAAACACCAATGCGCATCTTCTAGCAGTACTAGTAATTATGGTGGTTTTACAGTAGTTTTACACCTAAATCTCCACAGTGTTGTTTTAAAGCTGTTATATGTGGGATTATGGGGGGAAAAAACTGGTAGTACAATCCAATTCAAAATACTGTAAAGCATTGTCCCTCCCCTAGAGGCAAGAGGCAAAACACAAAATCAAAACATACACAGAATTCACAGGCTGTAAATTAAGTTTTAAATTGTGATTATTCTGTCTGTATAATTGTTGTCAGTGAAACTGATTTGTCCGATTTTGAAATCTTGCCTTAATCTTCGGTGACATAACAGGACCATTTTGTTATTTAGCACTTTTTGTAATTCTCTTACATACTGCACCTTTAAAAAGGAATCAGATTCAGTTACAAAACAGCCACGACAATATACAGGTTTAAAATGGTACAGTTTCTAATCATATTTGTCTTTTTGCTGAACAGAGCTGCTGTTTAAAAAGGCTTTGTGATCTTGTGCTCAGTCCTTGTATGTTGTACCCTCATAGTGGTTACATATCAGTCTGCTCCCTACAGTTGTAATTGTTCTGTTTGTTCTAAGCTCTTAGTATCATCAGTTTGTGGGGCAGTTCAGAGTTTTGTCCCAGTACCTCAGTTCTGGGAGGATACGGACTTAATGGACAGTTAGTATCAGCAAGTATTGCAGGTGATCATTTCTGTTCTCTCCTTGTAGTTGTAGTTTCTTTTTGTTATGGTTCTTTTGTTGTTCGTAGGGTGGACAAGGGCAGTAATGCAATCAGAGGACACGGTCTGTGTTTTGCTGGCTTCACACATTTTTCAAAGAAATTCAGACACACACTTACATACAGGGACAGATTTACATGCACATGCACACAGGCACACATGTGCATGTGTGTGTGTGTGTGTGCGCACGCATGTGCATGTAAGCATGCACACACACACACACACACACACACACACACACACACACACACACACACACACACACACACACACACAGGCATACACACTTCACCACAGTGAGCTCTGTCTGTGTTGCCCCTCCCCCCTTGTCTCTCTCGCTCTCTCTCCCTCTTTCTCTCTTCTACTTCTCTCCCCTTTTTGTCCCCCTCACCCTCTCCCTCTCCCTCCCTCTCTCACTTTCAGCCTGTGAGCTATTTCAGCCTTCGCCTGCGAGGAGTCTGCGAAGGGGGTGGGGGTGGGAGGGTTGCACGGGGAGGGAGAGAGAGAGGGGGTGGTGTGGTGTGGTGTGGCTGGGTGGCAGGCGGGCTTTAGAGTTCAAGTGCATGTGTAAAAAAAAAAGGGGGGGGTGGGGTGGGGGGAGGTTCTGAATGAGGCGAGGGAACGCAAGGGGAAGAGAAAGCGAGGGAAGCCGAAGGGGGTAGAGGAGAAAGAGACAAGCTACTGGAGGTATTAGTCCAGGAATGAAAGGGGAGGAGGGGAGAGAAAAAGAGAGAGACAGAAAGAGAGAAAAAAATGAATGTAAGAAAATGGCACACGGGGAGAGGCCGGGTGGAGGGGTGTGTGTGTGAGTGTGTGTGTGTGTGTGGAGGGGGGGGGACTCTAGCCCCCTCCCCTTCTCTCCGGAACACTCCTCCTCTGTTCCTCCCTGCTGCATACACCCCTGCCTCTCTCTCGCTCTCTCCCTCTCCCACTGTCGTTCTCTTTTTCCCCTCCCACCTCGCTACACACACACACACACACACACACACACACACACGCACACACACACACAGAAGCAGGCACGCACACACACACACACACGCATGCAGCCTGACCAATTCCTTCTCTCTCTCCCTCGCTCTCTCTCTCTCTCTCTCCCTCTCGCTCCGTGTCTCTCTCTTTGCATGCAGCGACTAGCTTTTTCTCTCTGAGGTCCACGTCAGGAACGGGAGCTTTTTTATTCCCCCCCCCTCGTATGCTATGCTTCCTGTTCTTCCATTACACAGACTCCTCGCGGGGCCCTCGCCACTCCACTCCACTCCACTCCACTCCACTCTCCGTTTACCGCCGCTTGCTGCTCCGCTGCTGCTGCTGCTGCTGCTGCTGGTGCCACCGCTCGAACAGAGAGACCCATCCTGCCTCAGCAGACCTCCAGGTCCTGGGATCCCCTTTGCCTTTCGTAGGCCCCAGCCCAGGACTGCCTCCCTGCCTGCCTGCCTGCCTGCCTGCCTGCCTGCCTCCCTCTGCACTTGTGCACCAGCGTTTCATGTGGGAATCGCTCTCCTTGTTTTTCGGCACACTTTTTTTTTTTTAGCACCGTCCCTGGTTCGTCCCCGCGTGCCATGAAAGAGGGTATTCCCTGTTTCTCTCTCTTCTCTCTTCTCGCTCCAAAACGACGGGGCTTTCTTCACGTGACGAAGCCCCCCACGCTGGACGAGGAAGAGGAGGAAGAGGAAGGACGGCCGAGGCAAGCATGCTCCCGAGACAGACAGACAGAGAGAGAGAGAGAGAGAGCGAGAGACAGTAAAAGGGTAGTGAAATAGACTCCAGACGGACAGAGAGAGAGAGAGAGAAAGAGAGAGAGAGAGAGAGAAGACAACTCAGAAGGAGAGCTGAAAAGGGGTAAATGAGGTGATGACTGGCGAAGAGGAAGGAGAACAGGAGGACTAATCCCTACTGGTACAGTCTCATTCGCCTTTGTCCTATTGCCTGTGTTTCAACCCACTTCTCATCGCTCTCTCATTATTTTAAAATGCATTTTTTTCTGTCTGTTTTGTAACTTCTGTAGCTTCTTTTGTTATTTGTCCCGTGTCCGTGCTTGCTACTGTTGTGTATTTGTTTCCTGAACTTTTTTAAAATTTCTCTTGCCCCGAAATTCTCTCCCGCAATCAAAGATCTCCACTTCAAATCCTGTTCTGTTTGTCCTTTCTCGCAGTCCATCTCGCTCCCTCTTCCCTCCATATCTCCTCTCCACTCTCTATCCCCCTCTCTGTCTTTCTCTCCCCCTTTCTCTGTCTCTTTCTCTATTTTAGTCTGTCTTTCTTGATTTATGTCTAACTTGCTTTCTCTCTCTCTTTCTCTCTCTCTCTCTCTCTCGTGTGTTGGATTGCTTTTATCTTTGCATCAGTTCTACTCTGTTTTTCACACCGAGAGATTACTCTCTTGCTCTGACAGTGGCGTTTCCTATCCCTGGTTCTGGACGGGAGGGAGAGAGGCCTTTCGCTCGGGGAACATCTAGCTTTTGGGGGCCCGGTAGTGGGGAGCTTGTGGAGTGGTGAATAAGATTTGAGGTGTGTGTGTGTGTGTGTGTGTGTAGGGGGGAAGTATGCGTGCGCACAAAGGAGAATGGCCTGCTGAAAATTGTAGCTTTGTGGTTCATCTATCGCTACTTCGGCTATGCACTATTACACTTTTTTTATCACCAAACCCCACAATGGCCCCTTCGACCGAATTTATAATGTGGTGGACTGGTTATGGAGGGGAGAGTTTTGTGGATAACTGCTGCGAACAGCACTGAGGAAGAGGTAGAGCCCGCAACTTTCTCTTTTCTTAAGTAGTCGGTCCAATTGTTAGTGTGTGAGTGTGTGCGCATGCATATTTGTGTTCATCTGTGTGTGGGTTGCCTGTGTGAATGTTGGTGCATGCATAGGTATGTGTGTGTGCGTGTGTGTGTGTGTGTGTGTGTGTGTGTGCGTGTGTACGTGCATCTGTGTCTGTGTGTGTGTGTGTGCGTGTGTACGTGCATCTGTGTCTGTGTGTGTGCGTGCGTGTATGTGTGTGTGTGTGTGTGAGAATAAAAAAGAGAATCTGTAAGGGGCGTCCATTGTTCGCTCCTCCCATCTCTCCTCAACTCTCTCACATGACCCCCGTTTCTTCATCCGGGGACCTCCACAACTGTCCATCAGTCCCCCGGCCTGTCTGTCACGTCAGACAAAGGCCCTGATTGAGAGGGCATTTGCGGTGGGGGGGGGGTACTCAAAGGGGGCTCGTGATGGACTCTGCGAGGTATCACGACATGTAGAGCGATGTCAGCACGTCACTACTGATCTCAGGTCAGTAATTAAGTCCCCAGCCTGTTCACTTGCGGTCCAGGAAGGGGGGGCAAATGGGGGGGGGGGGTTAGTTGAGAGTAGAGGCTTATTGGCTCTGAGATGTCGCTAGATGCTGCCACCGTCGTTGCCTTCACCAGATCAGCCGACACCTTTGTCGTTGCTTCATAACTGACCTGACCCCAACGCTCCTGATCTGGCAGAGTTTAATCCTCCTCTTACAACCCTGCCTCTCTACCCCCCTCTTCTGCCATCGCTCTCTCTCTCTCTCTTTCTCTCTTTTGTGGCCTCCAGTTGCTCTCTCTTTCTCTACCCCTCTATGCTTTTCTATCTGTCTCTGTCTGTGTATATCTTCTCCCTGCGTTATCTAGCTCCAGTCCTGTGGGTGATTTATATAGTCATCCCTTATCCGTTCTGCTGTTGCTGTATCTCTTGCTTGCTTGCTTGTGTGTGTGTGTTGCCTATCTTTGCCTATGGTCATTCAGATACTATCTGCAGCTGTGAGATAGTGCTTGTGTGAGTGTGTGTGTGTGTATGTGTATGTGTATGTGTATGTGTATGTGGGTGTGGGTGTGGGTGTGGGTGTTTGTGTGTGTGTGTGGGTGTGTGGGTGTGCGTGTGTGTGTGCACGTCTGTAGGGGCCCTTAGGGCAACATGTATGTGCGAACAAATGTGTGTTTGTGCAAGTGCACATCCACGCACATGAAGAGTGTATCCTGTCTCTGTGCATACATTGTGCTAAATTATCTACATTCAGTTTTACGATTTTGTGTGGGCATTTGTGTACAGTCTGTATGCGGCTACACTGGGTAGTATATGGTAAGCTGTATTAGTGTGTTTTTGGAGTCTTTTTCTTTTTAAATTAATGTTTATATTATATTATGTATATAGTACTTCATATTTACTACTATATTATTGAAAGGATGCGTGCAACTGCATAACGAACAGGTGTCTACAAACATGTCATTATGCACACAAGCAGAGAAAAGAGGCAGTATGGGATATAAGATGTATTTTTATGCATCTACAGTAGGTGTTTGTAGATATGTGGATTAGATATGAGGAAGACAACAGACAGACAGATAGATAGATAGATAGATAGATAGATAGATAGATAGATAGACAGATAGACAGACAGACAGACAGACAGACAGACAGACAGACAGACAGACAGACAGACAGACGGATTGACAGACAGACAGGTTGGTGTGGACAGGCATTGGTCAGTTTTCTGGTGCACTTCTGAGTGTATATTTAGATGGCCAAACTGTCGCTTGTCTCATGTTCAAAGCTCCGTAGTACTTTGAGTGTGCATTACCGTGCCTTTAATTAGAATGGAATCCATTGAGTGCTTCGTTCTCGTTCCCCATTGACTTCTTAATGTCGTTGAGTTGATGGCGAGAAGGATCCATATTTACTCTCGGGAGTCTCCCTGGTTTGTGTGTGCCGACATGGGCAGACCTCGCAAGAAGTCTGTGCATGTGAGCATGCTGGGTAACGTATGGGCCGTGACCTTTCCCTGACCTCCCAGACATCTCCATAGCAACAGCGGGTGGTTGGAGGGGGCTGGGGATGAGGGGGGGTGTGGAGAGGGGTGTGGGTGTGGGGGGTGCAAGTCTCTGATATCGTTGCTGTCATAAGAGGATAGTCTGGGTCTGTGTGCAAAAACAAAGACATGAAGTGAAGGCACGAGAGAGAGCGAGAAAGAAAGGGGGAGAAAGTAAGAGAGAGAGAGAGAAAGAGAGAGTCTTTTCCCCAGAAGCCTGTGGTAAGAGTTCTGCAGAAGAATGCTCTGAAATCCCAGACAGAGAAGAAGAACGCGCCGCTGCAGAACCCAGGGGAGAATGTTCTAAGGCGTCTCTCTGGCCTTTGATTTAGAGATGAAGGCGTAAGGAGAGGAGTGCGATGCCGTTCTTCTGGGCTTCTGGCCGTTATGAAATATTACTCACGCCGAACACTGTTATGTAATCTTACGTAACCTTGGCAACAGCAGAGCAAAAGTGTGATGAGAGCGTGTTTATGTCGCTTGCATATTTATTTACCCAATTACTTGTTTACCTCACTTGTATTTACTGGTAATTTACTGATACCTGCAAGTGCCTGCGACATTTGGAATGAGGTTTTGTAGCCTAATTTACATGCATCCACAAAACTACTCGTCTCAGAGTGCATCTTTTCATCTTTCGTTCTCCTGCTATACCTTTCTCTCTCTCTCTCTCACCCGTTCGTGTCTCTGTCTCCTTATTTATCTAGCTTTCATCCTTTATGGTCCTACGCTCATACATATGTAATGGCCAGCACGGATTGCGTGTTCCAGTTACAGTATATAGGTTGTGTTTGACTGTATCTATTCCCCAGTCTGCACGAAACCCCTGCCAACTCCATACACTGTGTAGTGTGTGTGTGTGTGTGTGTGTGTGTGTGTGTGTGTGTGTGTGTGTGTGTGTGTGTGTGTGTGTGTGTGTCTCATACAAAATAAATGACATTCAGCCACAGATTTCAGGAACTGGAATTAGATGGCCGTGCTTTGAAGATGGAATTAAAAAAGGGGGGTTGGTTGGGGGGGTTGGTGTGGGGGGTAAAAAAGCGCGATGAGTCTCAAGTGAGAATATCACTGTTGGAGAGAAACAGCTTCATTAAAAGACGTGCCAGAGCTTCCTTTTTAACGGCCCGCCATCCACTACTTTGAAATTTGTCCATCTTGCTGTGAATCTTCCCGTCTGGATTTATCAGGGGAGAACAAGTAGAAAGCAGTGCCACTTGAGAAAAAATAAATGAATACATTTGTTAGTCTTTTACTTATGACTGTTGTTTTCTCTCTTCTGTTTTTTTCTTTCCTTAGTCTGTTTGACGAAATGAGAAGACCACACTGCAATGAGACTCGTTATGGTAAGATCATTTCACATTGACTACACAATGGCTCTTGTAAAAAATGTGAAAGAGTATGTTTCATCAATACATTGTAAGCAATACATATCTATATAAGTACCTTGTTTGAAAATAGATTTATGACCTATATAATTAGTAAAGTCACATACACAGATATGAGAGATCTTAATGTGTGTGTGTGTGCGCGCGCGTGCACGCATGTGTGTGTGTCTTTGTGTGTCTGTAAGGTCTGTGATCTGGTCCTGTATATTTGAACATGAGAGGGACCGCATATGTGTGGTCACAGACTGTGTGTGTGTGTGTGTGTGTGTGTGTGTGTGTGTTTGTGTTTGTGTTGTGTGTGTGAGAGAGAGAGGGAGAGCGTGTTTCACCACGTGTGTTTGTGAGTATACTGATCATAGTGTTGCAGACTGTACATAACTGTACATATGTACATCATATTACAAGAGACCGTCTGTGCCCTAGAAAAAAGAAAACATTTCATCAAAAACATCACAGAGTAGATGGCAGAGAATGCCACAGTGAGGAAGATGGAGGAAGACAAGGAATAGAAATGATGAAAAGACATGGAAAGATAGCAAAAGCGTCAAAGGGAAAGAGCAAGAGAGAGAGAGACAAATGAGGAGGAGGCAACTCTTTCAAATGAGAAAGAAAAAAAAGAACAGAAGAAAGAACTGTGCGTCTGTCATCAAATTGGGTGCCCAGTTGCAAATTAGGGACACACTTTATCTTTCTCATCACAGCTTCTGGGAATCGTTTATATATGCCACCTCATATACCACAAGTACAGCCTACTTTGGGTTGTCTTTTAATATATTGCCCATTACTACTGTCATTATTACTGTATGTTATTACTACTTATGTTACTCTGAAGTCTATGGCTTTGTGCGCGAGTCCATGTTGCTTTGGACAAAGGTGGCTCAGAAATCTAATTTTACTTTAGATACTCTCACAACACAGTCTTAGCAAATATGGATTCTACCCCAACAAATGTGCGTGCACGTGTGTGTGTGTTCGTGTGCTCACGCACGTATCAGTCAGACTAAAAAAAAGACACAAGGATATGAAAGAATGCAGACAGATGAATAAAAAAGATATGCCAAACCCTATTCCTCGTCTGATAAAGCGAACAAGGCAAATCTGATTATATTAAAAGAGAGGCCTCCAACACCACTGCCTGGGGAATTCACCAGAACCACAACACAAAATGGAAAACGTTTAAAGAAGCACAGAATATTGCTAATGAAACATATTTGGATTTCAGATGGATCTATGGAAAGGCAACCACACCCCAAAAATACCACATTGCAACAAAGAAAAAAAAAACTCAAGAGGTACAACACGATGCGTAACAGATGCAAGAATGCTTCCCATTCCTAGTTAATGGATGCCACAGCGGCAACTCTACAGTCAGATTCTTCTGTCTTGTTGCTGGAGCTCTCTGCTTTGAAACAGTTGATTGGTCAGGTGCACCTCGTTACTTTAAAGCCAGCCAATGAGGAGAGGGGCTAGTAGGCAACAGTCAAACGAAAGGGAGAGAGAGAGACAGACTGACAGAGACAGACACAGAGAGAGAGAGGGAGAGAGAGAGAGAGAGAGAGAAAACAAAGCAATAGACACAATGTTCAGTAAAGGGAATAGGAGAAAGAGAAGGAGAAAAAGTGTGTGTGTGTGTGTGTGTGTGCGTGTGTGTGTAAATCTGGCTCTGTGCCAGTGAAGGGTGTGTCTCCTGCGTACACCACCACAAAGCAGCTGCTATGATGGATACTGTAGGTCATCAGGAGGTGAACGATAGTGGGTGAAATAGGGATTGGAGGTTGCAGAATGTTGCTGTGTGTGTGTGTGCGTGTGTGTGTGTGTGTGTGTGTGTGTGTGTGTGTGTGTGTGTGTGAACCTGAAGGGTTTCTTAAGCACAGTTGACTGCTTGGCTGACCCCCTTGTACTTGGTGGGTGGGTGGAAGTCCAGCTTCATTGTGCATCAGTTCCAGTCCCCTTTGGATCCTGTCCAGCAGTGCTCTAACCGACCCCCCCCCCCCCCCTTCTCTGTCTCACCCCCCCCAACCCTTCTCTCCCTCTCTTTCTCTCTCTCTCTCATCCCCCCCTCCTCTCTCTCTCTCTCTCTGCTCCATCTCTCCTTGGCTCCCCCTCGCTCAATCTAATATTGATCTGAATTCATTTGGCTCTTATCGATCCGCAACTCCACTCTCTGCCGCATTGAACCAACGCAAGGACACACGTGCCTAGATGCATCCACACACACACACACACACACACACACACACACACACACACACACACACACACACAAACACACACAGACACACATGCACACACACACACACACAAACATACAAATGCACAGGCAAATGCATGCCACTCATACCATTGACAATCAAGCCACTTCAAGTGGACACAGTACCAAAAAAAAACAGTGTGTACTAAAAATACAGTAAATGGATGCTCACGAACAGCCACACACACACACACACACACACACACACCTTACAATCATTAAGCATCAAGCATTTCACGTACCTCCTAAAAACACACACAGCAAAGGGGTGGTGGTGGTGGTGGTGTGTGGGCGGGGTAAATGCATTATATATGCTGTTTCATTTCAGCAGTGCTTTATTCAAGCCATGTACTAAACTGTATTCTGGCATGGCCATGATGCAACTGTGGGTTCACTTCATTATTAGGAATTTAATTTACCCCTTATGACATGCACTAAAATTTGCAAGTAATATCTAATGGACACACACACACACACATACACACACACACACACACACACACACACACACACACACACACACACACACACACACACACACACACACACACACACACACACACACACACATTCACTCACCTGAATACTCATGTGCACAAACTATCCTGTACTGGTTTTTGCTGCATGGTCAAAAGAGGTGATGATTCCCTGCACCAGAACAGGTGCTGTGCATACTGACCACTACACACTAATGACTACATACTGATAACTGGGTGCTTCAAAGACTCACTATGGCATAAATCAGCTTTAAGAGACAAACTCGTCACTGATAACCATGTTGGAATGATTGAAATTGCGGAGATCAAATGTGACATTTAAAAAACTTTAATTTCCTTGATGTGAATAATGGAAATGGAAATGTGTTCTCTGAATGATCAGGACTAAAATTCTGTAATCACTTAAGTGATATGAAATTCATACATGTTCAGTTATGATCACATATTAAACACATGCACACACCACAGACACACGCACAGACCACAAACACACACACAGCTTTTTACTCACGAAAAACTTCCCTGTCAGCGGTATCCACACATTAACTAACACAAACACACAGACACACACACAAACACACACACACGCACACACACACACACACACACACACACACACAGGACAGTTTTGGCAAACATCTCCTTGCCTTTGACGACACAGATATTTATAATTCAGCACATGCTGTTGTCATTTTCATCATTATAAATACATAATTTATCGTGCTTGTCTTGCTGTATGTCCTGACCCGCTTTGTGTCTTTCCTTGTGTGTGTGTGTGTGTGTGTGTGTGTGTGTGTGTGTGTGTGTGTGTGTCTGCGATGGTGTACGAGCTCCGTTTGGCCCAGTGCTGGTGTCATATTATCCTGAGAAGGGCCTTTGTTCGGCAGATCTCTGCTGTTGTGCACCTGCTGATTTCCTACAAGCGTAGCATTTATCACAGGTCCAAATTATCTACCGCATGGGGCCAGCGTGCCGCTTTAATCATTAATGACAATTACTATGCAGCAAATAAAATCGTTGTTAAATATACAAAGGCGCAAAGCAAAGCACTAAATTTACCCTCTTTTCTTTTAAGCAGACACTATGTACTACAGGTAAAAAAGTTTGAGCTAACTCAGAATTTTTGTCGTTTTCGGAGAGAGAGAGGCTAATGGGTGATTCTTCCATTAAAAGCAACATTTAAAGGACACAATTATTGTCTCCATTAAAAGTCATTATTTATAACCTTGTCGGTGTATTTCCAATTAATTTGCCTAACATTCATATTTAAACTCATTACATGAATATCCCAATGAAAAAAAACAAGGTCATTTCTAATTGATGCTTGCCGTTTAATTGCTAGGCTACAATTGTTATCATGCTAGCATATGTGCTGTCTGGGAATTAAGTCTATGATATCTGTGCTATTTTAATCTACAAGTCCTTTCCAACAGACACACCACACCACCAAAAACAGCCACGATCAAGATACCTTGAACTAATTTTTGGAAGAATCATTAACGATCATTTAGTATACGTTACTGCTTGCATATTTTAAAGTATCTGAATTAAACCAGTGTCTGTCTCCTCGAGTGTCTCAGTCAAGATGGAGCCTGAGTAGAGAGCTGGTTCCTTTGTGCTGTGCTGCTTCTGCGCTACATCCACTGCTTAGCCAGGTCACAGTCAGAGGACGAAAACAATCTCAGCTGATGGGATAATGAGTTAATTAAAAGACCTGTTGATGGAATATCTCAATATTGATCTTGTCTGCATTTCATTTCATCTGCCTTTCTTTTTTTCCCCCACCCACCCTCTCTTCCTCTCATCTCTCTACACTGCCTCTGTCCTCCTCTCTGTGATATGTAGGAACCTATGGCCGCCCTTGCACCAGGGAGTCGGTGGCTGCCAGCCTGGCATCTGTTCTTTATGGTTTCCAAAGGCAAGGTAAGTCACTGTGTTTTAACTTTTCTATGGTGTGTCATTCCACCCTCTTCTCTCTCTCCCTCCCCCTCTTTCTCTCTTGCACACTTTCCAACATACATACACTCTATCTATCTATCTATCTATCTATCTATCTATCTATCTATCTATCTATCTATCTATCTATCTATCTATCTATCTATCTTATATCTCTGTCTTTCTACTCTAATACATCTAATAGTGCAGTCTTGCTTGTCTTCATTTCATAGAAGAACTGGTAAAGCAAGTGCTTTGTCTGTCTGTAGATGTAAGTGTTTGAGTGTTTGTGGAGCATTACACAGATTTGGTTATGCACTTGGTGCTTTTGTTTGAATGTGTGGATATAATGGTGATTATGCAGATGTGAAGAGCTTTGTGCTTTGTGTGAGTATTTATGTGTATGTCTACATGTGTTTGTGTGCGTGTGTGTGTGTGTGTGTGTGTGTGTGTGTGTGTGAGTGTGCGTGTATATGTGTGTGTGTGTGTGTGTGTGTGTGTGTGTATGTGTGCGTGCACGTATGTGTGTGTGTGCATGGGCCACAGAGGTTGGCATCTGTGTTGCCAGCACAGAAGTCCAGGGGTTCCACAGGAAAATGGTGGCCTGCTCTACTTCTCAGATTAGAGGCTCTCTAGGGCTTTTTGTTCACTGCAGTGCATCTGAACTCAATAGCACTAAGAACATGCACTCTCTCTCTCTCTCTCTCCCCCTCTCAACCTCTCTCTCTCTCTCTCTCTCTCTTTCTCACGTTTTCTCTCTCTCACACACACATGCACACACACACTCACACCTATACACACACTCACACCTACACACACACACACACACACACACACACACACACAAACACTTTCACTTTCACACTCCCTTTCTGTCCTACACACGTGTGTGCACAGACACACATACACACAGACATACAAATGTAGACATATACACACCTACACGCACACACACACACACACACACACACACATACACACACACACACACATAAATAACACACACACACATACACTGTAACATTTCTGCATGCTCAGACATACATGTTCTGAGACACACACACACACACACTCACAGACCCACACACACAGCTGGCACAGCACCCAGGAGCCACTGAAAACAGTGCCCTAGCAACTGCTGGGCATATCGCCAAGCCAGCTAGGTTGCCAGGCAGCGTGTTCCCATGGTAACACCCTATTTGCTTCTTTTGTAAATAAGGTTGAAATGGGGGAGGAGGAGTTTTGGGACAGCCACAGATAGTCTCGCTCGGTCTTCAGAACTCACAGAATTTGGAGTGTGGGAATGGGCTTCCGTCTCCGAATCTAGAGCTCAAAGACTAAAGTTCCAAAGTTCAAAGTTCCAAGAGCAGGAACAGAGGCTTCCTGCACTTTACTGTGCTGTTCGTTTTTGGTGTGGCTAGTCTTGTGTACCAGACACAACCCGAGAAGCTCTAGCACAAAGTAAAACCGAAGGTATATAGTCGAGTTGAACTAATGTATTTGTCGTGCAAAGATTCCTGGCAAAATCGGGCAGTTAACCAGGGCTACGTCAGGAAATAGGATTTGTTGGAGGAGAGATTTCCCTCATTAGCAGGGAGGTTTGGTGGGGGTATGTGGGGAGGTTGGGGGGGGCAGGCTGGCTGAACGGATCGTCCGACCTTTATGGCTGTCTGTCTGGAGAGCTACACCATGCTGGCACGCCATACTGGCACACACACACACACACACACACACACACACACACACACACACACACACACACACACACACACACACAAATGCTGGCAGAGAGCTGGCATTGGCACAACCATGCCGCAGTCAGTCGTGATTGGACTGCGAACGAGAGAAGATATTAAAAGAGGGGTGGAGCTGAACTTGGGTGGTAGGGAAGGGAAGAGAAAGACAGTGCCCTGGTGAAGGCTCTGTCAAGAGCCAGTCCCAACAGAAACAGCATTTAAACAACACGAAATAAAGAAAAAAGAAAAGAGAGTTCGGAGGTAAAAGAATGTTGGGTGTGGAGAGAATGATGGAAAAAGAGAGAGAGAGAGAACGCTGAAGGGGGCAGCGAAACTGCAGACACAGACAAGATGAATGAAGGTGAAAAGGAGGTTGGTATTTGGGTACCATCCAAAAGAGGGAGGGGGGCGGGGGGGTGGTGTGCAAGGCACCTCTCTGATTGCTATGGTAACATTTCAAAAGCCTTTCTGCTTAATGTGGTGAGTGACCAGTTAGCAAAGACACCATTAGGACAGAGTTAGCGCAACGGATGACTTGGAGTCGCCAAAGGTTTTCGGAGGAGTTTGTAAGTTTGCGTTGCTGTGGGATTATAGCGTAGCACTGGGACTGGAATGGTATTGAGATGAGGGCTTAGCCTGAGTGGGGGTTAGCAGGGTTAGCATCTCTGAAGTGTTAGCTTAGTTGGTGTGTTGCAATGCTAACGGGTAATCGCACGAGGGTTGTAGCAGCACACAAAAAAAAGCACAAATGTGGTATTTGTGTTAGCCAAAACATCTGCCAAGCAAGAGAGGGAACATCTGTGTCTGCTTGTACCTAGAACCTGAGGGCACTAAATCTCCACATCATCTACAATGTCCTCACAAAGAGTCTGTTGGGATAGCATACACAGTCAGTACAAACAGCCGAACGTCGCCGCATGTAGTATTTTAATCCAACACACTGTAATATTTTAACTATCATAAGTGCTCTTTTTCTCTAATTTTGGTTTCTTTTATTCTGTCTCGATGAACAGCTAGCTCCAAGAGCACTCTAGCATAGCACAATGATTAGGTTTCTTAATCACATAGGCAGTTATTTTTTTCCAATTACAAAAGGTTTTCTTCTTCAGAGAATGGGGAAAACTATTTCCTTGAGATGTCATTTTATTGAAATAGGTCAGACATAACACATACATACTAGCACAGAAGGTCCTTTCAAGAGACTAGGACTCCAGAAGGAGACCGCCTTCAGCTTGAGGCCAAGTGGCAGATGCCATGTCTGCAATATGCCAACAGGGGGATCTTTTCATCATGCGTCTAGACAGTCATCCACTCAAACACAACAGAGCTTTCTCCCATTGTTTAAGAGCGCTGACGAGATGTTTATTTATTTAATTACAGTAGGCTTCACATTGTATTTCCTTTAAGCTAGTCATGTCATCATTACACTATCAATGACTGACTGTATTTTAAAAAGTTGTGGGACTTTATGATAGTCATGTAATAACAGACTTAGGTGTCAGTGTTGTATTATCCATGTCACAAAACCCTTGACTTGCTCAGTGACATGTGGCAGTATTCCTGTGTTCACTTATTCATGTCTACATCATTCTTTTGCCTATTCTTGACACTTGGCCTACTACTGTAAGTGCATAGTTTCTAAAATATAAAGACAACCGATGCAAATTTGGACTATGTTTATAGCAATGCATACACTTATTTCTCCTTAAACACACAGTTAACATACAAGCAAAATGTGTAACTGCTAAGTATATTTCGTAATGTCTTTGTTGTTTAAGATTTGTCAAAAACTTTCTCAAATACAGACTGGATTGCCATATGAACACATAGAGATGTACACAGAGCCTTACATCCTGCAGACACTTCGGTTCTGTTCAGTGTAGAGTTAAGCAAGGGCAGACAAGTTTGAATTGATCTTCTCATTGCATCGATGGTCTGCGGTGCTGAGAGCGAGCAAGGGGAGAGTCTCGTCCTGCTGGTCCCATCGAGCGTGTGCTCTGCAGCGTGAGGTAGTTGGTTGTATGGTTTCGCATCATAAACAGCCTGGAGTTAACTGTACAACCTTCTAGCTTTCCCTGCGGATGTCACCAGACGTCACCACCAGCAGGAGACCAAGGGCCGGCTGAGTAAAGAAATATACAGGGCTCAGATAGGTCAGCGTTTTCACACAGACAGAAACACACACATACACACACACACACACACACACACACACACACACACACACACACACACACACACACACACACACTTAAATACTCTTTTAAAGCTACATTGTGCATGATGTTAATGAATTATAAACTCTGCACTGTGCAGTCAGTTTTTAGTGCCTGCAACAGTGTTATTTGTAGTGCCAGGACCCTGACAAGAAAGAGATGATTTTTAATCTGAATAAAGGTTTCTATGATTCTGCACACCTCAAAGTACCACAGATGTTCATCTAAACATGTTAAATATAAAAACATTTGACTTTCTTACTATACTCCAACACAGTTTGAAAATCCCATCAAATTTAAGGTTGTACTGGGCTTCATTACAATATTTCAATATATGGCCCTTGAAAGAGAAACATTCAGCCAATACATTAACTGTATTTCAGGGTGAAGTACGATGGATATGTTTGACCTGGCAGCACTTGGCTGAGCCACTGAATAGATTTAGTCAGGGCTAAAGCTTTAGCAATTGTGTAATACCGAGTGCTGAAAATTAATACTGATCGGCCAAAGGCTAAGGAGTCCAAACAGTATATTTGTGAAGATGATCTTTTGCATGGTTAAAGGGGTTCATGACATACATTCTAGAATTTACAACACATGTACTGTAAGTTGTTAGTATTCACAGTGATATTGAAAAAGGCTTTGGCATTACACATTGGAATTTCACTGCTGGTGTGGCATTCACACTCCATAAGCATCCACCATGCTTTTAACGGGTGTCTAAAGAGGGGACGGCTTACTTTGCAGGGATACTGTCATGATCTCATGGTCTTGCACTTCCCGTGAACCTGTAGCATCTACATAATGTGAAGTGACTGGATCTGCTGTATAGACGTGGACTAGATGGAGAGAGACAGTCCCATAGCAAACATTCCAATGTTTATTTCACACCGAATGCCATAACACCATGACCTGCCATTATGACATAGAGTGCGTTTGCATGTCATGAGCGCTGGTGTCGTGGCCACTTAATTCAATACGCTAACGTTTATGGCGAGGTTGGATTTGAAGGTCTCTGTGCTATATTTACAGTAGAAAGCCCCCATTATGCAGACATGGCTTCCTAGACAATTAGCAGCATCTTCAGAAGCCCTGCTGCTTCTCAGAGCTGGAGAGAGCGCCGGCATTTTCTCTGGAGTGGGAGTGGGTTGATGGGTCAAGGCCGTCGGAGAGAGAGAGAGCTTAGGGAATGTAAAAAATCCACATCTTGCCCGGTGCTCAGGCAATTAGATATCAAAAGCTGCACACCGCCATTACCCAGAGGGCATAGCACAAGTCCACCAGCACTAGGCACACTGGCTTTATGCCACTGGTGCAGGGCAAGGGCCATCGCTGTTTGAATACACACGCAGAACATTAGCATACAACAAACATAGCAGCCTTTTCTTTGAAGAAGTTCCTTTGATTTGCAGTACTTCTTTTTTTGTTGTTGTGCTTTACCTTTACAGTTTGAAATATGTAACAGGTACGGGTTTAAAAACTATCATTCATTATTCCACGTCTGCTTTTTTTTCGACCATAGATAGTTTTTACACATCAGCATGAAATTTGACCACTATCTCTTCTGGGGGCAGAGCAGGTCACTCAGGATACAACGATGGCAATTTATGATCTGGGCTAAGTTAAAAAAAAACAACAAAGTATCATTCCATATTGTAGATGAAGTTTTAAAGATGCTTCACAATCCGACTAAAAGACAGGCAGTGATCTCCATTGTTCTCTCAGTCACTCTCAGTCTTGGCAGTAAGCTTTTACAGGAGGGTATTGGCCGAGAGTATGCCGCATCAGCACAGTGTATTAGTGTAGGGACATGGGCACAGGAAATCAGTAGAAGGGCACCGCTATGGAGGAGCAGTGTTAACATCATCTTTTTTTTTTTTTTAGCTATTTTAAGTGTTTATTCATCAGCACTGCATATCTATATACTTGGCATTAATATTATGTTATGGTGTTCAAATCATGTATCAGTGTTAGAGTAAAAACATCAGATACAGGGAAGAACAGAGTATCAGACTGTCACTGAACCGCTCTGACAAAAATAGAACATTTAAAAACATCTCAACCACAAAAAGACAGAGGGAGAGAAAGAGAGGGAGAAGGATGGTGAAGCTAGCAGTGATTTATGGGGCAGCGAACACCTCATCCGTCTTTTTATTCGCCTCCCTTTTATTTATTTTGGTCGGCTTTTGTGTCGCGGGGCCGTAAGTTGCATAGTTGGCACGGGGACTTCAAACAGTTCACTCGGGGTGTGTTGTCTTGGTTGCAATCGCCGAGCAGTCTGGTATGTGTGTGGTCGCTGTCATATCAACGAGATAGAGAGCCATGGATGTGTGTGTGTGTGTATGTATGTGTGTGTGTGTGTGTGTCTGGGAGCTCAGTCTGGGTGTGTAGACGTGAGTGTTTGCGTACGTCTAAGCCCCCCACACCCCGCCCCCATGTGTCTGGCAAGTGGCGGAGGCAGCCAGGATCCGCATTGCGTTGCTGCGCTCTGTGAGATTGGAGGGGGGGTGGGGGGGTTGGGGGCGGAGGATGGGGATGGGGTGGGGGGGGGGGCGGTGAAGGGGGGTATCAGCAATCTGTGCCTGCTTCTGCTCTTTTCTGTAGACACACACACACACACACACACACATACACACACACACTGGAACTGGGAGAACGAGAGACAGAGATGCTCACAAAGACATCGTCTACAATCACAGTCATCCTGTAAGAGAAAGCGTCTTTGTGTTAGTAGCAGCACCTTCTCTGTTATACATCACGTTTCATTGTCTGCTCATCCTCCTTGTTGTTTCTCACCTCTCTGAGGCGTTTGTGGTCTTTAATCCTTCTTTCTATCTCTCACTCGGGCTCATTTTCAAAGGTATCTCTGTGCTGTGTCTACATTCAGGTTTCTTATCATTATTATTACCTCCCGAGAGTTAAGCAAGACCGCGAATGTTTATGGTTCTGCAATATTAATTAATTAATGAATTAATTAATCTAGAAATTCTAAACAAGCACAATTCAATTCTCTTGTTAATATAAACAAATCATTAACTTGACCGTTTTGCACTACTCTGCAATAATGAATTTTAAACAAAAAATGCTTACAATGCTGTAATTAGAACAGATTTTTTACTTTTTTCCCTCGACAAACTTCAGTTAAGGGAACCTTAATTTCAAGCTAACTTTGCATCCTCCAATTTACTGCTGATAGGGACATTTAAGTCCTACAGGACACTCTTTTCTCACTGTTATTTAATCTTTTCTTTCACATAAACAGCTGAATCGAAGATATTACTTATTATCTACCTTACAAAAATCTTTTTTATGCGTATAATACTATCATGACTCCTCATAGCCCTTGGGCCTTTGTGCAGAATGACTTGCATGTCTGAGCAGATGTGGATGTGGGTAAAACTACAATTCCCAGAGTTCCCAGCAGGAAGTGCTGTGGCAGAGGAAAGGGGGAGGAGCTGAGCTCAGCTGTGTCTGTTCACCCATAGCAGCAACAGCAGCAGGACTAGCAACCCCGTCGCCATTTGTGGTGCTTCTGCTCGCTCTAATCTGATGCTGCCAGCAGCTGGAAAAAGACAACAGCCCCAGAGGCTAAAGCGACCCCCACCACACACACACACACGCACACACATGCACACAGCACCCACACCCACACACATAACACAGTGCACACCACCTCACTCCAAAGGGCGGGATTTCACTGGTGTGGGTTGGTCGGTACACACAGTCTGGGTGACAGAGAGGTCATTAGGGCTGTAGGCACAATTAAACCCTCGTTTAGGTATCTATGCACTTTTGTCTGTGAAGTCATTGTTTCATGTAAGGGAATTATAGATTGGTAGGATGCGCTGACCAGACAGTTAGATAGGTCAATTCATAATGGTGTCATGGACATGGTGTCTGGCAGCAATCCATATATAGATGCTTTTAGGGCACATTTACTCTTTAGGCTTTTGTCTTGTTTGAATGAGAGGTGGGGTTGGGAAGTGCATCTCTGTTCGATAAACTAAAGTAGTAAATGAACAGAATTATTCACCTGCGATGACCTTAAATCACAGCGATGATATTGTTCTCTCTCTCTCTCTCTCTCTCTCTCTCTCTCTCTCTGTCTCTCTCTGTCTCTATTTCTGTCTGTGTGTGTGTGTGTGCCTGCACGTATAATAGAGATGAGAAGGAGAGATACTGAGATACTGAAACATCCTCTCTGTTTGTGAATCCCACCATATTCACTCTCCTTTTTCCAGAGACGCACATACACACACATATACAGATAGACACACACACAGACACACACCACCAATGAAATGTGTGTGGAGCATGCAAGACAAAACGTCACATGAGCAGAAAAGAGACGGCATGTGACTGTGCCTCTGAGGAAGAGAGGGAGAGAGACGCGGAAGCGAGGATGGAGAGATTAATGTTGATGAGCAGCATCGCATGAGAGACAGCGCTGTGTGGAGGTTGGGACAGAGTGGTGGCGCATGCGTGTGTGTGTGTGCAAGTGTGTGTTTGTGTGTGGGTATATGTGGGTGTGTGTGTGTGCAAGTGTGTGTTTGTCTGTGGGCATATATGGGTGTGCGTGTGTGTGTGTGTATGTGTGTGTATGTATGTGCATGTGTGACACAGAGAGTGTAAGAGAGACGGGGGTGGGGTGGGGTGGGGGGTATTGTGTATGTTCTAGTATTTGGTGTCTGTGGTGTGTGTATATCTATCCGTCTGTTATCATTTTACATGATTTTCTGGGGTTTATCATGACACCAAGTCCCTTTCCGGGTTTGTATTCAAAATGTGTGTGTGTGTGTGTGTGTGTGTGTGTGTGTGTACGCACGTGTCTGTGTGCACACATGTGTGTGTGTGTGTGTGTGTGTGTGTGTGTGTGTGTGTGTGCCATTGCTGCACCCTGCATGGCATAGAAGTTGACACAGATTTGAGTGGGATCAGAGACAGAGGCGACCGTGGCTGTGTGGTGCGACTGCGAATACGTACCTGTCTCACTGCCTGCCCGACCGAACGACCGACCGCCTGCCCGTCTGCCTCCTCTCCAATCGCCTGGAGTATTAGCTCCCTAACTCAGCGGGAGGAGGGAGACACCAGCAGAGCCTGAGAGAGAGAGAGAGAGAGAGAGAGAGAGGGAGAGGGAGAGAGAGATGGGGGAAAAAAAGAGGGGTTGAGAGATGGATGAAAACAGTGGGGCAGAGAGATGAGGAGAGAAAAGGAGAGAGACGTATAAGAAGAGACCCGAAAAGAGAATGAGAGAGGAAGAGAGAGAGAGAGAGAGACAGAGGGAGACAGAGAGAGATGGGGGAAAAGAGGGAGGGGAAGAGAGGAGACAGTCCCCCCCCACCCCCACCCCCCGCAACACACACACAGACACACACACACACACACACCTCTTTTTTTGCCGTCTACACAGCCATGAAAGAAAGGAAGAGGAAGAAGACGAGGCAGCTGGAGAGATTTGCCGGCGATTCATCTGGTGCGGCGCTGCCGGATTAAGCCGGCCCTTACGGAGGGACGCCTCGGATCAATGGCCATGTGCACATGTGAGAGCCTGCGTGCAGACGTCCGTGGGTGTGTATGACTCTGCAGATAGTTAGCAGATATGCTATGTGCTTACGCTTACATGTGCATGTGTGTGAGAGTCGTGTGTGTGTGTGTGTGTGTGTGTGTTTGTTGCCGTCTACAGGCTGGCGTCTGGTTTGTTGGTGCAAGCACTGGAAGGGGACAGCTGTAGTGTTGTGCACCAGCAGACAGTATGTGTGTATGTGTGTACGTGTTTGGTGGGAGTGTTGAAAGGGGTTGCAATGCGATCATTTTATTGTACGGATAGACAGAAAAAAAAGAGAGAGAAAGAGAGAGAGAGAGAGAGGGAGAGAGAGAGAGAGAGTCGGCAGGGTTGCCTCAGTCAGCTCTGGCTTTCTTTTGTCCTTTATTTCTTCTTCTCGCCCCTGCACACTTTTTTCCCTACCAGCCCTCCTGTGAGTCGCTTGGAACAGAGCGGCACTGAAAGTGGGACAGGGGACAGATCTCCAACCAGAGGGACAAAGAGGAGAGAGAGAGAGAGAGGGAGAGAGAGAGAGAAAGAGAGAGGGAGGGAGGGAGAAAAGAAAGGGAAGAGGAGAGGGAGAGCAAAAGAGGGAGAGCAAAGGGATAGAGAGAGAGAGGGAGAGTGAGGGAGGAAGAGAAAGAAAGGGAAGAGGAGAGGGAGAGCAAAAGAGGGAGAGCAAGGGATAGAGAGAGAGAGAGCGAGAGAGAGAGAAAGAGTGAGGGAAAAAAGAAGAGGGATAGAGATAGAGTCTAGTTTCCCCCCTCTCTCTCGCCAGGCTGTGAGCATTGCTCTGCTCTTTTGTGTTGCTGCTGCTTGCGGGGAAGCGTGCATTAGCATCGCACCGTGTTAGCTTGCGAGCACACCTGTGTGGCCGCTCGTAATTTTTTTTTCGTCGCTGCCGTTCCTTCTGCTGCTGGCCCTCGAGCACAGCAAAGCACAGCACAGCACAGTGGCACAGTCGACAACATGCATGCACCAACGCTCTGTCAGGTACGCACTGTCAAGTTACATCTCGTGATTTTTTTTGAAAATGTGGACAAGTTTTGCCGTTTTCCGTTTTCCAACAGGCAAGTGAAAGTCTTTGTGGGTGCATCGTTTGCTAGCCTGTTAAATGGATCTGGCATTTACGTAATAGGCACGGCTCGACTTAAAGCATTTCCCTTTTGCAACTTGCACTGCACAAAGGGAGTAATGACAAAAAAAATGGTAAAGCAATCGTCTGCTTTTGGTTATGTACCAATGCAATGTGTATTTGTGTGATGACTCTGTGTATCTACAGACATTCTCTGCATCCCTCTTCAACTGTAGATGGGACAGAGTGTGGGATGCAGAATGAAAATAGTCCTTATCCTCACCCAGACTAGAGTTCATGCAGTTCAGGCTGTCTGTCAGTCATGCTCTTTGTCTGCCACTAGGGGACAATCTCCCACAACCCCCCCCCTTCCCCTCCCCTCCCCTCATATCGTAGAGCCAAAGCCAAGTCACAAATGTCTGCATTGGGTATGCAGTGGGCATGATGAGACACGGATCTCGATGGTGCCCGGGCGAATTATGGTTTTAATAAACATTTGTTTTCTTCCCTGCAGATGCAGATTCAACCCCCTGGTCGAAGAGCAGCCATTTTGAAAAAGGGCCGGCCATTTTGGAAACTCCTTGTGTCTGAGGTGCGGGACAGTCCGCAGTTTCGGTGGGGGACATGGTAAGAGAAAAACAGATGTCGGCCTCGTCTCGATCTGAATCGTCAGATTTTCCATTAACCTCCTCTAGCGCTGTGGTTTTGCCAATCGTTTTTGACGCAGCGGCCCTGGTGCCGAGATGGCCTGTCACCTAACTCTTAGGGATTAGAAAGAAAAACCCTACCAGTGGAATATCCATACAACTCAGCCAAGTCTATATCTGTATGTAGAATACTTGAGCCAGAACTTGAAGTAGACCTGCCATCATTCATATATGTTGATGTATGCACACATATGGTCACACGTATTCTCAAGGTATCACAGTACAGACACTTATTTAACTGTGGTTAGAACCTCTCCCTCTGTCATTGGAGAATATTCTTAATACTGCATTTAAGAAAGAGGAAGGAGAGAAGAGCAGATATCCTCCACTTCCTGAGGAGATTCATATCGTCCTTGATAAGTTATTACATTTGGCTGATGATGTGTTAATTAAGCGCGACAACACATAATTAGTGAGAAGAGAGGTGTAAATGTCACTATCCACTGCAAATGCATGAACGAGCACTAGAAGGTGACGTGAAACCATTGGAATCCTTGTATTGAAATTCTTTGAAACATGAGTAGAACTACAACTTCCAGCATGCCTCTTTGTCCCTGAGACCCTTAACCTGTGATGTCATGTAAGGTCACAGGTGAGGTCCTTGGGAACAAGGCCACATGCATTTTGGCAGCAACCTTCAGACATGAAGGACAAACAAAAGTTCCCTCCTGTCCAGAACACATGTGGCTGCAGCTTGTCAGATGTCAAATGAGCGCCATAGCTTAGAGTAGAACTGCAACTCAGGAGTTCTCCTATATAGGGGCTCATCACTGGGGACAGGCCTTATTGTCCGACTTCATGCTCTGTGCTGTCGGGAGACGGTCTAAGGTCGTGACCCCTGTTTCTTTCTTCGCACTACGAGACTGTTGGAGCTCTTCTTCACAAGGGAGGCCTTGGTTGGCCTGCAAGCCTAATGCAGATAGAATTATGAAGTCTCCAGTGACACAAATCATAATGAAGACCCATGTTGTTCTACATATGTCTTGTGATGTGTGTATGAATTAATCACAGCAAGCTAATCAAAACAGATGTGTCAAACAATAAAAGCAGTTTCATTCTTAAAAGTGTAATGTGGAGTTTTATTCTTTTTCTATCTATCTATCTATCTATCTATCTATCTATCTATCTATCTATCTATCTATCTATCTATCTATCTATCTATCTATCTATCTATCCATCTATCCGTCTGTCTGTCTGTCTGTCTGTCTAATTTCTTAAACCACATCGGTCTGTCTATCTATCTGTCTGATTGACGAGTAAGAGAACACTGTGTGTATTTGTGTCTCCGTGTGTGTGACAACATTAGTATCCCACTCATTCCCTGTTGCCCAAAAACACATTAGCCGCCTGTGTCGAGAGCCAGTCTGGTAACCATGGCAAAGTGCTGGGGGCAGCAGGATGGGGGAGGTGTAGGGGGGAGGGGGTGGGGGCAATGGGTGCACCAGTGCGTCTCTTTGGAGATTCTCTGTCTGTGTTTCTGTCTGTCTCTCTCAGTGGCTCTTACGTAGTCCCTCTTCCCTTTCATCTTCTCTGTCTCTGTCTTTCCTCTTCCTCACACTCTTCCTCTCTCTATGTCCCTCCTTCCACTCTGTCTCACATAGAAAACTTACAGACACTGAATCTGGATTTTGCTTCTTGCTTTTTTCTGTCTGTATAGACTTCCTTTTCAGTCAATCTTCCGAACTGTGGTGTTTCTTTCCTCTTGCCTGCAGTTCCACCCGTCTCATTCTTTTATTCTTTTTCTTTCTAGTCCTCCAAAACCAACAGAGAGATAAAGCCGCTGTATTTCTCCTCAGTCTTTCTCTTACCCTCTCTTTTTCCCCCTCCTCCATGCTCTCCTTCGTTCTCCTCCTCTCTCCTCCTCCTCCTCCTCCTGCTCTTTCTCCTCTCTGCTGCAGTGCACTAAGGATAAAAGATGGAGACGCAGATTGGAAATGACAGTGAGGAGAGATGAGAGTGTAATGGATTTTCTGTTTGCCTGCATCCCGTCCAAGAACAGAGGACAGAGGCAGTTTTGAGCAGACATCACCTCAAAGCACACTTCCCTGTTTGGGTGTCTTGTAGCTCTTCATCACCTCACCAGCCAAGCCAGTAGAGCTTAGCTGTTTGCACTACAGCTGCCTTGAAACACACATGTACACACACACACACACACACACGCAGATACACGCGCACAAACACGTACACAAGTCCATGGGCATATTTTTATTTTTACATTTTATGTATGCTGGTGCTCTAAGTTTAATGTATACAATAGTTAAATACTACAATAGAGATTCCAAAAGCATTCAGGGTATATAAATCGAATTATGGTTTGATCCATCCATACATTGTTTTTCCACAAAAACAAAAAGCATGTTTATGTGTCTTTGTAATATTTCACGCCATTCTATCTGTCATCTACACTTTAATCAAAAGTAAGGTATAGGAATGCTGTTTTCTCCATCAACTTGGGAATATGTAAGTACCATAGAATGTCCCTTAGAGAACACTAAGACCTGTAGCAGTGTAGGAGTAGTGTTTCGGACGTCTGTGGAGTCAGTCGGATTAAAACTGGAGATTAGCCCTGGTCTTTTTATACAATTTAAAGTTGTACATATTAACTACATTGATTTGAAAGTGGGCATAACTCAACATCTTTCTGCAACAAAGATCTGTCTCCCCCATTAAGCTTTGCTGCCACCATCTGGCTTTAGTTGAAACAGCATCTGAAAGTGATTTCAGTTGCCACCAGACTCTAGTACTGCTGCAATGTGATTTAAGGTGAACTCTATTTTCTGGTCCCACGGTATATCACTAGTATTAAAAATACATCAAAAACACAGACTGTGGGACTGTGATTAATGCAATGAACCACAAGGTGAAAGAAGTGGACAATTAATGAGTAATAATATTTGGATAAATCTTGACATATTACTTCGAATTTCTTGGATGTTGGTACATGTATATCTTGGATGTTCTGAATGCAGACAGGCAGGTACACCATGTAACTTTGGCAGTTTTGGAGAAAATACACCCACAGAGCTGTTAAAAACACAACAATATTATCAATATACACTGTTATGCAAACACTAATAAGAAGAGTGTCCATAGCAATTTCAGTAAATTTAAAGTAACTTTGAGGATTAAAGGTACAAAGGTATCTTTTCAGCAATTCAAGAAAATGATGCTTCACAGTATCGTGTGGTAAGCAAAAGTATGTTTTATTTATGATGTAACTGTTCAGGAAGTTATGCCACTGTTATGGAAGTGTGTGTCTTTTTTTAAAAAAAAAAAAATGAAATAAATGAAAGCACATTTTCTGTGCTACAGCCAGTAGATGGCAACAATTCTACAGACACACTTGTACACTTACAACTACCTCACTTTTGTTGTGTGAAGGACATTGTGCTCCCCTATACAGTTGGTCAGATTTTTAGAGGAGGCTTTTAAAAGAGTGAACTGCCATTTCCATTTTCTGACTAAAGTTCCTGAATGTATTTCAAGTCTGGAAAAGTAAGACACATACCTGACCAATGATGTGACGTCACAGAAATGCAGTGGTAATTCATTTCACAGTCTTGTAGTAACACAGGTTGATGTCTTGTTTCCATGTATTCATGTGTATTCATGTTTATTCACTTTTACTCAAAGCAGGCTTACACTATGAGTGTGGTATGTGTTTACAAGTAGATGTGTTCCTGGGGAATTTAAGTCATAACATTACTTAGCCCACACTACCAAATGACCTAAAGGAAGCCTTTGTGTCATACATGAATACACTCATGGCAATAAAAACACACGTGTGGACACACACACACACACACACACACACACACACACACACACACACACACACACACACACACACACAGTAGCTCTTTCCTTTTGTGTGTGTGTGTGTGTGTGTGTGTGTGTCCCCACGTGTTTTTATTGCCATAAGTGTATTCATGTATGACACAAAGGCACACACACACACACACACACACACACACGCACACACAAGGAAAGAGCTACCGTGTGTACGTGTGTGTACTTGTGTACACGTGTGTGTACATGTGTGTGTGTACATGTGTGTACGTGTGTGTGTGTGTGTGTGTGTGTACTGTATGTATGTTACATTTCACTTGTGATGATACAGTGCTGACTCATGTTATAAATGCCCAATGTGGTTAAATGAGTTGCACAGAGGCCTGTGCCACTGGTAAGTAATGTGATTTGCAGGGGCTCATTCCTCATCAGCTATGATGTCTGAAGGCTTTTAAGAGAGTCCCTGCTGAATGAATCAGCTTGCACTCCAAAGACTTTCTGACACTGAGGAATTTATGATACCCGTTTTAGGAATTCCATGTAACACACAGGAGGACACGTGTGATGGATGAGCGCCGTTTCTCCATGTCAACAAGGGCTTTTCTCATGTTTGAGTGGAAATAAGAGCTGGATGGAAATATGTGCCTGAAGCATTAAGCCATTCCTTTTCAAAAAATGAACCTGGACTTGAGGATGAATTAAGCTTACTTGGGGGAATGAGAGACTTTGGGTCTTCTTGATAAGTAGAAAAGCTATGTATAAATGCTGTCCGTTTACAATTTACCATTTCATGTTACAATCCATGGGTCTAGTGACAGTTGAGCTCAGTAGCCAATCAAATTGCATCCCTCCCACCCAGAAACAATGTGCTGATTGGCCTAGTGTAGTTTATGGCTTGTTCTGAAACATTGTCTTTGTTTCCCTATTTGCATAAGGTAGGACCAGGTCAAGTGCATTGTTTAGTGACATACCTAGGTAAGTTAACTCAAAGTAATAGGTCGACTACTTAATTAAAAAAGGGGGCTTTACAACTTTGTTTTGTTATGACAATAGTGTTACTGGGCTACACTGTGAAGAGCTTTAGTACTTAACACTGAGTTATTTATTTACTTTGGCTTACCACTAACCAACCAAACCATTTCACTGGATATGCCCTGAAGTCTGCGTGCACAACATCTGTGAACAGTTTTTTTTGTTCTTGTTTTTCACAAATAACAGATTAGTATCTTAAGCTTCACCTTCAAGAGACAGGCTTTCCCTTCTCCGAACACAAACTTAGGGAGGATGTGCTTAACACACTGAACTCATGGGATTTCTTTACCGTAATCCCCCACCCACCCCTCCACCCCCTTCCTACCCCCCCTCCCATTACATCCACTTTTAAAAATGAGATCCCTATCAATCTGAAATATAAACAAGCTATGAAACCACAGATGTTTCCCCAGACAGACAGAGATTGCATCACAAATGTGGACTGGAGCATGGTATTGCAATGCATGGGTGCCATTCTCTCAGTCATTGACAATTATTTACAATTATCTGGCCACCACTTCATAGACATTACTGATCTAGATGTGGGTATGCTGCTAGAAATTTTGGGACCTACAAAAAATATATATTTCCCCCACCCCCCCTCCATTAATAATTAATATAAATACAAATAGTGCCCCCTGCAAGGCTGGCACCTGGCAACACCTAGTGTGTATATGCACATTACCACTTCTACAGAAGGCTAGCTCAGCCACGAACACCGCCACTGTGTCTCTCGTCATTCCACCTATGGCTCACTTCTTGTTTTTACTTCGTTCAGGCCTTGAGTTTTTTTCTAAAAGGGCTGTGCAGTATGCACAATGCAGTTCAAAAGGGATTTTCAAGTGTTTTAGGGTCTCAAACTGTCATATTTTCCTTCTTTTGTAGGGTCAACATCTCCTCTGGGGAGGCTAAACCCCTGAACATTAACCCTTGAATTTATACCACACATACATACTATGTAAGGGATAATGTTCTGTGAGGTGGTCATTCTCAGAGAATAATACCCGATAGAGTGATGCAGGTCTTGAAACACTCTGAGGGGTTTATTCCACGAGAATGACCTTCTTGCTGAACATTATAAAGGTGCATGGTGCGTGGAGTGTACCTTTATACCATTATACGATATACCATACCAAAACACGATAATAGAGTTAGAAACTTCTAACAATGTCAGATTTTAAATATTTTGTTGCAGCTTCATGGCCTCCGCTGCTAAAATATAGCTCATTGAGGAAATACAATGTATAAGTGTTGCGTAGCAACGTGTCCAGCTGCTGAATAACTTGGTGCAGCTTCTTGTTGATATTCAGTTATGATGAACTAGAAGCACAAAACTCATTGTCATTGACAGCCGTTATTATACAAAAATATTTGACCTCAGAACATTGGAGTGGCCCATTCAAAGTCAATGGCACGTTGGGACATTCTGAAGAGTCATATATTAAACAGTCATATACATGTACAGTATTTATGTGTAATTGCAGGGAGGTACACATGTGTCTGTACGAATGATGGCTGAGGGGCCTCAGGAGCGTAGCCAGACAGCATAGAGACAAGTAGGGGTGACTTCACCCACTAGACCTCTATGGACCTCTGGCCCCTAAGGCCCATGGCTATGACCTCATCTCCAACTGTTACTAAATATAGCCATAGGTCCATTCAGCTATTCAGCTCTGCCACCTCCCGTGGAGCGTGGGTAGAAGTTTGGTTTGTGCAGTTTGGCCAAACTCAAAGCATTCATTGCATTTCTTGTGTGTGTGTCATCCACTAAATAAACCAGTCTTCACTAATTACCCCCAAGGGGCCCCTCTGGTTATTATTAGTAGCGACATCAAGTTAATTTTTCCACAGGAACAGGTCAAATTCCAAAGTGGGTGGCCCTTGGCTTGATTTTTCCTAAAAAAAAGTACACTGTCAACTTGATATGTTAGGAGCTTAACAGGTCTGGAAAATGGTTGGTGGGTGGAATGCCAAGCATAATTCCAATCAAATACTTCTGGGTACTGGTAAGTGGGAATCTCACCCACACATCTGCACTGCTTTTGAGTGTATTAATGATCAGATACTGTATTTTTAAGATTGTGAATCTGTGTGTGTGTGTGTGTATGTCTGTCTGTCTGTCTGTGTATGTGTCTGTGTGTGTATGTCTTTACAGTAGTATGCTGTATGTGTGAGTGATTGAGGGTGTGTGAATTTTTCACCATTAGTGATAATGAATGTGTGATTATTAACTTGAGTGGTTATGAAATTTCAGACCTAACTGCATCCAGGAAAGTGTGTTGTGTGTGTGTGTGTGTGTGTGTGTGTGTGTGTGTGTGTGTGTGAAGTATGCTAGGACCGATGCCAGTTTCTTTTTTTCTTGTTCTTTCTTTCTTTCTTTCTTTCTTTCTTTCTCTCCAGATTCCCCGCATTCCTTTCCATGGAAGGTTCAAACAAGAGGAGGAGCTGATGAGGTAGCAATGGAAACCCCCAACAGAGCTAAGTTCCTGTGTGTGTGTGTGTGTGTGTGTGTGTGTGTGTATATATGTGTGTGTGTATGTGTGCGTGCGTGCGTGCATGCGTGCATGTCTGTGTGCATGTATGTGTGTGTGTGTTTGTGTGTATACCTGTGTGTGAGTGTGTGTATTAGTGTGTCTGTCCATTTGTGCTCCCATTCCTCAGCATTAGCATATGTAAATTTATGTCATAATCTGTATGTAAATTATATGTGAAATGCATAAACTGTATGTAATTTGTGTATGTGAAATTTAAATACCCGTATGATTGTGTTGTCTACACAAAATATTATTTAGTCTAAGTATGCTTACCTGTGAAAACTAGTCACAATTTATGTCGTCAATTCATCACATTTGCTTCAGTTCCAATTGACGTAAGCTTGCTCATCTGAACCACAGGCAGCTGCCGGGCTGAACAACCCCCCTATGTATAACACAGGAAACCTGAATCTGCAACCCTTCCACTGCAACAGATTTCAGAGAAACGCCTCTTGAATTTTGTGTCGCTGCATTAGGATAGAGTTACTGGGTCAGAGAGAGAGAGAGAGAGAGAGAGAAGAGTGAGAGTAGGCGGAATAGGCGGAAGGCAGAATGACATAAAGAGAGAGGAAAGGGAGAGGGTCGAATAAGGAAGTCGTGACCACATTAGAGCGAGATAGGGGACACTGGGAGGAAGGGAGGGAGAGTAGGCCGGTGCTGACATCTCCATGCCAATTGGCACCCGCCTCAGGATGCTCCCTATCGCTATGGAACAGTGACATCACTAAGCTGCTGAGGTGTCCCCATGACGTCATCAGGGCTCCCCGACGACAAAGTAGACGCACACACACACACACATACAGACTCACCTCACCGATGCTCATCCCAGACTCTGTGGTCACCCCAAAAATATGAGAGGGCCCTGAAAAGCGAGACGAGGGAAGGGTGACTAACCCTTCCTGTCTGGCCCCCTGCCTTTAGACGGCATTCCATGTGCAAGTTCGCGCCTGCCGCCAAGTCCCTTGTTCCGCCGGCAGCTCTCTCTCTCCGCAGGTGAGGGGCCGAAACAAAACCGCACTCAACCCTCAACAGCAATTACCCCTCATAAAAGGGGATAATTGTTTTCTGGAGCTGATCTGAGCTCCATTGTCAAGCTGGATTTCACAACATTAAAGGGATCGCCTCGTAATTTGAACCGTAAATTGTTTGGCACTTTTCCTGGGAAATTGACCATGTTTTCCTCCCTCCTCCACTTCTACTGTAAATTTTCTGTGGCTGAGATCGAGAAATTGTGTCTTGTTGTTAGATGTGAGAGAGACATGTTGTGGCTGTAGTTACACCATGTGGGTGTTTGTGGTTAATTCTCGCAACAGACCACAGAACAATGGCTTTTCCTTGTGTGCAGGAGGAGCCTTTGGAAATTCTCTATTAAGCAAAACCAAAGTTTTCTCAGTCACCAAGATTGCTTTACGGAAGCAAAATATGTTTCTACAGAACCTGTCAGTTATGGATACTTGAAAGTGTAATTGGATATAATACAGCACACAATCTAAGATCGTGCTGTCAGCTCATGACATGGGTGACGTAAGAAAATGTCAAAGTTTTAGGCTGATTACACTATCAGGTGGCAAACATCACAATATTGCCTGGTTACTGCATGTAAACACAGTTATATGAAACATAATTAGGGCTGACATGCCTACCCTCCACCAAGTAGGACAAGAACAATGCTACTAAGTTTGAAACTTTGGATACTTGTAAAACTTCTCGTTTTCAAACTTCTCAGCATATATTTGAACTATATTCCATCAAGAGAGTTACAGGCCACTGTGACTAAAAAAAGACACGTGGGATTCAGCTCTGCAAGTCTTGCTAACCCAGACATTAACATACTCCATTTACTCATCACACACACACACACACACACACACACACACACACACACACACACACACACACACACACACACACACACACACACCTACTGTAACTACTGCTGGAAACATAGGCTTGCAGGAAAACGGTCAAATGAATAGGTTATCTGTCTACCACTTCAGAGGTGGCCTTTAAGGCCCTGAGCAATATGTCAGGAAGAGGGTGAAGTGAATCATGTAACCCTACTCACAATAAGTCCTTAGATAGGAATGAGCTGTACAAGACCCTCTCATAATGTGATCATATAGAGAGCAAATCTCAGTAAGTGTCACAGCAGAATTTGTCATTTACATCAACACAATGAGAAGCCATTACTTGTTTAAGGCTTATGTCACCAATGGAGTGGTAAAGTCTGTATATGTGTTTTTAAACGCCCCCGCTTATGTCGTAGAAGGCGCACACACAGTAGGACAAATTGTCCGGTGTATGGTTCTTTAGGATTTCTCTCCACCACATCCGTGATTTATTTTTAGCCGTTCTCTAGAATGCTCTTCCTTCTTAGGATTAATCGTGTGTGTAGAAAGAGGAATCTGAACGCTTCGGCTAGCTTGCCCCCACAGCTCCCCCCGCGCACTATACTTTCCAAAGACAAATGTTACGTGTATCACTGAGCTTGTTACTGTCGCGGATGAGATGTATGGCGCGGAACTGCGGAACTTGGCCCTGGATGATGCTGTGTAAATTAGGGTAGACCAACTGTACTTCACAACAGATGATACGCGACCAATGAATGGCCATTTGCGTGATAAATCATTAATAGTGTTACTTTGAATCGAAGAGAGCTCTCATCTTGTCACACACCTGTTGCACAGTTGGCCCTTTTAATGGCCGAAGATGGGCTTATGGTTATAGGAATGACAAGTCCTGTCTCTGCAGTGTCTGGGTGCTAGCATGTGTACAACGTGCGAGAACAAAACATTCACAGGCTCAGGCAGGGCGCCTCCCTTCAAACGAAATGCTCTCTTTAAAAATCAGCGAAGCACATGACATCTTGCTGATGTGAGATTTCCGTTCAGCTTCATTTCGCCACCACTTCCAGTAGAGGCATGGCTGATATTATCCGTCCAGATAAGCTCCCGGTGAGTTAAAGTGGAAGTCAGTTGTTCGCACAGTTGGCTAACATCAGACAGGCACCCATTTATTGACCGCGCGGCTTCCTGAAGGAGAGACGCTCCCGCTGCTGACCCCCCGCGCACAGGGTAACAATAACGGCCCAGTGGAAATATCAGAGAGATGTGTCAGAAGAGGTCTCGCGCCTGATGCGGGGGCGTATAGGCTACGCTACCAAGGACAAATGGTTGAGGGCTTATTTTTGTTTGAAATAAAAATGTGTCTGTCGGGAAAGTGGTACGCTAATTAAACCCTGAGTATTTTCATTTAATTATTTATTTATTTCGGGCATGTGCCAGGCAGTCAACAACGACTCAGTCAACAGCTGGTGTTACATTTTGAATTTTAATTGATTAAAATGTAGAATTATGGGGTTATCAGACCTCATTGTTAATCCAGACCGGAATGATTAGCATTCCCTCTGACGGATATGCCGCTCGTTTTCTTTTTCGTCTTTGATAAGATAAAAGTGTCTTTTTAAGAATCGTCGGAAATCCTGATGCAGTTTATCAGTGAATCATAATTTGTCTGCACAATTGGTAGCCTATGTGTAATGTGCAGTAAAACAATGGGTTACACTTTTAAAAGTTCAATTTTGAGGGAAAATTGCATCATTGTAATTGATAATCTGGTAGGAAGACGTTTGAAATTGCCACTGGTGACATCATGCACTCACACTGACCACACACATACACTGACTCTCTCTTTCTTTCTTTCTCTCTCTCTCTATCTCTCTTTCTCTCTCTTACACACACATGCATACACATACAGACACAGGAATACACACACACATACACACACATTTTTTTTTTTACAAAAACAAACAGAAAAAGGGAAACTATTGAGGTCCTGAGAAGATGAGGGGTTGGGTGGGGGGTGGGTGTGGGGGCGTCAGCGTTTGTCAATGAAGAGGATGACTCAGGCACTGATGTGTCATACACATTCTATAAAGGGGAAGTTCACAGAGCAGACTAAACATTTGCACAGTGAGTGATAGTTCAGCACAGAGCACACTTTGTTTACTAGCGCCCGGATTTGGACAGAAGATGAAATGTAAGTTTTTTTTTTTGTTGGTGATGGCTTTTGTTGGTGATCTCATTATTTGTTTGTGGTTATTGATGGGGATATTCCTGAGAAGGACACGTCAAGTGGACATGTGGTGGTCCCTCAAGATCTGATTGGCTCTGTCATTATAAGAGAGTGACTAATAAGGAATACCTGTCTATAATAGGTGGCTTCAGTGATATATGGATGGGTAGACTTGGCTTCTGACTAACATTTTTGTCAGTTATTAGCTGTGTTCTTTGTTAGAGCCTGGACTGTGCAGTTTACAAATGGTACCTTATCTGATGTTAATTGTAAGTAGATGGGCACGCTGTGTGAAGTATTTCTGTCATGGTACTTTTTGGTGGTTTTATTTGTTTGTTTGGCTTTTCTCAAGGAATTTATATTGATGTTCTGTTTTATACAGTGTACAAGCAGCATTAAGTGCATAGTGTGTTTTAGGAAATTTACCTCACTGACTTCAGTTTATTTCATGGAAAACAAGGAGGCAGAGAGTGATTTCACATGGGTGACTAGCTGGAATCATAGTGGAAGTCTAATTACTGCATGCACCAGCAGTCAGCATCACTGAAAAAAGACAGATTAAACCCACTTCCTCTGTAGTAACAACCCAGAGGTAAACTCTTGAAATTACACTTAATGTTGGACCCAAACAGTAGCTTCAGTGACGGAAATGTGTCCCATTTTATTGTGCATCCAACCGAAATGAGCAAAATTGAAACTGAGTGGGGTCATCTATAATGTCTGAAATGACTTTGTATGCAGGATACAAAGAACCTTGTTTCTGTGTAACTTTTCTCAGTGCAGTCAGAATGACGTCAGTGCTTATGGGTGTACAATTTGAAAATTGCTGAGTCGCATCCTAACTGGCCAGACAGGGGAATCACATTTGACTACTCACTGCTCTGTCAGGGCCTTGAGAGAGCTATGCTATTTGCTGGTACTGCACGTTTCTGGCCAACATGTTGGGGCTTGTCCGACACCCACCGGTCCAGGATCTTATTACCTTTCCCTGAACTCTCCCTTATCAGTGGGATCACTTCTCTAGAAGGTCGTGGGTTAAGATCTCCAGGGGTGGCACCTTTTTCACTGTCAATTTTTGCCAAGGCAGATTCTGTCTTTTTTGCATTAGATGAAAGCGACTATGGCACAATGTTTGGTAAGTGTAACTGTAGACTTCCACAACGGTGGAGACAGGGGTATCTTCTGAGCTGAGAAGGAGACCCACAGTCGGTGTGACCTTGGCATTTGTGGTGTGCTTGCCATTGTCACAAACAAACTGAGGCAAAATACCCCAGGCAGGCTGGGGACACAAGCACACAGACAGCTGGGAGTATGATGTGTCATGATGGGTTTTCCAAGCTGGAGTGAGAGAGAGAGAGAGAGAGAGAGAGAGAGAAAAGAAAGACAAACCTTTTTGGTTCTTGTTTTTTTTTGCTGACAGTGCTGCTGAACTCCCATGTTTCTCTGGATGTTTGCCTGCTGCTGGTGCTCTTGCCTGTGCTTTCCCTCGCCCATCCCCACGTGAACGGATCCAGCCTTAGGAGACTCTACAAAGAGATGAGACACCTGGCGAACATTGCACGTGGACCATTTGTAAGTCATCAACACTGTAGAAGTGCCAGTTACAGTCAATAAGCCATCTGGCTTATCTGGATTCTTGGGAGAGTGGGTGAACTTTTCCATACTGACTGCTACATTAGAAAAAGTGAAGTTAATGTAAGTTCTGTTGCTAAGCTCTAAAGTGAGTTAGTGGGTTTTTCAGAGGAAGGAAGCTGTCTGACATATTTGGTGAGACAGTGAGTGAGGAATGATTTAGCTGGCCCAGTGTGATTAGTAATGTCTGTCTGTCTTTTTGTTGTCTGTTTCCAGAGATCTGATGAGCTAAACACAGACTTTCGGCATAACTTCACTACCCTGCCACATATAACCTCACGAGCACAAGACCTCCAGAATCTACAGGTACTACAGCTGCTAAGCTTGCTTGGAAGCCTAGTGGAACATGGTTCTTTTACTTGCTACAGTGATCTTTTTTTATTTATATGCTTCTTGGTGTGTGCGTATTGTGTTTTCTTGTCTATTCTCTAGAGTTAGAAAGGTGAATTAAAATGTCCCCATCTCTGTCTCTGTCTCTGTCTCTCTCTCTCTCTCTCTAGTTGAACACCACTCTTCTGTTCATCCACTCTGGCCTGCAGTCGTACCGGTTTCACTTTGACTGGCTGCAGCAGATCAAGCGGAACAGGTCCATGACTGTCCCTTCAGTGACTCAGCAAATCTCCCGCGATCTACGGCGCATTGGACAGCTGCTTCAGAAACAGGTGAAAGCCGAGGAGTGGGGCAGATATGGGGGTGGGGGAACAGAAGAAACAGGATAGTCAGACCTTATTGAATCTGTGTCAGTGTTATGGTCATTACAGCATTCCTTGTTTCGTGCACTGCAATTCATTGCATTCATTTTTAATCAATGGCAAAAAAAATGATCAGTCCTCAATGTGCTAGATTTATTTCACTGTATGTACCAGAGTTGTACTCAGGTGAACTTTGACCTGTAAGTTTGTTTCATGCAAACACATGGGGCCAATGGGGAAATTCTGGCCCACTGGCTTCCCACCTACCCAGATGACAAACAGGAAGCAGAACGAATTGTTCTGTTCATAGTGCCTCTGTGTGGGAATCAAAGTGCTCAAAGTGGTTCAGAGGACAGGCTTTGCACATGTAGTTTTCACAGAAATAACAATTACACAAAGCAGAGCAACTGTTGCCTCATATTTGTCTGATTGAAGACTGTAGTCTTTGTAGTCTCATAAGTAGTGAGGAATATCAGACATTACCTGCCGCTTTTGAGTAGGAATCAGTAGATTAATGGTTAAGGAGTTGGCCTTGGGATCGGGAGGTCACAGGATTGATTGCTGCACTGTTAGGATGTGGGTGGGCGTGTGCATAGCCATACTTTGCTCTCCTGCACTCCCATCCATGGCTGAGCAAGGCATCCAACCCTACATTGTTCAGGCGGCACTGCTCCTGTACTAAGTCACTTTGGAAAAAAGTGTCAGCTAAATGTAATGCAATATATTTGTTATCTGCTAGAGAAGGACAGATCTTGGCTGGGGAATGTGAACACGTGTAGTACATGACAGAGTGTATAAAAAGGAGTGAGAGAATAAGGGAGGGATGGAGAGGGAGGATAGGCGTTGTCTTTGTTGTCGTCTCACACAAAAGGCAAAGCATTCTGTGGCTACTTGGCTTGTTCTGTTCTGTAAGCTAACGCCCAGTAAAATCTGCACATAACAGATTTCTAATGCCTTGTGTTTACTGTATATCTATATGATAATAGAAAAAATAGCTCACTTCAGCAATTGCTTTTTCTGGTTTATAAGGGCTTCTTTGGCACTGAATTGCACAATATACGATTATTTAACCCAGTATAATCAGATTCCCTCTGATGACAGTGACCTATTTATTAAATAATGGATCAATAATCACTCATGTGTTTATCCATTCATTTGTTCACTCACTGATTTATTCCTTCCTAATTTCTGTTTCTCTGTGTCAGATAGGAGACCCTCCCCCAAGCCCAGTCCCACCTCAGCTGCCAACGTTGACCAGCAGCTGGGACATCTACGTCTCCTCAATCGCAGTCCACCAGAATCTTCAGCGGTTTTGCCACTGGTCTGTGATGGCTGTCGTCACCTTAATGCACTCTCCCCTATAGGGCTAGAATATACTTGCCTTTTGTTAAGTTATTTTTGAGACTTTTTGCCTTTACTCAGACAGGGCAGTGGAAGAGATTGACAGGAAATAAGTGGAAGAGAGAGAGAGAGACAGGATGGGATTGAGAAGTGACCTTGGGCTGGACTTGAACGAGGGTCTCAGGATTATGGTATGGACGCCTAAGCCAACTACACCGCGGCGAACCCTCCCCAGTGTGCTTGTATGTAATGATGGCTGCCATGTGTAATGTTTGTGCATTTAGTGCGTCGGTTGTGCACAACAACATGGGTAGAAGGAAGACAGGTGGTGGCTTTAACAGGATGTGGATGCGATTGGCATGGTCTGTCCCCAAGTAGAGACCATCCGTTAGGGAGCAAGTTAACACAACATCTACATCTCATCTGTGATGGACCATCAGAAACACCAGCACTTTTTACAGTGGGCTCTTATGGGGCAGTGGTGGGGCAGTCATGGGCTAGTGGTTAAAGAATTCGACCTGTAGCCTCAGCTTCACAGGTTCAATTCCTGACACCGATAGGTGGGTGGGGGGAGTGACTGACCAGCTCTTTCCTTCATCCTTCCCATTGACTGAGGTGTCCTGAGCATGGTACCATCCCCATGCACTGCTCCCCGGGCGCCGTTGTCATGACTGCCCCCTGCTCTCATGTGCGATGGGTTAAATGCAGAGGTTGAATTTCATTGTGGGCACTGTGCTGTGATGTGCCATGTGATCACAATGACCGATAGG
>CM059283.1:21975296-22127796 GCA_030347295.1 Setipinna tenuifilis
AAATATTTCGAAGTATTTTGAAGCTGGTTTTAGGCAGGACATGTTACATTGTAAGGAAAGGGTGAGACTTATATAACTTCACAGGCGGGGATACTCAACCTCTTTCACCAGAATCCGCCTCAGCTGTAATAAGTCCAACGGGATTAGTGTAAAGGGGCAGCATGTGCTCAAATGTCTAGCACCCTGGCATCTGCCTGCCCTCCTCTCCCCTACACTGTTTTGCTTGCAGGCAATTTGCAGCAAGCATAATGTAATGAATCTCTTGGACACTGGCGGCTGTCAAATAAAATGGCTAACAGTGTTACTACTCCCAGTATCCAACTTCAGTAGTAAACTATTACTGCTGAACTGAAGCTGACTAACAAACACCTGACATGTAGTGACAACTCTCTTCTCCTCTCATGTTGGTGACTCACCTCTTGCTTTCTTACCCTGTTGTTTCCTCTTCATTTGCTGTCCTTTCTTCTTCTTCTTCTTCTTCTTCTTCTTCTTCTTCTTCTTCTTCTTCTTCTTCTTCTTCTTCTTCTTCTTCCATTTTCCCTCCTCTGCAGAATGCCAGCAGGTCTTTGGATGAGCTTTGTCACCTCACGGCCCAGTCTCTGGTGTCCCTGGAGACCACGGAGCATTTCCAGATCATCAAGCTCCTGGGGGAGGGGTCATATGGGCAGGTCAAGCTGGCCATTCACAAGAAGAGGGGTAAGAGAACTTTCCAGCTCACATTTACCCATCTGTTACACTGTAAAAGTGCAAAAATTGTTTTAAAAAGAAAAAAGAAAAATCATGGAATGGATGCATGCTTTTTACATTGGTTTAACAGGGCACTTGAACAGTGCAAGTTTGTATAAAAGATCTGTGAAGCATGTTGCCTCATTTAAAAAAAAAAATTCTAAGCAGTACTTTTACAGCCAAAAAGGCAAAGATCTTTAATTGTCATTCTGATGTAGCTTGATTGCTGTTGCTTACTGTAGGTCTAAGTTGTTTTGAATTAAAATTACTAACTATATACAAATGTAAAGTAATGTCATGATGACATATTCTGTCATCTCTTGTTCCCTCCTTGGTTAAAGGAACTCCCATGGCTCTGAAGTTTTTCCCCCGTGAATCCACGAATCTTCTCTCCTTCCTGAGGGAGTACAACCTCTCTCTGGCCTTCTGCTCCCACCCCTCCCTGGCCTCTGCCCTGGGCATCGCCTTCTCCACACCTGAACACTACGTCTTTGCCCAGCAACCTGGTCTCTATGGCGACCTGTTTGATGTCATCATGTCAGAGGTGTGCAAGTGCTGTCATACCGTAGTGGCACATTCAGCGTGGCTTGTTCATTTATCCCAACAGTATTCTGAAATATGTTTATGCACCTGACAACTGCAGCAATGTGTTTTGATGAGTTGTATGGTTATGTACAATTTGGTACCTTCAGCGCACTTTTTTGTGCATATTTGTACACATAGCAAAATGCTTTGCTATTTTTCAAGTTATTAAACATTATTTATTTTACGCATCACTTGTCCAGAACAGCATAACTCAACATTAAAAAACAATTGTGCTCAATTTCTTGGACACTAAGCACATTTTTTAGTTAACTTGGCATGCACAGACAAACCTAAATACTTTTATTCACATTCTCATTAAATGACAAGATTTCTGGGCATCTCTATGCAGGCAGATAGAAATGCATGTGAAGTTTCCAGCATGTTAGGGATATGACTGTAAAGCCTTGCACAAGTGGAAGTGTAGTAATCGATTTAGCTACACCTGTGTGTGGGTAGAACTGCATTGGTTAATAGTGCATACCTGTTTGCAGGTGGAACTGTATTTGTTAACAGTACATGCATATGTGCAGGTGGAACTGAATTTGTTAACTGTTCATACAGTGGAACTATATTGGTTAACGGTACCTACCTGTGTACAGGTGGCACTGTACTAGTTTCTGATAATACCTGTGTGCAGGTGGAACTGTACATGTTAAGTGTGCATACCTGTGTGCAGGTGGGTCTGGGGGAGGAGTGTGCCCAGAGGGTGGCGTCCCAGATCAGCGGCGCCCTCTCTCACCTCCACCGCCTGGGCTTCGTCCACCGCGACCTCAAGCCCGAGAACATCTTCCTGTGTGACTGCGAGTGCCGGCGGGTGAAGCTGGGCGACTTCGGCATGGCCAAGGCCCGGGGCGCCAAGGTGCCCTGCGTCTGGTACAGCTCCGCATACTGCCCGCCCGAGACAGAGATCGCCCGGGAGACCGAGCAGGTAGACAGCACGGAAGACGCAGCCCCCACCCTGGACGAGAACGGGAACCCCGTAGTGGAGGTGAAGAAGGTGAAAAAGGAACGGATATTGGTGACGGTGGAGCCCAGCACGGACACTTGGGCCCTGGGCATGCTGATCTACGCCATGCTGACAGGTGTCCAGCCCTGGGAGGAAACAGCCTCTGACTGCCGGGGCTACATCCTCTACAAGGAGTGGGCCAACGGGGTGAATGAAGGCCTGAGAAACAGGGGAATGAAAGACTCTAATGGACAAATTCAAGAACAAGAGGACGAGAAAAATATGAACGAAAACAACAACAACAGCATTGTTGCACCGCAGTTTGCGTGCTTCACGCCGCTGGCCTGCTCCCTCTTCCTGTCCCTGCTGCACCCCCAGCCGGCGCTGCGTGGGGGGGCCGAGGAGGTGATGAGGCGCCTGGGGGGGTCGTGGCTGCGGGAGGAGGAGCGGAGACAGAGGGAGGAGGCAGCAGCCAGTCGCAAACAGAGAGAGATTATGGACGAGCAGGACGAAACGGAGAGAGCGCAGAGCAGAGACAGATAAAACCTGAGATGATGAAAGCTAAATCAAATGCATGTTTGCATATTATGTAGGCAATTATATAATAGTATAATATTATATTATAGTAGCTACTAGTAGGGCCATTGTAGAGGGTAGATATTATTTATTTTTTTATTATTTTCTCTGGACATTGATATAGACCAAATTGTATATTTATTATTGCACACACCTGTTATTTGCTTTAGATGTGCACTGTATGTATTTATTTTTAAATAGCATTTATCTACTATGTAATATTTATAGCTTCATAGCATAGGGTGTTATTATCCAAGGCCATTCATGACGAACTCATGTTCTGAAATTTGTAATATAATAATGTAAGGGAACTGGATTCTACATCACAACACTGTGCTCTTTGTATTAAATCTACAATCCAACAGAGTTATGAATTCATAATTAATTTTACAGCCTAGCTTATTAATTCGTAGTTTTATTTCCAGGCTTGATGGTTGTTCAAGCTTTATAGTTACTGCTGTATGTACAGTTTGCACTGACTTTGCAGTATGTTATTGCTTGTATCTTATGGGTTTACTTAAGTCCCATAGTATATACTGAATACATTCTTGCAATGCTCTGAAATAAATCATCTCAGCTATCTTTTGCCCTGGCTTCACTACTGCATCAGATGACCCACAGCTGTTTTTCTAAAGGCCAACGTAGTGCAGGAGAGCCGAGGGAACTTATGCAACTTGTTTTCACTATTTTAGTGCTTTTTTTTTGGAGACGGGGTTGTTTTACCCTCATGGAGAAGGACAGGGAGTCACAGCTCAGCAGTTTCTCACTTTTCTACCTCTCCCTTTTCCACACACAAACGCACACACACAGACAGACTCACACACACACATGCCACACACACACACACACACACACACACACACACACACACACACACACACAAACTTGCACACACACACATTAACACATACACATACACACACACACGCAGACACATACACACTTATGCACACATACACACACGCACATATGCACACATTCACACACACACAAATCCACATGCACAGACACATATGCACACACACATATGCACACACGTACACACACACACACACACACACTGTCCCTTTCATCATGTCCTCCGTGTAGCCTCAAACACATTTATAAATAGACCTCCCTGACTTTACTACTTAGTGCAGCTCATCATCACCCACAACCTGTCTCTCTCTGTCACACACACACACTAGCTCACATACATGTACAGGCATACATGATTTACATACAGACGAACACGCACACCTACACACGCACCCACACACACGGACACACACACACAAAACATCCATGCACTTACATGTTATGTGAGTGCCGTTTCAGAATCCGGTCAGATCTAATGTGTCACTGCGACGTGTCTTGTGTATGACCTATGTGCAGAGAGAGATGTGCTGGCTCGTCTTTTGTGGTGTATTTCTGGGAGAGCTGCTTACGTCATATCCCATATTTCACCGAGAGAAAACCAAGAGGGAAGAGAAGGTATGCCAGTGAATATGGCACAGCTGGACATTCACAACTCATTAAGACTTAAAAAACTCAATGAATCAAGCAATTAAATTCAACATTCGTGTGAAAAACTCCAATCACTAATTTCTTAAAATCAACTGAATTTGACTGAATGGAAGACACAGTGTAAGGTGCTGTATTGTGGCATAATAATACATTTTAAAGCTTATCTACCATGGCCAAAAAAAATCCTAAACTAGGTCACACTTTACTTCCCATCTATTATAAAATGGGTCTGTTACTGTAATGATTGTGGTTCATTAGCTGCAGTCTATTTCATTATGGTTAAGACAGGTCATTTTTTATCTAAAAATGTTTTTTCCTTCATTGCTTTAAGGGGTTATATACTGTAGCTGTTTTTGCAAATAAGTGATATATGAAGGTAAAACCTTGAGTGCATTCCAGAGCTAGTAACTGTATTCCACAGAGTTATGTTCTTCACTTTCTAAGAAATGGGCCACTGCAATCTCAGCTATTTTTCTTTACAAGGTGATGTCGAGGAGATGTCAACTAGGACGCCACTCCTTATAGCGAATAAAAATAATCTTTACTATTAAAGATACACAGAATAGTTTGGCTACAGTAAAGTGTGCATGTTTTTTTTTTTCTTTAAAAATCTAATCAACCTAAAACTTTTAATTTTTGCAGCAGACTGACAATGCTGCTTTTGTCTTATCCGTACGGTTTTGGGATAACTGACTGATAACAAAAGAAATGTTTTTCATTTCATGGAAATGTACATTATGAAAGCAGATAGTGTATTTTGGATTATCAACATATACTGATCTATTTCAATGTACCCCACTAAAAACTGAATATACTGTAAATGAACATGGCAATTAAGCATGTGGGGTTTCCTTTAAATCAAAGCATTGGCTATGTTTCCTTTAGGAACCATGGAGATTTGTATGCAGTCTGGATGCATAAGAGACTTTGAGACTAGTATGGAACTAATATAGGACAAGATAGGATGTACTTCATTAATTACTTATCCAGACTCCTACTTTCCTCCTAAGTAAGACCTGAACATACAAGCACACAGTGAGTTTGCTAGCAGCCAAGCTAGCGTGTTGAGCTGGTATGTTACTCCTTGTCAAACAAACCGATCTACAGTTGTGGTAATATTACTACCTCATGCTTGAGAGACCCCCTATGAGCGCAGAGGGATAGACAAGCCCAATATAACTGACCTGAAATTTAACACCAATTAAATGTTACTGGGCCAAGCGGTTGTGATAATCGCTGTTGAGGCTCAGAAGCTTGTGGCACTTTGCTTTTGATAAAATACAATCTCTCTCCTTTGTCTCTGTTGTTGATTAGAGATATGTAAAGACACACAGACATGCACATACACACACCTGGCATACACACACCTGGCACACACCTACAAATCCAAAAAACGACTGGCACAGAAACATAAGAGAGAAATAGTGTGAGAGAGATATACAGACAGTCAGTCAGAGACAGAGATAGAGGGAGTAATGGTACACCAAGAAAGTAAGCCCACCGTTTAAAAAAAAGCCATCATGAAAATCAGACTTGGAATCTTCAGGCGATATCACAAACATCATTTGTCCTGCTGTCAGATAGAGAGTTCCCTTTACTGGTCCAAAAACATCCAGTTTGGTGGTGCGGGCCAGAGGCCATAAATTTGACAGCTCGTTAAGGAGCAGACAGTTTGATTGGCATGTTTTATGTGAGTAAGGGGAAGGGCGGGAGAACATCACTGCAGGAGACAGATCAACTGTTCCCACCTGCAATTGGCTCTTGACATTTCATTTGATATGCATCATTAATACTGGGACATACCAGCCTGAGCATGCCAATATGTGTGTTTGTGTGTGTGTGTGTGTGTGTGTGTGTGTGTGTGTGTGTGTGAGTGTGAGTGTGTGTGTGTGTGTGTGTGTGTGTGTGTGTGTGTGTGTGTGTCTGTGTCTGTGTATGTGTGTATGTCTGTGCATGTGTTTGTGAGTGTGTGTTTGTAAGTGTGTGTATGTGATAGAGACATACAGAGAGGGAGAAAGAGAAACAGAACAGAGATAGAGAGGGGGGCGGGGTCTGCTGTGGCTTGTTGATGGAATAAGTAGATAGCCCATCAGATGGTCAGTGGAAACATATGGGCAGTCGATTCTACCTCCTGATCTTCAGGCTCTAATGGCTTGAGACCAGCACACTGCCCCCTGCCCCATCTCATCTTGATGCTTGTTATTTGATTAGTGCCTACTTTATAACGTCACATGGCCTGACCAGCAGGGGATGATGATGAAAAGGCCCGTTTCCCTGCCACCAACATTTTGGTCTTGGCTTCCAAGAACCCATTAAAGTAGTTTTATTTGGAAATGTTTATCACTATTTTAAATGCAGTTGGCAAATGACTTAGAACAAGTGGTCATATTCATACGCACAGTACAACCCATCCATGGGTCAGATTTGGAGTTGCATCTATAAATGTAACTTTTGAACCATGCCCAATTTTCAAACATACTGTTGGAATCCCTGGGTTAAGGTGAATTCAGCACTACCTATGATGTCAATTTCTGTCATACTGTATCTTTTACCATTATGGATTTTGTTGCAAGTGAAACCAAATTTTCAACAGTTACAAATTTTGCACAATCAGCAAAAAATTGGCTCAGACTATTCTTCCCCTAAACCAATCGCTCATTACAACCAATCGAAACAGGAAGTGAGCTCCTATCACAGGGATGCTTTCACATATCAACTCATAATTCATGTAGACATGGGATCCTATCCTCAGGGTGAATTATCAATATGGTGACATTCCTCTTTTTGGAATGCAAAAATAGTTTATATACTGTATAGAACAAACTTGGTGTTTGGACTCATGACCTTATTCTGAGGATGCACCAATAACTTGGTGACCTTTGACCTCTAAGGGGTAACATTTCCCACCATAGTGGATTTTATCAGATTGATTTATGCTTCCTTTGCAGAAGTTTTTTTTGTTTTCTGGGAGGTAGGCATTTTGTGGAGACCAGGATGATGGGTCCTCTGGGAACCTTTCACAACTTTCACTTGTGAGATCAAGGATGTCTCCTTTCTCCTTGTTCTTGATTCCTCTACCTTCAAGTCTGTCCTTCCTTGCTTCCTTGACTGGGAGAGGTACAAGGAGAGAGAGAGAGAAGTACAGAAGGAATGAAAAGGTAGAAATTGAACTGCATCTATCAACTTCAAACTTGGCACTTGGAGGCAAGCACTCATTCTTAGATGCACAAATAATTTAGTGTCAAATAGTTTTGACCCTAAGGGTGATATAATTTGATAAATATCTTAGCAATGCTTGGACATATCGACTCCAGGCTTGGTAGATAGAGTAAGGACCCCATGTGAGAATGCATTGTGGACCAAGTCGTCGTTATAATTTAATAGAATAACTCATATCATATCAATATGCAAAAAAATAAATAAATACAATTTAGAGCATCCAATTTCTATTTACATAAAACTACATTGTACAAATTGCTGTTTCAAAACCTAAGGCAATATGCTGTACAGAACTTACTTTTCTTGATTTAAATTAAGGATAATCAATTTAAGTAAGTTAAACCAATAACCAACAAAAACCAATAACAATCTTTGTTGGTTCTATGCAGAACTTTGTATGGTGTACAATGTTTCCATGGTGTTTTGAAATTTCAAAACATAATCCAATGCAGCCAATCAAATTTAACCAAATAGGTCATATCTTTATAGAGACATTGTAACATGTATTACGTCACCTTTGGGGGCAATGCAAGAAACAAGGCCAATCTTTGGATGATTGTTGTAATGCAGACAATCAAATCAGGTCAAATCTGTCATTTTTTAGCAACACCCTAACATTATGTTTTGTCTAGGAGGTGGTGCCAGAAAAAAGCCAGTGTTTGGTTGATTGCCATAAAACTTGCTGTGTGTCTGTCATTTTGCAGAGTTACAGAGAACTACAATGTTCCCATGGCAACACTGCTCAGCTACTGTGTGCTCCTAGACCCCCACACATAAATACAATTCGGAGATTTGGATAAGACTGTAACCTTGGTCAGCACAATATTTTTTTTCGACATACTTTTAAAATTATGTACATTGATTTTTTTTCCCTTTAATAAGCCTCCACACTATATGATCTCACCACATCCTCTCTGACAAAGCGGTAGGGTGGTACTGTTAAATGACATCAGCTATGGGAGAGAGGAGGCGTTTCAGTTGTGTCTTTGTGTGCAAGAAGTGTGTGTGTGTGTGTGTGTGCGTGTGTGTGTGTGTATGTGTGTGTGTGTGTGTGTTTCTGTGTGTGTGTGTGTGTGTGTGTGTGTGTGTGTGTGTGTGTGTGTGTGTGTGTGTGTGTGTGTGTGTGTGTGTTTCTGTGTGTGTGTATGTGTGTATTTGTGAGGACAATCCACCATGTTTACAGAGATTGCTTATCATGACAGATGAATCTGCTCTGACCCCAGGCCTTTAGCAACTGGGGAAACTCCCAAGTCACAGTTTGAATAGCAAATTTGATGGGTTTCCTATTTTAGTCGCAGAGATGGGATGCAGTAGGATGCTCCCCTGTCCTGGGAATTTACAGAGAAATATTGCTCAGTTTTTCTGTTGCTTAACATCCAAATGAAGCTATCTAAGTATATTCCATTGGGTATATTTAATCCAATGTGATCCGTATGTGTGTATACATTCCGTTTTTGTATATTCAGCTCTTTTGTTGCCAATTTGACAAAATAAATGAATGCTTCTTATCCTTACAGTAAATTAAGACTTCTGCCTGCAATAATGACTTATGACCATTCCTATTTTACTTCCTGGAGTCTAGACCATGCTACTTATTTCTCCAGCTGAGGTGAAATCCCAGCCCCGTCTGGCTGACTGGTCAGAGGGGAAAGTAAACTATAAAGGGCTTGAGCTTGGGGCCTGCGACACTGCCCACATTTGGGCTCTTTGACAGCTAGTCCGCATGGGGTCCAGAGTCAGCAGTTGCATGTGTCTCCACTCCTGCTGGACAGTGCTGATATGCCTGGCACCCAACCAGGACAGCTCGTTCCCTGACACTCGAAGTGGACTGTAGCGAATCGGGCAGTAGAGGTGAGAGCCAGGAAGAAAGGAAGAGCGAGAGAGAGAGGGAATGGGGTGTGAGCCAGTTAGAGAGTGAGAGAGACAGACAGACAGAGAGAGATGGAGAGAGTTAGAGAGAGAGAGAGAGCAAGAGAGAGGTCGTGATTTGAGGCTTAGGAAATCCACTGTATACCTTGCCGAAATTAATTCTGCGAAATCGAAAATAGACTACACGGCCGTTCATTAACTTCAGCCCAGCTATCATCACCCTCAGCGAAAAACACTCACGACACACACACACACACACACACACACACACACACAGTCAGATCTAAAGAAGCATATCTACATACCCACAGTCACTCATAAACAACCATGGACATGTAAGCTCACACGCACATACACATACACACACACGATCAAACAAGCATATCATACTCAGCTCAGTAAGCATATCGTCCACAAACACTCATAAACAAGTACATGTACAAATTCTCACTCTCTCATTTCCTCTCTCTCTCTCTCTCTCTCTCTCACACACACACACACACACACACACACACACACACACACACACACACACACACACACACACACAGAGCCTGCATGGCCATGCATGCTTGTTTAGCATGTGGACAGATGCTGGCCCCCACGTGTGTAAATCAGAAGGCCCTGGAGCCATAACACTCTTGTATGTCCTCTCCAAGAATAAATGCCCAGATAACTCAAAGTGGATACATTAATGTTAAAGATAATGGACTTGGAAATGCATAGGCTACACACACACACACACACACAAACACACACACACACACACACACACACACACACACACACACACACACACACACACACACACACACACACACACACACACACACACACGCGTCAGCGTACACAGAGAGACATGAGAAACTGAAGCATCATGGCTGTATGGTTGCAGTTAGCTTTTTAGCACCGACGGGTAAATAAATCAAGTTTTCCTCCAGAGCTCTCTTATAGCGTTTCTTAATGAGGGGCGAAAGTGTCGACATACCAAGCACATGGAAATATCCAGAGAATGCTCTGGTGTTAGGTGCAGCATGGTCCATAACTCATGTGCTCAATGGCTACAAAAGGGCCCGATGAAAGCAGTTACCACTGGAAAGACAGACTGGAGAGACTGTGGGAAGGAGAAGAGACAGTGGAAACAGGAAAGCATCAACCTGAGGAACAGACAGCCAGACAGACAGCCAGAGAATGCGAGGGGGGTGGGTGGGTGGGTGGGGGAAGCGGTGAGAGAGGCAAAAGAACAAAGAGACAAAGAAAGAGGGGGGGGGGGGGGGGAGAAAGGGGAGAAAGAAAAAGAGAGAGGCGCACATGTGTGATTGAGGTTTTACTCATATGCACACGATTAGAATTTCAGAGAGAGTGGCAAAGGAGAGACAGAAATAGAGAGAGAGAGAGAGAGAGAGAGAGAGAGAGAATCTCACAGACAAGCAGGTCCATAGAGAGAGAGAGAGAGAGAGAGAGAGAATCTCACAGACAAGCAGATCCATATAAAGTGAGAGGTTTATGAGTGAGGTAGCGAGCTTTTACTGGCTACTCCAGCACCTCCAATTGACCCTGGCGCTCCCTGAGCTGATGGAGTGCTGACCAGAGTGTGTGGTTGTCCTGACCCGTTCACTTATTCTTTGACCAGAAAGCTGAGATGGACAGAAAGAGAGGCAGTGAAACAGAGAGAAAGAGAGGGCACGGCAGGACAGGAGGAGGCGTTAGAGAGGGAGAGAGGGAGAGAGGGACAGAGTGAGGGAGAGAGGGAGCCTGTCCCAAGGCCTTGCTAGGAGTACTTGGGTTTGTTTTGGGACATTAATCCTTCAGACGGTGAACCAAACGATAATTTTTAATGGATAATTGTCAAGAAAACAAAGTGCCTCACTTTTAAAGATGTCTCCTCCAATCTCCTCTAATTCATGTGCACATTATAATTAGCTGTATTCCGCTTTTCTGTATTACTTGTGGTTATAAGAAGCAACATATGTCATTTAGGTCTAATGTTGGATTATATTCACCATTAGTAACATCATAAATCTAGTGCAGTCTACGTTTATAGGAAGCACTATCTTTTGTGATGCATGACTCTTTTATAGCCATTGCTCACTCTGATATCAGATGTAAAACAGTGAAATATTGATTTTTATGCATGACTACACAGTGGGTTATCTCTTCCCCTTGTTTTCAGGACCTTGTAACTATGCCTGTTGCTCTGTTGTGTAAGTTTTTAATTTACAAGGGGATTTCCACCACAGAAATCACCATACTTCTTTCCTTTAAAATGGGCTTTTGGGTGAGAGAGAGAACAGTGTCCTTCTCCGAAAGTTATAATTAGGGCAACCACCTTTTATGGTCAGACACGACCTCAGTGGCTAATGATGTCAGCACTGTGAGGCTTTGTCTCTGGCTCAGCTCGACCCATCTGAACCATTCTTGTGGACCACTCCCAGCAGCCTTGGGGGAGAATGGAACCTTCCCCTGGGCTCCCCCCGTGAAAGCCACTGTGCTCGTGTGGCCACGAGCTGGATATAATAGAGCAGTCCTTCCACCCATCCCACAAGCGCATTAAATGTTCATGTGATTCATTCGCACAGGGGCAGGCACACAGCGTTTCTCCCTTTGACCGTTGCTGTGGAATACTCAACCTTCTTCATGTGTTTCCTTGGACACCATGATATAACCCATTTATTATTATATTGTATCTTCCATTATATTGCTAAAAGCTATTTTTAATATTAGAGCCTTGATAAAACAAAGGACCAGTTTACAGGGTTAAGCATGACGTCATTCCTTACAGCATTGGGCTTTTGTCAACTGAAAACTACCAGTGTGGCTGGCTTACCAATGAACTGCTCTCCCATATCGCCCTCTGCTGGTCTGGAATGTCAAATGCAATAACACAATCTAAATCCACTTTTTTCAGCAGGTGCAAATCACAGATGTGACCTTCGCTTTTAAAAGTTAAATTGCAAACCATGTTTGTACAAGAATGACCAACCAACAAAGCATACAGCCCTTACACAGAGTGGGTAGATTTAAACATCTCCAAAAAGCATTAATGTTGGTCTATGCTTAAGCCTTATCCCTTAACAAATCTGTTAAGCAGTAGGGTGTTCCAGAAATCTGATTTAGTCACTTACCTGGGTATGTAGACTCTGTGGCTTCGTTTTGCTAAGATAATAATGTCAGATGACTCACTCTCAAGGTTTACAACTCACTCTTAGTTAGCCTACCTTCTTTGGGTTAGTCACTAAACCACCTACGTGGAATACCCCCCAGGTCTGGTATGAAATAAACCTCATCATCATCAACTTCATTCATGTTTAAATGAGGACAGATGCTTTCTGTACAGAAGGACCTAAAGACAATACAGAGTTGCACATATGATTTTTTATTTTTATGAGGATGGTCTCCATTGTGGATGAATTGGACAGCACAAGCGGCAATGAGGCCAGGATGCCCTTTGCCACTGTATGCATGGTCTATGGACACAAACACACAAAAGACAACCTGCCTGCCCACCATTTTTGCATCTTAAATCCTCTCATTGTAAATTGGCGACGTACTGCAGATCTCTGTGTAGTGTGTTTGTGAGTAGCCTGCATGTTCACAATGATTGCTTATCTTCACACTGAGTGCATACTCAAAAAACACAGAGATAATCAAATATCCTCGGTATTGCACAGATTCCAGTTAATCCCATTTCACAGTTAAACCATAAATGTCTTATCTGGTGTACACATGTACTCTCCACAGACACCACTGTCAAGGAAATCACAGGAGTGCAGCAATATGTTCTTTACGCATATATAATATATTAACGATAATCCATTGGTCTATATTCACAACACCCTACATGGAATCTCTCTCCTGTGATTTCTCCCACCATTCCTCACAAACTGGAATATGATACTTCATTTTGAAAGAAACCCACTCAATGTCTACAGTCAGTGCGACATCACAGTGGAAACACTTCAAGGAGTCAGCATGCCCAACCACTAGGGGTCGCTCTCACTTATTCAGCTCCAGAGATGGTTTTTACAGAAAACATGAGAACTAAATGAGCAACAAAGTACCAAATACACTTGTGCTTTGAGCTCTTCCATCATAATTCACAACACATGTAATGTTTGGTCAACATATACATATATATGGACATAAGATGTCCTTGCCCTTTAACAGACAATCAATAATAGTATACTATATTGTATACTATAAATATATATATATATATATATTATTAGAATATCTCTTTGTCAGAGGTAACTCTTAGATACAGTAAATATAAGGGTTATGGAATAGCATAGAGGCATTGCTAGGTAGAAATTTCACTACAGTTGGGCTAGTTTACTGTTACTGCTGAAGGTTTGGGGTTTGCTGTAAAGGGGCTGAAGGATTGGTTCTCAGGACGGCTGGGAGGGGGGAGGGGGGAGTTGGGGGTTGCAGGGATTGAGGGGTGATTTCTATGGTTGGGAGGTGGGGGGGAAGACAGTCTTCTGTGGGCTGCTTGACACACAAAATTCAATAAGACAGGAGAGATGAAGAAACGAGGGTGGAGCGACCGGGAGGACAGGATGGACTCAGAACTGGACCCAGCTGTCGGAGGAAGAGCCCTGGGACGCAGGAGTCGTCTGAGGGACCGCGCTGGAGAGAGAGAGAGAGAGAGAGAAAGAAAGAGAGAAATAATAATAAACAAAGACATGATGAGAAACAGCCAAAGGTGGGATAAAGATAATGGAGGGGGGTGGGGGCTCAGAAACACAGCGAAAGGGTGAAGTTAAAGACCAAGTAAGAGACACAGAAAGTAGAAAGGACCTTGTTTTGTTTTAAATATAAATTTAAGACATACTTCTCGAAATTAAGTAACTATAGCATCTCGGTACAATCAGTGAGTGCCAACATGTGCATATAAGGGGTCTGTTTTTTTTTTTTACAAGGATACAAGGATGTTTTTTTGGGCACAAGGTCTGTGTCAGGTGTGCTGTGTGTGCATGGGGGGGGGGGCAAAAACATCTGTTGGTCAGAGGGCATGTGTGTGTACATATGTGAGAACATACGTGGTGTATGTGTGTGTGTCTGTGTGGGCAGGGGGCAGATGAGAGCTGTGTCCTGTGTGCTGTATGAGTGTGTGTTTGGGGGGGGGGGGGGGGGGTGGCTGGGAGCTGTGTCCTGCATGCTGTGTGTGTTTGTTTGGGGCGGTTGCAGGGACTGTTTACCTCGCAGGGGTGGAGAAGTCACCCCATAGATCAGAAGAGCTGGAGTTGGACTGGACGACCGTGTTAGAATTACTGCTATCCAAGTCCAGCAAACAATCTGAAAAAGGAAAAAGGAAGGAGGGGAAAAAAGGAGGGTGAGCGCTACCACTCACTGCTTGGATGAGACGACTATACCACATAACGGTGGTTCAGATACAAAAAAGATGCAAATAAATAAATAATAAAAATTGATAAATATTTGTTTCTGTTAGTATTCTATATAATAGCAATATAACTGCATTGTGGCTGCTTTGATTGTATTAGTTTTACTTTAAGCAACCCCACTGAATTTACATTACCTTGAATTCAAAATCTAAAAGCATGATTTATGAGTATTCGTAACAATAGACCTAAATTGTTTTTGCATCTGCATTTATCTGGTGTGTTACCAGTTTGTGTGTCTCCTGTGGGGGGTGTTGTGTTGTGGTTGGAGGATGGGGGTGGGGCTATCTTTCCGCCTGGAGGTGGTGGGAGGAGTCCAAAGCCTCCTGCACTCTGTGGGCGAGGTTTATCTCTTTTCTTCCCTTGCTAAACAGACAGTAATATTTATTATTAACTTTGTAAAACACATTCTTTAAGAACAAACTATTACAGGGAAAAAACAGTTGCACATGTTAACAAAACTGAAGTTAGCACAAAAAGACTACCAACAATAAACAGACATTGGTGACGTTTGGATCACTATTGGGCATAACCAGGAGGGAGACATAAGCAGTAGATAACTTTATTGTCCCTGTGGTGCAGTTGGTTTTGCAGCATAATCACAATCACAGGCACACAGACAACAGACATATCAGATGGCAACAGACAACATAAGGAGCAGTCCTTCTACCTACATTAGCACATTACCCATTGGGTTTGATCAGGCCAGCTGCACGACTGGCTTACTCCAACTCGTTTAATGCTTTAATTGGTTGTGGGATAAAAGAAATTGGATCTGTATTTAGTCGTGGGGGAGGGACAAGAGTTTGAATAAAGAGGCCAGTGGGTGTGTATAGTCACAGATGACATTATTTGCCTTTTTCACCAGTCTGCCTTCGTAAATGCTCTCCATACTTAGTAGAGTAATCCCAAGTATCTTACTGGCAGTTGTGGCTATCTTTCTGACTGACTTTTTACTGTACCTCAGTGGCATTGCCAAACCAGCAGATAATACAATAAGTTAAAACACTTTCAACAAAAAGCAGTATGAAACATTAAAAACAAGCAATTGCTTTAAGAAGTACATTCTTTGTTGTGTCTTAGAGAACAGTCCATGAGTCCCATTTCAGCTAGCACAATGCCAAGGTATTTGTAATTAGCGACAGCCTGTATACAGAGGATGGGTGTGACCTTCTAAAAATCAATGGACATTTAGTTAGTCCTATTAATGTTTAAAATGAGGTTTGACTTATTGCACCAGTCTAAAAGAGAATCTAAAACTGGACCCTGAACTGGACTCCCTCCCGCTCTGCTAAGAGGCTCAGCAACACTGTGTCGACCGAATATTTAATGAAGTGCCTGTTAGGTAAAGTGCATGAATGTGTGTATAAATTAAAAGCAGGGGTGATGAAACACCTCTCTGTGAAGAACCTATGGATGTGGGCATTGTATCACAAAGAAAAGAGCCTACCCTGCCTTGCTCGGCTCCTACAGGTGAGGAAGAGACCAACTATTAGATATAGTACCACCATGTAGCTAAAAAAGTGAGATGCCAGTTTGTTTTGGTGAGGCTAAAAATAGAACATGTGCTGAATGAATTCTGATGGTTTACCCCAATATTGAGAGTGATGGTCTGTCCCTCCTTAAAGCCCAGGTCCAGTTTAGGTCCGGTATCTGGAGCCAGGGCATTTTTACTGATCTCATTCTCAGTCTTTACCCACCTAGAATATCATCACAGAGGGAGGGAGGGAGAGAGACAGAGAGAGAGAGAGAGAGGGGGAGAAAGAGAAAGAGAGAGAGAAAGAGAAAGAGAGAAAGAGAGGGAGGGCGAGAGAGAGAGAAAGAGAGGGAGGGCAAGAGGGAGAGACAGACATAGAGTTAAAATAAAAATGCACTATGCTGAAAAATAGCACTGCCAATATATGATGACCACATGTTCAGTGAATTATTAACGCGATGGACAATTTGGCCATTGTTGATACGCCCAAAACATGACTCAACTTCCTGTGCAACACCTAGTTTAGTGCTCACTTGAAATGGTCCTGGAGGGCCACGTTGAAGTCAAATGCGTCTCCCCTGTCCCCAAAGCCAACTCCAATAAAAGCACTGCGACCTGGAGGAAGAGATGGGGACACGTGAATCTTGGACAGATTTCTGCAGGTCAGGTGAGGCGGGGTGAACACAGGGTGAGGACACGATGAAAGAACATGTGGACCGACTAAAATACATGATCTAACTGAATAAATGCACAAAAGATAAGCCAAAGAAGCCAAGCCAAGAAAAGATAAGTCAAATGCCTGCGTATGTGTGAAAAATACAATACATAAAGCCTAATGTATGCAAGAAATACATTCATGTAGACACAAACAGAAGGAGAAGAGGCCATGTTAATCACAGACCCAGTACACATGGGCAAAACATCCATGTCGACTGTGAGTCATGTCAGAGTCAAGCTTTGCATGCTGCTCTTCACTACTGTGTTTTACCAGCACTCAGACTTTGGTAAACACTACAGGGTCTACCTGATTATCCTACCTCAGTGGGCCCAACCAACACTCCTGTTGGGTCTTCCAGACCATTCTACACTGGATTACTATTTTTGGACATGAAAGCTACGCATGTTGGCTATGCTGTAAGGTCCTCTATATTCTGCCACTGTGTTGTAGAATTAGGTCTCTCTCTCTCTCTCATTTGTGCACACTTTCACCATTGTGGCAATCTCATTTGGTATATTCCACTTGTATAGTGCTGTGAATATCTACACTCAAAGCAGACACTGTAAAAGCACACTTAACCCCAGAGAGAAGTGATTCAAATTATCAAATGACCCCCTCCTTTAGAAACCACATTCAAATAAATTAAAATTCTATTATGGTTTAATAAAAACATAGAAAATAGGTAATGACTAACACCATCCTACGCATTCTACACATCATAAGCATTCGCCAGTAGAATGAAAACAAAAAAAAATATTGTATAAAAAAACTATCCACAGCAATAGCACGTAAACAAATGACTTCCTGCAACATAAATCAACTCTTCGGCCACATGCCAGTAATTAGATGCCTCCCCATAGTGACATTCATCATCATGTCTGAAACTTGGTTGTGGTTCCTCACAACAAGACTGTTAGATGTTAGATGTTAGACTTAACTACCAATGATTCATTTCTCTGGCTGGTGTGTCATCTACTCATAAGTTGATGAAAGAGGTACAGCAGCACACAGAGTGTGACACACCACCATAGACCTGCCACAGAGATACGTGTGTGTGTCAGTGTGTGTGTATGTCTGTGTGTGTGTGTGTCTGTGTGTGTGTGTGTGTGTGTGTGTGTGTGTGTGTCTGTGTGTGTGTGTGTGTGTGTGTGTGTCTGTGTGTGTGTGTCTGTGTGTGTGTGTCTGTGTGTGTGTGTGTGTGTGTCTGTGTGTGCGCGCGTCTGTGTGTACAGTCATGGCCATGAGGGTATCCATGTGTGACACAAAGTCTTTAGGTCAGAGTAATGTTATGTTATAATGTTGTTTGTTTGTTTGTGTGTGCGTGTGTGTGTGTGTGTGTGTGTGTGTGTTTTGGGGGGGGGGGGGGTTACACACCATTATCATCTTGTATTCTCAGCACAAAGTAGCGGCTTGAGTCACTGACAGTTTCCACGGCAATGCCTGGATATTCGTTGACTGGTGCCTGAGCAAAAAGCTCCCCTGAAGAGGAAGAAGTGAACACACACCCTTAGCATATCTATCCCAAAAAAACAGCCTGTGCATCAGTAAGCTTTTATTTGCTGACCACAGTAAGGAAGAGCCGATGGCTGATATGAGTCATTGCTACTGGGCTGGAAGTTGGCAAATTAAAGCAGCAGCGACTCAGAAATGGAAAGTTTCTATCAAGATTAAGATCAGATGTCAATAACCCTTCCCCATCAACTGAATGGCATCAATCTTTATGTCTGTCTGTTTCACAACATTTCAATAACATTCTCAAAGTGGTAACTTATAATGGCACCAACGCCGCAATTTTCGTAGGAGCTGACTTCCGTTACAAATAATATTTACAAATAAGTGAGAGTGTGTGTATGTGTGTGTGTGTGTGTGTGTGTGTGTGTGTGTGTGTATACATGCACTAGCATGAATACCTGAGACTTTGTCCTCTAGCTTGATGAACGCCACTTTCCCTCTGGCCGTGATCCTCATGCGGCCGCTCCAGTCAGGGGCATCCAGCTTCCAGTCAGCTGCCCTGTGGCACAGAGGTCACACAGACGCATCAGAGGGGACTGGGCGAAGGGCCTTCTGGCTCATCCTCACTACCACTACTACCCACTGCTACGGACAGTAATGGACGCTTTGCACTTCCAAACTCATCATCTATAGCAGAGGAGATTGGATAACACAACCACACATGGTTGACCAACTATAAAGAGCTGCTATACATGGCAGGTCATTCTCTTAAGTATAGCAGGGCTTTACTTCATGTCTCTCTCAGAGGAGGTTGCCCTCTGGGATACCTATATAGCCAATCATGGCCCATTTAGTGTAATATCTGAAGTATGGAGTCTCTAGGACGTTATTATTAGCGAGAATAGTAGGCTATAGCGCTCAATCTTTCACCATGAGCTATTACTATTATATGGGACACGAACACACACATTTCATCTAGGCCACCAAAACATAAACTATATGGTTAATGTTTTTTGAATTCGAAATTTGGAGAGCGTCATTCTACACCTCATACTTTACTTTGTGCTTGTCGCTACATTTTACACATTTCCATCCCAAGGTTTAACGCAGTGCTACCGGAATGTTAATAATTATGGGGACATCAGTAACCAACGGCCATAGCCTAATATCCCTGGACTCAGACTGGTTTCGAAGAGGCCGTGAAATATTCTTTCATTGACGAAGTTGTACAGGGTTAACGGCACGTTAAAACAACAACATAGGTCATTCATTTTTTATACAAACTTAACTGGCAGGTGCATCAGTGAGTGGTGGTTTTTAAACAGACAGACAGCGCTCACGAAGAAGATGCGCCGAAATAAACATTAGGCTTTCCGTGGCACGACACAAATAATTGTAAGAATAATATAGATGATTCAAAACACGTCCATACGATGGTTATGCGGGACGCGATGCCCATTTCATTTACATTAACCTACCGATGGCCGCGGTTGGAAGCCCGCGGCGGAATGCGATAAACGTTGACATCTGGTTTCACGACCAAAATTGACTCGTATTCCGCTTCTGACGCCATCTTGAATTAAACGGAATCGACGCGTAGCATTTATCTGAATTCCCAGCTAGGTTTAGCGGGTGGATTGCTTGCGTCGCGACCAAATGTCAATGGCGTGATGCGGTCCTTGTGTTTGGATGCGGAGAGATAAGCTGCGGCCTGAACGCGCATCCACCGATCGCTCAGCACCTGGATAGGCTACTTCAGACGTTGGGCATTGAGCTTATTCTCATGTCTTGACTCGAAGTCAGTGACTATGGATGAGGTATTACAGTAAATCGTCTGGATCCTAGTAACCAGCAATTTTCTACCTCAGAATTCAGTACAAATATAAGGAGCAGACGCATGTCCGCCAACAAATCAATTCATTTTTTAAAATCCTGATAGCAATTTTATACTGTATTAGAGTATCCCAATTGTATACTCACGCCCACTACGTTAATATGCTAAACAGGGGTGGGATTTAAGACTACGAGAAGCTATCTTTAGACAGGTGGACGCAAAACGGAAGCGGAAATTTCCGCAGTTGCCTGGAAGACGCTGCTTCCTTCCCTTCCCCATCACCCAAGGTTGGTATGTTTATTATGAAAATGCACAAAATGCTGGTTACATGCGGTTACAATGAAATATAGACTTGTTAATCATTGAACGCAAGAGGCATACAGCATCCTTACATGTAAAGCAGCTCTCACATCCACCTAGAACTGCAGAAGCAGGAGGAGGTGGTGTCATATTACCTCCGAAGAAGGTCCAGCTGATGCAGAGAGCCTATCCTCCTAGCAGATCACGATGATTTTTTAATTGGTTGTCATAAAACATATATTCTTATTGGAGCATACTTGTGGCCGTGCGTAAAGGAAACTAGCCGTGGATATTTCACTTATAAGTGGTACAGGTGAGATGGCTTCTTTGCAGCTAAACGAAGCTGGCTTTGCACCTGCTCCACGTAGAAGACTGCCATAGCAAAGGTAGCCTAACGTTGTATCCGCTCGGTATTAGCATGTCTGCTGGCCCTAGACAACACTTTCTAGCCCTATGGAATGCAATATTGTGTCAGTTAATGGAATTATTTGCCATGTTTGAAATAATTGTTACAAACCTCACACATCCTTGTGCTTACGGTAAAGCAACAATGTATCCTTGCAACAAGGCTAATCCTTCGTAAATGACAGACGGATGTAGTATGTTGTGTTCTCTGCCCGTGTTATCACATACAGCCTCTTATCAAGCGCCGATGCCATGCGCACAGTGTTAATGTAATGACCATTATATATGCAGTTCATTATTGTCTTATTGTTGTTGACCTCTGAATTTACATATTAAGTTCCACATTTACTTTACTTCCAGTGCGCCAGCTGGATGGTGCAGCTGCTTGGCTTGTTTATCTGCTTGGGTGTGAAATATAAATGACAGCCTTTGCTTTCAGGGTCATTTTCTTTAGCTCTGTGGCTGTCAGAGCTAATGGTGGCCCGGTGGCAGGCTCAGATCCAAAGCAGCTAGTGAATCCAGAGCAAAGAGACCCCCTCCTATAACCTTTTCAAACAGGTGAGTAGAGCAGAGATTCCCTGTCTTGTTTACAGCAATACCTCCAGACGCAAATGCAAAGGATGTTCAAAGTTGTGTGGTTACTTGAGCAAAGGCTGTTGTTGAGGAGAGGAAAGGATAGAACCACCGCCTCTTACTCTATGTGCACATGTAGCAGATACTCTAAGCCAAATTGATTTACACTGCTGTAGAAGGTGTGTGAGTGTCCCCTTGGGTATTGAACGTATGACCTTGGAGTTGTTAACAGAGCTGCAAAGAGACACCTTTGGTTGTCTTTATTTCAGTAATGTTTTCGAGCCACTGTGGCTTTTCCTCAGACTTTCAGACTTTTTTGATGTCACCATAAACATATTTATGTGTATTTTTTGTCTAGACAATATATTTCCCATTAATAATGTGAAAGAGCCCTTCTATATACAAATGTCTGTGTGTGCTTAGTTATTGGATATTGAAGCCATGACCATGGTGATTTTCATGTACTGTTCTACAAACAGAACCACAGCAACACTCACAGTGCCTTTAAGTAGGCTAAGGGAAGAGCAGTGGTGGACACACCAGCCTCAGAGAATAAAAGTCTTACCATTTATTAGGTATGTCTTTGCACTGGAAAAAGTAGATTTCACTAATTAGGTTATCTACCTGGCTGTAGCATAAAGATAAATAGATAAATAGAATCCGCTGATCATGTGAATGACTGGTAAGACTTTTTAGGTGTCCTCCTCTCAGTAAACAGTAAGCTCCCGCCTAGTGCCTTTACTTCACTGGTAGCTTATCAGCACAGATGGGTCCTTTAACTGGTAACCCCTCCCATTTATTAAGATATATCAGAGAGTCCTTAACATTCAAAATTCATGGTGTAACTTAACAGGAAAACACTACATTTCTGATGAGATTATTTTCTTCTGTACAACATTCACAAAGGTCCACATGGAAGCATGCATAATTTCATCACTGTAGTGGTAATATGTACAATACATTACTTTGCATGTAGGAGGCACTCCTATCCCATGTAACTAACAAGTGATAAATTATAAATGAAATGACTGTTTTAAGCATTGTTTTGCCTCTCCATAAAATTACATGGGGTCTTGGCATCAGTGTATGAGGTTAATTGTTTTAGTCTATTAAAACATTGATGTTTGTAACCATATTTATATTTTTGTACAGTGTTAAGACACATACCTTTGCCATTCAATGCTCCTTAAACAGACAGTGTTTAAGGACTGTGTTAAGATCAATAAATCTCACAAGGAGAACACTAAATAAGCCCTGCTACATGTACAACACATTTTTAAAGATCTCTTTGCCAGCAGATGTACTGTACACTGTTGGTTTTCCTTCAGTCTGTAATCATCTTCACAGAACAGTTTGTTGGCATTAGTTAATCGTCCACAGACTGGGATGATGAGTCACTCTTGAAGAACAGATGTTGTGACGAGATGAAATGATCTTGCCACAAGCCTGTAGGTGGTAGCAAATGACAGCTGTTATGTAATATATATATGTAATGTTGTGGTGTGCATTTAAGGATTGTTGTACGTTTAACTGTATTTTACCTTGACTGACCCACAGTGGTGTATGCCAACTCCTCTGTCACCATGACACACTCAATGCTCCGTAGAACACTGAAGAACCTGGTCCAGAACTTCTCTGAGGCAGAAGTCAAGGTCAGAACAGATATTCCTTCTGTATATACAGGGACACCATAGCCCATTTGTTCTGTGTCAATTTAAATTATAAATGTACTGCATTTATATGTATTTAGTGTATTGCTCAAGGACACTTTGACCTAGCCAGGAGAAGGAGAAATTGAACTAGTAGCCCTTTGGTTGCTGGGCAATTCCTCTAGCTCCTGAACCACTGTCACAGTTTAGGTTTTTAGAAACACACACACGGTTGTGTATACAGCAGGAATGCTCTAAATAAGATTAATTGAGTACTCTGACACACAGACACACACAGACACTCCATCACACACACAGACACTCCATCACACACACAGACACTCCATCACACACACAGACACTCACTCACTCACACACAGACACACTCACTCACTCACTCACTCACTCACACACAGACACACTCACTCACTCACACACAGACACACTCACTCACTCACACACAGACACACTCACTCACTCACACACACACACTCACTCACTCACACACAGACACACTCACTCACTCACACACAGACACACTCACTCACTCACACACACACTCACTCACTCACACACACACTCACTCACTCACACACAGACACACTCACTCACACACAGACACACTCACTCACTCACACACAGACACACTCACTCACTCACACACAGACACACTCACTCACTCACACACAGACACACTCACTCACTCACACACAGACACACTCACTCACACACACAGACACACTCACACACAGACAGACACACACACACACACACACACACGACTGTCAGTCAAAACATAGGTAACATGTCAGAGTGAGCTAGACATTGTGGAAAGTAAATGCTTATCACAACTATTTATCAGACGTGCTGAGAATGTAAAAATGGATTGTGAGTAGGTTAAGTCTTAAAGCAAACGTGTCTTTAAATTCCCTTTGTAAGCACATGCAGCATTGCACCTCTTGCATTTGGCATCGCCACTGAACAGCATGACTCTGCACGCCTCTCTGCCCCTCTCTCCCCCCCTCTCTCCCCCTGCCCTGCTGTTCCCAGGTCCGAGAGGCCACCTCCAATGACCCATGGGGCCCCTCCAGCTCACAGATGTCCGACCTCTCAGACCTGACGTACAACGTGGTGGCCTGCAACGAGATCATGAGCATGTTGTTTAAGCGCCTCAACGACATTGGCAAGAACTGGAGGCACGTGTACAAGGTGAGATCGATTAAAAAGGGAAAAAAGGTGGTTAGGGATGAAGAAAACAGAAAATCGAGTCAAAAGTAGGTGAAGGGATGGAGGGAGACTGAGAGAAAGAGGAAGTATAAAGTGATGTAGACACAAGGAAAAGACCTGAGGGAGGTAGGAAGTGGGAGACATTTAAGTCAGACAGTAGAGTAGATGAGGGGACAATAGTATGTATATTGAGTTGTTAAAACCAAACAAGTGAAGATGGATCATGAAGGCTAGATCCATATGTCATGACCACCAATGACTTGTGTTATAAATGTGACTGGAACATTAATCTCCAGCTCGGCAAAGAAATGCCTACAACCTGTTAGGCCAGGCAGGCACATTAACTTTAAGATTTCTGTTTAAAACAATGTTAGTCTTGTCTGACTTGTCAGTTCTGCAGTCTGTCCACTGTGGCAACGCTGTAGATTTCATATAAAATGCTTTTAACTAATCAATGCAGTTTGTATGTTCAAAGTTTATGACCACTATAGCTGACAACTAGGGTGTCGGCAAATGGAAGAGACACAAGTAGTATAAAATGTGAGCAAAAAAGAAAGGAGGACTGAGAGACTGAGGAGAAAGCTTTGTTTCCATGGAAACAGAATGGCCCATCCTTGGTTTTCTGTTGTACCAGTATTTAATGTATGGCAAAAAAGACCATGTTGGTCAGACTCAGCGTCCATGCTTATCCATGGGTCCAGCTGGTGAAAGGTGGAATCCATATCACCGCATTGATAAGGGAGAAAGGCCGTGACAAATACAGTCTCCTCATGTCAAAATCATTTTAGTCTGTCATGGCTACTAGTGTGGTTATATCTTTTCTAAACATTGTGCCTTTGTTCGGCTTTTCTGAGCGTGGGTCATTGGAGGGCAGTCTGTATATTAATGTGGTTTTAAAAGATTAATGATGGAAGAGCTGTCTGAATGCAGTTAACCCCTCGGTTCCACAACACTGCTAGCTCGGATATCAACAGCTTGGTTTACAATGGCATACACATTGACACAAGAATGAATGAATGAACACCTACAAACACACTTTGTGCTTCAGACACATTACATTATATTACACTTAGCAGATGCTTTTATCCAAAAAAACTCAAAATAGAGGACACATAAACATCTATATCCATTTACACACATACACATTTATGTAAACATACACGTACAAACACACACTTCATAGAGGCATCCATGGAGTATTATAATTGGTTTTGTTTGCAAATTACATGGGATTATTTGTTGTTGTTATTGTCTTATTCAGTCAACAAGGGTTTTTTCTTTAATCGTGTTATTTTAACATACTGTGGCTTTGGAAAAGGTAAACAAACCTGTTATGTGTGCATTTGCCTCCAGTGTCCCTGAAGGCTTCCTTATCTCTGTTTTCTAATCATGCATCCCTGTTACTCTTTCCTTTCCCTCCCTGTCCCTCACACTGGCAGTCTATCATGCTGCTGGAGTATCTGCTGAAGACAGGCTCCGATGGAGTCGCTACTGCGAGCCAGGAGAATGTTCACGTGGTCAAAGCTCTCACCGAGTTCCGCTTCGTAGACAAAGACGGGAAAGACCAGGTGCTGGAGATGTGTTAGAATGTGACGTATACCTTAGAGAGAGACACACACACACACACACACACACACATGTATATACATCCTTGGAATCTAACCTAGGTGCACTTGTGTATATGTTAACATAGTCTGACTGTTCTTTCAATAGGGTGCTACCATCAGAGACAAAGCAAAGATTGTCCTGGTGCTGATTGAGGATCCAGAGAAACTGAAAGAAGAAAGGGACAGTGCAATGAAACACAAAGATAAACTTGCAAAGGCAACCACAGGTATGTGTCAGGAACTATATATATTTTGCCTTATAGCTGTGGAAATGCTGTAGTTTGTAAACAGGGCCTTGCATAACTGTCATGTGCGTTTGTCTGTGTGTTTTTGTGTATCTTTACACATATGCATGCCTGTTTGCCTGCTTCCCAAATGCAGAGGTTCTAACATTATTGTCCCTGTTGTGCATGTAGCTGCAACGGAAGCAGCAGCTGAGAAGGCAAAACCAGTGCTCCCACCTTACACAGGCCTCCCCTCACTGGACAACATCCCCTCAGTGGCTGGACTCATGGCTGAGATGGCTGCTAAGAAGGAAGAGAGGCGGAAGGTATGGGAGAAGAAGAAAGAAGTAGAGAGAGCATTATAATATTCTCTTCGATTTCTATTCTTTGCCAGACTAAACCTTTAAGTTAAGGATTAGCCGTAATTTACAGAAATATTCGGTGTTGTATACCTAAATCTGCCAGCACTATGTTGTCTTCGATATTCAAAATGATTGGCTATGTTATTGTAAAGACATGTTATGAAGATCTGTCTCACATACTTGCTATCTTTCTTTCCTTCTTTTTTCTGTCTTTTTCTGTCTCTCTCTAGGAAAAGGAGGGTAATGAACGCTGGGAGAAAGCAGCCAAAGCTGAACCAACCACTGGCGCTGACCCATGGAGTGCTGCACCCGAACCTCCAAAGGAGGAGGCTCCAGCTAAAAATGACCCGTGGGGAGGTGAGGGCGAACCAGCCCCTGCTAGCAATGATCCCTGGGCTGGGGGATCAGATGCTTCCCCAACCAAAGAGGCTCCTGCAACCAATGATCCTTGGGGTGGAGAATCTGAAGTCTCCCCAAAGGAGTCTGCTCCTGCTAGCAATGATCCTTGGGGTGGAGAATCTGAAGTCTCCCCAAAGGAGTCTGCTCCTGCTAGCAATGACCCTTGGAGTGGTTCGGAAGATGCCCTATTAGAGGAGGCTCCAGCAACTAATGATCCTTGGGGTGGGGGATCAGACATTGCCCCAAAAGAGTCTCCTCCAGCCAGCAACGACCCCTGGGGTGGGGCATCAGACTTTGCCCCGAAAGAGTCTCCTACGTCCAGCAATGACCCTTGGGGTGGTTTGGGAGATGCCCCATCAAAGGACACTCCTGCAGCTAATGATCCTTGGGGTGGCGGTTCAGACACTGCTGCAAAAACGTCGCCCCCTACAGGCAGTGACCCTTGGGGTGCAGCAGGAAAGGCCCCATCAGAGGACATTCTTGCAGTAAATGACCCTTTTGGTGGAGGATCAGACATTGTCACGAAAGAGTCTCCACCTGCAGCCAATGATCCATGGGGTGCTTCAGGCAACACAGGGAATGTCACATCCAATGATACCCCTGCCACCAATGACCCTTTTGGTGGAGGATCAGACACTCTCCTAAATGATACTACCCCGGCCAGCAGCGATCCATGGGGGGCACCACTTGACGCACCTGTACAATCTCCTCCAGCTAAATCTGACCCATGGGAGACACCTGCTGCCAAAACCTCGCCTGACACCGCCCCAGCCAGCTCTGATCTCTGGGGTGCAACCACAAGCATGCAAGAACCCAAACCAGACCCGTTTGGTACTCCAGTAGTATCTCAAGAACCAAAACCAGACCCCTTTGATACTCCAGCAGTGTCCCAGGAATCCAAACCAGATCCATGGGACGCTCCAGCAGAGGCACCAGAAACCAAGTCAGACCCTTGGGATGCACCATCAGACACCCCTCCGACCAAGGCAGACCCGTGGGGTGCAGGAGAAGGGGATGGGGCATTGGCAGTATCCCCCTCTGACCCATTTGGTGATGGCAACAAGGCAGACAATGACCCCTGGGGAGCCTCAGGTGAAATGCATATAGAAGAATGTTTAAATAATTATAGAAAAGTTTATCGTTTAGTATAGAAAAGTTACATAATGCCAGCTATAAGTGGGTGTGACTGTTTGTGGATTGTTACATTTGATCTGCTAAAGATGTGTTGATGGGCAAAAGGAAATGTTGTATCAAAGAATGAGGTTGTAAACTTGAAAACGTCTTCCAAAATATTCCAGCATTAACAGGGTTTAAGAGTAGACTAACTGTGATTAGTATTGTGCCTCAGTCTATATATATTTTTTTTTTACAACCTATATGTTTTGTTTGTAATTAGGATAGTAATTAGGATCCCATGTGTTGGCAATATTAGCTTCACATCTAGTCACCTTACATTTTGTAGTTGATCAGAAACTATTACTTTGGTAATACTTTGGCAATGCATATACAGTGCTTATGCCTGTGTATCTGTATCTGTGTAGCTTCTGTATACATGTTCGATGAAATTATTTCTTTAGTGTCATATGGCTGGCTGTTGGGGTAAAAGCATACAATGTAACCGAAATGGTCAAGAGGGTTTTATTGTCGTTTCAGCCATATGCATAGTACATGGTGTTGTTGTTGAGCATTACATCACTAAGAGAATACACTGTAGCCCAAATACTGTTGAATATTACACCAACATGTTGTGTCTCAGAATGTCACAGGTAGGCATACAGTATGAGACGGTAAGCCCTATGAGGTGCTAAACAGATGTGCTCCCCTCTCCACAGCCACTTCTCCTCCCAGTGGAGGTGACCCATGGGGCTCGTCAGCAGTTCCCACCAGCCCCGGTGAAAACCCCTTTGGAGATGGAGGCTCTACAGATGCTTGGGGAACGCCGACCAAAAGTGCTACTAATGGTATGTGGGTTTTTTCTGGTATATACTCGGTCACATTTCGGAAGAAAAGTCCTGCCCCTGCTTAGCCATAGCTCTAAGCTAAGATAAGACATGTTTGTTTATAGAGCACATTTTGTATATTGGGCAAACAGTGTGCTTTTTAGAAAGAAATACAGAAACTGATAAGAACAAATAGAGAAGAAAATAGAATAAAGGGTAAAAAGAGGCTAAAAAAAGAATACTTAAATAGAAAACATGCAGCTGTAGTTTACAAATACCTTAAACACATGAAAACAAATGTTTTTGTCCTGTTTTAAAAACAAAAAAACATGTCAAACAGTACACATTTTCTGGTTGTTTGTTTCAGTTAGAAGTGGCGCAATAGCTAAAAGATGTTTCACACTGTTCACTTCGGACTGTGAGCTGGATTTTTTTGATGGTGTTTTTTGACAGACCAGTAAAAGAAACACCCCACTATTTTGGGAAATCCGCTTATTTGCCATCTTCCTAGTTAGACAATTGGGTATTGCCTTTTTTTGTTTCCGTACAGGTAATGTCCTAGTATTGTGGTATATCTTTCACCTTAGCGCAGCACGGTCCTTTAAATCTGACCCCAAGCTATTAGAGTTTATAGGAATATATATATATATATATATATATATATATATAATATATGCCGAAGAACTCTATTTAACATGTACCTGTAAGACTGTCAGAAAATAAAAATGCAGTGTTTTTTCCATGTAGATATGACTTAGAACTCATTTCAGTGTAATAATTAAAAATCTTTGCTGCTACCATACAATGCACAGGACCTGGAAAAGTCCCCCTAGTAGCTTCCTTCAAATATTATGATATTAATGCACTCATGGTAACGTAGCATCACAGATTCTTGATAATTATGCTAGAATGAGAGTAATGCAATTGTTATTTATCTCGGTATTGTCCTTGTTTAATTGAAGACTATTTCTGGCTCACAGAAATATATATTTGGTCTAAACATCAGAACAGGAAGTGTATCGAATGGCTGTCACCTGTTGAAAGAGTGAAGTATCATCAGAATAAGTAGCATATGTAGACCAAGCAGCATAGGAATTATTGGTCCAATACCTGACCCTTGGGTTTGTCTTACAGGTGACCTGACAGAAGGAGCAAAGACAAAAGCCTCCACACAATCTGCCCCTCTGGGTAAGGAAGAGTAAGCCAGAGAGGGGGGGGGGGTGAGAGAGAGGAAGACAGAAGGGAGAAGTATACTCCTTCAGCCATTCATTTTAAACTAAGTGCTTGTGATTTTACACCCCCTGTGTATTTTACTCTAAAGTAGATGTATCTAATAGCAGGTAGCCTTCATGTTAACCCTTCCCCCCAGGTAGATGTAGTTGTGTAGATGTCATTCTCATTGGTCTTCCCATCTCTCTCTCTCTCTCTCTCTCTCGCTCCGTTTCTCTCTTTCTCTCTCACTCCTGCTTGCTCTCCCTCTCTCTCGCCCTCCTTCACTCTCTTCCGTACTCTGCTATAACCATCATCCCATCTCTTCCTACGTCTCCCTTTTTGTTCGTACTGGTTTCCCTCTCTCCCTTCATTTTCCCAGGCCTCTCAGCATGGCTAGATGGGTTTTCCCTGGACTTGACCATGCCCAGTAAAGAGGTCAAGCCAACCACCCCCGTGGCACCGAGCTCTTTTGGTTTCACCCCTGTTCCATCCCATCCCTTCCCACCTGTAAGCACCTCTGGCCTCATGGGTGCATCCAGCTACACCCCACCTTACCCCCAGGGAGTCCCCCACCACCACCTCAATCCCATGGGGGGATTTCCTGCCTCGTCCCCCCTGTGGGGAGCTGGAATGGTGCCACCCATCCGCCAAGGGGCTCCCTATGGAGGTTCTCTGAGTAGCATGGCTGGTGCCCCAATGGTCACTGGGATAGGGGGGCCTTTGCAGCCCCCGAGGCAGCCGTTTGGAGGCGGCATGGGTGTAGCTAATGCAAACGCAGCAAACAATCCTTTCCTTCTGTGAAGAGCATCCCATGTCATTAATTGTTTGTACATCGTTTTCTGCCATCATATGTCATACCTACTCCTCCACCCACCCATTAACCACCAATTTCCCATTACCCATTACCCATTAACCCTGATGCTGCACCCACGAGCCGCCTGTGTGTGTATGATATACTCTACTATGTATGATGTTTGGGGATTAAAAAACACTATTTAAAATCAATAAGAAGTATAATATGTAAGTATGTGGTCTTTGCCTCCACCTGGGGGAAGGGAATGCATGTCTGTTGAGTCGCTCAGTAGAGTGAATGTATAGTCTGTATGAGAAAGAGACAGAATGGGTTGTGTGAATAAGGTAGATCCCTTCTGTTTGGTTCATCCCCTCGTGCTGTACTTTTGTTCTTGGAGGGTGTGAATTGTAAAAAAAAAAAAAAGAATATGTGTGAACCCTACTCCAGCCAAACACACATTACAGGTGTAACCCTTCTGGCTTCTCTAAAAAGAGCCTTTGAGAGGGTCTCTTCAGGTGAGACTCAAACCACAGACTGGCTCACAGAAAGGCACTGATTCAGTCTAGAAGATCCCACAGTCAAAATCTTCTGGCACTTTTTTTTTCAAGCATGTCGGGTCAACGACTGCTTATGGTCAGAGGATGGGAACAAAACATTCCCATTACTCCCATCCCAACATATTACCATTTCAATACAGCAGCTAAGCCAAATGCACAGGAGTCATCAAAGCTATCAGTGGGGAATGCTACCCTGCTGATGAATACAATCCTCTGATTTAAATTTTGTTTTATTTTTATAATCATGCTTCATATCAGTTTTGTGGACGAAAGATATTGAAGTGGGGATTCTGTAGCTAGAGAGAAGGCTGAATATAAGCACAGATATTCGGGAGCCAGGGGGAGGGGGGTTAGGACGGTTAATAGAGTCCTGCTGTTGTTTCCTGCTTCCGGAACATTCCAAATAGCGTTGCACTGTGTCAGACGGCTGTTCTGATACTTTTGAGTGATGGGGAGATAAAAAATAGCCCATTGTGCATCTATTTATTGATATATTTATTACTTATTTATTCATTTGGTTTGTTTATTCTTATGTGTCATGGTTGTTCAAAATGCTGTTTTTCTTATCAGTCGAACCAGTTAGGCCCATCCTATTAGATGCTGTGAGTGCCTGTGGCTTGAATCTGAGCAAAAGCAATGAAATGCAATCAGACAAACTTAAACACAGTCATGCTGGAAGGTGGACATTCTCTGTGTTCTGTTACATTTTTTTATTTGGCCGAGGGGTGGTCTGTGTTAATGTCTGTTGTTATCGTTATTAATGGTATACATATATAGTCTGAAGTATGAGTTGATTTTATATTAAAAATGAATATATTTATTTTACCAGGTATGTTGCAGCAGTGTTGTTTCCCTGTGAAAGTGCACAATTGAGAAATAAACTGAACAAGTGACACTGGAGACTAGGCTCATCAGTTATTTTTGTGTGTTGTCTGTATGGTGTGTGGTGTTTGTGTGTATGTATTTTATATATAACTGCTCACAGTTTGGGTTAACGTGCCTTTATTCCCCTGAACATGTATGCCATGAATTTGCACAGCTTTTGAGCTTAGGATGTTGTAACCTTTTGAAATGGTATATTCAATTATAATTATCATATAATCTTGACCTACCATATTGATATGATCCTTGCCAAAAAACTATTTCATGGCTATCGTATGCTATTCTTTTTTTAAATGTATGTAATAATGGACGATAATCATTTTCCTGGTTATACATGTTACATTAACATGACAGTTGTGTGTGTAGAGTATGTTGGAGTTTTCTAAAAAAAAAACTGCTTGTAGTACTTCAAAATGGACAACAGATGGTGTGTGGGAGCACATCTAAAGCTGGAGTCAAGATGGGCCTGGAGCACACCGAAGCTGCATGTAAGTTCAGCATCTGCTCTGAAATTGATAGAAGTTAGATTGTCAGGCTCTTTCACTGTTCTTGAGGAAGGTCTACATGTTCAAGAGGGAAACATGGTACAGACATAGCAGGGAAAACCAGGGAAACCCTGTGCCAGCCTTTTCTTCTTCTAACTATTAACTGACATTTTATTTCTTCCTCTAGTTTAATGCTCTGCTTACATTTGACATGAAAACTATTTCGATATATTGGAAATTACTTATTCTCTGTTCTTTTTTCTCTCGTGAACTTTTCTGCTCAGCTATGTTACACAAAAGACTATTTTCTTTTTAAATTAGTAACCTTGGTCATGATGTACCTGTTTCTTGGCTGTGTAGAATAAAATGTACTTGTTTTATTGGGGAAACAAAACAGGCATGTGACCACTATTTGGACATGACAAGCCAAGTGTTATTATACTAAATTGCCAAGTGGATTAACAGATAAAAGTAGCTACCGCTGGCAGCTGTTAATTAATGGATAGATGGATGGCCGGATAAATGGGCGGATGGTTGATTGGGGAAACGATTTGGTGTGTCAGTGAGGGGGCACTGGGCAGCTGTGAACAGATGTTCGCAGGCCAGGGGTGGACCATTCATTCTGCCCCTCCCAGAGAGTTGCTGTGGATATGATTGGACTGATCTCGCGCAGGACGGATCTGCTGCTCCTCAAAGCAAAGGGGGATGACACACTCGACACACTGTGTCACATAAGACTGTGCCACAGGGCAAAGTAACCCACAATGCCTCCCCCTCGCACACACACTCTCACACACACCGGCTTCTCTGCATTTAATTAAGCCACATTACACCAGGGGGAGAGGTTGTCGCCTGCTGGGCCCGGAGAGTGTGATGGGATTGGAGGAAGAATGCGGAGAGGGGATGTGGGGGAGAGAGAGGGAATAAAAATGGAAGGAGTAGAAGAACAGATGGATAAGTGTGGATTAAGTCGAATCTCAGCGGGTTTCTAAAAGAAAGCCTCCCAGAGAACAAGAGAGGGATGAGAAGAAGGCAACAGTAAAAGTTCAGGAGGTAAGTTTGTGTTTTTTTTCTGTATTCTCTTGTCAGTGGTGTTTATCAGTGTAAGAACCTGCAGGTGCCTGCTGTTTTAGCAAATGGATCAAACAAATCAGATAAACAGTAACTGGCATATGTGTCTGAACATGTTGAAGAATATCAGTTCGAAACAGCAATCAAACCGATGTTGCAGCTCCAAACCACCACTCTTGGACTTCTGGTAGCAAACACTTTTCAAAAATTTTGAGAGGCATTTAACAAACTGTCATATTAAATGTAATAATAATAAATAGTTAAGAGTCTTTTCAAAAGACAGTTTCACTCAAAAGTCTTTCTGACACCGTAAGATATAACATTTCCCAGTCTATGCATATTATTTTTTTTAAAAGCAAAAAACTGAAAATCTTTTTTTCTGTTCATTGGTTTTGTTCCTTTTTTTCAACTGTTTAGGACAATATTTGTGGTGTAAATTCTGAAGTAATATCTAAAACAAAGACATAAAAACAGAGTATGTATTTCATTCTATTTTTGCCATGCTGAGGATGCTGAATTTTCTCTTTATAAAAAAATGCTAATGTGCTTCATGACAGTACATCTTGTCTCCTCTAGGAACAATCATGCCACAAAAGATGCAAGATCCCAGAAGATTACAGAGACACACCTATCTTGAAGAGATTAACCCATATCTTTGAGGATTACAAAGATATGAAAGGTACACTAATGATGCTGGAATAATCAGTTCTTTCTAAACTCTTTAATCTTACCGACCCCTTAAGAAGGAGGAGGAACATCAGGGGGGACGAAAAGCATGAAAACTGAGGGAAATTTTGTCTGTTGCATAACCTACGGACAGACGGGGAATTGTACTTTTTAAGAACAGAAGCAGTGAATCTGGAGCATTGTGTCTGGGCCAGTCCTCAAGGGAAGTTAGGATGATGGGATAGCAGCGAACTTGGTCTACTTTCTTATTCAGTTTAGTCCTCCACTTGTGAACTTTCCCCCTTTTCACCATCATGCCACCACACCATTTCTTGACACCCCTTCCCAGAAAAAGGTGAAACCACAGCTTGCCTAATGCCACCTGCCCAAAGACCGGACTGCTTTTAACCATCTTTGGCCAAATTGATACATTATTGATGGATTGATGGTGTGGTGACTGGACACACTTGGCTGAGATCAGAGTGGACCCCAGTGTCATAGGAAGTCATCATCCCCCTCCACCCATCTGTCTCTCAAGCCATCAGTTCTCCATCACTGGTTAAATCCCTTCTTTATCCTCCACTGCGCTGCTGACCTTCCACCCTTGGGCGCATCGTTCTTTCTTTTCAATCCCCTTCTTCTCTTCGCCACTGTAGTATTCTTACGCCATCTTCCTACACCCCGCTTACAGCACATAATCCATGCTATTGGCCTTCTCTCCCTCTCTCACAAGCATACATACACACATGAACATCAAGCACACATACACATATCAACAAAGGGATAATCATTTAACCTATATGATACAACCTCTTCCACATAGTTTCCTTCTCCAGTATTGTCTCATCAACTTAGTCTATTCAGTCACTCACTAGTGCTGTCCCCAAGTCCTGGTGTCACCATGTTGGAGCAAATGTCCCGCCGGTCTCGCTCGCTGCTCTCTCTCTCGCTGACCTCTCTGGCGCTGGCGTTGTCCGTACTGGCCTTCTGCACTTCCTACTGGTGCGAGGGGACGCACAAGGTGGTGAAGCCACCATGCCTGTCTCCTGTCAAGATGAAGAACTGCGGACAGAACAACAGTCAGCCCTACACGACTGGTAAGCGCTGGGCCTCTTAACTCATTAGGTCCCTATGACTGCATCTATATACACCATCTATGTGCATCAGTTCTATCATAAAACATTCTTCTTTTTTTTCTTTTTCTTCTTCTTCCTTTATATTAATACTATTGTTAAAAACGTATTCATATATCTTAGCACAATGATGCAGACATTAAAGGTGCATCTATGTGCATCAGTTATATCATAAAACACTTTAGATAAAACAGTTATATTTAAAATTACATTCTTCTTTTTTTTCTTTTTCTTCTTCTTCCTTTATATTAATACTATTGTTAAAAACGTATTCATATATCTTAGCACAATGATGCAGACATTAAAGGTCCAAGAACCAGGACCAGGAAAGGCTAATAAATCCTTAAGAAAAAAAGCTTAAACTGTAACTCAGTATTTAGGAACGCTACCCCACACTAAATACAACACCACCACATACACTACAGGTTTTTGAATAGATTAATCTGGGAAGTTAGGACCTTGTATAGTATGGGAGAAAGCCAGCAAAACGGGAGTGTTAGCAGCTTTTCCACCACCATTAGCATTTTGTTTTACCATTAGTTTGTAAATTATTTTCATCTATTTGTCCCACACAGTTTTTTTGTTTTAATATTTTTATATAATACTATTATTTGTACCACGCTTAATGCTATAGACCAAGCAAAGCGTAATCATGCTAGAACAGCCATATGCATTAGTGCAACATTGACGGACCAAAACAGAGGGACATCTACAGCAACACGTAGTGATATGTTGACGATACCATGTTGTCAACACATTGTCATTGCTTGTAGTTTGTATGTAGCATGTCAGATGCATCAGTCCAAAGGCTCATTCATTCAGTCTGTCTGAAAAGCACATGGCAGAGGTTTACTCTGTAAGGTATAATATAGGTTACACAAATAACAAACGCCACACAAAGATCACTAATGCCACCAGCCACCCCAGATTACAGATAGCATTGTATATTATTCCCCAATCCGATTACTCATCCCACCGGCATTAATGTTTTTTTTTTTGTTTGTTTAAGCCCATATTCTTGCAGCACATCATTCCTGCTGAACGTGGCCAGAGATTATCTCAAGTCAATAGGTTTTGCATAGAAGTCAAGTCTCAGTCTCCCCACTGACTTCTTCTAAGGAAGGTAGGGGACACCAGTCAGGATTAAAAAACACACTTGACGACTATTTTCGTGGAAATATGCAAAGCCAATGTCATGATGACAGTCAAGATTACACAGGGGAATTTTTGTACTTCAGGAAAATGGTACAAAAATAATACACATTAGTCCTGGCCTCTTTGTCATGTGTGCTCACATCATAACATGAGTTAAAAGGTCAAGGGCCTGATAGAGCATGATGCCCTGATGTCATCAGTGCTGGTTTATTCAATCTATGGTAGATTTGTACGACTGATTTGGCATACATTTTACACATCAGAGCCTAGGTATGCACTAGTGCCCTTCTCTCATCTAAGGGGTTCACAAACCATGTGTGTTTAAAATAAACCCATGTGTGAAAAACATACTGCATACTTCCTGAAGTCACTTTTTATGCTGCAAACATGCTGCATACATGCTGCATACATGCTGCATACATGCTGTGACTGTCATGGCAGCAGATATTTTGTACTGAGTGTGTAGTCATAGAAGAGTGTCAGACACTACCCACAAAATCTCCACAATCCCTGGCTCCTTTAAAAAATAGGTTTTGTGCTGCTTGAAGAGACAGCAAAAGCAATACAGCTGTGTGTACTAATACTAACCAATAACCACTATTAAAAAAGTGTTCTAAAAAGATATTGTATTTGTAAACAAAAAATATTGTTTTGATTACAAAAACTGTGGGGAAATTGTCAAGTTCCAGTTTTCATTTTGCTGATGATGTAACTCAAATTTAAAATGTAACACATTTCAGCCAACGTAAATAAATAAAAAAACAATGAACTTTTCAAAGTCTCTGCATTTGTGTACCATCCCATTTTGTCCCTGTAGAGGGACCCACGGGAGACCCACGCAAGCCTGTATCCAACGTTACCCTGTCCCCAAAGCAGAAGGAGGAGCAGGCACGCATAAGGGCCAAGAAGCTGGCCAATGCCGTGCACTACATCTGGGAGACGGGCGAGGACAAGTACATGCTGCGGTACTTTCACACCGGCTTCTGGCTCTCCTGTGAGAAACACAGTGATGGTAAACAAAGGCAGCAGGTTTTGTGTGTGTGTGTGTGTGTGTGTGTGTGTGTGTGTGTGTGTGTGTGTGTGTGTGTGTGTGTGTGTGTGTGTGTGTGTGTGTGTTTGGGTGTGTGTCATTGCATTCGGGCATGCATGCCTGTGCAAACGTGTGTGTGTATGTGCATGTACATCCATGATGGGGTGCGTGGGTGTGCATCCATGTGTACAGTGCATGAGTGCATACGTAAATGCGCGTGCGTGCGTGTGTTGGTGTTGGTGTTGGTGTTGGTGTTGGTGTTGGTGAGCAGGTTTGACTAAGAACAAAAAAACCTTTCAATAAGTGACAAATTCTGATCTCCCTTCTGATTCTCCCTTTAATTTGATATTTTTTTATGGCATGTGGTTTTCCATGATATATTGCTGTCAGTGGAAAAGGGTTAGGGTACAGAATAATGGAACTCAGCAGGAATTCCAAATTCCAAAACATGTAGGGCTATGGTTACGTGTGTGTGTGCAAGTGTACTTGTCTGTGTGTATTATATAGAGTAGAAGATATATAGATCCCTTTACAGTTAATGCGTGGTTACAGATTGTATTTTGTGTTTCTGTCCTAAGGGGAAGTCTGCCGTAGTTTCATTGAGCTTGCACCGGGAGAAACGCAAGGTCAGATATCTATTTGTATCTACAGTAAACATACATTTAATGAAAGTCAGCTTCACCTTACCCTGTAACAATGTCTTAAAGATGTTAGGTTTTGAAATGTGTCACATATTTTAGATTTATGATTGTAATAACTAAATGCAGACATATCTATATATACTGAACCTTTCCTCTTTCGCTCTCTCGTTTTCTGTCACGCTCTGTCTGTCAGGTGTGCTATGGCTCTCTATGGTCTCTGAGTTTGCCTACATCAGTCTGCTTTCCATGGGTTTCCTGCTGATGTGGGTGGAGGTGTGCTGTCTCTGCATCAGTAAGGACATGTACGCCCTGAAGATCAACGCCTTTGCAGCCATATGCACTGTGCTATCAGGTGTGTTTACAGAACCCACAACCTGAAAATACACACAAATACAGACATCAATACTGTCTGCTTTACACAGAAGCACACTCGTTAGACCCATTTTTTGGCATTCATCTTAACTCCACTCATAAAACATAACATAACATTATAAAGTTATGTATAAAGTAAATACAACACACAGTTGGCACACTCATCAATCCTTTATTTTGATTTAGTTAAAGCACTCAGTGACTTTATATAAGCCAGCAAATCAAGCTTTTCCAGCTAAGCTAAAGCTTGTCTCCCTCTCTAACCTTATGACAAAAGAGGCTGAAATAAGTTCTACTGCAGTCCATTTCTGGTGAAATAATTATGAACCTCAAGAGAAATGACAGCCATTTTTTGGTCCTTGTAGTTGTTTTGTTCATAAAACTGTGACAACATGCATTTCCGCCATATTTTCTACTCATATTTTAGTGTGGCTACTGTTACACTTGTTTGCTAATACCTTAGGCTAGCAATATGGTTAGTCTATTTTTACAAAACATGACATAACTGATGAGGCCTTGACTGATGGCTTAGCCTATGCCCATTTAACACCAGCGGTTTTCAGGATAAGCACAAATATTGTTATTCAGCTTGCTCTCGGCTGACCCAGTGCTTATATGGTGACTGCTCACAATGTGTATTTTAAGTCCTCTCTGTGCACTTTAAAATCAGAGTGTGATTTAAAACCACTAAGCGGAATTAATTATTCCTTCCGCATTTACATACAAACTCTCTCTCTCTCTCTCTCTCTCTCTCACTCCGCTAATCCTGCTATTTGTTTCTATTCATCCCTGCTCTTTCAAACATTATGTCACGGTTCTCATGCCCTGTCCATTTCTCTTGCTCAAGCACTCATCCATGTGTTTTGTAACCCACTATATATCTGTCTATTGTGGCTTTTATGTGGTTATTTATGACAAAGCATTAGTATTTCAGAAGAGATTAATAGTCTATCTGTGTCTTTTTCTCTATCTCTGTCCATTACTCTGTTTCACTTCCTCTCTTCCTCTTTCCTAGGGATGATGGGTATGGTGGCCCATATGATGTACACCACCGTGTTTCAGATGACGGTGAGCATGGGTCCCAAAGACTGGCGGCCCCAAGAGTGGGATTATGGATGGTCGTTTGCGTAGGTGTCCATTTCTACTACAATACTCCCAATCTGAAGAGAAACGCTATGAGATTTGGTCATCCTCAAGCTGGTTTTATTTCAGTGGTTTACAGTTAGCTGTTACTTCAATAACAAATTCAAAAGTATCTGACGAATTTCAGTCATGAGGTTGTGTGTAAGGATTTGTGTTTGTTATGTAATGTTAACAGCCTCTTTTTTGACTCCACTTTTTGCTATGTTGCTCTTTTTGCTGTTCTTTTTATCACTTTCTCTCTGTATTTACCTCTCACTCTTCTATATTACTCAAGTATTCCTGCAAAGACGTTTTGCCTCTTAATACTGACTGTGTTTTGAACTTTCCTTATACTTATCTCCCTTTTCCACTCCCTCCTCTCTCCTTCCCACTCTCCTTCACATTTCACCACAGCATGGCCTGGCTCTCCTTCAGCTGCTGTATGGCTGCGGCCGTGTTCACGCTCAACTCATACACCAAGACCCTCATCGAGATCAGGCACCGCCAGCCATGCCCCCTCCTACGACGAGGTCATCACGGAAACGGGGAGTGGGGTCTACTCCGTCCACCGCCTGCTGCAGCAGGCCCAGCAGAGTACACTCATGGAGAACATGTGGCCCCCCCACGCCCTAGTGATGGGGCCGGGGGGGCACATGGCACCGCCAGGGATGGTGTTGGTCGGGGGGTGCGGAACAGAGGGGTGCGAGGACTGTGAGAGGGAGATGGACGAGATGGAGGAGGCAATGGAAGAGGAGGAGGACGAAGGGGAAAGAGAAGATGATCTCTGCTGAGAGAAGAGAATAAAAGGGAAGGAAGAGAAGAGAAGAGAAGAGAAGAGAAGAAGAGAGCAACAGATTATGTGGATGAGAGTCCAAAAAGAAGAACTGCTAACTTTCCTGGAAGCCAAAAGACAGAATCTGCATGCCCCAAGCAGAAGAAGAAAAAGACTTTTTGGGTTCTACCTGTGCCTACAGGTGACTCTTTTTCAGTAATATTTCGGTACAGTTGGTACAGTTGTGGTTGAAATTCAGATGAAGGAGACCCAGAAAGAACTTTAAACCAACTCCAGCCTCTGTGTTGTTTGGCTGTCAGAACCCTCTCGTTGCAGCTTTTGTTTGAGATTATCACCATGCTGTTGCTGAAAACACAAATTCACACCTGTCAGAAAACTCATAAATTTAACATCCTTTGTATAATTTGTGGTTCATTACTTCAGAGAAATCAAGGTTAGCATCATTAGTGTACCAGCTGTGTTACAGATTTGTGTCTCATGATGTTGTGATCATCTACTTTTTAAGTACCTCTTTAAAGCCTCCTGCCCTGTTGCTGTTGAGCTGCTTTGTGTAACAGTTAAAGACTGGGCACAGTTTAGATGGTTTCATATGACTTTTGGCTCAAGCCTTTTGCAATAGCAGCTTATTTTTGTAATCAGAGTAACTAGCTGCTCACAGGCCATACATAGTACTGTATTACTGCATCACTGTAGATGAAGGGTGGCAACAGGGATACATTTGCTCTGGTACTGTGATATTTTCTTCAAGATTTCCCTCTGGGACCAACACAGTATGTCATTGTGCCAACACCATAGCTGAGCTGCACAGGTGCACTGATGCCATAGTCTATGAAAAGGATATGGTTGACTTCTGTCTGTTTAGTTGACAAGTGTGGTCAAATATTTATCCATTACTTAAAAGGAGAAGGTTACCATCATTGCCAAACAGTGTTTTTGCCACTCATATTTGTAATATATGCAATCAGAGTTTGATGGGGATCATAATTTTCTTTCTTTCATAATTTTCTTTTGCTGTTAACATTGTTACATAACTCATATGAGATTGAGAAGATTTTTAGGAGTCAGAAATGTTCAGGTCTTAATGACTGGAAAATGTAAAATTGCCTGTTTTGTCAAACTACCAGGTCAATTTGTACCAGTCATACATCAGACCACAAAACTGCCATCTGTTCAGGTTTTACTTTGTATGAACATATAGAACATTTTATAAATAGAATGAGATTACATCACTTTTATGGTGCTCATTTATGCACATTTCCAGTGAACTTTGGAGACTTCTTAATAAACAAGTATAAATAAACTGCTTGGTTTTATATCTGTGACGCTGCCTGAATTCACATATACTGCTTCATTATAGTTTTACAGTTTTAAAGCTTAATTGTTGTTGCGACCAAAAAACCCCCCACAACATCCTAAAGGTAGACTGAGAGAGAAAGAGAGAGAGAAAGGCTGTTGGAACAATCACATGAATCGACTGATTCCACAGGGCTGAGACAGATGCTTTTGAGTGCTGGTCTGAAGATTACAGCCGTAATCTCTCCCTGCCGGGACGAAGAAGTGGGGGGTTGTCGCGGGAGTTAGGAGATAGACAGAGGAAGAGAGGGCTGTGGACTGGCACAGATGCACTAGAGTTGATTGTGGGATTAAGAGGAAAAAGGGTGAAATTGGACCTAAGCATGGAACTTGCTCGCTGCTGAGCTTACCTTTATCAAACATGCAGTGTTGTCACGAGAGTTAAGACAGCAGAATGAAAACATTTGTCTAGCTCTACCTGACATGACTTCCACTCTGGAGGACATCCAGAGGCTCTGGTCATCAGCTTTAGAGGTCAAAGTAGATTTCAACAGCACAGGCAGAACATTTACACTTGACAGTAGTGTGGAGAGGTGAAGATCATGGCTACAGAAAGTAAAAAATATCACCTGAACAACTGATCTTTATGAGCACACAAATGACCAGAGAGGTAGATTACCTGATAAGTAAAATCACTTCTTGAGTGCACAGACAAAGGGAATGTTCGAGACCACCTTCAGGAGCTTCACGTTCTGTCATCAGCATGTTTTTGATGCTGGTATATCTCAACACACGCACGCTCACACGCACCCACGCGATGTAACAGTGAAAACGATTAGCGTCAATTACTACATACTACATTTTTTTTAAAACTAGCATACGAGAGCCTTGAAATAGTTTTTTGGCAAAGATCATATCAATATGGTAGGTCAAGATTATATGATAAGTATAATTGAATATACCATGTAGAAAGGTTACAACATCCTAAGCCCCTAAGCTGTGCAAAGTCATGGCATACATGTTCAGGGGCATAAAGGCACGCTAACCTTAACTGTGAGCATAGTTATACACAAAATACAATACACACACACACACACACACTAGTGACAAATGAATTCTGTGTGATTTTATTTTGTGACCTTGAGCTGTAACTGAACAGCATCTTTCACTTTCTTGTCTCCAGTTTTTAAGGTAAAGAAATAACAGGCAATTACACAACAATGATGGAATTCAGATGACAAGCTTTATTTCAAAATATTATATTTCATAGTAGAGGTGATAAAGGTGTAGACAGCATATAAAATTAAATAAACTATGGAATGACAACATACATTGCGACGCATATAATACCATAATTCTACCTGTCCAACCGTGGCAGACTTCACTCAGTATTACCACTGATGTTGAAATTGATTACAATGAATGTTTTGAAACTAAACTCTCAGCTTTTTCTTTGTTCAAATGCAATTTTAGTCATTTTTTAAATGAAATCCCTCTAGAATTTAATATCGTTTTTGTGACATATCCTCAATGCAAGTTAAGTTTTTTTTTTTACATAGGATTATATAAATATACAATGGACATAACAGATACCAGTGGATTAAGAATGGACCTGGGGGTTAATTCCATGTCATCAGTTGGTTAATTTGCTGTCTTTACATCCAGATTAAAAATGGATTGAAAATATGCATGCCCCCCGAAGAAAGACCATTATTTGTTGGATATTTTGGAGCTCTGAGGTGGTTTGGCTGCAAACAAACACACACAACCACATACACCAGGTGGCTATTAAAACAGTTGTGGAAGGGTGTTGCCAAAAGAAATCATGAGCCTCATAGTAACAACACATACATTTGCACCCCAATTCGTGTAAATATATACAATCTAATACTGGTAGATAGCTCTATGTAGATATAAATGTAAGAGCACATGTTTCACAGTGTGAAGATGAGGTAGAAGAAAGAAAATAGTCTGGCAGCAATCCTGTAGCACTCTTTTATTTTGACATTTAATTTTGACATATGCATTAATACTAGTCATGCTACCAGGAAATCTTTCTGATTAACTATGGCAAAAACAGAACTACAAAATGATACTGGTATCAAAAATGAGGTTAAACATGATGGATGTATTATCTTTGTCTATACATGTGGGATCAACTAATAAATTTAGAGCATTTTCTTTAAAGGCGCTATATGGAAGAAATGTATTGCACGTAATAACAGAGTTGTCCTGATTTGTCACCAAAGATTAAGGAAACATCTTACATTGAAATACTGTTTTTACTGACAATAGTACAGCCAGAGCATTTCATGTAAAACGTAATTTACAGCACACAAATTTTGGTAATGTTTTGATTTTGAAAGGTACCCTTTTCTCTGGATTCTGTTTACAGAATTGTACATTTTAAAATTGCAGTACCAGTTTTGGCCACAATCCCACACATAGCACCTTTAAGTTAAATTCTTTAAACTAATCCAATGTTTTGTATAAGAGCAAAGCTCTGTATCTATGCAGAGACAGAAAGAAGGAAGAAAAGGGGAAAGACATTTTGGTCAATATTTGTGCATAAATGAAGATTGAAAGCAAGCTGGTTTGATTTAACAAATCAACTTCAAAATGAAGCACCACCTTTTATAAGTGCTACCAATGATTTCACAAAATAGCTGAAGTAAAACAGTTTCAGTTTGGAGACTGGGTAAGAAAGAACAGGAATACAAAATACTTAGCATAAAAACCTTGTCCTTCTATGCAACAAGGAGTTTAGAAATATATACAATATTTACAATGACATCACACCAGGAATTTGCTCATTTGCAACTATTTACAACACTACCTGTGTCAATAAATAGTCTTTTGAGGATGGATATGTCTTAAGACTCTTTACTTTGTAGGCTCATACTGAATAAGACGCATTGCGTCAGCATTTGCCATGATGCCATCGATGAACTCCCCCTCGGCAACTCGGTCTGTGAGGAGACAAAGACAGGAGTGATTGATATACACCAGCATATATACAACAGCAACACATGCATGACTCTGGTACAGGAGTGCAGCTATAGGTACCCTTTATTATAAATGCAATCCAGGTGACTGCTCTATGTATAGACTCTTCATAAGGCCCAGACAAAAATACAATGGCTTGTGTCTTTTAGTAATAACACACAACAGATAGGTATTTGACTTACACATGTAAATGTCACTTTAGAATTTGGATCAACAATGAATTCTGGTTTATTAGTAACATGTGATTACAAAAAGTAAAGATAGTACTTAATATATGTATAAATGCATAGAACTGCAACTAAGCCACAGTTTTTACTGAATATGAAAACTTCTTGCTGATGGGAAAACATGCTTAGCCGTAAAGTCTTACCATTGTCGCTCTTTTGAAAGAATCCCCACAGTTTCTCTGCCCTCTTCTCTGCTGTGTTTTCATCATCTGGAAGGTCTCCAACTTTCTCTTTGGGTATCAGCTTAAAGATAGCCTATGGGCAAAAACATATATTATGCATTGACTGCTGTATTTATACAATCAATCATCATCAAGCCAAATGGTCCACCCAGTGTTTCTAACAGTGATGCATGTCTTTTACAACCTAAGGTTTTTTTTTATGGTGAATCTACATTGGATTTAATTTACACAGCACCTTTGTGCAGGATATAAAGTGCTTAACAAGAAAATAAAAATACAGCAATATGATAAGAAACAAAAAAAATACGTCTTGAATTTTTTACTTTAAAGTAGGGTAGAAACAAACAAATAAAACAGAATTAGTGAAAGTTTAAGTGTGTATGTTCTCTCTGTGACACCTAAAAAAGTATTTATGTTGACAATATTTCTCATAACCTTCCTTTAAGGAAAGATCCAGCAGTGAAGTTCTAGTCTAAGTATTAGAATGTGATTGTATCTATCCAGTGTTGTCTCACAGTTATTATTTTTTTTGTTTTTCCAAGAACAGGTTCATTCTCAATTAGAAAATGTTTTTGAAAAGACCTTCACTCCTTCCTTTACAGCTAAAAAAAAAATCTGGCAATTCTCACACTGTCACAACAAACATCACACACACTGTACATCTTTAAGGCTAAAGCTTGTGTAATCCAGTGGACCACCAGTCTGTCCGATTTCTATGCTTCCTATAATTATCCCACGTCTGCCCTGTAGTTCACCCCAAGTTTAAGTCCTTGGGGGTTACTTGTACACATCGTATTGAAGCTCACCACCAAGAGTGTTTCTAATCCACACCAACCCTGGCTAAACTATTCCTGCCACAATAAACAGGGAGACAAAAGTAAGACATAAGAGTTCAGATGCAAAAAAACATTAGATTCATGAATTTTAAGAAATTAAGACAAAATATAGACTGCCCTATGTCAATGGCAGTGTCATTGTAAAAAGTCCAATCCAAGGCACTGATAATTGAACAAAAATCCTTTATTTTAACAAATATGACACATTAAGGGCATGGTTTTTAAAGTTGGGCACTCCAATCAAACTTATATCAGACAAGATAAAACTTTGTTTTTTGTTTGTTGACATAAAAATTAATAGTTTTATTAAGTAATTAGTTTTATTAAGTATTAGGTATTACATGGAAGGAAACAAATGCGTTAACGCTTAATGCTTTTTGCATCTAAACTCCTCGTATATTACGTTTTTAATGAGGAAAAATAAGCACTTCTTAAAACTTTGTTTCTCTGAATGTGGTTGCTTACACAATTTAGAGGAACACCAACTCTTTCACTTATGTTGTTTTCACCACCCATCTGTCAATCAGCAGTTGCTATTTCCGCCTGTGCAGTTGTTAAGTAACATGCTTGTTTCTGCTTAGCGATCTTAATACTGGAATGAGGGCAGGGACACCCACCCAGGGGGGGTGTGTGTGTGTGTGTGTGTGGGGGGGGGTGACCAAAGGCCACTATGCAGTTACATCACTGGAGTCCCCTCATCAGGACTGTGTGCCACATACTACTAGACATGCAGAGAAAGTAAGCCAGCAGGCATCTCCCTACCACCCTGCTGACATCTTTTAGTTAAAAAGGTGCGTGTTCTGTCTCATTGGTATTGTGTTTAAAACATTTGTTTCGGTCATTAGATGTTTAATGTGATCTGCATGCACTGACAGACAGAAGTCAGAGGTCTCTTTTTTAGTGTTCTTCTAACCATAAAAGTTCTCCTCTTCTTTTGAAGTTCTCACTACTGCGTTCTCCACCCAATTGGAATTCTTCTGATGTTTGATATTTTCTGTGTTCTTTACAAGTTTATCAATATTTTTTTTTACAAGATCAGGGCCTACTTTTCTGAATTGGGTTACGTTTTATTTTAACAGTCCCTGTTACGGTGTATATATCTACAGTCATAAGGTGCAGTGTAACAAAATTTGTGTTGGGGTCATAGTATAATGGGGCAGTGGTGGACTGGCGGATCGCAGGTTCAAATCCACCAACTGCAGCTACCATCCCTAACACTTCCTGGGTGCCAATTTCATGGCTGCCCCTGCTCATGAGTAAAATGTAATTTTGTTGTGTGTACTGTGTGTAGGGTGCAATTTCGTTGTGTGTACTGTCTGTTGTGCTGTGTAATCACAATGACAAATATGAATCACTTTTACAGTGGAGTGTGTAAGTATATAATGTTACTATGTGCATACACTGTAAAGAGGAATGTTAAAATAAAGCATTACCCTGAATTGTTTAGTCTTGCTTTACTTGAGAGTGTGATTAAACTCACCTGGCATATCTCACAAACTTCAGACTTTGTGATGTATCCATTCTTGTCCACGTCAAACAGTGAAAAGGCCCACTCCAATTTCAGCGTCATCCTCCCAGATGAAGTCATGTGTAGCGCCACAATGTACTCCCTGAAGTCCAGTGTGCCATCGTCATTTGTGTCGAAGGAGCGGAAGACATGCTGGGCGTAACTCTGGGCATCACTTTCGGGGAAGAATCGTGCGTAGATGGCTTCAAACTCAGTTGGTGTGATGCGTCCGGTTGGACACTGTTTCTGGAAGTTGTCGTACCACTGGGTGATCTCTGCTTCGCTGAACTTGGTGCTAAGCTTCAGGTCCTGCAAAAGCTCCTTGGACACAGCTCCACTCTTTGCATTGCCCATGACCTAGTCTGAACTAGTCCTTGGCTACTGCTGTGGTGTGTAGGTGTCTGCCTACAGAAATCCTCAAGTAGCCTGTCTCTGATGAAAGTCCTTTGTGCCTAGTAGGCCTTCAGCCTTTTCCTCTTAAAGTGACTCTGTACAGAAGACAAAACAAATTAAGAAGAAAAAATATTAAGTATGAGTCATTATGGAAATTTAAAAATCTGAACAGTGTATGGAGTTTTATTAACTAATTAAGATTACATGTCACTCATTTCTGCATGCATGAAATTGCTGTTTTTTGTGTCTCTCTTGACTATACCCTCAATTGAATGCATTTACCTTTGTACAACATAACCTAATAAAGTATTGTGAACCATTAGTCAATACAACTGTGTGTTTGCATTGTTTTCCCATACAGTTAATCTGCATTCTCTCAACTCTATTTGTACCTCAGTGACTACACTTCATCCCAAATAACCTACATTATTTTCTGTACTTTATCGCCCCCTAGCGAGCCGTTAGGGAACAACCCAGTCGCCAGTGAAGTCATCCTTTGCGGTAAGCCACTAACCATGAGAGGCTTAAAATGTTGATTTAGCGTGCTGCAAGTGTCTTGACTTTTATCAATAGAGTCTGGATATTCAACATTTAAGCTAAATAACACACTTTACTTTGTTAAATCGAATTCTATACTTTGATGCAGCATTAGTCATCTTCAAAGAAATGATTCATCTTCCAGTTACCTCCATTAAGTAGCCTATAGGCTACTTACAGCATGAACCTCTACACTCCTGTTATGACTGATAATATCTTCAGCTGCAGTTAACCGTAACTGCCATTTCATAGGCGTACTGGAAGGCGAATGACGTAAGCCTACTGTTTTAGTCACATCAAAACACTGCAAGAAGGATTAAAGATTAATTTTTAACGCAACTACAACGTCAATATAGGTTTGATGAATCCGTAAAACAAACAAACAAACAAAACAAGTTTCAAACACAGCAAAGACTCCCTGCTAGTTATTTATCTGGAATAATTATCGAGCCACTCCCTGCCAGTCACACACGTGTAGGCCGACACACATTTGTAAGTGAAAATCAGAATGTCAGGAATATTTACTAATATTGTACTGCAACATGCACTTACTTAAATTGATTACTGAATTAGGATTTCAAGTACTCTCTGGTAAAGCATGCATGAAATGTCAACCTAACTATTTTTGCCCACATACAAAAAAATCATCTTGAAGTAACTGAAGCAACCAACCACAGGAAAAAAGTGTTTAAAATTGGACATACAAAATTGTAAGATAGCAGTATAGCTTGGTCATCAGAAATACTAGGTGGTGGCATATGAAGGCTAGAAACCACACCACAGACACCACAGACAGAGAACTCAGAGAACATAAAGCAGAGAGCAGCTGGTTCAGCACTTACAGTCATATATATATAAAGCTTTATTACAGCCACATATAACACATCATACAGAAGTATAAACAATAAGATACAATAAATCTAATTAATTACCAGCATTACAACCAAGATATTACTTACCTGGTTGATTCAACTGGTAACGCACGAGCCAAGATGTGAGCATGCAATCCTTGGCAGGTGACTAGGAGAACTGTGGAGCAAAAGAGCTCCACCTTAGCTTGCTGGAGTAAGTCAATTAGTGGGATTGGGGTAGGAGGTGGCTGAGACCCTAAATTAACTTCTTATGCCTGTCTTTCAGCCATCATGTGTTAGATCACCTAAAGGTTCAAACCTCACAAAATGCATCAACCATGTTCACTCATATTTTTGTTTGTTTCTATTAGTATGTTTGCTATAATATGTGTTTTTTTTGTAAGCGGTTTACATAAAGTTAAACTGACAGTGGCAATTTAGAGGCCTACATGGCCTGAGGTCTTTGATTTTTCCTGTTCTATTAACCAGTTTTGTTGAGGTTTTTGTGTAATTTGTGTTTAGTTTTTTGCTGGTAGATATACCTCTTGCAGTAATCTGCAGTGTTTTCGTATGGGGATACCACTACACGTTTGTTTGTGGTAGTATTTAGAATATCGCATTAAGTTAAGCTCCTGGGGGTCTTTGGTGTTTACCAGGTATTTTAAGACCTTTATACTTTGTCTGTGACCTTCAAGCTATAATCCCAGTATAGCAAAAAAGATTTTTAGTTGTTACACATTTGCCACTTCCTTTTGTCCACCACTTCTACTTAGGACACATCTCTTATTACAAAAATGTACACATTTTCTTTCATACTATCTCTGTCAATAGGCTCTTTTCATGTAGGTCATGTTTTTAGACATTTTTCCTATGTTACATGTTGTGATAGGAAAATTCAGAACATGTAACACAGGAAATATGTTCCTTTGTTGTGATAGGAAAATTATGTTGATGGTAAAATTCATAAATAATAATCCATCTTCTAACACAAAGATAAAAACTTGTGTTTGTATTAGATTGCCTGATGACTAAGTGGTAGAACATACATTAAAAACCTCTTAAAGTGACACCATATTCATTTTGTAACAATGTTCAATGAAAAACTACTCAGTATAGTAGAAGCTGTCTGTGTAGCTCTGTGTGTTTGAGATTTGTTTGAGTATGTCAATGTTAGAAAATCATATTGTCTAGCTTATCTTTAATTGGAGTGCTGTATAATTGTCTCTTTGCGGCTCAACCTATGGTTGTTCAGGGAGGTTTCTCAGGTGTGCCATCTTGACTGAGTGCACTTTTCTTTCTTTCTCGTCTCCTCAATTTTTTTAAAGAAGGGATTTTACACAGACTATTAATACTTCTTAAGACATACTTACCAGCTTAGCATCCTTTCCATCCTAACGACTCAACGCTATCCTGAAAGAACCCGTCAAATCCTGACCTTTGACATGTATCGAGGAAGGACCTGCCTACTACATCTGAGTTTAAATGGGAAAACACACAAAAACAAGCCATAAAGACAATGGAGAGAGGATCATGAGAGGAGAAAAAAAAGCAGAAGAGGGTCTGAGAAAAGAATGGCAGATGAAGTATTGACAGGGCTGGAAAAGTACAACAGGCTAGGAGAGCTATCAGAATGGACAGTGAGAGAGTGTAAGGGCGCATAAGGAAACATGTCTGTACGACACACTAGATACACGCTCAGAGCCAAAGGCTGCTGCATATGTGCCTTGTTTACCTGGAGAGAACCTGATTTAGAGCATGTGAGGATTTCGGCGTCAGTAAGGCAATGGACGGGTGGGGGGTAGGCCAAAATAAGCAAGGCCCACGAGAGGGCAGGGCAGGGCATGGCTGGGAGAATGGAGACCAGGGAGCGAGAAACGGGGAAAGAATAGCGCAGCAGCGATACCTAGCAGAGATCAGCTAATGACGCTAAGCTCACAAACAAGATTAGCTGGAAACACCCTCGGAGTGGTCTCCTAATATAGAACTAGTGGCTAATTATTGCGCCCCATTTGTTACCCAGGCAGCTGAGGTCTTTCTTTGTCTCTTGCGTGCTTTACTAACTGACCTGTGCTACCCTGCAACTAAGTAGCACTTGCTTGACTTGCCACAGTCTCGTGTCCTTGATGGTTTGTAGGTACCAAAACACAGATACACCATTATTTATGAAGAAGGGTTTTGTGTCCACCTCCTTTCTTGTGTTTGATCTCTACTGTAATTTAGAAAAAAATAATCTTTTACCATGAATTGGAAATATAATGACAACCATCTGCACCTGTTATTCTGAAATATATTCTGTTTTTGGAATAACAAATAATATATAACCAATTTTAAAGTGGTATCGTACACAGAATAGATTTTCATATCTACAAAACAATGTCCTTAATCTGTATCAGATTGATGCAGGTTAACCCAAGACAGACTAAGGTAAGAATAAGTGGTGTAAGGGGAAAAACATCCTTTATGCCACAAGCAAAGCCCATAACTAATCAGCCTCATACTAATATCAGTACATCAATCAACAATGGCCTGATGTGGCCCAGAATCCCCAGTTAGTGACCCGGGATGACCCAGCGAAGTAATGCGGCACGCACAGGCATACCTCAGCTTACCTGAGCCTGGCAAACACCACAGTCAGCCACACATGTCTCTTCCAGACACGAGCCAACAAATTACACTGGTTTAGGAGGTGGTGTCACCACCTGTGGGTCATGGTAGGAAACACATGACCATGATTGGTGATTGTGTCAACCACTTTGACTGTCTATATGTTTGCATACCAACATTTTCAGAACTTGCCATGGTAAAAAGTTCATAGTAAATTTATTTTAATATAAAAGAAAACCCTTTGTAACAGAAATAACAAGTTATAGGAATGTGATTTAACAAAATATTTACCAACAAAAACATCTGCGATTTGTTTTGCATATGCTACCTGTGAACCTGTCAGTTGGTGTCATTAAAATGCAGAAAAGGTTCACATCCATGAAAAATAGCATATTAATCATTAATACTAGATAAAATACCAATACTGATGTTTGTTTAATGGACTAGATGGTGCACTATTTGGCACTATATCCAAAAGAAATGCCTTGATAAAAACGTGTCTGGCCAAAGGCAGGTTGGGATGAGTCCTTTGTGTAGTCCTGTCATTTGGCTGTCCAGGTCATCTAAATAATTAATTAATAGAAATCCGGGGTACACTGTTGGATGGTGCTGAGAGTTGAGAGATACCCCATGTCATGAACCACTGACATGGGTCCAATCATCCACTGGAAGCTTGACCTTTGGTTTGCAGGGTTTTTCTTGTATATTCTCCCTGCACCTGGAACAGTGAGAGGGCAGAATAAAAGCTGTATTATCACTGAAGATGTTTTCTCTAACACACATGACTATATGATGATGATTTAGATTATCAAATTGGGCCAACTATAATAATTAATGTAGATAAAAGGAAGTAAAAGAGGTGCTGGATGACTTGACAGGCTGGTAAGAAAGGCTGGCTCTGTTGTGGGCATGGAGCTAGAGTCACTCACAACAAATGCTGACAAAAGGACCCTGAGCAGAGTGTTCTCTATATTGGACAATGACTGCCACCCTCTGCACACCACTTTCTCCAAGCAGAGGAGCATGTTTAGTGGTTGCTCCTGGCTCCATCCTGCAAAACAGACAGGCTGTGTAATCCCTTCGTTCCTAGGGCCACCCAACGGTTCAATGCCACACAGAAGGAGAGAAACATGATTGACCCGAGTGTCTAAGTCTGTTTCTGAACACTGCCTTATTTGCCTTTATCTGTGTGCCTTTTTACTTACACTACTCTGCACAATCTATGATACCATCACACTGCACCTTTACCATGTCTCAACCTCACTTTGCAGTAATGGCTCACAATCAATATATTCATTGTACCTGTAGAGTGTGCCTGTGTGCCTGTGTGTGTGAGGGGTGTGTCTGAAGTATCCCTGCCCAGGGAAACTTACTCACGGCACATCTATCCCTTGTGTTCCCCTCTTCCACTGTGACACTAAAAATCCTTAATCCTTGAATGTATGTATACATGTGTAAATGTGATATGTGTATATGCTGCTGGACACCTTAATTTCTTTCAGGATAAATAAAATATCTCTACTCTACTACTACTATAAAATGGTGAGGCGGATTACTCTCGTGATTAGCCCTCAAGTCTGCCCAACAGTTGTTGAAAATGCTACAACCTGCCAGTATTTTCTACTCTTAACTAGTGCCATCTACCCATCTTGGATTGCAGATCTGCTCAAGGTTTCCTCTCCAACAAAAAACACCCCATTGCCCCTGTGGGCCCCAGGACTAAGCTGCTAAAGGCCCCGTGTCTGTGAAGATTCTAATTCATCCAGGTCATGTTAGTCGAAAGAGCTGTTGTAAGCGACTGGACTTCTTTTAGTAGCTTAAAGACGTTTCACCTTTCATCTAAAAGGCTTCTTCTAAAAGCCCCTGATTAAAAATGTCATTTATGAGCTTCGCATAACTTCAAATCACAACTTGTCTGTGTTCATTTTTTGTTTATTATTAAGCACTTTAAGCTACTTCCTCTTCACTTAACTGCTTTATAAATAAAATATTATGTTAAATAATTTAATGGCATCCATTTAATCCACATTTTATGTACATAGATAATGTGGTAAAAACACAAGCTGGGACCTCCATAGCCCTAACGCTGAGACACCACAGGGTTTCAGATTTGCAATGCTAATAAACACAGAGCTGGAGCTTCCCTGTAGTGTGTGGTAGTCAGAGCAACAGGGTGAGACAAAGCTGTCACGTCTGTCACGGCCCACTGTTGGGTCCAGGATGAGTCACCCAAAAGACAGGAAGTTAGGGTCTTGCAACATCACAGTGTTTTTACAACCCTTACATTCTCAATTCCTGGATCAAGTGAAAGTTGCAGCAGTAGCAACTGCTGATCTTAGAAGTAGGATGCATGATATTAGGAAAATGCATCATATCAGTCATGCCTGTACGAAAACATGACAGTATGAATAGCAATAAATAAATATTTTAACATCTTTCAGCTTTGTCTCTCTCACTAGGCCCTAGATTGTGAACAGACATGGGGGCTATGGGGGAATGCATCAATGGCAGTAGGGATTCATCGGATTTGACAAATATTTTTATATGTAAAGGACAAAAGCATAGCTTATAAAAATTGACCATTAATTGCAACTAAGCTTTCTTTTGCAAAATGTATGTAATCACAATATTGTATGATGTGATATTGTACTTTTTGTCAATATATTGTGCAATCGTACTCAGAAAGTTTGCATGATTTCCAAACCAGCTTATTAGATGATATTGCTGCTGAAAGTTTGTTTTTTTTAGTAGCAATATCATCTACATATTATGAAAGACTTTAAATCCTGAACAGAATTGCTTAATATAAAAAATAACCCACACTTTAATAGGACCAATTAGTTGTCAAAACATCTTGTAATGTTAGCTGAAAATAAACATTCATGATACAATATGAGAATGAGTCACCTGCTAGCACCTGCAGAATGCCTTTAGCATGCCACGTGGCCCTGAGCTTAGGGCCCTCTGTGAGTGCGGTGTGTTCGGGTGATTTTGCGACTGAGGTTCCTTGCCAGTCTGTCCACGGCGCTGCTGATGTGACCCAGGTCTTTGCGAGATGTCAGGCCATCGATGTTTCCACTGTACCACATTACCCAGCCGCCCAGTGACATCAGCACGAAAAGGGCTCCTGTGTACACAAACAAGTCGCCGAAATCCCGGCCCCTGATCTCTAGTGTGGCGAACACTCCCGTCAACAGGGCGGCGACACCGAGCAAGTCCATAATTAATGCAAAGGCCAGGGCAAGTTGGCAGTGTGACAGGCCTGCACATCTTGCCATGGTTACAGCCCTGCAAGAGAGGCAAAAGTGTTTGCTGGAGTAAGGATACCTTCTGCTTTTCAGACAATGAAAGAATTGACACATTAAATTAAGATATTAACCTCAGACATTTCTAAATAGTTTTACCGACTGAAGAACTACCTAACCCCAAAAACACCTGTCGCACTGTTTCAACTTTACATGTGATGTAGGTCTATTCATTTTATACTTGCAAAACATAACTTTGCACATTGCAGTTTGCTGTTGAGCTCGCATTCTTCTTTTTGGTCCTTTAATGAGATAAAGCTTTTTGGAGACAAAAAGACATCTCTTTTAAGAATCTGGAATCTCTAAAAAGTTTTCTGACCATGTTTAAGACACAAAGTTTTTCCACCAAATCCTTTCATTTACCAGATGGAAAAGAGCCCTAAAGTAACTTTAAGGATTCCAACGATGTTAAGCTTATTTACACTTAAGCCTACAGCTGTTATACAAGATGACAGACTACCTACAAAAGTCTGCATTAAAACCCTGAAACCCAAAAAAACAGTCAATGCCCCTTGACAAATACAACACTAAAATAACCACCTAATGGCACGTTCAGCACGTTGGCCTTCTGCTTTATATATGTAGTTACACTGCAAACAACTTTTGGCCGAAAAACAAAACAATGTGTGACCCTGATGCTTTGGCCTCTATAGCACTAGCGCCACCCTGGTTGCCCTATCAGTATGGTTTTCGAAACCGCACGGGCATGTTGTTCGGTCAGTAAATCATACAAAGAAGCCATATGGTATGTTGTAAGTCGTTCAGTTTAGTAACACTTTAACATACCAGTGTAGATGGCAATCCGTTATTTTCAGCTCTGATCTATCCGTGTATTCTTTACCCGCGTTGACTAACAAAAGCTCTTCTCGACTTCCGTGTGCAACGACCGCCCCTCCCCAATCTCACCTGAGCAGGTAGCCTCTGGCTACTGTAAGGTAAACTCCCTTAACGTCAACCCCCCACTGTTGGGATGTTTGCTATATTTTGGGTCAATAGAAGCCTCAGATGGGATATTTGGTGTTAGGCTATAACCTTTAAATATTGTAGAATGGGTCAATTTGCCCCTTTCCTGTTCAAACCACTGAGTTGAGTAAAAACCCCACAGTTTGAGTTAAAGCCAGTTGTCTAGTGCTAGATGATTCAGACCTGCATAGCCTACAGTGTAGGCCTAGGCGCAGAGATTTGTTAAAGCTGTACAAATGTAACATCCTAAAATAAAAGACCATGCACCACGTTGTTTGTATAACAACGTTAGCCTACTCAGCTGTGTGCCTTGCACTACCCAGTGTGTTGAGTGCAATACTAATCAGCAGAACAATAATTGTTCACTTAGCGTAGGTATTTAAGTCTGAACTAATTTTAACTTTTACGCTTAACTTCAACTGAGCGGTCCCTTGATTTTCTTCTTCGTTTTTGCTAAGCACGCGGAACTGACAGACCTTCTCTTATGAACAACTGGCCGGAAATGACTCGGAGCTGGCTTGACCAAGTTTACGTCCAGACGATTGTATTATGCTCGGGAGAAGGAAATTACAGCGATTGAAAAGTTATGCTTAGATTGTTTTGGAAGACCGAGAAGGTGAAGATACTCATTCAAAGTAAAACGTTCGGGCATATTTGCAAAAGTTTTGTAACGGCTAGAGAAGTGTGTTCAAGTCATTCTTTGTTGGCTAACGTTACTACTGTAAAGTTCAGGCTTTGGGGATAAGTTTGAAATGTACGTTGATGGTGCGATGTAGATGACAGTATCACATAGGAAACCCCCGCTGCGTTTTCAAACTTGGTAGATTGGATTCAAAACACAGACTCTTGCGATATCTCTCATGAGCCTTGTATGGTGGTAAAATAAATGTTAAAACAGGAAGGGAACTCGAAGCCTGCTGGTCTGCACGGCTAGTTAGTTTACCGCTAACAGGAGTATTTGTAGCATGGATAATGGTATTGGCTGCTAGCAATTGGTAGCAGCGTGGAAGCTCCAGATTATCTTGTAATATTTACTTGATTAGCGTACTGCATAGACAATATTTCTGTCTATTTAGCCCCCACTGAATTTGAAATTAAACATGGTACAAGACTTTGCCTGAAACACACATGTAATTCTGAGCTGGCAAGTAACGTTAACCTTATTTTTAGCTTTACACATTTGTAGCGAATGCAGCTCTCGTTAACCTGAATAGTTACAGCATATCCCACCTGGTTTGTTACAACAGTGTCGATCATACTTTGATACAGTGTATCTTTTTGTGTCTTAGATTGTTGTCTGCCACACTGATACATTTTAGAAAGGTGGAGTGTGCGACGCCAAAACATGATGACTGATACACACCCGAGCACGAGGACCACTACAGGTAGATCCTAGATTTGTTTTTTTTGTAAAAATGTGAAGTTTTTCCCACATCCGTTTGTAGCACGTGCTTGTGTATTTGGGGGATATGGCGTGCTCTCTTGTATTTGATTCATGATTCATCTTCCAGATGGCCTGATGAGGAACAAGGGAGGCTATGAAATCTCCATTCCCTTCGAGAACAACAACAATGGAGATCAGGCGAATGGTTTCAACCCAAGTGAGGCACTACGTGAAGGTTGAATATTAGTTTGTATATAGCTGTTTTGTTCAGTTGTTTTTGTCTTCCTCATTCATGGTGTTGCGGCTCTTTTTATAGTGATCTAAACTTTTCCATAGATCACCCAACTGTAGGACAGCAGGCCCCATGTGACTCCTACTTGCTGATTGCAAACCTTCGCATGCATCTCCAAATCTCCTTGGAGAAGAACTCGTGGCAGCAGAAACGCATTGAAGACCTGGAGGAAGAGAGGGACTTTCTGCGGTGCCAACTAGACCGTCTCATCACCATCACCAAGAGCCAGGAGTTTAATGGTGCACACCTGCTTTCACTCTCTTGCGTGTTGTAAGGGCTCATACAGGGCAACATTTCAGCTGTGTACAAATGTTAAGCAAGCATCATGTCATCTCACATACACACACAAGAACAGAGACACTAACCTGGATATGTTAACTCAGGAAAAGTGGTAAACAACCCAACAGAGCAGTCCCATGGTTTCAGTGTCTTAGTAAAACAAAGCCACAGGGCTTCTCTGTGAGCAGGATAACCACTTGCTCTGAGTTAATATATATAGATAAGGGACTCAACCTGCTGTTTGGAATAATGTATAGACATGGATTAGTAACAAACCTGACAAGAAGAAAAAAACAGAGGAATTGGTAGATCACTGTGGTCCATGGTATTGTTATGTGACTGCCCTCTGCCAACAAAACAAAGGTGCACGACATCTTTTAGATTCATTACTCTTGCTGTTGGAGTTGTCATACTGTAATGTTTATATGTTGTTAGCTATAATGCTCTCACACAACTAACATGAACTCCCCTGCACAGGCTTAAAATGACGATGCTTTGACTATAACTCATCTACTAACTCATCTTTCATTATTTGTTTTCCGAATGACGACTTTAATCCTCTATCTAATTAACAAGCTAAATTTCGAACATGCTAGTTAATGTCAAAGATTGAAGGAAAACGTTGGTAAAATATTTCCTTTCTCTGATATTGGAATTATTTTTGCCAATAGTTTTACATTTAATCCTTTTTTACTAACAAACTACTACTTTTTACTAAAAATATAGAACAACGGAACTAAATATTTCTGATAGTCTTTAACTCACCGTAACAGCCAGTCAAAGGAGACATCTTTGTCATTTTGTAACTAATTTATAGCTGCTTCGGAGCCGCACACAGATGCACCATCTTTCACCGCGAGTGCGTGCACCAGTGGAGGAGCACCCGGAGGCACGCAGGCCAGTGCTGCAGGTTCGAGAACCGCTTCAGGTTAATTTCTTCTACACCAAAACAGGAATTAATTTATACAGAATTTTGAAGTAACTGACGTAAATAAAAGTAATGCACAGTTTCGCCAGCTTCGCCAATGTTCGCCACAGTTTCGCCAATGTTTCGCCAATGCATGGGAAACACTACACACACACACACACACACACACACACACACACACACACACCTGATGATGGAGGATCCCCCAGCTCAACATTTGCTTTGCACCTCAGCTATTGCAGTCTCTCATTCTCTTTCTACTCCTCGCCTTTCTCTCTGTCTCCACCTGCACACTTCTTCAAACAGAGAGTCCGCAAGCGAGCACCCAGAACACGGCCTCCAGTCAGCCTACCACTCCCTTCCCAGCCGTCAGGACCTCCCGCTCCTCTGTTACCCGGCAGCAAACAAGACTCAAAGTACAAGGCAGCATTCAGGGTGAGCTTGCTTTTTTTTTTCTTCCCCACATCAAATGTATGTATATATGTAGAAACAGAAACATTGACTACCATCACTTAAAACACACAGATTTTGGATGGCTGTTTTACATGTCACATGGTGGTGATGGTCAGTGATCAGGGCTAGGGTTTTTTCACATTTCCTTTAAAAAAAAAACTCTGTTCCCTAAATGTGGACCAACAAGTGTTTGTGTTTCTGTTTGTGTCCACATGGTGAAAGAGGACTGAGTTCTCTGTCTTGTCCACTTAATCTCTAATGGAGCCTCAGTCCTCTTTCTGTTCACGCTGTAGCTTCTCTGGAGCTCTGAGACCTTCACTCCTTGGCATTCTGGGTAGTTTTTCTGCCTTTCCTTTTTGAATGCAAACAATTGACCTGTCTACAGGAAGCTTAGGTCATAAATCTGTGCACAAAAGGTGAAGTGAACCCGGAGCGCTATGTGTACACCCTACGCAGATTGAACAAGCTGTACCGCATACTTTTTAGTGAACCATACTGAGACCACATCCGGACATGGTCTCGGTTCGGTTCGTTTGACATTACATTACACTTAGCAGAAGCTTTTATCCAAAGTCACTTACAAAAGGTTCTAAAGGGGTCTGAGTGCGTTTAGTGTTTACATATAGGCCTATAATGCTCAGTTGGTGATCTGAGTTTGCTTTAAATGCTGAAGGGGACCAAGTGTGAAAACACCCTAGCAATTTAAAAACCACATGGTTGCATGCTTGATCCCAGAATCTGTCACCATTGTGCCCTTAAGCAAGGCACTTAATCCCGGGTGGCTCCAGCAGGACTACCCCTGTAGTTGGTTCACTGTAAATCTTTCTAATTAAGAGCAACTGCTAAATGGCATGTAATGTAATGAAAACCAGGGTTGATATTAAAGAGGAACTTCAGCATGTTTAAACTTTTATTTCTACTGTTAGAGCTGATTTAATTGGTTTCATTTCAGTTCTTACAAAGTGATGTACAGCCTTTGTATTGGCACAAGAACACAGTTTACTTTAATGTAATAATAGTTTGACATGGTAATAGTAATAAACAGTATTTCTATAGCACACAGTTTACTTTGACATAGGAATTATGCCTCCATATCTCTGCCAGACAGGCAAAAACCTCTAGCTGTAGCTTTATAGGTTCAAACATGCCTACCTCTTTAGGTAAGGTGGTGATACAGTGGTGGGCATCATTAACTGCAGAGGTGGCTGTAGTTGCAACATGTCACTGCATTCACTGCACTGACTGATCTTCAGCACCAACCCAAAAAATGTTTTTAATATTTTATATGTGAATTAGAATGTAGATACAGCTTGAATACACAGATGCTGACTTTTGCTATTTGGTTTGTGAATGTTCAAGTCATTCATATCCTGACAGACAAATATGTAGGCACAGTGATGTATGTTGACTGAGTCGCTCCCTCTGTCCTGGTAATTTGTGTTTTAATGTTTTTTATAATGACTGTCTTAACATCTGCTCTTAGCTGAGGAGTATGAGGATGTTATGGAAGAGTACCTGGAGGAAGATGGGTACCTGGAAGAGGAGATGGTGTCGGAGGAGGAAGGCAAAAGGTCAAAGAAAGGGAAATCTGGAGGCCGAGCCAAGGCGGGCACATGTGTCAAGAGGACTCGTTTGTTCCGTATTAAAAGGGGCATGGAAAGACAACGAGGTGAAACCATTTATTATTACATGACCTGCACATATCTAGAGTGGCATTTATATTCACACCTAGGTTTGAGTTTGATGTGTGAAGTTTTTGAGAGATGGCTACATTGCCGTGATGTATTCGTTTGCATGTTGCCATTTTTCATCAATCCTGCAACATGGTCAAAAACACAGCTCATCTGTTTTCAGGTGCATGAGTCAAGAGAGCAAGTTAAGAAAGACTGGAGAATCTACACACTAATTTGTTGAATTTCTTTTACTCAGACCTGTAAGCTTTCAGTCCTGTGACCTTCTTTAGGCAGAGAGAGTAAATTACAATCAGTGAATGAGGTTTAAATACAGCCCTTGATATACGACACCTGTGTCAGTAATGAGGTGGACAAGTATTACGGTGAAACACAATGCTAAGCTTAATGCAAATTATTGGAAAATTTTAGATAGTTTAATGGGTTAATGGTGAGCAGTGGTGGCTCTATACGGAGGCCTGGGGAGGCCCCTGCCTCTGTAGATATGTCCCTGGCCAGCCCTGTGGCCACCGTGTGCTGACAAAATTCTTTTTTTTTTTTTTTTTTAATTGATGATGATTTTACCTGTGAGCACCAGGAACCAATGCGATGCAACGTTCTACTCGGTTAAATTAGAGCAGTGCATCAACACAGCCTGCCTAGACGGTACAAAATCTGCCTGCCAACTGGCCACTGCTTACGCATTTACAAGTAGGCCACGAAAGCAAACAGAGATTGAGATGCATCATCAAGGCTTTGCATAAACCAGTTTTAAATGTACGCATTATCAAACTGACATTGTACATTGACAAGGCTACTAAAGGTGTTTTGACCAAATTACATGGTGTAATACTTCAAGAGAATTAGCCATTTTAAGTTTGCTTGGTAGTAAAAGTTGATAATTTCCCCAACACGTATTTAAATAAGATTAGCTAATATAAGGCGTCGGTCATCCTTAGCAGTTTTTACCACTAATTACAGTAAGAGGTTTTTCAGGTTGTAATTAGTTATACATAGGCAGGGCTTCATGCCTTTATCCCTAAATCTGAATTATGTTTAAGATGTGTCTGCTGCTTGCAAAATGGATGAAAAAAAGCTATGTTACCCTTCATTAAAAAAAAGTAAAGTAAATATGCACACCTTACCTGCCATTGGCAAGTAGGTGCGAGAGTTAATTTTACACCCTGCATGTAATGCACCATTGTTCCAAAACAGTGGAAATGTATCGAAGATAAATATATATTTTTATTATTTCCCCAAATATTACATTATAGTTTCATTCATTTATCAGTAAATGAATCATGCCATCAATCATTGGGGAAAAGTCATTATAGAGACCTCTGCCTTACTTTGAGCTCCCAACTCGGCCTAATATTGTGCAGATATCGGCCGATGACATGTTTAAAAATGCAAAATATCTCTTGGCCAGTATACTTCAGCTACATATGCAAATTCTTTAGTAGTGCACGACGTTATGGGGATCACCAACGCCAACTACTTGAAAGAAATTGCAAGGCCCCCACCTCGGCCCTCCTGCTAAATTTGGTCTAGAACCGCCACTGACTGCGCTTGGTGTGTGTACAAAAAAAAATGTGATTCAGAGTTTAACATGGTGCAGGCCTATTTTTTAAATTCACTTTTCCAAAGGTTTTTATCAAGTCTGTCATGCTAACCTATCAAAAACTATAATTAAATGACTATTTTTTTATTTCAGTGAAAGATCCAGCAGGTGTTCTTCTCCGCTACAAAAAGATCCTGGTGACCTATCAGAAGCTGAAAAGCATGTCCAAAGCCTTCCAGATGCATGGTGTTGACCGCAACACCGTGGCCTCCACCACACCCATCGCGGAGCTTCTCCTGGTCGCCCCGGAGAAGGTGCCCGAGGTGGGAGAGTTTGACCCGTCCAAGGAGAAGCTCCTGGACTATGCACGACGTTGCTACAAGGCGCTGGACGAGGCTGCGCAGGCCAAGGTGCAGGCCCTGAAGAAGAGCCACCTCCTGCTACCTATCTCCTACCGCTTTAGGAGCTAAACAGAGGTGGCGACTCCTCTTCCTGTTCATTCGGGTAAAGTGGCAGGCAGTTGCAGTGGCACCAGGAGACTGACTTTTTTCTTTTTTTGGGAGAAACTGTTTTCATTCAGCAAAACTCAGAGAGGCCTTTGATGTCAATTACATTTTCTCACTACCTCAGCACTTTGCTACAAGGTGAGGTGCTGGATGAAGTCATACAAAATTGAGATGGTAACGATGGAGGTCTTTGAACGTTCCCAGGCTGTACCTCTTTCCTGGATAAAGGCAGGGGGTGCATTTCTTCCTTCAGATGTGACTTCAGGGCAGAAGTAGATGATGGGCTCCACAGAACTGACTGATTAGAGACAAGAGTATGGATTATGTATGTCTGTGACTGTTGAGAGGTGGCACAGAATCAGATTAGATGCTTCTCAAAGCGATTGATGTAGTAGGTCACTGTATCCCAAAGGCCCCTTTGCTCAGCATAATGGTCTTCTCTTTTTTTCCAGATCTTTCCACATACACTGGCAGTGTGAGACAAAGACAACATGTACTCTATTTTTACAACCAGCATTGAACCCTCTTTAATATCTTTGATATCTATTTAGTACCAAATAGATTTAGTAGGAAGGTTTTTACTCAAATATTAATTATCCTATTAGACATGGGTTTACCTTATGTCCTTTGTTTAATCGTGGACCAAGATTATGCCTGGTATTTCAAGAAAACCTGATTTAACTGCTGTCACAAAAATGGCAGATAGGCTATCAGAAGATGTGGATGGATCATATATTTTGATTTCCCACAGCATTAGTGTGGTATTGTTTAAAGATAAACGCCATTATCAAATTATGGGAAATTACTGTCCAGCCCTTTTGAAATGTGACTATTTTGGAAGTATTTGCTAAAATGAATGTAAACGGACCAGTCCACCATCTCTTGGCTTATGTTGCATTTATATACAATCAGTGCACTATCTTTGGTTTAATAAATCATGTAGAAAAAAAAGGGAATTATGTGTCTGGAGGTCCCGTTGTAGTTTAAGCGAGTGGATGCTAATCACACTGCGCTTTAGTAGACACGTTTACTAAGGGTGTAATGCCAAGCCAGTGGGTTGTGCTTCTTCATGTCCTACAAGTATTTTGGCCGCATTACATCGCAATAATTATTTAGTACATTGAATTCATTTATGAATTGGGTAAAAACAGTTCGTGGTTTGATATTTAAGCCCTTCTTATTTACATATGCCCAAATATTGACAGTGTTTCTTTTGTTGATGACTGTCCAGGGATTTTTGTTATGTTTTGATTTTGGTAACATTTTAAACAGGCCCTGGTAGACTTTTGTTTTGTGTCAAAAGGAGGGTGTAACGGCAACTAGAAGAGCAGATGTGAGATGATGTACATATGCTGTATTTTCAGATGATTGGTTGAGCTTCAATAAGATGTTCCAAAGCTTTAGCTCCACACTGGCAATAGCAGACACTCAGGAGGCATAACAATAATGCTAGATTTTTTTAAGTATATACCTGTGTTGTTTTTGATAGTATTAAATACACAGGTAGTGTTTCTTGTCTTTTTTTTACAAGCATTATAATGTCCATAATATGTTGTTTTTCATAGACAAATGTTTTGTTTAGATATACTGTAACCTGCTGTAGGTAAAAACACTATTCTCTTTAACTGAACCAAATAGTGTATCTGTGTTCCCCTTCGGTGCTGTTTTTTTTTTTTTTTTTTTTAATTATTATTATTATTTTTTGTTGAACTCAGGATTTCATCCACTGAACGTTTAAAGTGAATCCTTCTCTTATCCTAAAATACCTCACCCAATGTCTTTGACAGGTAGTGAATTTGAAATGCTAGTGCATTTCAATGGCCTTGTCATTACTGAACCCAACTTTAAAGTGACTATTGTACAATAGTATTGTTCAGCAGGTGATTACAATAGGGTACCTATTTTAAGGCAAGACTTAGTGGTTAGGCTTCTGATGTATCTTGTTGCCTTTTGCCTTCAGTTCCCAATACTAACTAGCGTATGTGTTTCAGATACTAGGAAGATCATTTTCTCAGCAGGGACATCATCTTATTAGTGAGAATTATGTTGATTGTGATCATGTTCTTCACATCTGTAAATAAACTTTTCTGATTTCTCTATGCATGTCTTGTTTTATTTGTGGTGAATAGAAAAACATTAACTTTTTATTTATTCAGGCCTATGTATTTTTGCAGTACAGAGAGAGGGTGTTTAAAATAAGCACCATACAACCTATGGTGTAAACAGAGAATGACTTCTTGTTTGTTGAATGTTATGTTTACCTTCCTGTGTACAACAACCCACCCGTGGCCCGAGTAAATAGCTGTCGCAACAAACCGAGCATACTATACTAATACATCGTAAAGTCATTATAATTACACATTGCCGAGAGTTGTCGTGAAGAAACTGAACATGTAAATTGAACGCCGTGCAGATAGGTGGCGTACTACATGGGGTTAGCACTGCTTAGACCCGAGGTCACAAGAAACACAATTTCCATTTCCGGTAACGCGGACAGCAAATGGGTACAGCGACGAAGGTGGATGAGGCCTAGCTGGTGTGATTTGGAAGGGTTGAGATTAAATTGAAAGAAGTGATTATAACGTTATTAAGAGTGCAAGGTGACGCTAATATATGTGTAAGCAACGTTTTATAGCATTAGACGAAATGTATCAATGAAGCAAACGTGCAGGTTGCCGTGGCTAGCTTTTTTGCTAGCTGGATAGCTGCTTTAACCGCAGACACGTCGGAGAGCTTTTCATTATTTTCTCTTTTAAAGACCGATCATAGCTACATTGGGGCTGTATTATAGACTGACAAAGCTTTGTCCTTTTTTGTTGTAACAAGTTTCAGCCACGCGTGCAACAGCTGGGATAAAATCGAGGTTAGCGCCAGCTTATTCTGCCGCCTGACGGTTCATTCATCCTCTACTGATCATTCAAAATGTCGGACTTTGATGAATTCGAGAGACAGTTGACTGAAAACAAACAAGGTGAGTGACATAGCTTATCTTTAACATTTTAAACAATTAACAGCTATAATTTCTGTATTGCAGAGAAATTGTCTTGGATGAGTCGCGGCCGTCTGACATACTTCCCCATCTGTTAGCTAACTTTCGCATAGAAGTAATGGCAAACAGTGTTAGCAATAGCCAACAGTAGCTATCATTGTTTTGATAGCTACCGTGTTTTGCAGCTGCACTGTCTGTAATGCAGTCTACTGCACTTCAGCGTGTTGGGATAACGTAATGTCCTGTTCCTCCACTGGATTACATAGTTTATTAGATAATCAAGCAGCAGTATATTAGATGGACACTAATGTCCATTAACCCCAGTTACCCAACAAATGTGCATCTGCGTGATATCAGTTAATGTTACACTGTCCTAACAAAATATATTCCAGCAAATTAGTAAATCTCACTTTACAAAGTATATAGTGACGGGTGCATTTTGATATTTCCGTGCAGTGAATATACTAATCGGAAACGTCCTTACTGTATGATGTAGTGGCTCCAGTATGTCTGTATTAGCAATTTCAGTCACGTCTCCGTGCGATTCTCTTTAATACGTTTCACTTGCAAAGCAAAGATAATTTTGCTGTGCCATGGTTAAAATAGAGAAGAGGACCGAAGCATCGTGCTTTTCCCTAGGTGCAGCTGTGTATTGCTCCTCGTATGTGTCCCACGTCTGTGTCATGAATTTAACACTAACGCATATGTCACTTGGCTGAAGTTGTGGTATTTCCCTAAACGGACTGATAAACATTCATGTAAAGCATATTAAACTTCAACCATAGGCGAAATTTAGTCTTTACATGCCTTGATGTGAGATATTGGGTTGAAGGCTTAGCTGATTTTACTGAAAAGTTTGTGCAGTGAATTGAGTGCACTTACCTTTGGTGAAACCCACTTGCTGCAGATTTGCACAGATTAATGTCAGTATTAAGCTGTTACCAGCAAGGAATGCATGTAAGATAGCTAGTTGTATGTATCAGTCCTAAACTCAGCCCTAGTGATGCTGTTTTTGAAAGTTTACCTTTTTCTTTTCTTTCATACAGGTGTTGAGAATCTAAATTCACTTGGTGGGTACAACAGAGTGGCCTCTTTCTCTCTCTTCTCTGTCCCCTTTTCTCTCTCTTTTTCTCTCTTTCTCTCTCCTCATTTAGTGTAATTTTTTCTCATTTTTTTTCCTTTCACCGCCTTTGATATCTTTTCTCTGGGTCTGGGTGTATATGGAGAACATCTTATTCTAAATCTTTAAAATCCTCTTTCTCTTCAAGGACACAGCTTTGTCAGGTGTCTGGCTTTGCAAAGCATCTTGTACTGCTGGCATAGGTCCTTTCTGCTGCACTAGGGGGTGGGGATATTTGGCTTTTTTTTCTTTCTTCCTCTCAGCAGCACTGGTCCCCTCCTTCCAGTTGGGATCGCGTGCCTCTGTCTCCAATTTAACCAGCTTGTTATTCTCTAGCTACCAGAGAGCTTTCACCACCTTGCTTGCTCTCTTCATTTGCGTCTTTCTCTCTCTCTCTCTCTCTCTCTCTCTCTCTCTCTCTCTCTCTCTCTCTCTCTTTCTCTCTTTCTGTATCTCTCCCTTCCTCTCTCTCCCTCTCCCTCTCCCTCTCTCCCTTTCTCTCTCTCCTCCTCTTCTGTTCTGGATCTATCTCTCCTGCTCTCTCACTCCCTGTCTCCCACACTCTTCCCCCCCGGCAGAGCGGGACAAGGAGAACCGCCATCGTCGCCGCAGCTCCTCCCGCAGCCGCAGCCGAGACCGCAAGAGGCGAAGCCGGGAGAGGAGGAGCCGGGAACGCCGCAGCGGCAGCAAAGACCGCCGACACAGACGCAGGTAAAAGAACGCGTCACCGTTGATCTCAGGACCGTTTGACAGTCCGCTGCTTCACAGCGGCTCAACCAGAGACATTACTGTACATTCACACCGGGCGCCACTAAAGCAACCACAGCGGTGGAAGTCGTTATTTGTTAATGGGGGTGACGGTGTCTTCGGCAGCAGCGCAACAAGACTGTCAGCCATCTTGGACGACCAGAATAAATGGAGCAGTTAAAATGTAGTTAAGTTTATGTTAATGACCTATGGCGCAGTTCGGCAGTAACCAATCATAATGTATAGATTTTCTTTCATCCTGTAAATTGAAAAATATGGTTAAACATTCAGATTTTTTACGTCAAAAGTGACATGACCTATTGTTGTCGTCTTGGCATCTTCAGCCACTTTGACATTTTGCAGCTTCAGGTGTGAATGTACAGTTTGTCGCAGCCCACTGGCCCACAACTCTCCCAGCAACGTCCTCCTCTTAAGGGAGACTTGTTGGGGTTGCCATAACAACCAGAACCAGAGCCAAGGATCATCATCGCCTCCCCCATCTGCATTACTTACTGCATGCAAGGAGGTCACCATTTGTGTTTTTTGCATTTAGACATTGGACTTTTGGGTCAGTACTAACCAAAACGAATTGAGGCCCATGACTGTACTGTTTAAATCTGAATGGTTTATGTGAGTGACTTTTTTAAAAAAGTGAATTAATTGCAGAATTTGTTAATTTACACAAAGGAATTGCTGGCCAGTGGGTAAGACGTGCAAAGTGTTTTGCCCCGTGGCAGCAGTCCAGCTCCAGACCTGCAGTCTGTGTGGAGACCTAAACTTCTGTGCTTCTCTGTGTGAATAGTGGGCAGTGCACTCTGGCATCCCTTCTGCTGCCATAGTAAAACCCAAACCCTTGTCTTAACTGTCATTTCAGCACACAGCCTCAAAATCCACCCCAAGACATCGTCAGGTAAAAAGACACAGAGGCATCTGTCTTTCTCTAGTTCCTGTGTGCTGAAGTGTCTACGATCTTGAGTGAATGGACTATGCATCTACCAATCAGGAGAGTGAATGTTAACTAAATCAAATAGCTTTTTTTTAAGTGATTGGGGATTTCTTTTTCTTTTATTAAATATGCTGAGCAGGAGCGAAGTGAGCCTGTGACGTACTTTTTGTAGCCTGTTCGTCTGCAGTTATCTGCTCCAAAAGCTTGCCAATATCACAGCCTTGGGAAAAGTGAGGTCTTGTAATGAACATTTATCGACGTAGCTGAATAGTTTGTTTTTACTGTTAAACACAATTTGGCTCCTCACATCATACATTATTTTTAACATTCAGCAGAAAAACAGAGATCAGCTATTTTTTTATTGATTTTACAGTATCTCTCTGACTGGACAATCAATCTAGTCCCAGATCAAAATTAAACTGAGTGTAGCGCAGTGTAATACTACGCTGTGAGACAATAATGGCAATAATCTTCTGTAATAATTTCACTAGGCAGGTGTTATTTTTTCCCCCAAAACACAACCTACATTCCCATTCACCAACAGTTGTTCCACATTCTTTCTTGTATGTGATGGGAGTTGAGTAAAATGTTTTATTTAATGATATAAAACTTTATTACTCAAATTTCCTTTTTCTCCTATTCTCTCTCATCTGTTCTTCCCTCTCCATAGTCGTTCCCCCCATCGGGAGAAGAAGAAGAAGGTGAAGAAGTACTGGGATGTTCCTCCTCCAGGTTTTGAGCACATCACACCCATGCAGTACAAGGCCATGCAAGGTAAGTGCATTGACCACCTCTCTTTTTCTTTCTTTCTTTCTTTCTTTCTTTCTTTCTTTCTTTCTTTCTTTCTTTCTTTCTTTCTTTCTTTCTTTCTTTCTTTCTTTCTTTGACACACACCTTGTACTGTTTACATTTGTTTTTTTATGTCTTATATTAGTTATCTTGCTGCTTAGAGAATCACAAATTCAGTCCTCTGTATGTCCTGTACATATAGCATAATTGACAATAAATTTGACTTTGACTGTTCCCCTGCCTAGCTGCTGGCCAGATCCCTGCCACTGCTCTCCTGCCCACCATGACCCCTGACGGACTGGCGGTCACCCCGACCCCCGTGCCCGTGGTGGGCAGCCAGATGACCAGACAGGCTCGTCGTCTCTACGTGGGCAACATCCCCTTTGGTATCACAGAGGTGGGCACTAAAGAGACACTTTACTCTTTTACTTACACAGTTTCAAGATTACCGTTTTAGACAGCTGTTTTAGATTTTTAGCTGCTTTATTCTCTGTTTTCATGGTGTCTGAAATCTATGAAGACATTGTGCGCAGTAGCAATGGAAAACAGTTATAATTATCTCAGTGTTTGTGAAAAGGTTTGTCTGTAATGTTTTATATTCCTGAAATATGCAATGTGGAGCTAGTTAGGACATTTGCTTGGTTGCCCCTAGTTGTAAATTATTGTGTGTGTGTGTGTGTGTGTGTACACTGTGGAGCACTGCAGAAGCTGTGTTGTTTACTGAAAGATTCTGAATTGCCCCTCACAAATGAATTTTGCTTTCTTCTCCAGGAGTCAATGATGGACTTCTTCAATGCCCAGATGCGTCTTGGAGGGCTCACACAGGCACCAGGCAACCCAGTCCTCGCTGTGCAGATCAACCAGGACAAGAACTTTGCCTTCCTGGAGGTGCGAATAAACACAACTACACTGTCCTACAAAAGCAAAAGACCTTAACCAGATTGTGAAACTGCATTAGGACAAAGTTGGGGCTGGGCAATATGGCAAAACATGATTACAATATATTTTCCCATTTTGTCAGATATCGATTTTTATCAGTCCCCCCCCCCCCCCCCTGGTACTGACACTTTGAGAGCATCTCAATTGAATCCTGTCTTTGAAGACAGTGACATATCTCACGCCACCTGTCGGCTTTGTTTGCTCTATGCCAGTTTGGCCATAACCATATAATAGTCATTATGTCATTATGTAAGCTTGATGTAATATTATGTAACCCTTTTTGTTAACAGTGACATTAGCTTTGGGAAATAACTCCCAAGTTATGTCCAACATCACTTTTGCTGTTCCCCAGCTCCACTTTTGCTCATTCTACTCTTGTCTGCCTTTATCTTCCTCAGCATCTCAGAAAGGTAGACTGACATTTTGGCATTGTGATCGATTGAACATAGCCAGTGCTGATTTATCGTGGTTACCCTGGGGCTGGGCAATTAATCGATCTAAAATCGTGATGGTGATTTTCAGGTCAAATTTCAGGTCAAATTTCAGGTCAAAGACATCTTATTTTTTTTCTCAAAAAAAAACCAACAAAATTAACCCAAGATATTTGGCCACATCATGAAACTGTTTATGCTGTATAAATGACAACAAGTAATTTTTGCCAAAGTTGTCAAAATTTTCAGTGACGGTCTGCAAAAACCACCAGCACTAAAGTCCTTATGACATAGTTTAGAGAATGTGATCGAACATTTAGTGAAAAGAAAAGTACACCTATTCATAATTTCTTTGTGTTGCCATAGAGGACATGTATTTTTGTCAGTCCCAAATGTTGGGTGGTCTTCTGTTAGTTTAACCCTTTTCTTTATTTTCTTCTTTATGTTGTACTGCAGTGTAAACACACCCTGCCACATTCGTGAACATGCTATTGGTTATATTGTTTTTATACTAAAATTTGTAAGACAACCTAACTGATGTAGACAAACATGATCTGTATGCCAACACATTACTGCATGGAAGACATATGCTTCTTCCTCAATCACAGATGTTGGGAACTTAAACATGCTCAGACTCTTCTGTTAGCATAGATAGCCTCTTGTCTTTCATTTACAAATGGACACATAAACCACACATGTCGGAGCCCCAAGCTCAGACTCTTCTTTTGCCATAACTCTCTTCTTTGTTTTGTTCCTTAATGCAGTGTTACCCAACCTTTATTGCTCCATGACCCAAATTTTAAGATACCAACTTAATCGTGACACGAATTATCGAGCCAATACCTTAGTGTAATTATAACCTGCTGTGTTCATTCACAGGCATATATAACTTAATACTGTTTTATTGGTCTGAAACACAAACATAGACAAACATGATTTATGACCAGTAAAACAACATCCAAAAGCTCCTTTCTCTCTCTCTCTCCCTCTCCTGCAGTTCCGCTCTGTGGATGAGACCACCCAGGCCATGGCGTTCGATGGCATCATATTCCAGGGCCAGAGCCTGAAGATCCGCCGGCCGCACGACTACCAGCCGCTGCCGGGCATGAGCGAGAACCCCAGCGTGTACGTGCCAGGTAAACGCCCCTCCTCAAAGGCAGGCTAATCGTCCTCTGTGAGCTGTTGGAGTCTTGTGTTTGGTAGTTATTACTATGACAAATTCCTTCACTGCAAAATGTTCATGAAAGCACAGCAGTGGTGTCCTTAGTACATAATTTAGAGAATCTGATCAGGCATTGGGTGAAAGGGAAGATAATAAAAAAAATTAACCAAAACAAAAAAGCTCCAACAGAAAACACAGAATCTGGTAAAAAAAAAAAAACTTTTTATTTACCCTTGTATTAGCTATAAACACTTTTATCTGCTTGACTATAATCACTGGGGCTACGGTATAGGTCCTGGTGTTACCATGCAGGGCATATGTGCTTAATCGCCTGAGCTCTGACCTTCAATTAAAAGTGACTTCCATTTTGTCAAGGAGTTGTCTCCACGGTGGTGCCAGACTCGGCTCACAAACTTTTTATCGGCGGACTGCCCAACTACCTGAACGATGACCAGGTGAGTCCATCTTGTGAGAAGAGGTGGTTGAATTGTATGTGATGTTGTAAATTTTTAGTGCTCTGCTCCTCTCCGATTTTAGGAGATCAAGATGGAGAACAAGCGTCCCGTGGAGATTTTATAAGCTGTATGAAAAGGGCCTATTGCTGTCATTTTCCTTCATTGGTTTCCCTTCATCATTAAGAGATTAGGAAATTAGATGCTCGTCAATAAAATAAAAGTTCAAATTATATTTAATAAAATGTATTTTATGTGTCAGATGTAGATCACACAGTCTGCAAAAGCAAGAAGTGGCTAGATTGGTGTCTGAGTAAATGTGTCTGTCCACTTCAGGTGAAGGAACTTCTGACATCATTTGGCCCCCTGAAGGCCTTCAACTTGGTCAAGGACAGTGCCACTGGCCTCTCAAAAGGATACGCCTTCTGTGAATATGTGGATGTCAATGTCAATGATCAGGTAAGTCGTTCAGATTTCCCACAGACATCTCTCTTTTCCCACTGCTTTAGTTTAAGTTTATTTACAAGGTACAATACGAAATTTGAATGCATGTAAATCTATGATGATGTAAAATTTTGATAAATCACAGCAGATTTAGCCTTGTCTAGGCTGTGTTTCATCTGTAGCAGTTTCTTGGTTACTGTCTAACAACAGAAATGACATGAGATGTATTTGGAGAAGAAGCCATTTGCTAAATACTGTTACTGTATTACGAGAAAGGGTGTGATAGTGCAGCTAGGGGCTCACCCCAGTGGTAAGAGTACTCTAAGTTGTGTTATAATTTATGGTGTGAGTAGTATTAACATGCATGTGTGATATTCTTCTGTTTGTGTGTGGCTCTGGATGTGAAGGCCATCGCAGGTCTGAATGGTATGCAGCTGGGCGATAAGAAGCTCCTGGTCCAGAGGGCAAGCGTGGGTGCCAAGAATGCCACCCTGGTGAGAACCTACTCCCATGATCCTGGTTGTTCTACGATAGTCAGAACTGACAGACCAAACATTATCACGTTACTGACCTAGGGATCCCACTCCAGAAAATATTTTATGCCTCAGAAAACAATACTTTACACCCGTAGTCACCCATTCATTTCAGCTGAAAGCAAACAATACTTTACACCTGTACTGAACCTTTCATTTTAGCCCTCTGTTTCTAGTTCCAGGTCTGATTTAGGGCCAATTGACAAGTGTCACTTGACAAAAAAAGACATAAGAGATACATTTTCTGTCTGCTACATTCTTGTGGAGCTTATGTACATTGAAATATTTGAAACCGTACTAAGATTCTTGCTTACTTTAATTAGGCAGCAACACTAAAGGCTCCAGTTTACTCGCTGTGTTGATCTTTTTGCGGCCCTCCATTGGGTATAACCGCACTGTGCAAGTTTGCAGAAGCAGGTCACTTCAGTAGTTCTAATAAGACATAAGAAAGACAAATCCGCTTTCAATCTGTAGGGTGACTGAAGAGGAAAAGTGCTTTAGTGTTGCTTTAAGTTAGACTTTTCTATTTTCAAACCTCTTAAAAAATTGAATCCACTTCTTCTCCCCCTCCTACAGACCAGCGTGAACCAGACCCCAGTGACGCTGCAGGTGCCGGGCCTGATGAACAGCTCGGTGAACCAGATGGGCGGCATCCCCACGGAGGTGCTGTGCCTGATGAACATGGTGGCGCCGGAGGAGCTGCTGGATGACGAGGAGTACGAGGACATCCTGGAGGACGTCAAGGAGGAGTGCGGCAAGTACGGCCAGGTCAAGAGCATTGAGATCCCCCGGCCCGTGGACGGACTGGACATCCCTGGCACCGGGAAGGTAAGAGATTACCACCCCCCGTCTGACTACCTGGAACAGCTCTCCACATTGCACCACACAGGGTTTTTTTTTAGTTAGTTTTTTAGTTAAAGTTTACAGAATTTTGCTGCTGCATTGGTCCACGTTAATGTGTTTTTTTGGAAAAAATTGAAGTTCAACATCCAAGGAGATTTTAGGAATGAAGTTCCTTTTAAACTTGTATAGTGCAGATTTGTGAGATCCAGCTTTTGATTTCTAGATTCAGTTAGGGAGCTGGTGTGATGGAATAAACATACCTGTTCTATCTTGCACACATGCAGACACCCATACACACACACACACAAAATGCTAAGCTGTTTCATGTTTTCTTTCGTTTCAGATCTTTGTGGAGTTCACATCTGTTTTCGACTCCCAGAAAGCCATGCAGGGACTGACGGGAAGGAAGTTTGCCAACAGAGTGGTGGTGACCAAGTACTGCGATCCAGATGCCTACCATCGCCGAGACTTCCGGTAGAACAGGCAAAAGAGAAGGGAGGGAAAGAGCTGGGGCGGTAGAAGTAAAGACGAGTGAGTGAGTGAGTGAGGGAGGGAGGAAGGGAAAGAAACGGAGACCTGAATAGGAAGACGTTTGGTTGGGTGGGAAAAGGGGGGTGGGATTTTCTACAATTAAAAAAAAAAAAATTGCTATGTGGAAAGGAACATATGTAACCAGATATGTTTCAAGACTACGTGAGTGGGATAGTTTTTGTGTTTGTATTTTAAGAATGTGTGTGCTTGTGTATCCGGGAGGTAATTCTTTTTTTTTTTCTTTTCTTTTTTTTTGTATTTTTAAATGGTCTTGGGCGTGGAGAAGTGCCATTTTTGCTGCCTGTCCAAAACAGAGATGGTTGTGAGACATTTTTTTGGGATGGAGGGTGGGGTGGGGGTGGGGAGGGACGTCGCTGCAGCTCATTAACCTGATCTTTCCCTCTATAGCCCAAAAGAAAGCGCCAGTCTTGTAACAGAGGAAAGTTATCCTCAGTCTCAAAGTCCCGTATGTAAAGTAGAGCTGCCACTCACTGTATCTTCTCTCTCTCTCCTCTGCTCTTGTTTTCTCTGTCATATAATTTCCCCCATCGGGCTGTAATGCTAAATCAGTAGCTTTTTTTTTGTTGATGTCTGTTAGGTTTTTATTGTTATTTGTAATTTTCTTTTCCCAGATGTCGCTAGCATTGTCTGTTTTCTCTTGGGCATTAGTTGCCTGATTGACGATACAGGTGGTGCCCCCTCTGCTGCAGTTTCGGGCACCTGTCTCGTGGTGCCCACCTGCGTATGTGTGTGTGTGTGTGTGTGTGTGTGTATGTCAGCCCCACTACAGTGTAGCCTATTTGTTTCATAATAAAACTCTTGGAAACACAAGTTGGCTCGCCTGTCTGGCCCATGCAGGAGGGAGGAGGAGATGAACAGGCCGTGGACTGATCATCATTTCTCTGCTGTTCAGGGGCTGTTCCTAAACTGTTCATGAGCTGTTCGTGGGTAATTGTCAGCTTCTTGAGCAGACTCATTTCTTCTTGCTCCTCTTTGCCATTCTTACCTACCCCCCCACTCCCAGCTCTAACCCTACTCGTAACACTGTACAGTACAGGCCTCTATCACTGCCAGTAAACTTACAGGCTGCTTTTCTACAATTGCATAGCCATTTTCGTCCAGTCACATCAGGCAGTTCTTTTTTCTTCATTCATGACTTTTTTTCTTGTACACACACCAGTGTGATTTCCAGTGTTTGTGTGGTATTTCTTTTAAGATTTTGAAATGAAAAAGATTGTCGTACACAATACTTCATGATTTCTCTTCATTATTTTTTTTTATGGGAAGCTCTCTCAATTCCAGATTTGAGACAAATGTGTTAAAGAAATCAGAGTAAAATTGAAAATTCATCAACAGTTTCAGTAATCTGCCTTTTCTGTAAAAGATGTAGTCCCAAAATGAGTATGGCATATGATGTGTTTGTTCTGACGAGATCTCTTGGATATGAGCATCAAGTGCTTTTTGACTTGCGTGTGCCGTTTATGTAGGACCAGATAAAAAAAATCCTTTCATCTCACCAGCCCCTTCGCCTCCAAAGTCACAAACATATGGACTTGATAGTCTGTCTGTTTTTTTGTTTGTTTCGATTTTTTTTTCTTTGGTTAATCTTACGTCTAAGAGCACATGGCATTAAAAGATGAGATGTTTACCATGTCAACACCCTTATTTTTTGGATGGGGAGGAAAACATGGCCAGAAAACATGGTTTTGAGGAAACTATTTGATTATGAGGTGACAAAGCCTAGGCTAACACACAAGCAGGCGCCTGAGGATGTAACACCAAACGCGTTCGGCCACACCACTGTTCTTGCGGTTAGTGTGAATAGGCATCTAAACACCAGGTGTGTAGGTAGTGCTATCATAAGATAGGACATTGGCTGTCGTCTGTAGGCATTTAATACTTCATCATATTCACATTTGTCATTACTACTTGCTTTGTGTACCGTATATATGTTTTTTCCCCTTGGGCAAAGATGGCTTTGGGAACTGTTAACTGTTGTAAAAGCAGCTAACATGAAATGCTAGTGTTGTTTTCCAGATGGCTTTTTTTCATTGCAAATTCAGGTTGTGATGGATATTTTACATTTCTCAAGAATAAATAAGTCCATATATTAAAATGTACAGATAAGTGCTTGTCATTTGGAATTTCCTGAGTGTGTTTGCACTAATGATGGGAATAATTGGCCTAAGAATGCAATATTTTCAAGCGTGATTACTACAATAACTTATTTATTTGTTAATTTGCTACATTTGTTTCCCTCAACAGTGTTGTGTGATATCAGTATATGTTGACACAAGATGTCAGTGAATATGAGTACACTTCCTTGGTTAATTTGTAGGTGAGAATACATAGGAGGAGACTGGCACCAGGTAACGTTTTAAGTTGTTATATTCTGACACGCTGAATTCAGTTTTGTTAATATGATCAGTTTGTAATTATCATATTATCAAAGTCATATTTCATTTATCTGAAGTGAGTTTCCATTACCCCAAGGTGTTCTATGTATGATTGGCCAAAACTGGCAATGCAATCAAAGATAAAATACATAAAGTGTGTTCTCCCTCTAGAGGCAACAGGCAAAACACAAATTCAAAACATTAACAAAATTTGCGGGCTGTAATTTAGGTTTTTAAATGTGGCTATTCAGACTTTTGTCAGTGAAGTCAGTATTTTAATTAATCATCTTTGGTTAATTAATGGTGATATGAGAACCATTTTATGATTGTCTACTGTATAATTTTGACCTATGGCACATTTAAGTCTTTTGGGCCCCAGCTTGGAAGTTGACAACACAGCTTATTTGGTGTTATTACCTTTAGATATTCCATATTGATGTATTCAACCCCTTTAACTTCACAAAGGCTAAATTGAGGAATCGGAGAAAAGGACCTGTTTTGGCAAAAATGGTGGTGCTTCAAGCTTGCTTTTTGGTCTCCTGTCTAAAAACCAGCCTAGCAATTTCAAGGACATCAGCCTGGCATCTCAAAATCAGGATTTTTTTGTGAGAAGCATGTAAACACTAGAAACACACACAGCTCTCTCACAGTATTGTAAAATACTGTACCCGAAAATATAGGGAAGTTTTGCTAAAAAACATGACTGCATGGGAAAAATTGGGAAGATGACGAAAATTGCATAGGGCAACTTTAAGTCATTCATGAGATGGTTGTCACTTGCAGCACCCCTGTTTGCATCAACATCATACACTGGGTGGTGCTACTTCAAAAATGAGCTGGAGCACTGTCCCTGTTGTTCCAGGTAAACTTTTAAGGTGCATAAAGTGTTATATACCTACTTAAGTAGAGGTAGACCTAGCAGGATTTAGCTTTATTTTATCATCAGAAGCTTCAATGTTGCTGAGATGGTGGCCATAGGTGACATACCACACAATGGAATGCTCTTTCAAATAACTTGATTCTTTTAATTACATAGTCTACACTTCACATTTTACAATTAATACAATATTAGTGATTTTCTTTTTCTCCACAGGTAGCTTTTTTTAGTCACATTTTTAAAAGTACTGCTTATAGACCTGAACAAATATAGAACTTAACCAACTGTGTATCAGAGGAAACACAAAGTTAGATTCCAGTAATGGCCTTTATGTTTGTATGTAATTTTGCTGCTTCTTAAATGTCTCATGTTAGCGGTGGGTGATGCTGTCTTCGTTCACCCAAATGTTTGCCCCGCACTTCTGGAACCTAATGCTGTGGTTTTCAGTCACGATAAAGGACCTGTCACTGGGGATGTGAAAGATGGTCTTTAATGCATTCACTGGCGCAGCTGCAGCCCTCTACAAAGACACTGACGTAAATGGTTTTAAGAGAAAACTACACCAACTTTGTAAAACGCCAACAAAATGTTGACCTTATAAGACGGTGATCTGAAACGCGCATGGAGACAAATGATTATTAAAAACAATATCAACACATTTTGGAATGCTCCAATCAGACTCCTAATCTGAACCCTATAAAAATCTGGGGGGAACTAGGACCAGAGTGACCATGTGGGAGCCTTTTAAAGGACCTGGGAGTCACTGCATGAACAAATCAAAGTATGTGACGTGCAAAAAAGTTGCTCATTATCTGTTTCAAGAAACGTTATCTGTGGTAGCAAATGAAGACTTTGCCAATAATCAATAATCTGTAAGTAATGTTTAATTTGTTTTACAAACAAACTTTAAAACATCAAGAGATAATTTAAGGTGTAACTTACAAAGGATGTAAGGCCTCTTGAAAATACTCCTCAGCTTTGCAGACAGCTTCAGTTTTGCTTTAGAGAAGGTGAAAATGGGCCTTATAAGAACATCCTTCTCTTTACTTTGCAAGCTAAGTTGACTTGAGAATCTTAAGAACTCTGGGCTGGTTTGCAACTTTTACTTTTTTCCAATGTCTCTCCCTTCCCAGTAAGGATCCTTATTAGTCTCATTTTTTTTTTATCAGATCACAGACAGTTAGTTGCTTCCTTGTTTCTGAGTTTTACATCCAAATTTGACTCTCCATATGTCAGGCCTCTGCCACTACCTCTTACAATAAATGGGCGGTTGCAATGATGAAATTAAAATGAATGAAAAAGGAAGTGAACAACTCCACGGTTGGTGGATAGGCGGGATAATAACTAATGGCACAGTTTAGCAGCCTAATTATAATTATTAAAATCACACACATACTCACAAAAAGTTTTTTCCTAATTTTCGTAATGAAAATTCACAGACAATAGCAGTAACGCTTTAATCTGCCCTGAAATAACACCTTTTCTCCACTTTGCACCACTTTTGAATTATCTTTTGTTTGGGTAACCATGTCTTGTTGCCTTATTTTCCACAACAGATTTTTTAATGGAGTTACAGTATGTCTAAGTGTGTTTGGGACTCTTCACAATATTCTGCTTTAGTCAACTATGTCAGATTGTTAAAGGGTCCACTCCAGTCAGTGTTGCTCAACCCTAACTTGGTATGCAGCTTTCTGTATCTGATGTTTTCTTTTCCAATGATGAAGGAGGCTGGTCTAGTCCTCTCTCATGATAGGCCTGCTGTTTACTTGATTGCCAGAAACCATTGCTGCAAAACATCTTTGTATGGATTTTTTGTATAAGGGTATGAATAATTTACTAAATTACTGAGAGTAGGGGCTTTGAATGTATTCTGATATTGCCACAAACCTAATTGTGGCCGGTGAGTGACATATTTGATTATTCACGTCCACTCAGCCTACAGCTAGAATGACTCCTATGACCACGTTGGTAGATTTAAACACCAAAACACAACCCAAAGCTCCCGGTTTGCCTTTCACCTTTCACAGTAAACCAACCACTATGCGAACTCCACGGAAGCTGTCAACTTGGGCTTTTAGAAGGACAGACAACGTCCTCCAGTGACTGTTGTGAAATTTTACTGAGCGTCCAATCGGAAGCTTGGAAGGCGGGCCTGCAGTCCATCAGCGCTACCGCGGAGGAGGTGTTCCTGGTGGCCATCTTGGATGCACGGAGTGATTGTTTGGCAAGTAGATATATTTTAAAATAAAGAAATATCCTAAAAGGCAGGCCAGTTGATAGCGGAGTTAGAGGTGCAGTAAAGGAAAGAGAGGAGCCCGTGACAAGCCAGGTAAAAAGACCTCTTCCCGAGGGAACAGCGGTGAATACACGCGCCTGCAAATTCCCTGTTCCTACTCGGTGTGGACCGCAGCCAGGCAGCCAGCCGGTCGCCTTTTATTGGCAGGGATAGCGGGCTATGAAACACTACATAAAAGTGGGAAATATTTTGCGTTCATTTATTTTACTAAAGAACAGAGCGGTCTTCTTATTTCATGACATGCGGCTTTAATAATCCTTCAACTATTTGAAAAATTGTCATCATTAAGCTAACTGGTTTACGCTTTATATGACATTAACAATTGTTCTGCATGATGTTGGATTATTGTTCACACATTTCGGCTAAATATGTGATGCACATACTGTTTTCGTAACGTGTCGGTAGCTTCTGCAGTAACTTGCAGGTGACTTCAGTCACATTGTTTCTGACTGTTTTGAACACTTCTGTCACTTGTGTCGGCTGGCTGCGAGATGCTCCACGTACCATGAAGCCTGTATGTCGTTTAGCTTGGTGATTTAAATCTCACTTGAAAAACACAGATTACAGCGCCGGTCCTAGGCTATACGCAAAAGCCAAATTGCAGTACCTCTCTTCTCTGCCTCCAGACCTTGATGTAAGATGACATTCCAGTGGAATTCTTCATCCGGTCACGGGAAGGGAATAACTTTATAGTTCTATGCTTTGACATTACAATGACACTGCATGTATGGACTGAGAAAGTTGGTGGTTATTCCTTTTTAAGAAAGAAAGAAAGAAACTTGTCTTTCAGTATTTTTTCAGTTGATAAAATGGTTACAAAACCATAAATAGATGTTATAAAGTTCTATTAGGCTACTGGTTAGGTAAAGTGTACCATAAGTAAACATGACACTGGAAAAGAATGTCATCTGCAGACACTGCAAGGCATGTTTGGAATTTTGTTTGATATTTTGTGAAAAGAATTCTAAGTAACCATTCAACAGAAAGTCGCTAACTAAAGCAAACGGGCGTTTCACTGAAGATGCCACTTTACACAATAGACACAGTGCTGAAGCTGTGTAAGCAGCATGTTTTTTGGGGCATGTTATCCAACATGTTATGCCTCCTCAACATGAGCCATGGCTTAAATAATGTCAAAAGCATTAAAAGGGATCATACTGTAATAAAATGTTGTCATTCGGTGGTGGTTTTAGTAGATGTGGTCATAGGAGTTTTGGCTGTTTTCATGTCATTGGCCATTTGTTATGATTACGTAATCTTCTGAGTAATACCAACACTTTGCACCTAGACGTGAGAGAAGGCATGAAGACAGCATCCTAGTCCAGAAGCCATGGCGGACAAGAGAAAACTTCAAGGTAGGGTCTACTGCAGAATTACAGGGGGGCTGTAGGACATCGAAAGCTTTCACATTACTCGTATTCTTCCTCACGTACACCTGTTTGGTTTTAACACCCACAGAGTTCCAAGGACAATGCACTGTGCACATTTAGTGTTTATATTTGTGTTCAGGCACATTTTTACCTCAGGACTCTGGACTGTGCAGTTCGCACATAAAATGTGGGTTTTGACTATAAGGTGCCAGTTGTGATTGGATGCTACTTGCAGTGACCACTTGTCATCTCTCATCATCATCATCATCATCATCATCATCTCTCTCTCTCTCTCTCTCTCTCTCTCTCTCTCTCTCACATCCTCTTCTGCCATTTCTCCTTCTGTCTCTCAGGTGAAATAGATCGATGTCTGAAAAAAGTGGCGGAAGGAGTGGAGCAGTTTGAAGACATTTGGCAAAAGGTAACTTTTAAAAAAAAAAACAGATTTTTTTCTGTAGTTTGAAACAGGGTTGCACACTGCTGAAGTAGACATACATCACAAATGTGTTGGAGATATTGTTAATATTGTACCTTACTATTAAGTCTTAGTCAGAAATGCATCATCACTGGTCAGCTTGCCCACTCTGTTCTGATTAGTCATAAAAGTAGTCATGACGGCCTGCTACAGGATTAAAACAAAGGTTAAAATGGATTTAACTGAAAAGACCTGAACATACTCAGCCACAAAACACTGTTTAATAATGTTTCTTTACAGTAGGTCTTATTTTCCACAATGTATAAGAATCACAGTACAAGGCGATGTTGTACTGGAAGAGAAATTGCCACAGTTTTAATGAGCACAGAAAGGGCAAGCCTACCAATAACAGCACCTTTCAGACTGAGGCCTGAATAGCAATGTAAAATATAAGAAAATGTTTTGGATCATTGTGTTTGTTTATCTTTTGTTGAACATCTTTCAGTGAATATTATTAACAGTGAAAATAAACATCCAAGGTCCTGAGAACATGGGACATGACAAGAAGTCTGTTTCACAGAAGCATTTAGAAGTTATTAACAGTGAGGTTTTGGCTCATAACATCTAAAAATGTACTAAATGTGCTGGATAAGTGCAGTTATAATAAACAAACAAACAGCTTTTCACTTACAGCCTGTTATTTAAAGTATGGTAAGAAAAACAGGTAAACAGGTGAAGTATCTCTTGAACAAAGTGGATGTGAAATGGTCATATGTGCATTGTTGTTCAAAGAAAAACAGTTTCACAATTACATAGAAAAATATGTATTTCTTTAGATATTTTTAAACAGACATTGGATGTCTAAAATACCCTGTGTGTTTAGTGGATCAGTGAAATGTTGTAATATTTAAACTTAAAAACAAGGCTGAAGTGGACTGCAGTGTAATTAGCATGTGGGCATCACTCTGATTGTGTCAGTGCTCTGTATGTATGACCCTTTGTCATCCACGTTGTTCAAAAGATACTTCATGTTAACAGCATGTGTCACCTTCCAGGAAAATGACGGTGTGTAAGTGAATAGCTCTTTGTTTGATCATCATCACTGTATTTATTAAATGCATTTAGTCCATTTTTAGATTGTATAAACAAACACTGTCAATGAGGATGTTAAAGTACAGTACTTGTAGTTGTCAGTGTGCGTTGTTTTATTGTGAAGAGTTAGATGTTGAAATGTATGGACTTTGCAATGCACTAACGTTGTATCGCTGCTGTGCCCTTTTAACAGCTTCACAATGCAGCTAACGCAAATCAGAAAGAGAAATATGAAGCTGACCTCAAGAAAGAGATTAAGAAGTTACAGGTGAGACTTTTAATTAATAGCTCGGTCTGTTTCACACCTTCAGACACGTGTGAGATTCTGCCTAATCTCCCCGGTGTTAGAGGAGGGAGGTTCTCCTGTCTTGTAAGTTCACAGAGGTCATTGAACTCCACAGTTTATGATCGTTTGGGTTGTCATGAAAACCAACTGCTACCCAAGCCAAGTGTGTGTGTGTGAGAGAGAGAGAGTGTGGGTGAGTGGCCAGTGTGCTTCACTGCACAGGGCGTGTTTCCACAGGATGGAATTGAACAACCACCTCTCTTTTTACATCTCTTTCTTTCTTTCCCTCTTCTCTTTTGTCCTGGCTGTGCAGAGGCTCCGTGACCAGATTAAAACCTGGGTGGCCTCCAATGAGATCAAAGACAAACGGCAGCTAGTGGAGAATCGGAAGCTTATTGAAACGGTAAACACATTCTGTCTCTCCTTTTTTTTCTCTCTCTGACTTTCTCTCTCTCTTTTTCTCTGTCCCCATCTCTATCTGTTTCTATCTCTATCAGTCTCTCCCTCCCTCCTTCTTTCTCTCTCTGTCTGCCTCTCTCTCTCTCTCTCTCTCTCTCTCTCTCTCTCTCCTTGTCTCTTTCTTTCTCTGTATCTTTGTGTTTCCCTGTTTTGGGCTTTACCAGCAGTAATTATACGCGTTGCTAAAGGTTTACCATATACATTCTACAGAGTTAAAGAGGTCCCAGTGCTCATCTTTTCTGAACAGGCAGGCAGGAAGATCTCTGATAATGAACTTGCCTCAGTAAATACCATTGTGGCTGTTTGAATAATTAAACAGGATCATTGATAATCTTGCTGTTGCCGGCTGTGTGTTCTCATCAGCAAATGGAGCGCTTTAAGATTGTGGAGCGGGAGACCAAGACCAAGGCGTACTCCAAAGAAGGCCTAGGCCTGGCACTTAAGGTGGACCCTGCCCAGAAGGAGAAGGAGGAAGTGGGGCAGTGGCTTACGGTGAGCAAACAGAATCATCCTCACTGATTCCTACTAATTACAGCTAAAAGACAAACGAATCATTGTGACTGATTACTAGTGATCTCAGCTAAAGCACAAACGTATCATTCCCTGTGATTACAACTGATTCCAGCTACAAATTATCCTCACTGACTACAAATGATTTCAGTGGAGGAAGGGCATAGCTGGGACATTGGTGGGTGTAGTGGAAAGCAACTAGAAATGAAAAGTTGAAAGTGTCATAATGAAGTATGTTTCCTCTTAGCTTCATAGGGTCTTTGCAGGAAAAAGTGCTGTCTAATGATGTGTGCTGGATATGATGTCCCCCTCTCTCCCTTTGGCTTACCTCTCTTTGGTTCCGCAGAACACGATAGACACTTTGAATATGCAAGTTGATCAGTTTGAGAGTGAGGTGGAGTCGCTGTCTGTCCAGACACGCAAGAAGAAAGGAGACAAAGAGGTACAGACTTACACCACAACTTTTACTTTTCTCACTTTCTTTCTTTTCCCCCTAAGTCATACACCACTGTGTTCTTTGTTATGCTGTGTGAAGCAGGATACTACAACAGTAACCATGTCATTTTCAGATCTTGGGTTTCCTGTTAGGGCTAAGTCTTAAAATGGCTGTCTACGGGTAAGCACACTGCACCCAAGGTAGTTGTATTAGGAAGTTTGTGTGTTGGTGGGTTGTGACTTGTCCTTTAACAGCGATGTATAATCTGTCATAGTTGCTGTCCTCTGTTGACACCAATGTCACAGAGGAGCATAGCATAGAGTCAGTAGCACAGTTGTTTATTTACTGTAGTCAGAGGTTAGTCATTAAATAGCAAAACAAACCATAGTACATGGCAAAAACAGTAGTAACGAGTATATCCTGGAATGCAGATAAATAATTATCATGATAATCATAACAGCAACTACAATAATAACACATCATTACAATTTAAAACTTGTATTGCACAGTTCTTCTTTACAGTCCTTAACATATTATTGTTTTTGATTAAAAAATGGTTAGTTTGGTAATCTGAAACACATTCATAAAGTGGTTTAATTAAGCTGGTAAAAAGTATTTCAGGCATAATGACATGAAGACTTTGTGTGTGTCTAAGTTATGGTGGATCAAAAAAACAAAATCTTAAACAATATGGTGTGCATTTTGAGTTCAGCTAAAGAAAATCCTTTGTCGTTACCTGATCCCAACATGTCAGGTATGATTATCTCATGAACAAGTAAAATAGGTTCATCGTCAGCAAAAAAAAAGAACAAACATTCAGTCTGTCCAAAATTGGATGCTGTCTTTGTTATAATTGTTGTTCAGTTGTTGAAGACACTGTCTCCAACATACTGATAGCTGACTTCCAATTTCTACATGGAAGGCAGGATGAAGAAAACATCTATGCCGTCTTTAAAATTAGACAAAACAAAGTTACCTTACAAGATGGAATTTTATGTATGTATTTGATTTAGACATGCCTTGGTGCCTTGCTGCCACTAAGGACTAAGCACTTTGTCCATTTTGTGGCATAGCCATAGCTGTTTCTCCAGAAGTTACATGGGGCAGTGGTGGCCTGGTGGTTGAGGTGACAGACCTGTTACCGGAGGGTCACAGGTTCTAACCTCCCAAGTAAGGCAATAGTCCTATGACCAGGGGGTCACAGTTTTTAATCCACCATTTTTCATTATGGCACCTAAGTACCCTGACCACCTCATGCATGGTACCGCCCACAAAATTCCCAAAATGGGAATTACTCACAAAGGTAACTTTCAACTGCATCTTCTCCTCCCTCTGACTCTCTCCATCTTTCTCCTCATCCTCACTCTCCTCCTTTCTTCTCCTGCCCACGTGTAGAAGCAGGACCGGATAGAGGAGCTGAAGGGACTGATCGAGAGGCACCGCCACCACATCCGCATGCTGGAGACCATCCTGCGCATGCTGGACAACGACTCGGTGCAGGTGGACGCTGTCCGCAAGATCAAGGACGACGTGGAGTACTACCTGGACTCCTGCCAGGACCCCGACTTTGAGGAGAACGAGTTCCTCTACGATGACCTAGACCTGGAGGACATCCGTAAGTGTGTGTGTGTGTGTGTGTGTGTGTGTGTGTGTGTGTGTGTGTGTGTGTGTGTGTGTGTGTGTGTGTGTGTGTGTGTGTGTGTGTGTGTGTGTGTGTGTGTGTGTGTGTGTGTGTGTGTGTGTGTGTGTGTGTGTGTGTGTGTGTGTGTGTGTGTGTGTGTGTGTGTGTGTGTGTGTGTGTGTGTGTGTGTGTGTGTGACATGGTTCTCTATGATTACTTAGACCTGAGGACATCCACAAGTCTATGTGTGTGTGTGTGTGTGAGAGAGAAGAGTGTTGGCCTTTGTGTTGCTGATTGGCTTTGCTCTAAATTTTAAAATGGATGATTTGATCTTCACTGCTGAAGGTTAGGTCATGAAGCTTTTTTTTTATTTGCCCTCTTTTTTATAATTTGTCTTTGCTCTCCTTATCATTCCTTTCTTATCCCTCCTTTTCCTAAATGTGCCATCACTTTCTCTCTGTCTTTAACTCTGTGTACTGCGTCCCTAACACTCAATTTCTCTTTATGTTGTGCTCTCTCCCTCTCTCTGTCCGTCCTCTTACTTCTCCCTCTGTCTTTTTCTTTTTGTCTGTCTCTCTCTCTTTACTATCATCCTCATGTACTATTCCTCTTTTATTCCTATGTCTACATCTCCTCTACTACTTTCTTAACTCCCTCTTTTTCTGTTTTTGTTGATCTTTCTCTCTGTCCATCCCCTTACTTATCCCGTCTCTGTCTGTCTTTGTGTCTTTGTCTGTCTGTCTCTCTTACCCCACTTTCTCTCTTTCTATCCTACCTTTTCCCTCTGTCTCTATCTGTTGTTTGTCTGTGTGTACGTGTATGTTTGTCTGTCTGTGTTGGGTCTGTTTGTCTGTCTGTCTCTTTCTCCACTATCTACCCCTACTGTTTTTTTCCTCTGTCTGTCTGTCCTCTGTCCATCATCACAGCTCAGGCTCTGATGGCCACCTCTCCCCCGGGCCACTCCACCATGGACGACGAGCTCTTCCCGCAGCCCTCCAGCAGCACGCCCACCACCTCCACCTCCTCCTCCCCCACGCCTCCCTCGCCCGCCACCTGCATCATGGTGGGCACTGTGTGTGTGTGTGTGTGTGTGTGTGTGTTTGTGCATGCATGCGTGTGTGTGCACTCATGCATGTGTGTGTGTATGTATGTTTTCATTTTGCATATGCATGCTGGTGTGTCTGCCTGTCCTGTCTGTCTATATGTATTTTTGTGTGTTCATGCATACATTTGTCCTGTGTGTGTGTGTGTGTGTGTGTGTGTGCACGCACGCACGCACGCACGCAGGTGTGCGTAAATGTTTAATGTATGTGTGAACACATGCTGGTGTCTCTGTCTGTGTGAGAGATTTTGGGCCGCAGATGTGTTACTGATAGCATAGAACTGGAAACCATGAATGGAACTGTGCTTCTGTTGTGAGTGTAGTTCTGCGTAGGTTTGAACCAAAACAATTGCTATGATTGTGTTCATTTTGGCAGAAGACCACTTAGCCTCTAGCCCCTTTACAAAAGCACAGAAGGCAGTTAAAAGACCTGAAAGGTTTACCGTAAACGTCATAAATAATTTCTAACAGTAATAAAAGGCAAATAAAAGTGAAATGTAATGGCGATGTATGTGTAATGCCTTGCCGTAATGGGTATTTACATTTCTGTTGTTTTCGTACGCCTGAGTAAGCATTAGTTCATGTGTAGTAAATCAAACAATGAAGTGAAGAACCATGTATCGTATGCATGTATCTGTGTGTGTTTAGAAAGAGAGTCCAGCACAGCCGATTGGTGTGGGGAATGTGTTTGCGAATGCTGGTTTGTTCAGTAGAGCCTGTGTGACAAAAACAGTGCATGTATGAAGATTTTGTGTTTGAGTTATGAGTGACAGCATATGTCTCTCAGCACATGACCCATGGTTTAGTGAGTGCTGTCTTGTGCCATTCCCGTCAGGAGAACTCCGAGGACGACAAGAGGCGGGGGCGGTCCACGGACAGCGAGGTCAGTCAGGTACATTTCCGTCTGAGGACAGAGGCCTTTTTGGCCACTCAGCGATGACGCCACGCTGAGTCGTCCCGTCTGTGCCAGAGTTACCGAAAAACGTTTCAGACGTTTCACTGAAAACATTGTTTTTTAATATTAAATCACAAGTACGATCACAAGTGTGATGGTAAATGATGGCTTGTGTTTAGTCGAGTAGCTGGTTGTGCCAGAAATGCTCTTTTCATTTTTCTAAGTGAGAAAAAGATCCCAAGGCTGAGAAAAACAGTCATTACACTAACTCATTGTATATGAAGGACAGGATGGTTCTGTGCTTTTGTTTCTATTTACTCACATCCTGTTGCCCTTCTTTTTTTTTTTGGGGGTGATTTTCATTTTCAGTCACCAGTGAAGAACGGGAACCCTTCACTGTCCTCCTCATCCTCCTCCTCTTCGTCCTCGTCCTCGTCCTCCTCATCTTCATCGTCCTCCGCGTCCCTGGGGACTTCCTCTTCCACCTCCTCCTCCTTGGTCTCCATGGTGACCATCGCCACGGGCGCTGGGAGCGGCATGGTTTCCGGGAGCGCATCGACAGGAGGCGTGCCCACCTCCAGCAGCTACAGCTCGGCCACGCAGGGCCACGGGCAGCTGCAGCAGCAGGCCAAGAGTACCGCCACGGCCGCTGCCGCCGCCGCCATTCTCTCCACGGCAACCTCCGCCACCAACTCCTCCAGTCCCGCCGCTGGAGGCCTGCTGCCTTGCCCCCTGCCTTCGTCCAGGTCGTCCCCTCCCAGCTTTACCGGCAGCAACTCTCAGACTTCGCCTACGGTCACCGCTGTGGGCGGGTCGACGGGGTTGGGGGCGAGCTCGGGGTCCATTCCAGGAGGCAGCAGCAGGCATTTTTGGCCACTCGGGGATGCCGGCGTCCCTGAACAGCATGCCGGGGCTGCTGGGCGGCTCGGGTTCCACCCCTCTTCCCGCCCCTTACGCCCAGGCGGTGGCGGCGGCCACCAACGCCAATGTGAACAGCCTTAGCGCCAACACTAACGGCAGCCCTGCAGGCAGTGCGGTGGTCGGGACCACAGTGACAAGCACGTCCACAGGCCTGCTGGGTGCCGCCCCATCCTCCCTCAGCCTGGCGCCGGGCTCCTCCACGAGCATCCAGGGGCCCTCCCTGGTGGCTCCCACCCCGCTGGCGGGAGGAGTCGCCCTGGGAGGGAACTCAGGAAGCACAGCGGCGCTCACCAGGCCCCCTAGTGTCCAAAAGCAGAACGGCAGCACAAGTGAGTCATTCTGGCACACGCTGCTGCTGTTTCACACCCGCAGTCAATGTTTTGGTGAACAAATAAACACAAAACACATAAATACCCTCTTGGGTTTGTCTGCAGAGAAGAAAATAAACAGTGCTGGATTGTTTAAACACAAAGACAGGAATGTTTGGCTGAGTGGTTGTACTCCCTAACCGCCCTTTTCTATCCTGCCACATCAGTATGGCATTTGTACTTGGCATGCATAATTCATAACTGAACAATTAGTTGTGTTTCAAAGTGGATCAACACGTGGTATAACTGCCATTTAAAATCGTTCCAGTACATTTGTAGGCTAAAAAATAGTTTGAACTTTAAACATGGTGAATGTTCTGAGAGGGGGGGTTCACATAATGCGCTCTTCATTATCACATAGGTTACAGTGCTGTAGTAGCTGAAAGCACATCAGATGCCGCCCTTAATGGTGTCAGCCAATCACAAAACAGCCAGTCAACATCCTTGGGCTCCTCAAGCAATCAGCCGTAAGTAGCATTGCTCACAAATAGCCACAAGAGACTAAAGGTTTTTTTTGCCAGTCTTAAGATTTGTTCTGAACTCTAATCTTTTTCAATTTGGTAGACTGCATTACCCAGAATGCATTTCTATTGTGTTGAGCAGTAAGGATGCAGGGTCCAACCTGTTCCCACCCAGCAGCCCCTCCCCCTCGTACAGTGAGGCCAAACCAGCAGGGGGCAGCCTTCTCAACGGCCCCCACTCTTACACTCAGGCCACGGATGGCATTAAGGTACACACACACACACACACACACACACACACACACACACACACCCACACACACCAACCAGGTGGTGTAAACACATAGTTACATACATACCTACGTACCTAGCTCACTCGCTCGCTCGCTCTCTCACTCGCTCGCTCACTCACTCACTCAGCCTGTGTGTGTGTGTGTGTGTGTGTACAAACACACACACACACAGGGCGGGGCAAAAATATGGGACACATTTGCTTATATCTTGGAATCTAAACATGATAGAGTGTAAAAAATGTATTCATTGGAAAAGCCAGGCCAGAGCTTATGCTTATGGTTATTACAGAATTCCATTCTGCTGCCACCACTGAGATTCCTCGCACAGAGCTGCATGCAGATTTCAATCATTGACAGTTTCCCTATATTTCACTTATTTTGACTGGGAAATGTTTCTTTTGACAATGTTTAATGACCTCCTTATATTTTCTAATTCCTGTCTGCAATTTGAAACATTCTTTCACTGTGTTTTTTTTTTCAAAACTGGCCTTACATTTTAGACATCTTTAATTCGCTTATAAAGTGGTGTCCAGAGAAATTATATTATAATTATATATTATCAAAAAGTTCTAAATATATGTATTATGCACATTCATATATATATAGTACCAATACAGACTTTCACATTTTGAACAATAGTTTAGGCAACGTAATGTTTATTCTGATATTTCATTGTTAAAAGCAGTCTAGAAATGAATTAAACTCTACACTCATGCATTCCAGTAACCTCAAAGCACTTACTCACACACTCGCAGAGTGCAGAGACAGCTTTATGATTCTCCTCTGATGACAGTGTTTGATGACCGCAGGCATTTAGTGAGATGCATACGCACGCACACACACACACACACACACACACACACACACACACACTCGCTCACACACACACACACATACACACACTGGCTCACTGTGTGTTTTGTCCTCACAGGAACCCCTGAGTTCCCTGAAGTCCATGGCAGAAAGGGCAGCTTTGGGGTCGGGCCTGGAGGGGGAGATGGCCAGCTTGCACCTCACTGGGGGTACGTGTTTCTCCCCATCCAAACATATTTACTCACCATACTGCTTGCTCTACCCATTGAATACATATACCCTCACACACAAGCACCTGCACATGCACACACACACACACACACAGTCATACTCATACATACACACACACACATACTCTGACCAATTGAACACACACAACACACACACATGTACTCATAGACATACATACACACATACACCCGCACACACACACACTGACCTCAGACACACACACAGTCTCTCTATGTCTGTATCTGTCTGTCTGTCTGTCTCTTGATTTTTATGTTGTTCTCTGTTTGTAGTACTATATCTAATAACATCAAATCCATTTTCTCTGCCCTCCCTCAGACATGTTCCCCAGCTCCACAGCACCCTCTGGTGCTCCCACGGCCCTGCAGCCGTCGCTGTCCGAGGTGAACATCCCCCCCTCGCTGGGCGTGTGCCCGCTGGGCCCCGTGCCCCTGTCCAAAGAGCAGGTGTACCAGCAGGCCATGCAGGAGTCGGCCTGGGCGCATATGCCCCATCCGTCTGACTCTGAGAGGATCAGGTGACTTATAAAAACAGGAGGGGGCTTCTGTTGGGATTTGTTACCTTACAGGTCTGGCTGAAAGTAGTGTTCCAGTTCTGTTTGTCAAATCAGTATGATGTTTTTTTTGTTTACAATTTGCACCATTAGCAACCAATATTGTCTCAAGGCAACTTACAGTGCCTTACAGTTAAATGTGAGCGTATGCATGTGTTTGTGAGGTTTCTCGAGTAAAAATAGTCTCTGTGAGGGATTTTGGATGTAGGTCCCAGTGTCCCTGGGGACTCCTCTTCTTGGTTTCATTTGTCCCAGAGATGAATATGTGGGTTGACTGTTTGGCAAGCACAAGCAGTGGTTTCACCCCATCCCTAAACACGCCCACTAATTCTGTGTAAACAAAACACGGGGAGAACTTGCGGCTGAGGTTTCCCATTATATACTATAAGTGGATGAGGCAGAGGAAGGGACTATGGGGACACCGAACTGTGTGAGATTTTCTCCACCGAAACCATCAATTTGGTCTGATGTTTCACTGTCATGTTATCTGCTTCTACACTGGTTGTCACACATGTAATTAGGTGTGCATGCTTAGCCCACGAAGGCAACATTTGGCTCTGTTCATAAAAGGAAGGCCTGGCTTGTGGTGCAGCATTCTTAAGATTCTAACATTGGGAGGTCTGCTTGATTAAAATCAATTCCACTGTTGCTAAGTCCAAATCATTTATCTTGATGGCTGTTTTTTTATTCTGTGCTTTATAGTTCTCCAAATGTCATGCTGTTTAACCAAAGGGTTCAACACATTCACACCACTTAACCACTGTTCACCACTGCTCTAAGGAGAGAATACATGTATTTTTGTCAATAATTAGCTCAGCTGTACATTCATTTAGTAGTTGTTTAGTTTGCTGGCATGGTTACCATTCAGAGTTTCCCTAGGACTGACATAGAATGGTAATAAAACCTTTTCACGAGAATGTACTACATACATTTGCAAATTATAAGCCTCCCGCAAGCAAAGAAAGTGTTTGTCAGCTGGGTTTACAATCAAAATGCATTTCTACCCTTTATGTAAGAAACCATCAATTTTAGATCAACCCGTGAACATGCATTATAATTTGACATCAGTCAGTATTATGGTGGAATGTTGTAATGAGTGTGTGTGTTTGCTGTTGTTGTCCGTCTCAGGCAGTACCTCATGAGGAACCCCTGTCCCACGCTGCCCTTCCACCACCAGGTGCCCCCGCCCCACTCGGACACTGTGGAGTTCTACCAGAGGCTGTCCACAGAAACACTCTTCTTCATCTTCTACTACTTAGAGGTTTGTGGTTTTACAAGACTGTGTGTGTGTGTGTGTTAGATGTGTTAAAGTCCTCATAGGCAAGTGGTGGCACTTGGTGGCCATATTAAAAGAGCCTGTGGGCAGTTATTTTGGGTAGAGCAGACCAGAGTCTTGTCTAAATTATTGAACAGAAATCCGTAACTCCACATACAATGGTCAAGCATTCATACATGAAGTGTATGCTGTTAACAAAATTATTAAAGCCATTAGCTTGTCTTAATACGGAGTAGGACTTCCAGCTATATTAACACCATCTGTAAAATTACTTCTTATCAATCTCTATTCATTTTCTTGTCATTTTCTTGTCTCCTACATTGAATTGTCTCTGGTTGTGTGTGTGTGTGTGTGTGTGTGGTGAAGGGTGGGGGTGTAGTGGGGGATTGTGCTCATGGGTGAGGATGATGCATTTTTTATGCATTGGTGGTCATTTAAAAGGCTTTCAGGATAAATACCCCATAACTGTTACTGTAGACAGAACTGATAATTGAAACGTTTCCCTTGATCTTGGGTAAGGTTTTTAGATTCCAAAAAGGATACAGTATTGGTCAGTGGATGCAATGTGTGTGGTGCATGTAATTCATGTTGGAAAATACTAAAATACAAAAGATGTTTATGTCTTCACAGGGCACAAAAGCCCAGTATTTGGCAGCCAAGGCCCTGAAGAAGCAGTCCTGGAGGTTCCACACCAAGTACATGATGTGGTTTCAGCGACACGAGGAACCCAAGACCATCACTGACGAGTTTGAGCAGGTGGGACCTGATAAATTCATTTTTTCCCCTTGCAGACATCATCTAAAACAGTGTTGGGCACTCTGTGTTCAGAAGCTACAAACTAGTTTCATGTATTTCCAAATTACCTGGTTCTACCTGTGCAGTTAATACAAATGATTTCAATTATTAAATTCTCTACCTGGCTGAAGAGCTGTGCTAATTAGTGAATGGCTGAAACAAATATGTTCTACTGGATTATAGCATCTGAGGCCAGGTAGCCCATCATTGGTAAGATTTAAAGTATTATGAAATGCAAGCAGGACATGCAAAGTATATTTATTGGTGTGTATGCTCCCTAACAAATAAGGTGTAAGAGAACTTTTTTCCTTCTGGTTTCTAGCTTTTTTGTCTTCTTTCAACAAATCATGCCTTTTTTTTCCAGCATCTCTCCTCCACACCCCCCATCACACTCTTTTTTTTTCTTGCAGGGCACATATATTTATTTTGACTATGAGAAATGGGGCCAGAGGAAAAAGGAGGGGTTCACGTTTGAGTACAGATACCTGGAGGACCGAGACCTGCAGTGACGACGCGAGCAGCAGGCAGAGAGAGAGAGGTGAAGTGTGGAATACTGGCAACATTCCTGGACAGAGTTTTAACACGCACTGGAAAGTGGGGCTGAATGGGAAGTAGGGAACAGCCCCATGAGGCTCCTCCCTTTTTCTTACCAAGCCCCACCTATTAAATGTAACGTCTACCATCGATTTGCTGCCCTGCCTCTTCCTGTCCAGTCAGGCCATTTGATTGGTACAGAGCCTTTAACATCGTGGCCTTTATTGGTTGATGATACTTTTCCCCTCCACGCCCCCAACCCTGCCCCTACTGGGTGATTTATTCGAAAGCAAATAAGAACCAAAGACAATGGGTCCAAAAACCTCCAGAGCTGCAGCTTCAGCACACATACACATAGACCACACACCAAGGCATGCACACACTAACTGACAGCAAACAACTGACAAATGAGCAAGGAACACCAGCTCTAGTACACACTTTACTGTGCAGCTGCCCCAGAATGACACAGACACACTCAAACACACACCTTCCACCAACTCAGAGGGAAACGTCTGGCCAGGTGCTCTTTTTGGCTGCCCCTCTTGTGCCATTGGATTGGAAGGGGACTTGAGTTGGAACTCAAACAGATGTTGACCAATCAAAATGTGTAGCAGCTGAAACACCAAGGGCTGTGGGAAGAATCTGGTCCCTGACCAAACAGTAGGGACTGAACTCACCCCATAGATTCCATAGATTGGCATGACGGGGCGGGCTGAAGGATACACAGTGATTGAGGCCATTTTGAACTTCAACTCCAATTTATTGTCGTGGCACTACTAGTTTTACCCAGACAAACGCAGCACTGACGTGAAATTTTAAGCTGAATGTAAGAGTCCAAGTTTCAGTACTTCTCTTCTGCCATAGACGGCCTTTGACAGGGACCACACTGACGGCTGGAGCAGCCACAGAGCATCAACTCTACTACAGGACAGAAAACAAATGTCTCTCTCTTTTCCCTCAAAACATTTCAGCACAAGAAACCGAGCACCAACAAGTTTGACGAAGGGAGGCGTTGTCCCTACTGCCTTAACGGCCTCTCCTCCCCCTGTAGAAGCCATTTCCAGCCCCCATGCTTTTAAAATAAAAAACGGAACTCTCTCTGGCGTCTAGAGTGCCATGTGAATGTTTCGACTTTTCCAGTGCGAGAGACACTTGACTCAAAGACGCAGGTGAAGATGCTATTTTTGTTTTTTTTATTTTGTTCCTTTTTTATTTTTAATCAATCAGAGGTACAGCCTTTCTATGGGTTGCCCTCTGGTGAAGTTTTAATGTTGCGTTACAGAGGGGGTCTTTCCTGAAATCTTTCCCCCAAAAGCGCATTGTACAGACTTTCCAGTTCCCCCCTGCTATTTTGTCTGTGATTGCCTTCTGTATCACATGGCCAGACAGTCACGGTGGGAAAAACACAAAACTGAAAGTAAATGTCATGAAATAAAGGATTGTAAGATATTATTAAAATAACTACTTTTCAGAAAAAAAATTGTTTGGCTCCTGTGATTTCTCGATTTGCATTTGAGTGAGCATGCTAAAAAAGCTTCTGCACATGACAGTTGTCACTTAAACTTAAATACATTGACTGGTTGCATCACCAATGTAGAAATGTATTACTTATCCTATAGCACACAACTTAGCAGTGCATTTTATACATAGTGATGTTTATGATGCCTATGTCAATGAGTTGCCATACAATTAGACTCAATGATGTTTTGCAGTTCAGTGACCATCCACAACGCAGAGGTTCTGTCGCTGGGTGAGAATATCCCAGAGTGACCAGCCCCCCTTTTTGGCGGTCTGTACCCAGTAAAACGTGCAGAAATAAATGTTTTCCAAGGTTTTGTAGCTATTTATTTATTTATTTATTTGAAAATGTCACCGTCTTTTGTCTAAAAGATCTGGTTACCCTACTGTTACCTGCCTTTCTGTTGTTAACATTTCAGCATAACTGGCATTTGTATAAAACGTGTTCCATTGCCGCACAAGAGTGCGTGATGTCATGCTGTCACCGCTGCCAGCTCTGATGACTAATATGATGTGAGTAGCACTGATGGCGTTTTGTGTGTGTGTGTGAGAGGACTCTTTGAATCACCACAGAAGTGTGTGTGTGGTAGTGGAAGAGGACTTGATGGGTTTACCGCCGTCTTGGCCCGCACAGCGACGCCTATGACACTATAAACGTCTTTTGGCTGACGAGAAGAGTGGAGTGGTCTCGTGGTCCTTACCCCATGTTGTAGGCTAAGTGCTGATGTATCTGTTGCAGGCTATAGGCTAATCAAAACGAAGTCCTAAAAGGCAATAAACCTAAACTATGCCCACAAGAATTAATTACACATGATCATTCATTAAACCTTGTCGGCAGACTTCAAATTGATTACACTCATACAATTAGATGATGTGGATGACACGGTAACCATGGAAACAGGTAGCACCATCTTAAACAAGGGCAAGTGTTTCCTTCCATGACAGAGAACAGATGTCTGGAGGTGAAAACTGACACTAGCAGTGCCGCGGTCCCGTGCAGTTCTACTGCTTAGTGCACGGAGTCGATTTTAAAATCATAATTCATTTTATAGCCCATCTGCACGTTTGGGGGTGTGTGCGCGCACGCATGTGTGGTGAGCAGCTGGTCTCTGGTGTAAACCAATGACACCACAAGATGGAAATCTGCTCTTGGCAATAAAACGCGTTGGCGATTGGTTGATAATTTCTTACATTTGGACCTAACAAATGAAAGTGTGCGCAAGCACCCACGGTGTTCAACCAATGAATGTAAACGAAGCGGACCTTTGCTGAAGTGGTGCTCCTCGCGTCTCCGCGCGGTTGTGTCTCTATTAGCTCAGAGGAAGCGCGCGGAACGGTATTGCCATCGATAAGGAACATATCTGTGCAGCAGTTTGAATTCCAAGGAATCTGGACTGTGAGTGAATGACGAATTTCATTCTGTCATTTCATTCTGTCACTTTTAATTTTGTATCACCATGTTGACAAATGAAACGATTACTTTAAATTAACATGAGTAAATGTATTGAGGAGTAGATGTACGTTTTTTCCACGGATCATAAAGCAGTCAAATAATCTGGCGACAGATAATTTAGCCTATATCAGACACCCTTTGTCTTCTCGGCAATAACGCGCAATTCCGTGCGCAGCTCTGGTTTTATTAGTGTGGTAATTTTTTTGAAAGGATCACCATAGTTGATAGACACCATAGTTGATCAAGACATTGTGGTTATTCACATTTACTATTAGTATTTAATTGTTTTGGATGCTTAAATGTTTTAGCCAATTGTCGTCTCATTGTTTTTGATACCACTGAGAGTGTGTTTTTCCAGTGATGAGGGTGATGCTTTGTTTGGGTGTATTAAAAAGCCAACGCGTGCCATCTTGTGAGCCACGACAGTTGCAGCTCTCCCTTCTGCTGTTTACATTCACAGTTTTCATCGCTATTCACAAACACTTTTTTCTTCCCATTTGTGACTTGACACCAGCCTTCATCGAGGCTGTTGCTACAGGGTTGTTGACGGCGCAACATCAGGCAACATGGTGACTGCCGTTTCCAAAGGCTCCTCGTCAAACTGCCTGTCTGAGTACAACCAGCGCCACGCAGGTAAGACGCGCCTTCGTGTTTGCAGTAGTCTACAGCTGCAGCACAAAGAGAGAGAGAGACGCGCCCGCACACAGGTTCCATACTCCCTTGCCACTCTCTGTGCCCCTGAACAGTCGTCTCCCATTTTGTTTGTCCTTCCCATTTCGCCTCCCCACCCCCATCAATATCTACCGATCCGCGGTGCACGGCAGACGGTTTCCAAGCGCATGCTGCTGCTACTGCTGCTGTTGCGCAAAGATGAGAGCCATGCTGCACTTGTTAGCACAGTGCGTTAGAGCGGCGCAGGGTGAATGCTAATCTCCACATCCTACCGCGGTCCCTCATGAAGTGTTAGCCCTAATGGGACTGTATTTTAGGATTGCGCAGGGGGGTCATTCAGGATGCGCCAGAACACACTGGGGTTTTTTTGTAATCGAGATCTCGTCTCTGGTGAATAGAAAGACTGTCATTGAAGTTCTTTGGTATGCGAGAAACAGTTGCAATCTGCCATAGAAACTTAGAAAAACTCAATTTACTGGACAATTTGAGACTAATTTTGGAGGCTTTGTACCCCCTAGATGTGTTTTAGACTTCCAGAGCCAATCCAGAGCAATGGTGCATGGAGTTGCTAATTTGGGTCTTTGTCACGTTCGCGGATCGTCCTTACCTATAGGATGGAGGGTAGGGGCCTAATTATGAGCTAAATTGCTGCTTTTATTCTGAAAACAGAGCATAGAAGACTGAGGATGGCAAATGAATAGACAGATGTGATGATGAAGAAAAGCTATATTCTTTATGTTTCTCTCTCTTCCCTTCACTCCCTCTCTCTTTCAATGCAGCAGTGCTATTCTGAGACTGCCACTCTGCCCACGCAGATAGAGAGCGGGAGGGAGAGTGTGGTTGTGTGTGTATAAGAGAGAGAGAGAGAAAGAGAGAAAGAAAACGAATGGATATTTCACCGAGGGGCCTCTGTGGCTCTAAGGCCCCTGTGTGTTGTGTGTGCGTGTGTGATTTATCTGTGAACGTGTGTATCGGTGTAGTGTTCACTGTTGTATGTGGTTACATGTGTGCACTCCTGCTTGTGTCTCCCTTGTTTACTGTTGTGTGTGTTTATGTGTGCACCCGTGTGTGTGCGCACTCATGTGAGCAACCGTTTTGTGTGTGTACTGTGGTGTGTGTGTGTGTCTGTGTGTCCATGTGCATGCAGCCATGTGTGCGTGCGTGTGTGTGTGTCTGTGTGTGTGTGCCTGGCTGCTAAGGGTGATGCAGGGGCATCTGCAGCTGTTTAGCACACTCAGCCTCACACGAGTCCAGATGATGATTAGGCTGATTAGAATGCTGATGGTGATGAGGGCGAGGAAGGTGAGGAGCAGGCCACTTCACACCCTTCTGTCTGCTGATCTGATACGAGATCCAGGCATCGGTTGGCCCAACACTCCTCCAGCAACAAGCTGCAGGCATATCTATTATGAAGGTTATGGATGTTGAAAATATAAATAATTTCTCTTTGAGGCTGTAAGATAAAGTTTTAATCATATGGTTTCAGGACCATTAACGGAACTTCTTTGAAAAGCCTAAAGCCACTCCTCTTAATGAGTATACCAGCCTTACAGTAGCATTAGTTTGGGGAGTTTTGTCTAACCTAACTTTTTATTAATTATAGACATAATTACCAGAACAGCTGCCACAAGTCCAACTAATTCGCTAACTGAAGAATTTTGGCATGTCATTCTAAATATTTTATTGTGCAAGCTGCCCTGAATGTTTTTTTTTAATTAAGCCTGCAATTGTGCTTTGGCGACTAGTGTGAACGAAAAATGTGCTATGAATATAATAGGTCAATTCAAAAATGTGTCAAGACAGGAAGACAATGGCCAAAACAGTTTTAGCTTTTGCAGAGAATTCAAATAATGATCCTATTACACTCAGACAGCAGATGTTCCATCTTCATAGCCTGTAATGGATATTGCATGTTGACAGACCTAGCTCAACCAATTGTATGCGTTTACATAGCCTTAACTTGCAGCTTAATATACAGTACACATTTTTGAATAGTGAAAAAAAACGTAATTGATGTAAATGTTTATTACAATATATACATGTATTTACATATTAATGATCATCTCAAGCCAATACAGAAATGAGGGGAGAAAACTCTGGACCTGGAAGTCACCGGAAAGTAGGAATCGACCCACTTCTGCCATGTCTGGAAACACTACCAGAGCTGTGCTCGTTCAGTGCAGCTCTAACCAGAAAAAAACCCCTCTAGTTCAAGTCTTCTCCTCAGCCATTGCTTGCCTTCTGTTTGACGGCTTCATATACCCAATAGTTGTTAGAACTTTAATGTCACCGTGCTGTTTATTTTTAATCAATTACAAAATTGCAGTGGTTTTGGTGGGAGAGAACATTTCTGCTTCTCATAGTATTCAGCAGTTAACTACCCTCGGGGCACTAACTTCCAATTAACTCCTAATTCTCTGGTTGTTTGTTTTTTTCTGATCTAGCCAGGTCAGTAGGAGTTGCCAGCAACCCGAGCATGGCTTCACAATCTTCGAATTTCACTCAGGTTGTGAGAAGTTGCCTCGAACAGCCAGAGTAAAGTTTAAGTGGGGCAGTGTGTGCCGAGCATCCTCCCCCAGTCTGTTAGTGTGCTTTAGGGGCTAGCCCGTGTCTGGCTCTCAGCTGTTCAGTGATAGCCAGAGCTTGTTCCCTCCACCCCACCCTGCTGGTTTGGACTTTGCTTCAGTCTGTTTCGAATGAAGCAGCTTTCGCCGTTAGCCTCAGTCTGTTTCTCCCCTCAGAGTTGCCGCTGGGGACCTAGCCATGATGTGCTGCTCATTGCGCCCCCAACACACACACACACACACACACTCATATACACACACACACACACACACACACACACACATTCATATACACACACACACACACACACACACACACACACACACACACACACACACACACACACACACACACTACAGGAGACTTGGCAGCAAGGCAACCCCCCATCCTCTCACATCTGTGCCTTCCTCTCTCCCTTCCTCTGATCAGCAGGCCTGGAGTGAACCCCCCCACCCCCTCCTAGTTTCCTCTGCTGTTAATGGTTAATGGGATGTGATCAGTTCCTTCATCATACGAGCACAACGTTGCTTCACTGACTAAATGCAAAGGATCCAATGTATCAGAGATCCACAGTGAACAGTCTGCATAGAGGGAAATGTGATTTAATTTTTAATTAAAATGTTAATTAACTCGTAAAAGATTGATTGAAAGGCTTTTAACATTACATTATATTTTCATTTAAGTCGCCACGTAGGACCTGTACAGCAAAGGTGAACATTAATACTACCAGCACTTGTCCCCACTTAACATCTTTTATTTCCCTCCATTAACGAATATCATCATGCTACTACCTTACAGTGCTCCCATTAGCCTAGAAAAACTATTGTGTGTGTGTGTGTGTGTGTGTGTGTGTGTGTGTGTATGTGTATGTGTGTCTATGTGTGTTTGTGTGTATATACCATCAGCTCTGCATGGGTCTCACAAAGGTATGTGCGGGACACATGTGACAGATTGTGGAAAAGGTCATCTGCAGATCAATTCACTCCCCCCTCCCCTCTGCTCCCTCTGCTCTCTCTCTCTCTCCCCTCTCATCCCCCACAGTGAGAATCAGAGGCTGGTAAATCTGGAGGCTCTGCTTTGAGCTGTGGTGAAGAGATACAGAGGGAGAGATCCAGATCCAGTGGAGGAAGGACAGTGGGGGGATGGAGAGAACCTGCTCCCCAGAGAAGAGGCTTCATTGAGGGACATGAAGCCAGGCTTGGTCCTGTGAGACCCCACATCCACAATCGGAGCGCCAGACTGCTCTGCTCTGGGTGCGCTGACTTGACCTGAGTCTGCCGCTCAGCTTCTCACTAGCTCTTTATTCGTAGGGGCTTTTTTTGCTTTACGCTTCTTGACCAAGTGTGAAATTTGTGCCAAACAGGAGGGAAAAAAGAACAGACAAAGAAAAAAGAGAAGGAGGGAATATCAGACTGACCCAGAAAGTAATTTTTAGTACAATTTAACCTATATGGGAGGATTTTTTTTTTTGAGAAATGAAATAGTGTTGATACAGATCTCTCCTCGAAATATTAACTTCACAACAAAAAACGTTTTTATTTCTGCTTCCTTTCAATGTTGTTCAGCTTTCTTAGGATTTCCTGGTAACCTAATGATATTTTGCTCAAGCCCCAGCATTGCCATTTTCAAAAAGACAAGTCATAAAGTTTACATTTTTGTAATGCTTGCACTGATTGCTGCTCTTACATTGTACCTGTGAAAGAAAAGCAAATCAGAGGTAAAAAAGAAGTAAGTGCTTTATGCCGGGTACCCTGCATTGCTGTGATGCACAGTAGCAGAGTGTGCTGACAAGGGAAAGAGAAAGTGAGCCTCGACATTGACTGACTGATTGACAGGTGTCATGTGACCAGGGGTGACCTGCTGCTAATGGCTGTTTGAGTATCGTGTGTCTTCGGGTCTGTCTGTCCTCTGGTCAACGTGCTTCCCTCCCCTGAGAACGTCCTGTCCTCATTTAGGTGCCATTTACTTGTGAATGAGAGCCTTCCAGAAACATTCAGCCCACATTTTCTTGCCTGTGTGCAATTGAACAGAAGCCATAATATATTATCCTCTTTAAAAGCTTAGGTAGACTGCTTTTTTAACCTGCGGATACACATCAAATATCTTTGTCAGGTGCTTTTATTTATATGTTCAGGGATCCCTGTTAAGATGCTGATGTGGGATGGATGTCCTCCATTTTAGAAGTGTGTCATGATATTTTTAAAAGTAGACGGTGTTTAGGAAAATTGAGGGCTATGAAAGGTTGCTTCCCTGACACCAGTGAATTGTGTACAGATCCTGTTTGATATTTTGGAGCTCAAGGTTGACGTTTGCAGTGTAAGTGGAATAGACAAGAAGCTTGAGTGCTTTAAAGTTGGTTGTGATATCCCTCAGTAACGGATGAATCCCAACCCGTTCATGGGTTTTTTGTGGACAGAATTGTGCTGTCCTGCCAGAGACGGGCCCAAGCCCACTTTTGTCTTGTTCTGCTGGGCTGAGCTGAGTCCAGAACAGAGACACTTGTGTAAGGGGGTCACACACACATAGATACCTTAGCTTTTTTAACCCCCACCTTTCCCCTATGCCTCCAGATTTCCTCTAAAGCCTGCAGCCCTTTCGCACGCTGCTTTCTTTTTTCGCCAGAAGCACTTACTTGCTTAGCTTCCTCTAAGCCTTTGTGACAAGTCTTGTGCTGTCCTTTTGAACAGTTTTGAAGTAAACCCACTGCTTTTAGCCTGACTGCCCACTAAGGCGTAATATTGTTTGTATTGCTGAAGTATTTGTTTTGTTTAGAAAGCTTCCCCATTACACATTATCTCCTCTAACCTCATTGGTGTAGGTTGTTTGGTTATTTGGCAGTTGTGACTCCTTGCATGCTCCTGAATTTATTGATACTAGTTACCCTGTTGCAGACATTGGTTCGCTGATGTTGATTATCAACACTGCCGATATATTAGCCGGAACGTAAACCCTCTCAAGATTTGTTTACAAGATGACGGCAACCCTCAAAGCTGTCAGCAAAATCGTTTACAACTCAGAGAAGAGCTATGAAACAGTGTCACAAGTTGTGTAATTTCTACCTTGACACTTCCCTGATAGAAAAGCTTGTCAGTCAAATAGATGACTGTGTTGAAAAACCAGTGTGTCAGTATAGAGTGCTATGACCTGTAACATGGCTATGTAGAAGCTACTTGCTAACTACAGTCATGAAAGTTTACAATTCTACGAAAAATGTTTACAGACAACATTTTTCCTAGACAGTGAATCATTGTTTGGGCCAGAGTTCAGGGTCTGAACAAAAACACCTTTAATAGTGTTGTTGCCTCTTTCTTGTCTTCAGTAGTGATCATTTTAAATGTTTACAGTGGTTACATATTTGTTTTGTTTACAGGACAGTGCTGTCCACCTCAAAGACGTTAGAGTTAAATACGTGCAGTACCTGTTTACGCTACAGATTTCTCTGACCATACCATTTCAGTAAATTGTTGTTTACAGTGAATGCTATTGTTCAGTGTTTCACCAGTTTAAACCATTGTATCCCGTGCCAATTTGAATTTTGCATTTCTATTTCTAGTATCAGTGACATAAATGTTTGCTTGTGCACATTTTCTGTAAGAGATTTAGTCTGTTACGAAACATCCTTTGTGTTTACACTGCTAATTATTATTTTCATTAAGAATGGGAGAAACATGTTTACACTAGGATGTGACTGACAGTTCTATGCCATAATACATGCTTTTTGCCTGAATATAAAACAGCTTAGAACTCAAATACTAAAGAGCTTGCATACTAATGTATGCATAATTAACTTCAAGAAGAGATAATGTCTTCAAAGGCTTTATATTGTCATACTGACATCCAGTTTTTGTTTTGAAAGGAGAAACTGCCTCAAGGACATTGCTCCTTGATTTGCTGCTGTGTTTTTAAAGCCTAAAGGGTTGTTTTTAAGGCCTCCGAATTTTGAGAGTTGTTTTTTTTTTCTGCCGTGAACGATGAGGCCAACCCTTTCCTCAGCCATGCCAGCAGTCCTCGCTCTGTTGTGTATCCTGATGCTCGGTGTTGCCTCGGCAACCGTGACTCTGCCCTCAGAGCGCCGTCTGGCAGCCAATGGGAGCCCAATGCTGGTGCTGCTCCGGGGTCTCGGCAGCAAGCCCCTTCCCCTCCCTCCAGCCCCTGTCAGTGGCAGCCGGGTCAAGGAGGCGGCCGCCATGGCGATAGAGCCCAAAGGGCTGGAGACCCTACCCAAAGGGCTGGAGACCCTGCCCAAGCCCCTCCCACAAATCATGCCCCGCAACCTGACGGACGCCATGAAGCCTCCACTTGCCCCCGCTCAGGTGGCCCCCCCAGTGAAGCTGGTCAACATGGACGTGTGCCGCGGCTACTACGACGTCATGGGCCAGTACGACATCACCTTCAACTGCTCCAAGGGGACCTTCATCTACTGCTGTGGGACCTGCCACTACCGCTTCTGCTGCGAGCACTCCCGCAACCGGCTAGACCAGGACTCCTGCACCAACTACAACACGCCCCCCTGGGTCAACATCCACATCTCCACCACGCCGCCCCCGGGCTGGGAGCCCGGCCCGACCTTTGACCCCATGAGGCCTCAGAGCAACACGGCCTACGTGATCGGAGGCGTGCTGTCCTTCTCACTTGCAGTAGCCGTGGGCATCAAGGTTGCCTTCCACAAGATGTCCCGGCGGCCACATCACAGGGAGATCAACATGCCCCGGTAAGTCACCCCCACCTCCAATCACTGCACATGTGTTGTGATGGATAACATTTAGGGACTGGCAGTAAGACTGGCAACTATTTGGTGGCTTTTATTGTTTATATCGCAGATAGATATATTTGTTATCATTTAATAATTAGCCAGGAATTGCTAACGGGTGTGTTGAGTAAAATATTCCTCTAGTGGCACGTCTTAGTTTAGGGATCACATTGTTAAAAAAGAAAGAAAATCTGAGGCACTTGAGAAGGTTATACAATTAGCTTTTAATATCTTTTTGGCTACTTAAACGCAAAAGATTTGTGTATGTTTTAGTAGCCATAAAAGACTTTAAAGGCTTTTTATATGTTTGATGGATTAAATGGTTGATATAATTATTCTTACTCGATAAATATTTTAAAACATTGCTTCTTGAGATGTCTAGTACACCCAATACTGAAGTGGTGGCAATATTTCAATATACTGAAGAACTAACATAAACCTTTCTTACTGTCCTTGCTTCCTTTCCCATTTCTCCTTTTCTTATTTATAGCATCTTTTTGCTTCTCTCCCTCTCTCCCCCTTTTCTTCTCTCTCTCTCTCTCTCTCTCTCTCTCTTCTCTCTCTCTCCCTCTCTCTCTCGCGCTCGCTCTCTCTTCCTCCCACACGTACCCTTGTCTGTCCTAATTTTCTTGACTGTTCTCGTCTCCCCTTCCTCAGAGCACTGGTGGACATCCTGCGGCACCAGTCCAGTCCTGTCCAGCAGGGGGAGCGGAACAACACCACCATCCTCACCACGGCCACCAGCGGGGAGGGCAAGCTCGGACGGCCACCCAAGAAGCTCTACACACCTGTGCTGCCCAACAAGGACAACCGCCGTGAGTTGCCTCTCCTCAGGGAGGGAGGGAGAGAGGGATGGAGGGAGGGAGGGAGGGAGGTAAGAGATAGCGGGAAGGATGTGAATGAATGTATTTAGCAAAGGGGTCAGGGTGTGTGAGCTGGGGTTTGCTGATACAAGCAGAGGTAGTGCAGGCGTTTAGATAGTAGGGCCTAGTAGTGTTGGAGCTGGCTGCTGCCGCCACTGCTGCTGCGGCTTCTGCTTCTGCAGTAGGCAGGTCACTGGGGCACAGACTCCCTGGGTGACATATAAATTAAATAAATAAGTAAATAAAAATAGAAGACTTGACTTAATATATCTCATTACTTGGCCTCAGCTCTCGTCCTTCTCAGTTGCTCAGCGGAAGCTGAGAAAACACTAATTATCTTGGATGGCAGCCCTTCTGATGAGTTGACATGCTGGTCTGACATGTTGCACACATCATTGTGTGTGGACTGTATGGCTTTCTTTTTGACTGATTAATCAATGTTGACTGAACTATTTTCTCAACAGAAATGTTGTATTTTAAATGTTTAAATGTTAAGATGTTAAGTGGGTAGCTTCATACATATACTGTGTCATATAATGTGCTTGTCCTTTGGTGGAAATACTGGCTGATGCTGAGTTCACATAGCTTGCAAAACACTTTCACAGTTGTCAGATTCATATTCCTATACAAAACATTTTTTATATTGTAGTTTGAGTGTTAAGCATTTTAACTGTAGATATTGTGACTTACAAATATGTTAGCTTGCAGGACGGATTGTTTTTCTTTTTGTGTACCATAGTAATAAACCAGCATTTGAGGTTAAACTCAGACAATGTTACGTGACTCAGAGTCACACAATACAATATGGAAGGCCTTATGTTGCGTGAAGCAATGTTGCTTGGCATTAGGTTTGACAGGCTTCCTCCAACCAAAATGTTCACTAAGTGCCATTAGGTAGAGTAGAATGAACACAACGACTTAAGTTGTTGTGGAACATTGTAGGTACAGCAGGTTAGGCCTGTATCAGGAAGTATATAAAAAAATAATGCAATGAATAAATCAAAGATATTTTTATGTATATTAGATGGAATTTAAAATTACTGGAAGTCAAGTGTGATTACAGGTTTGTACTCAGCATGTAGATATGTCACCCTATATTTTAGGATAGAATTTTTAATTGCATAAATGTATTTTTGGAATGTACTTTTAGTTTGACGAGAGCACTTTGTGTTGGAGGATCCATTTGGACATTCATAAAAAATAAATGTTTCAACTATGCTGCACTACTTTGAAGTTTAGTAATTACACTTTTAATGAAAGCTGTGTAATTCCATTAAAGTTGTATATTTTTTAGCATTACAATTTTAGTCTGTGAAATGTCAAACTCATGGAAGCAGAAACATTGAACAACTTGTACTGGGAGTTTTAACAAATACAAATGTTTTTTCCCAAATAATCTGTGAAACATTACCGAGCTGTCTTATTTTTTTTTAAATGTCACTTCAATAAATGCTAAAAGTGACTAGACGAGAGAGGTATGATTATATAATAATGGGGCACAGCTGTGTAACTGCAGAGCTATGGGACGGCATTAGTGATGTGGGGATCAAAGGGAAGAGAAGCGAAAAGGAGGGCAGGTTAGGAGTAGGGTTGCCAGTCTCAGCAGAGTGATTGGGAGAAAGCATAGAATCAGGAGCAGATTTATCGGCTAAGGATACTTGCATACATAAGGAATTTGACTCTCTAGTATACATTCACCATCCAGGCATGTAGTGATTTAATACATAAATGTGATGTATAACACTTACTGTACAACAGGGACAACAATTGGAAAGTCACATACCAGGCACATCTTCTAAAATATAAACATAATGTACAAAAGTAGTAATATACAAAACAATATACACCTGGAGTGAGATTTCAGGCAAGAATTTGTAGGAATTATAGTGCAATGTAATATGCAAGATGAATCATGAAATTATAATAACATTTACATTTAGGGTTTTTTTTAAATGCTGTGGTGCTGCAGATAAGCAGTGGTGCTAAAAATTCATTTGTACACTCTGTCAAATTGGAAAAAAGACAAAAGGAAGGCTCGAGGAAGATATGATTTGCAGTGTGCTTTAGGTCGTTATCTTGTCAGAAGATTTTGAAATCACCTAATATACACAATTTAAGTTCCACTTTAGAGAAAAATTGTCAGTGTGCAACTAATTGTTTGGTTACACTGTAGGTAGGCATAAATGAACATTGGATTGGGCTCTAGGTTAAATGGAAATTCAATCACATATTATAGGAATAGACATTGGGAAACGACTTCTAGGGGAAAACACTAGAAGTGGCCCATATTCCATACCACAAATCTTGCATCATTATTGCATCTTCATGGCTGAGTCATGACCTTTTTATCGACTTACACCACCAACTAATTGGCTTTTTTAGTAGACACTTCAACTGCTTCCTACAAGCATTACGTTTAATTCCTATACACTCATCTCCAGACATACTGCATTTTATATATACTTTTTACTGTATGAGACTCGATTTCTCTTTCAGGACAAAATGTTGGAGGTTCAAAGATAGAGGCTAAATCTGAAAAATATCCACTCATTCACTATATAGTGTAGGGGAGAGCCGTGACGAATGAAACACGGGACGTAAGAAACACAGCTATTTTCTCAAAAACAATACACATCTGAAACATCATATGTCGTCAGCACATTCAGCATGCAAGACTTCACAACCCTGTGAAATCTCGTGCCGTGACGTTACTGCGTTCAAACGTTATCTCCGCGAGACTGTTTTTGACATCGGAAAGTAAAATATTACCTACTGGTAGTTTTTTTGTGATCAAAAACCATTGCGTGTTTCATTCGCGCCGACAATGAGGGACGATTGTAACAAATGACACCTTGCGTTCAAAGTTAAAAATGAACGTGATTTCTTATCGGATGTGTTAAATTACACCAGTAACTAATAGAATACACTTGTATGTTGATGATCATATGGCAAAATAAATCTAATTTGCTTCATTGTCTTTGAAAATAACCGTTAAGTAAAAAGTGTTTCATTCGTCACGGCTCTCCCCTACTATGTAGGGAACAAAACAGTGTAACTCACAACCTATATAGTGCACTATATTTTGGACCTGACGGAAATAACACCATACCTTGCGGGATACATACTGTATGTACATTTGACCTTGTGAGACTTAAGAGATTTCTCTGCAAGGACGGAATGGTAGAGGTTGACAAAAATAGGGTGTATAGAAAAATCTATGCGTTTCAAAATGTATTATGTATTTACATTTGACTGTGTGAGACTTTGTGAGAATATTTCTCTGCAAGGACAAAATAGTACAGAATAGAGGTGCACAGAGCAAGGGTGGATATGTAGACAAATACCACCATACTGAGGGATAGAAGGGGAGATGAATCAGGGATGCAGAGGGGAGAGGATGAGCTTGTGTGAGCAGCCCGAGAGGACAGGGTGCCATGTTAGCGCTGGCCAACGGCAGTGACATGGCCGATGTGAGAGGGCAGGCGAAAAAGGCACATGACCCCGACGCTCCCCCTCAGTGTTGCCTGTGCTCTCTTGCAGTTGGAAACGTCCAACACAGTTTAGGCCTGTCTGGGTCCAGCCCCAAACTTACGGCCACTATTGGTAAGCCTATACCGGTACAGGCAGTGAGTGTGTGTTTTTCTTGTCTTTGTGGGGTTATGTGTGTGTGTGTGTGTCTGTGTGTATCTGTGTTGGCTGCCATCTCTGGCATATTGGCTATGTGTGTATGTAAGTGTGCTGCAGCAAGCAGTAATTATCTGCCCGCTCTTTTGCACTTGTGTTTAACAAGCTGCCTTGCCACACACACTCTCTCTCCTCCTCCCCCTACTTTTCTTTTTTTCCTTCTGTCCTTCTCTTCTTGCTCTCTCTATATCCTTCTGTCCTCTCTCTCTCTCGCTCTATCACTCTCTCTCTCTCTCTCTATCCCTCCCTCCCTCTCTCTGTCTCTCTCCGTCTCTCCATCCTTTGCTGTCTATCTCTGCTGTTTTATTTTTTGCCCGTGTGCTGTGTAACTGGGTCTGTGTAAGTCCACCTGGAGTCAGGGCTCTGCTTTCACTGTGCTCAAATACTGGTCTGTGGAATGCCTCTATCACTGGAGTCTGTGTGGGCGTGTGTGTGTGTGCGTTTGTGTGTGTGCAAGCACGTGAACACTCCTGCTTAAGACTAGGGCCCTTCCTGAAAACAGGTCACCCGTGTATGCTGTGTGTCATCGCCACCTATGTAGAGGCTTCCTCTTCTTGTGCACTGATTTGTGGATATAAGCAGGCACCCGTGCCATAGCATGGATCACTGTCTTCCCCCCCCACCCCCCACCCCCCCCAAGCAGTCCTGCATGATTAACAATTAATGGTGATTGGTACTAGTCTTTGAAATCATTGACTGACATGATTGGCTTGTTTTTTTATTCTTCCTTTTTGATAACGTAAAGGGGGCATAGAATATTTAAATAGTATTGCACCTTATTCTCTGATGTCCAAATAAAACCCATTCGATTTTGATTTATCCAAAAAAAGGATGAAATGCAATTTCACAAGCCCAGTAGCGTCTTAAATTTAGACTGGAGATTAAAAATTGTGAATTTAGGCTAAATGGCGCCCTCTTTTGGCAACCACAGTTAAACTGCGGTTGATTAACGTGGTGACGACATGTTACTGCTTTCCTCAGAATGGCCTGTTTTACCACAGCCATATCTAGCTTAAAATGTGCATGTAGAGGAGATTGAAGATGGAGTTGAGGTTTTGGTATAATCTGTTCAACACGCCAGGTTGCTTTTATTCAAAAACACCAAGGTTAATTCTGTTTTGAATTCTATAACCCCTTTTTAAAAAAAAAACAATGATCACCTGAGCTCCTGGCCAATCAGTGTGGCTTGGGTTGTGCTCAGGAGTTGTGTTAATGGGTCGTTTATGACAAACTGACAGGGTAATGTTCACTGCTCCTTCACAGTCCAACTGTGACCAGGAGGGGGTGTTCATTACACTAGCCCAACACGGTCTTGTGCAAAATGGTGTCCAGCTGTTGTCTCTCATGCATGCAATGATGGCACAGCTTTTTGGAGCCCAAACAAGCTGTTTTACCAACCCCCATGTACGTATTTTGCACCACTGGTTCCTATTGTGTTAAGATAAGATAAAAGTTTTTTATAGATATTATTTTAGTTATTCTAAACAACAACAGCAAAAAAAAAATCATCAAGTGTCAAATATCAAGCTGCTGACTCTTCTATTTTCCTTCCTGTTGCTTCAGAGCGTGCTCCTCGCATGAACAATGTCCAGCTGGCCCCCGTGGGCACTCTGCTGCCCAGCAAGCACAGCAGTGGCAGGCCGCCCTCCTCCCTCTCGCACTCCTTCCACAACCTCGCCCAGCTGCCCCCCTCCTACGAGGTGGCCATGAGGCCCGACATCAGCCGATACTGCTCCCTCAAGAGGCTGGGTGAGAGAGCACGGGCTGGAGGGTGTGGGGTGGGGCGGTTGTGTTTGTGTGCGTATGTATTCAAGAAAGGCAGACAGTGAGGTGTATTTGTGAATGTGATTGTAGTGGCCTAAAGCATGCACATCCATCTGAATAGTCTAGGTGCTGGACAACACCAGGTACATCAAACAACAAATGAAGTCCGCAACACCAGTATTATGCTCCCAAACTAAGTTTTAATTACTGTGACATTTTTGCCATGCTCCTTGCATCAATACTGGTGTTGCAGACTTTATTTGTTGTTTGAATTCGTGAATGTGCACATGTGCATTTGCAACAGTGTGTAAAGAAATCTTTAGTAATGTGAATGTGTTGATTTTGGATTTGTTTTTATGATTAAGTTAAGCTTAAACTTATGCAGACAGAGATTCAAATTGTTAACATGATATTTTCTGATTGTGTAGTTAGAAGATATTAGGGGTTCATAATTGAGTCAATTTTATTGTCACATCACATTGCTGGTACAAAGGGACGTACAGTGCATGTGAGTGAAATGCTCATGTGCATTACTCTTAAGTAGCAGTGGTATAAAGTTTAAAGAATCCCAAACACAATATGAACAAAACAAAATAAGAACATAGAGTGTAAAGAATAAGAAATGTAACAAGTACAGCCCTGGAAAAGCACAAGACACCACCTATTTAAGGGACAATGTAAGGCGGCCCCTAATTTTTTTCCAGAGCTGTATATTTATGTACAGAATTTTAAAAGATAATTGCTGTGGAAAAATACTATTATGAACATGCTCCAACAGCACTTTATAACCCAGTGTGGACCCGAAAAGAGTCCATGAATGTACAGTAGTTCTGCCATGAAAGTTGACCAGTGTCAGGGTACAGTTAATCAGTGTTATGCTCTGTTAGCACTTCTACACTGATCTACATGAGTCTGGTTGACAAGCTCTGTTTCCTTTTTTGTCTATTCAATAAAATGTCAGCTCTCTTCCTCTGATATTTAAATTGTACTGGCTGTATTTGACTTAAGCACTAAGAAGTATCTTTTTTAACACTCAAATAACATTTGTGTTTTCTGGAGTTAACTTTCAGTGTGTAATATTTTTTGCACTGTTAGGGCATATTTGTTTAAAAAAGATCTAAGCCTAAAACGGGTGGGCCAAGAAAAAATCAGGTAGGCCTAGCCCAAAACACAGGTTATTTTTATTAACAATACAGTCAATCAAACTTATAGAGCCTTTTGATTGGGTGGGTCTGATTGATAAGTGGGTGGACACAGGCCCAGCCCAACCGTGGCTACGCCTATGGTTTGTATGTATGTGCTTCCTTTTGCTGAGCCTTTGTGCTCACCTCCCTGTCATTGACCCTTTAGTAGATCATTTCGACATAATGCATCTTTGGGTATAGCTTTATTCTCTTCTGTGTTCTTTAACACACTATAATAGTTTACAATTTGTTATTGAACCCATAAACACTTTAAAAACTTTGCAAATGTGCAAATCATGAAAATCCTCTCAGATTAAAGGCAGCTTTTTAAATACTCATTGTCATCCAATCATGTGATTGATTTACTGCTGATTTACTGTTTTTTTGTGTAGTATTACAAAATGCCTAATCTGATCATCATCACCAATTTCTCACTAGTCACTCTTCACTATTACCTCTTGCCCTCAGAGAAAGACCTGGAAGACTACTCAGGCTACAGTACGTCCAGGAGGCGGCCCAATAACGCCCCCCCATCTTTCCACTCCTCGCAGCACCATCTGCACTGGGGGGGCGAATACACCCTTGGGGCCCGAGGCACACTACCCCTCCACTCCTCCCGCTCCCGTGTCCACCTTCCAGCCACACCCAACCCATACCCTCTGCCCCCCTCACAGTCAGCCTACCACCCGAGCCTGGAGCCTCTTTCCCACCCCCCGAGGAGAGTCATGTCCCAGGACCAGCTCCTGGCACTGGGGGAGGGCAACACGCTGTCCCGCCTCTCCAAGAACGAGCAGCACCAGTACTACAAAGCCATGACCACCAGCAAGAGCTCCACCGCCGCCACTCTGCGCCGGTCCCACGAGCGGCTGCTGGTGTCGCCCGAGCGACTAGAGCAGCAGGTGCGGGCCGAATTCGGGATGCTGCCGCCGACCCTGCCGCGCCTCACCAGCCATCACAAGGCCCAGTCGCAGCAGAACGTGTGCGTCACGCCCTCCATGGACCGCCACCACATGATCAAGATGAACTCCCACCCAACTTCCGGGCGCGACATGGAGCGCAGCCACCCCACAGGGACCATGGGGTGGGAGAGCGCGCACAGCTCAGGGGGAGGGGGAGGAGGGACGCTGGGCCACAACGCCAGGCGCATGGCCTTCGCCACCAAGCGTCAGAATACCATCGAACAGCTTCATTACATCCCTGTGGGCGTTAGTGGGGGGAACGCTGGCCAGTCACTCAGAACAGGGAGCAAAAATGAAGTAACCGTGTGAGACTGAGAGAAAGAGAGAGGCAGGCAAAGGAATGAGGGTTGATTTCAGAAAGATGACTTTTTTCAAAACAAAAAAATGTTGGGCTAAGGATTGCTCAACTCAAATGGGAAAAGTAGGATGGTAAGAGGACAAGGCTTATTCAAACAGATAAGTAGGGGGAAAGTACAGTGTTAACTTGTTTGAAGGATAAGCAATAGACACAGTCAAAGGGTCAGAGGGCCTCTCTTTGAAAAGAGTGAGGAAGAAAGAAATCCCTTGTCCCACGTTTTTCTTCATAGCCCACATCAATATCCATCCAAATAGGAGAAGTTTGTGAGTTTCACCAAGCTAATTATGACTCTGAGGCCATTGATGTTCTCCATGTAGCCTATGTATAATAAGCATATGAAACTGCTATGAAACATACTTACATACATACTTGATAGAATAATACAGAGGGTTTCAATTAACCTCCCAGATTTGAGAAAATTGTCTTTTTAAAAGTAGTGGAATTAATCACACATATTTGGACATATTCATTGTGTTAATTGTGAAACCCAGTGTTTTTCGAAGTACGTAAATAACCTTGACATCGTTGTTTGGCTGAGCAAAATCATGCAGTTTAATCTGAAGTTGTGGACCATTTCAGATGAATCTGAACACCATAGTGATGCACAGCCTTTATGGAATTGTTTTCCAGTGGAAAAGATACATAATTGGTTTGTAATGAGACGATGTACACAAAAAAATACATTTTTTGGTCAACAGCAAAGTCCATATAGTGATACTGTATGTTTTCTTTGGATAGATGAAAAAGATAGCGTAAACATTTCAACTGTTAGTTGACCCATTTCCTGGCATGTAACTGAATCATGGCATAAATGTACCTAAGGCATTTGTTAACACAGCTCAAAACCAAGTTTGTTTTATACAAATTACTTGGTAAAAAAGCAGTCACATTTAAAAAAATAATAAAAAATAGAACTTGAGCTGCCCCTTTCCTGACAATGCCTAGCACAGATTTTTTTTGCCAGTGCTTTGGTATTGTTCAATTTGTGATTACATATAGCCCTGCTTTAATATTACGGTAGCATGGAAGTACCAGCTGTCCCTGGATTATTCAGAGGTAAGCTCCCACAGTGGAGATATTTAGAGTGCCCTTGTCTGGTCACACACTAGCTAATACAGGTTCAGAGACAAACATATAGCATTTCCCTGACGAGTAGATGACATGATGAACACATGTAGGGGAGGGGGGTGCATTCTGTAGTGTAGTGACTTGTTCGGGGCTTGCTTAGCTTGGTGTGTGTTTCCTTGGTCATGCAGCAGGGGCAGGAGATGGCAGCGGTGGGGTTTTCAAGATGCCCTGCTGAGCTGGAGTGGCCCAGTGAGGAGGCTGTGTGGATGGTCACATCTGAGATGCCTGATCTAGTCAGGTGCTGAGGCTCTAGGCCTCTATGTCCTCTACAAAACATGAGAACTCTGTGATGGGGAGGGGGACGACGTGTGTGTGTGTGCTTGTACTTGTGTGTACGTGTGCGTTTGGGTGTGTGTGTGTCTGTCTGATGGACTATTTTACTCCAAGGGCTACTCTGAAGTCTCTGTATATGTGTATGTCCGTATATTTCATGTTATGCCCTCTTGTTTGCAATGTCACAATTTATGATGTGTCATGGTAAAAGGTTATGTATTCACCTTTCCATGAGCCTATATAAAAGAGGGTGATATGCCAAACAAATACTGCAAAGCTTCTTTGTTGTGTTCATGTGATTTGATCTTCAATTAGAAACAACCTTTCTATGTTGTTTACAAGCCTGGAGAGAAATGTGATCTTACATCTTTTTTTGTAAATCTGACTCTGCAAACATTTTTTCATTCATTTATTATTTATTGTTTGCAATGACATGATGGGAACGACTCAATATACATGAAACTGTTTTTAACAATGTTATTTGAAGAGTAAAGCCAATACTTAATGTTTCTTGGCTGAGCCTACCACACAAAAATGTTTTAAGAGTGTTAAATGTTTTATTATTGTATTTGACCGAAGTCTGACACACATGGATTATAAATGCTGACTTATGTTGATATCCTATACAGTCATGATAACGCTTCCTATGACTTACTTTATTACTAATGCCATAGTTCTCGATTATCCGGTTGTTTTTTTATTCTTGTTAGTTTTTTTCTGTCTAGTTTCACTATTGTTCCCTACATTCTAAATATTCTGTTTAAGTAGATTTTAACATTTGTATCACTGACTTAAAAAAGATGCAGATGCAGTCACTTTGAAAAGACAAAACAGCATGTGAAGATGTCAAAGACAGTGTTGACAATGTCATAGTGCTGACTTTTAAGATGTCATGGTGTGTATGTGTCCTGTGTTTGTGTGTCTGTGTGTGTATACCTGTGTCTGTTTCAAGAGAGATTAATCTCACCTGATCTGACAGCATTGTTGCAGCATCAGAGAAATGTGCTTTTTATGAACATCCACAGTCTGTTAGGTAGCTTCCTAATTTCAGGATTCCCAACCGTATTGAGAATAATTGTGTACAGAAAGTTTTTCACAGGATAAACATCCTGTAGTTGTGAATCAACTGAAACATAACTTGGTGTTTGAACAGTTTTAATGTTTCATTAGAAGCAAATGACATTGACAAGACAGCCACATTTTAGGGGAAAGTATACAATTTATTGTGGTATTTAAATCTTTTTGCTACCCTACATTTAAAAAGGTGTACAAGAAATCTAATTTCATTTTACAATGAGAAACTATTTTGAAAACTTTTTTAAAACAATGATGTTCGGCTAAGAAGCTGGAAGCAAACAATATTTCAGAGTAAGAAGGTTCAGTCATTTTTAAATATAATCTTCTCTTGGATTTGGAGAGAGACAGCCTATTGTTATTGTGCAGCTAGGCTATATTAAGTTGCTTACTAAACCCTGGCTTTGTGTGCCTGTTTATGTCAGGGAAGTCAAACTGTATGTATGCGTGACTGAGTGAGTGCATACTCTATTGAGTGCCAAAGTTACATATTTTGTGAGTGGCTAGGCTGCCCTCAAATAGGCCTATCTTGTTTTTTTTCCCATGATGAGTTTGCAGCATGACATTTTGATAAAGACTACAACTCTTTGAAATTAAGGGCTTAACTGGCCCTGGGGGAATGAGATGTATGTATTTATTTGCATACCTCGAAATGTGTGTATTTGTTACAAGAAGATAATCCCAATTCCTTTGTTTTGACAAATTGAAATAATTCCAGTTATCAGTGGTATCCTACATTTGTAGAATAATGTTAATTAATGATAACAACAATAAAAAAAAATACAACAAGCGAACTAGGCTACTGGCTACTTTGTGTCAATTGTGACCACATTTTAACCCTGTTCCCGTCTGGCTGGCTTGTGGGGCACACACCGCAATGAGGCTATTTTCAACTTCAAATATTTAATTTAGTAAGGCGACCCTTATTTCAAATGAGTATTGTTTTTTTTTTTAGAGTCGTCTACTTTGCACCCCTTGTAAACATATTGCTTAGAAGTCGCAAGTTCAAAGCCTACATTTACCCGGGCTGTCCAGGCATGCGCTTCTCCTACCTCCACAGCAAGTGAGGCGTTCCCGACGATCGCCATTTTGAGGGGCCGGGTCGCAGGGATTTCGTACAGGCAGAAGGCAGCATGGCAAAATGGCTTCGAAATGTTAGAAACCCCGGGCACTCTCCTGAGCTCCGCGATTTCAACGATAAATCTCAACCGTGTTATGCTTGGGATTGTTCAACTTGCCTTATGTTCTGTATTAATTATTTTTAATGACCCTGATTCGCATATGCGATGAACATCTGGCTTCGTTCTGTTCTAGGAAGCATGTTTGTGTGCAAGGAAAGTCTAACCACCACCACCGCTCTCGCATTATATTAGGCAACTTCATTTAAGACATTACCATTTCGAGAGTAATGGTAATTCTCAACGTCATCGAGAAAAAATAAATTTGCCCGCTCCAACATACTCTACCATTTGCACTAACGATACGTGAACAATCCGCCTTGTGCTGTAAGCAGCCTCGGGGTTTCTATTGTACTGGACATATTTTATTGTTCCTTGCTGTCAGGTCTCGTATCTGAGGACATGCGTTTGCAAACGTTAACGTTAGCTTGTTGTGTAACGTTCTCTGAAGAAATATGCGTGTGTATAACCACACCAGTGTTGAAAAAATTCAAGAAGTGAAAGAGATATGAGTCATGCTTTATGTTTAACGAGCAAAATATAGTACTCTTTGAATTTCCCTTCAATTTATAAACAAAGAAATATTTAGCAGCAGCACGGTCAGTTAATCTTGTAACACTACCCGGAACCGAATGTCATACCGGAAACGACCACTTTGAAGTGAAGCGAACATAAGTATTCATAGGAAGACGGGGACACCAAAAATTGACACGGGGCGGAAAATATTCCGCTGAAAAAAATACTTAAATATGAATGGATAGGAATAATGAGGACATTTTAACGTAAGATCGCAGGTAAATAAGCAATACACCGGCAAGTGCGCATGCAAACAAAAAAATACTCGGCATCTGAAAGATAGCTAACCCAGCGGAAATTGGGTTTGGTTAACGGGTCGAAAACAGAGCTGTCGTCGGGCCGATGGGGAGGCCTTCGAGGTGTTTTTCGGCTGGAGGAAGAAAATGACCTGCTAACCTGAAATCGGATACCGCCTTTGTGTGTGCTTCCCGTTTTTGCAACCTTTTATGCAAGACTTAACCATATAAAGTCTATTTTTTCCAAGTGAACTCTTGCGGATACCTTGTTATTTTGCCAGCCATCAGCGCCAGCTATCAAACTAGCCAGATAGCTTAATTAGCTAAGTTAGCAAGTGAGATGAAAACGAAACCCTCGATTCACTTGGATGGGTAGCTACGTTGCTTGCTAAGTGGAATTACATTTTTCAAGAGGACTGTGTATTCAAGAACTACCCGTTATATATTTTTATTCTTCGACGCTTGCATTTTAAGAATCAGAACTTGAAGCAACTAACGTAAAGGCCTAAGTGTTAGCCGAGAAGCTATTACCGAATGTCACATTATTGTTGTTTCTTTATGTTGCATATACAGATTTTTTTGCATTTAACATCGCCGGTGTGGTATCAAGAAATGTGATTTAAGAAGAAAATCGACTGCCCCCCTTCCCTACACCCCCCTTTTAAAATTCTGCGTTCAACCTCCTGCTGTGGAGCATCAGGTTCGGATCTCTTGACGACCCGCCAAACCTTCAGGTAAGTTATTGGCTTGCCATCTAAGTCACGAAGTTATGTTTGTACTTATTCACTGTTAATGTTGACATAATGTATGTAATTTTGCCTTCAGATTGCCTACAATTTCACTTGAAAGCGAGTGAGTGGTCCTGCAGTGATAGACAAAATAACCACCCCGCTGAGCACGAAAGACTGTTTTTTTTTTTTCTTTTGATCGAGAAGTTTTTTATTAGCACACAGGCTTGCAAACCAATACCCAGAACGTCTTGTATTTTTCTTTGTGGTCATGTCATCGTTTTATCCTAAAACCACTTAGCTTTGGTTGCACAATATGAGGCATTGAGTGTAGTCTATTTTCAGTGGCGTCATATTGGGAACACGGCTCATTAACTTTTCGAAACGACACAGTCTCTGAATTAACGTGGAATGTTGTCGGGCCAAAGGGCGAAATCAGGTAATCCGCTCCTTTTCATACCTGTGTTGAGAGGCCTGACAGTTTCGGCCATGTCGCCATCGCCTGACTGCCCTGTTTGGTAATCTGCAGTGCTCCCCAAAGTCCTACAAAGAGGGAGTAAATCCGTTCCTGGTGCTAGCATCGACACCACATGTACATTACCTGCTGGTTCTTTCCATTGTACGTCAACACACTGAAAAGCTATTCCTACCTCTGATAATTCCATAGGTCACACTAGCTGATCACTGACGCCAGTTCTAATTAAAGAAGGAACTTGGACTATATTGTCGACATGGTTAATTTATGTGTTTGTTGTTGGTCACCTGTAAGGGTTTTTCACATGTATTAATTCGTTGTTAACCATGTGTGGTGATGAGATTTATTGTATTGTATGTGTGCCTGTGGTTTCAAATAAAACCATTAGAGTTAATGAACTGGTTAATAGAAACACTAAGGTTGAAAAAAATGACAAGGCAAGACTTGGGCTATTACAGGGTTTTTGTTAAACTCTGCTTAATAGGTGGTTTCTACATAGTTGCACAGATTCATTGTCAAACAGTCATCTGTATAATGAATATGTTGTAAACATGAATATATGTTTCCTTCAAGCAAAACTGTAATGCATTTGCTGTGGCTTTTGGTTGGCTTTCTGCAGTCCTTACAGGAAAAGTCATTACACTGGAAACAGCTCGCTAACCATAGAAATGGCAGAATGTTTACTAACCTAGCAGCCTGTAAAACAGTTTACTTGTGTATGCTGACTCCCCTGGAAAATGAGGCATGTAGATATCACTCTACTTGAACCATTTTAGTCATTTTTATTAGCACTCAGGATCTATTCCAGTTGGTACAGCTGATGAAACTGCTTAGGACGGTGTAGACACTATTCTGATGGTGTGTTACAGATTGGAGCCTTATGTAGCTGCCACTCAAGTTATGGTATTCTTCCACACCAGGGTCTGGGGGAGGGCTCGTAGCTAATGGTGCGTTTAGGTTTGGTTTCAGGCCTCCATGAGTCACCCATTGCTTTAGCAAAAATGATCAGCTTGCATCGAGACAATTTAATCTCGACTGGAAAGCTTTGTCTACCCATAAAAGGCCTACCTGAACAATAATAGGAAAAGGTTCTAAATGGGACAGGCCTAAATCATGCGTCGATGTCAGGTCAAGAATTGTCCCCCACCCCCACCCCCCAAATGTTCCATGCCGGTTCCCTGACATCATAGCCTATTGCACACTGGCACAGCACAATGCATTGCATTTGTTACGTTGAATTTATTCTAGCATTACATTTATGCAATCTGTGTCAAGGTTCAAAAGGTGCCCCATGAGAATTACTTCCCTAATTCTTGGAATAGATTAGGGATTAAAAAAAGGTTGTGATGGGGTTTTAGTCTACTGAGTTATTTGTCTTTCCCCTTTTAAAAGTTCTGTATTGTGGTGGAGAGTGAGAAGACTGCTGAATCATGTTGTTTCTTTATGTTTTGCTATTAATTAATTGCTATTGTTGTTAGTATATAGGCCAATGATCACAGCCACCCTTATACTCTGGATTTCATTACAGGGTTTATGGATTTTTGCTTAGGCCAGTGATATATCATTCATACAAAAGTAATATTTGTTAAGCTTAGTTAACCTCACTTCATTTTTATATAGCAAGGCAATTTCTTAAATTATTGCTTTGAAAAACATTCCTTCAACTTTTCCTGGTATTTTCAAGCAAATAACTTAAATTGTTTGTTAGATTGGGTGCAGTACTATTAAGCCAAGACGACACCATAGCAGTCTTCCAAAAGTAAAAACAAATAAAAATAAACAAACCAGAATAATAAAAAAAAACTAAAACAATAACCTAGATTAGACCTTTGACATCCCAGTAAAAGCCCAGGCAGTGTAGTATTCTGCAGTATTCATTGTATGGTAATATATTTATAGAGAGAGAGATCCAGTTCATACCATGGTATATTTAGCAGTATTGGATATGCCAGATGTTACCAGTCCAGTAGAGTAGAATACCATCTGTTTATTTGGAATCTTGAGAATTGTGACCCTGATCAAACCTGAATCATATTTTGGTCTACTTGTTTACTAAATGTTTAGCAATTAATTAGGCTAATATATGACTTGGGTTTAATTGGGGTTTGCAAACTTTTTACATTATATAGACTAAGTTTGTAGACCTGAATTTAGTTTTGTGTTTGGTAATGATTGTGCAGGCTATAGAATTCTGTAGACCGATTTGGCAACACTTGGACTTTTTTTGGGGGGGGGGGGGGTTCAAAGCAAATGTACCCAGGCCAGTACTATGTCCTACCTTAGATGATTCCTTGGGGCACATTACCTGATCACTCATACCTAACCAAAGAAGGAACTTTTATCTGTATCCTGGCCATTTTATGGTTTATTTCATGGGTGGGGTGGGGGGGGGGGATGTCTGTGTTTAATAATTGTATTGGTATTGTGTGTCCTTGCCCATGTGTGGTTTTAAATAATAGAAAGGGGTCATAATCTCACTGGTATAATTGTCAGTTAAAAAAAAACTGTAAAGCAATACATAATAGGATTTCTGTTGAACTCTCTGATTCTTCCCTTGTTGCAGGGATTCCATATTTAATAATCTGTTGTGTAAAAAATGTTGGTAATAATTTGAGTTAATATTGGCTCATTCCAAGCAAAGCTGTAGGCCTAATGCATTTGCTCTTGCAGTAGAGTAAAATAAGTAGCACCTGACCAGTTGGAGGGAGAGGTGCCAACTACCACATACTGGTCTGAAATACATTTACACTTAATGTTTGTATGTATACAACATTTTGTTTTAATTATTTATTTTATTTATTATTATTTTTTTTTACACAAATTGTATTCTTGACAGACAGTGGATGGGGAGGTGGGTGCAGAAATGTAATGTAATAACACAATAACAATATTCAGATACAATTCAGACAAATCATAAATAATCATAACTACATGTTCTACTCTACACTGATAGTGTGAAATCACATTTTAAATGTGCACTCCAAAACATGGCATTTATCACACTGTGGTTTTGGAGTGGATATTTAAAATGTGGTTTTGCACCATTGGTGTACAGTACCTAAAATCCAGAATTTATGTTGCCTTATGTATAGCTGTCATGTTGACAGTATTTTGGTATACTGCCTACAAAGATAGAAAATCATGCCCAATTTAATTTAATCAAAGCTTCCCTATCAAGGCATCTAAATCAACATTCACCTATGACTTGTTCTTGTCTCCCCCACATGGTTTTATTAGAAGTAAGTTAGTATGATTAACATCACTTATGCATCAAACTTCCTTGTTGTGTTATGACTCAGAGACACAACAAGACATCAGACATGGTGAACCTATTTATAGCTGCAGGCCAATGGTTATACTCAAATGCTTGCCAACTGTAAGGTTATTGTAAATGTAAGAACGGTAGCCTAGCTCTGGGTTTTACATGGCTCTATTGTTTTGTCTGACATATTCAGAGATGTGGCCACTTTGATCATTGTTGAACCGAAATCAATCAGGGTGTAAAATCAGTTAAGATTCCAGTTGAGTTACTTTTTGATCAGTCTCTGACATCATAGCCTGTGTTTTGTTTTGATAGGAGATGGGGTCTATTCAAATCAAGCAAAAGGGTGTGTGAGATGATGATGATGATATCATGACTTATCAAAAATTACTAAAATGCTTATCTTGTCTGTTAAGATGCTTCCAGACGTTGCCTGTAACAGTCTAATATCCCATAACTCATATCTGCTATCACTTTTTATCCATGTAAATGACTCCCTAGCAGACAGGAAGACTTTGTTAAGACTTTCCTTATTAATGGCTTGCAACTTGCTTAGTTGAGTTGATTATTGTAGGTGTTTTTTGTCCGCTGATTTATTAGTTTGGAGATATGCATCTGTTAAACCTTGTTGATACAAGGATCAAAATGCTCATCAATGATTTTTGGCCTATTCCTGTTGACGGTTCATTTTTAAGTTTAAAGTCTCTTTCAGTACATTAGCCTACATGTCTCAGTTGTTCTATATTCACTGCCATATGTTACCTACCATTTAATGTTAATTTCAGTTGTTAAAGTGTGTAAAATTAACTTGTAATCAATTATTTCTTAATGTTAGAGCCTCCTCATGATCAATCTTCTAGCTTGGCATACTCGTCTCGGGCTACTTTTGGGCAGGACAAAAGAGGAAAAGGCTAAAATGGGAAGACAGCAGTGGGGGGAAAAGCTAAAACATGCAGGAAGCCAGGTAAAAGCAAGTTTACAGGCAGATAGTTAAGATGCTTTATGAATGACTGATAAACTGCTCCAATTTTACAATTGATGCACAGGAGTATTTTTTATTTTTTGTCATTTAAAATGCTTGCAAGCCTACTACAGGCTGTGTTGTGCATCCGTAATAACATTCATGTGAAGCCCTTGGGAAGAGTCGACTTAATAGCACAAGTGGTAGAAATCAAACAATGCTAAAAAAAATTACCTCAGTGATTTATTTATTTATTTTTTAAGATTTTTTGAGTTTTTCGAATAATTGTTTCAGTCTAAAGCCAGCCAGAAGCAAATCAGCAGCCTGCAATGTTTGTTGAAGTGCATTCTTAAATATGTAGATATGTGTCATCACTATGATTGTGCAACAATGGTACGCATACTGATATTTTGTAGGCCTAATTCAGTTATTGTATTACCATATTCTTTTTTTGCTCGTGAAACAGCTTTCTTGTTGTCTATAGGCCAATATGGGTGGGTTGGATTATAGTAACCAATTTGTACAATTTTTTTCAAATAATTTAATGAGCCTAGATGATTGTATGATTTCCACTCCAAGCATAAGCCTCTTTATAGGTTCTGTATGTGTGAAAGTAGACCTCTGGCAAACCTCTTACCTTTTTGTTGTTCTTACTAAAGCCCTAGTCAGAACAATGCTTACTAGGGGAGTCATGCAAACAATAACAGTAAAATGAATTTAGTGTGTTTTTCCTTGGGGAAAACAATCTTTGGCCTGGGTACTACCGGTAGTGATGTAAAACTTTGGGGCTACGTGTCCCTGCAACTGTTGAGAAACACTGCTATAACTGATTAATCCAACGTAATCAAAAATACTCTCGACTCGGACAAATAATTGTAATAAATGACTTTTGTATTACAGTGGGCGTAATGAATGTTATGGTTTAGCATAACGTGTTGAAAGTATGGAACCTTTTTAAAATGCACCAATTTTAATGTGTTTTCATTTTTTATTTTGCTCAATGCCTTGCTTAAAATTGTGAGCAGATCAAGACCGTCTAATGATTTCTGTGTCACTGAGATCATGTGCTCTGTTTTCTCTTAGATTCTGCACATAATCCCTGGACAGCTGAAGACAGTGAGGTACCTAAGAAGAGTCTCGCTGCACCTGGCTTACTGAGAGAAAACTCTGGAGAACTGAGTGTTTTCAAGTCCATCCTGGTCTCTGTGGAGTTTCACAAGGCAGTTGAGAATCCGAACTTGGGCAAGATTAAGTTGGAACAGTTGGTTTACCTGCATTCCACGAACTTTAGCAAGTTTTAAAGATTTTGGCTGTAGACACTAACTGGACACGTTTAGACACTGTGCTCATTAAGAGTTGTGTTGTTTTTTTTGCATATCTTACTTTTTGTTATTTAATCATTGAGTTCAGTAGGTACATTTTAATTGAAACTTCCTTGATCAAGGGCAACTTTTAATCAGAAAAAGAAATAAGGCATTTTAACAGGAAAGACAATAATTAAGTACATCATCAAACATAACTAATTATCCCCCAAGACAGTAGTATTCTTGTATTATCTTTTTTATTTATAGCATTATTCAGTAGAGGACCTATAGGGACAGTCACCACAAAATAATTTCCTCTTTTACTGTTCTGTTAGCTTCCCTGTCTTTGGATTTACTACAACCTTCCTTTGGGCGGGTTGCACTTGGACAATTTTTACTAGAGCACCATAAATCAGAGAGACAACTGTTCCTGCTTGTTGAAGGGGAGGTGGGATTGTCCTCTTAAAAGAGGCTGGGCCACGGGAAGCAGCCCCATTAGCAGCCCCTAACGGAGCTAGCGGGAAATGTTCCAGTTCGGTAAATATCCAATGGACATTTTAGAAATGCTGAGTGGACACCAGGCTCACCAGTTCAAAGGCCTGGGTTTGGAGAGGCAGTTGCAGCACCAGCAGCAGGTTCAGCTCCAGCAGCAGCTCCAGCAACAGCAGCAGCAGCAGAGTGAGGCCTCTGTTCTCTCTGGCCTGGGACTTGGATCCCTGCAGAGTTCTAGGAGTAATGCATTTGCAGATTCTTCTTCCATATTTGCCAAAATGAGTGCACCACCTCCCCCTATACCACAGCAGACTCAGTCCTCATCATCACAGAGCTCAAGGAAATCAAGCAAGATGAGCAGCAGCAGTGGCAGCGGGAGTTCTTCATCTGGATACCCCCAGTTTTTGCGACCCTTCCACCCTGCAGAGGCTGCCTTGGCCCAGGAGCAGCTGCATTCGGGGATGGGCCGCTTTGATTTTGGGAGTGGAAGCAGTAGTGGAAGTTCAGGTGTGATTGGAGGAGTTGTAACATCTGCTCCCCCACCACCACCTTTGCACCCAGGTCTGTCTGTACCTCAGGCCTCCCCTGGGCCATCCTCTTCCTCACCCTCACCTTCTAGTTCAACCTCCACCTCCAACAATCCCCCCAGCAGCAGCAGCACTGTGGCTTCCCTGGGTCAACCACTTGTTGGATCCCAGTCTGATGCTCGAAGTTTACACCAGCAGTTCAGCTGCATGCTTGCTGCCAATCAGTACTATCTCTCTGGAGTGCCAGCTAATGCCAGCTTGGAGCAGTTTCTGGTACAGCAAGGCACCCACAACCATTTGGGATTGGGCTTGGGCCAAGGAGCTGGAGATTCAAATTCTGGCTTGGCGCCCCCCCCAGCTCTTCACCCCTCACACTCTCATGGTCACCCGACTCCTCAGCCCCCACAGCAACAACAGCAGCTGCCACCCCATGCCTTATCCCACCCCCACACCCATGCCCATCCACACCACCCTCTACACCCAGCCCCACAACCCTCACCTTTGGGAGGCTTTGATTTTCAAGGCATTCCTGTGCTCTCTTCCAACCAGCTAGCTTCACTAATGCAACAAGAAGCAGGCTTGCCTCTTCCGTTGCCACTTCACCTGTCTGTCCCCAAGGATGAAGGGAAGGGAGAAAGTGGCTCTGGGGCAGGAGGGAGTGGAGGTAGTGGCAGCAGGAGAAAGAAGGCCATGGCCGGCTACCTGCCCCAGAGAAAAACGGATGGCAGCAGTAGCAGTAGCGGCAGTAGCAGTAACCCTAGCTGCCACAGCAGCTCTACGGGACATGGTCATGACACTGCCTCTGGCCTGGTTGGAGGAGGTGGAGGGGTTGGTTTGAGGGGTCTTGGTGGAGACCCCTCGTCCATCCTCTCCTCTACACAATCTTCCTCCTCTTCTTCAACTGTCTCCTCCTCCTCTTCTTCCGCCCCATCCTCTAGCTCTGCCTCAGTCCTAGTTACCAATGTCTCACAACTCCCTAAACAACCTGACAACCAACCTCCCATGGCTCCCGCTCCCACACAACCAGAGCCAGAGCCTTTGTATCACTGTGGGGAATGTGGCAAGTCTTTCACACATCTCCCTAGCCTGCGCAGACACATAAGGACCCATGGTGGAGATGGAGAGGGTACAACTAGGGGCAGTAGCTCTAATCTCAATGCTAACCATCAAGCTGACACAAGCCTCCCTCACTCAACTCAGGATGGTCATGCTCATCACCGTGACCAGAACCAGCAGTCCAATCCAGACCCAACATCATCATCCTGCCCAAGCCCAGAGAGGACCTACTGCTGCTCAGATTGTGGAAAGGGCTTTAAGAAAAGAGGACATCTCCTTCAGCATGGAGTCATTCACTCAGGGGCACGTCCCTTTGCCTGTGGAATCTGTGAGCGGTCTTTCAATCGCCGCGAGTCCCTAACAAGACACGAGAAGATCCATGAGGAGAAGCCGTTCCGCTGTCCAGCATGTGGCCGCTGCTTTAGGGAAAGCACTTCCCTGCTTAACCATGCAGCATCTGGCACCTGTGGAAAACCAAGTAGACGCTCTAGAAGCAGTGATGGAGGCAGCTCTGTAAATTCAGCAGATGGAAAGTCGGGAGGAAGTGGAGACTATCATGGTAGACAAGTCGGTGGTGGATCAGGGATGAGCTATGGAAAAACTGAAGACCGTGGTGGAATGTCTTGTGATGGTATGTACCAGCAAGGAAGAGGTGGAACATCTGGCACAAGCACCAAAACTGAGGGGAAGTATGGCTCAGATTACTCCAGGAATCGTTACCAAACATCATGCAGAGTCGATGATTACCGCCGCCAGCAGGGCAATCCATCTCCTTGTTATTCTGCTGATGGGTCTTGCAGCAGTGGAATGACAGGTCCAGCTCTCCGAAAAGCTCCCCTGGCACCCACCTTGCATCCTCATCCTCAGAGCCAGCAGCACCATCACCATCAACAGCAGCAACCACACCTTCCCCTCTCCTCCCTTCTGGATGACTCTGAAGATGAAGTCACCAGCAGTGCCATGTCTGCCATAGCAGCTGCCGCTGCTGCATCATTACCTGCAGAACTTAACAACAACGAAGGTCGTGAAGAGAGAAGGGACATCATTGGAGGTTTGCTGGGAGGACTTGGCTTTGGGTCCATGGGAGTTTCCCCTAGTGGCCCATCTTCAACATCTGAAATGGACAAGTCCTACAGATCAGGAGGTTCTGGAAGTGGTCAGTGCATGAGTGGCTCCATGATGCCCTTGTCCCATCCAGCTCAGCCTAACCAGCAGAATCCCAATGCCAAACCCAAGCGCCCCAGGAAGCCCAGGCAAAAGAGAGAGCCCCGACCAGGCGAAATTGTCATCAAACGTAGACGGCGCCACCCAAGTGGACCACGTGGTGATGGGGAGAGACCATACCTGTGCACCACCTGTGGGCGTGGATTCAGCAGACGTGAAACCCTCCGTCGCCACGATCGTGTACACACGGGGGAAAAGCCGTTCCACTGTGATGTCTGTGGAAAGGACTTCAGAGAGCCTTTCCACCTCACCAAACACCAGACTGTGCATTCGGGTGAGAAGAACTACAAATGCAGTCTTTGTGGGAAAGAGTTTGGCTATGCACAGAGCCTCAAGAGACACACAAAACTACATCTGAAAGGGGATTTTCGGCCAAGAAAGAGTAACACTAAGAGCAATGCTGCTCAAAACCATGGAGGAGTTATCAGCCAGCATGGAGATCAAAAAAACTCGGGCTCGTATTACTCCTTTCCACAGGATAACTCCCAAGGATCCAACTCCACCTCGGGAAACCAGCCCCCTGCTCGACTCTACACCTGCGAAATCTGCTGGAAGTCCTTCCGCCACCACTTCCATCTAACAGCCCATCACCAAACAGTCCACGAAAATGGGGGGGAAAAGCTCTTTTGCTGTGAGGTGTGTGGAAAAGCCTTTGCATACTCCAACAGCTTGACCCGACACAGGTTGTCACAGCATGGTCTGTCCCAGCCCCCAACAAACCAGTCATCCAGTACGGGAGGAAGTGGATCTGGGGGCACCGGTTCATCTGTGTCTGAAAGTGAAGCGGCCACTAATGCCCTCCTCCACCTGTCCTCAGACAATGGGTCTCATGGGAACCAGCAGTCCCACTCCAACCTCTCCCACACCCATCCCCTCCCCCAACCAGCTGGCTACTCCCCCCTGTTCTATGTCCCAGAGTCCGGGCCTCATACCTCCAGCTCCAGTGCGTCTTCTCAGCACCACTACTCCCCCGGCGGCCACCACTCTAGCCATCAGCCATCAGTGGGGTTAAAAGGGGAGCACCATTATCAGGGCAGCTCCTCCAGTATCCTGAGCCCTGCTCCTCCCCTCATCCCAATCTCCTCTGCTCCACCACAGCAGCACCATCACCACCACCAACAGCAGCAGCATCCTTTTCAGTTGCCCCCCCTCCAGTCTCCTCAGCAGTCGGGGGAAGCCACGCACCCCAAAAAAAAAAAAAAAAAGAAAATTAGTCTGATCAGCAGGGGGTCACTAATGGGCTACATGAACCATGAAAACTCCAAAAGATACAGACTGATGCGAAGGAGAAAGCGTAGGCTTCAGAGACAGCTGAAACGGAAAAAATGGATTCTGGCTCAGATCCTCCGGTCCAGAGGCGGGGCTGGGGGGGGGGGCACATGGCGTGTGGGCCGCTTAAAGTTTAGGGGGTTGAGGTCGTTGGATATCCACTTGAAACGCTTCCCGTGCCCGCTCTGCCCCAGCACCACCTTCTCCCGCCAGGCTGCCCTGCTCGTCCACCATGCGGTCCGTCACCCCCCCAGGTCCACTGGTCGCAGGGCCCGACTCCACTGCGGTGTTTGTGGGAAGCGCTCGCGCCGACTCCTGGGCGCACTCCGTCACCGGGCCTTCCATCTCAACCAAGGCTGCTTCTCATGCCCACGCTGCCCTGCGCGCTTCTGGAACGCCGCCCTGCTGGAGAGGCATAGAGTTGCCTGCCGGAGGGTGGGCGCTGCAGCCACTGGGAACTGGGGCCTGAAATTACAGATGTCTCCCAAAGTGACAGCTGCTGAGGCCCAGAGCGAGAGATCAACTGTGGTGACTGAGTACAGGCACTAAATATTTTTTTAAGTAAACATAAAGAAAAAAAAACAAAGAAAAAGACCTAAGATATCTAGGGTGTTTTTAAGACGATGGGGAAGGGGGAAGAAAGGGCATAGGTGTTGGAGGAAGACATGCCTCTAGATATATACTTCACCATTAACATAAACTCTTCCGGCCTGCACCTAAAGCAACTTCCATATAAAACATGGAGCTCTAACTTGGATTCCTCAAAGGGGAAAGTACTCTAGTAAGTGTGACTGTTTTCGTAGCATCTCTGTCCTTTTTAGATGCATTCACCATATCCTTTTTCGTAACATCTGTTTAGCGGTAATGAATGCATTCAAATATGAGTGAATTAATCCAAACAGTACTGATTTTATTTTTCCTGTTTAGTTTTTCCCTTGTTATTCAAACAGTATAGTCTCTGTCTTTCCTTTGATAAGTGTAGTTTTTCTGTTTATCGTGGAATTGTGCTTTTTTGTTGTTTTTGTTTTTTGGTCATTTTGTATTGGCCAATGTTCAGCCGAGAGAGGTAAAGGGGCTGGGTGGAGAAGGGTCAGTCTTTGAGAAAAAAAAAAAAAACAATGTAGTCTGATCATTGAGGATAACACGTTTAGACACTGTTGTTGTGAAACTTAACTCTGTGAATAACATACTCCCTCATCAAAGAATCCCAAACAAAACACTTATCCCTTTCTCACTTCACTGAATAAGACATCAAAAAATCATGTGCAGAAAAATAACAGCATTTTGATCTAAGGTAGATTGAACCGGTAGAGGCCATTTTTCTGAATCACTGATTAAAAGGAAAATGAAAAGAAGGAAAGCAACCATGGGCCTGCATAGATGAAACTGTTGCAAGTGTCTTCATTGTCAAGTTTTTGGAACACACGAGATGGGATCAGCCACCCTGTACTGTACAATTCGTATTATATTTTATTATATTATTGTGTTTTTTTGTTTGTTTTTATATTCCAAGTATAAATTCTTTTTTTAATCATTTTTACTCTGTGCTGGGTGGGTGGGGTGTGACCAGGGGGGTTACCCGTGTAAGACGAGGGGTTTAAGTGTATCCATGTGATATTTTTTTTTTTCTTCCTCTCCCCTCCCCTCTGGATTTGTTTGTCCTAGTCTCCCAACACGACCATATCCACACACAGACCTATAGTTCCCCTCATCCCCCCTTTCTTCCTCTGTAAACTAAAAATAAGAACTATAAATACTAAACGACTATCCTCTTTTTTTTCCTAAACCTACAAAAGATGTTCAGACCCTCAAGAAATCAAATAAAAAGGTAAAAAGACTTGGTCTAATGTTTTATTTTGTTATGGTTTATTTGAAAACATGCACAGTTAGACCTGAATTAAGATAGAAAAAAATGGATGAAAAATGTAGATTTTGGAGGGCACAGAATTCACGGCACTTAATTACCTCATGTTCAACCTTATCTCTATAACACCTGTAGTCAGCTGCAGTTAATGTTAACTTCTTTGTAAAAACAAATTTGGCCAAAATGCTTCGGGAAATAAATGCAGAGGCTAAATGCTTTGTTTTGTATGAGCGTGTGTCCAGGTGGTCTACACCTGGTGCCCAGCTCCCCGTCTGACTGCCCACGCTTACTTTTGTTGGCACATGCCCTGCGAGGTGCCACAACCAATTAGGAGACAAAGTGCACTGCCTCCCGGCACAGCTTTTGTTAGTGCTTATTCTGGTGGAAACCATTAACCTGTTAATGCTGTAAAACACTTTAGAGGATGCATAACAGAGTAGTCAGTTGTTATCCCACTTTAATCAATCAATCAATCAATGTTATCAAAATGCATTTTAGCAACTTTATACGTTTGACATTATCTTTTATTATGCATATCCCAAAGTAAGAAACTCAGAACAGAATATTTGTTTTCCTTTTTAAAAATGTACTGCCTAAAGGATCCACCAGGTGGCAATATAATACCGTTGTTTACCTGTCTAGGAGACAGCAGTAGGGATTCCATGGTCTGCTATTAAAGAGAGGGCAGCTGTATATTAGATGGTGCTGATGAACACTGATTGCCTGTGAGTTTCTGATTCTAATAGAAATATCCCTTTTCCACTTGGCTCCTGGTACTTCTAAAGGAACTGCATGGAATATTTTATTGGTCAATGATTAAATACAGTAAGGCATCATAATAATTAGTAAGAAGCATATGCCTTTATAAATGACACAAGTAATAAACCAGTCTACATAGTGCCCACATAAACATGCCAAAGTGATACGAGTGAGATACAGTTTTGAGGTGCTCTCGCATATGAAACTTTATAAAATCTCAGTCCAGTGACAGTAGTCTGTGACATGTAGGGTCAACTGACCTTTAGAATTTATCAAGTCACACGAAGGTCAACAACCAAGCTGCATCAGTCAGTGAGTGGCCTTCAACCAGACACAACACTGTCGCAATGCGTGTTGAGGCCCTTCTGACAATTTTGCATGTTATGTCCTAGCTACATTTTTGATGTATGTTTTAAAAGCTGAATGTATCCAATGTAAAATTTATCCTCAAAGATATGCTCCATACTTAATCTGATTCCTAACTGCACCAAGTGCCTCCCATCTGTACTCACTGTCCTCTCTTTGTTTTTTACAAGCACACACACACACATACACCACTAAGTATTTCTTCATTATAGATTCAATTTAGCAAAATACTGCAAATTATTTGCCTGCCTGTGCTATTATGTCTAGATCGTTTGTATTTATTTTAAAAAAAAAAAGACCAAGTGGAAGAAACACATGGGAGACCAGATTCCATCTGATGTCTGTGGCAGTGAAACACTAATCCACAGTCTCGTGAAGCCGCTGTGCTGTTGTTTTACACTTGCCTCACGCGGCAGTAGCATGGGGAAGAGACTGGGAGGAGCTATCGACCTAGTTATATCCAATAGGAGGCCGTGAAAGGTAGATACTGACCTACTTTGGACCAATGGCGTCGGCTCTTGGCTGCCCATCGCAGCACTCCCGCGTGCCTGGTCCATGTGCTGGCTCTGAGTACAGGAGTTGGTGTTAAGGTAGAGAAGGGACTATATTTCTGTCGGCCAAAACACGAACGCTCACGTTTCTGGCATCGTTTGGATACACCAGCTACAACGATAACAGGTTACACCATGATCAACTGTAGACCGCATATGAAGAGGAAATCCTGATCAAATCTTCAGCAGAAGCTTCAGGACAATCGGTAGGTTAATGACACATTCACTGTGAGATTTTTGTATATATATTGAGAGGATTATTGTTAGTTATTTGCAATGGAAAGTTTGCTATTGTGATGTGTCAAGAATAGCGTTTATCCAGACCTGTCTGAGGAAACATTTGTGTGTTTACTTCCTGATCTTGGCTGTTTGCCTATTCTTAACCACGTGTTTTTACACCATTTATGTTGCAAATAAACCCTTTAAAGAAAGGGTTAATGTAAGGGGCGTATCTCAACATATGAATATATTACATTACTTTCTCTTATTGGTTTTTTGCTTGGAGGCGGGTATCGTTTATCATATGATGGGAGGTTATCAAGGAGGTGTGAAGCATGAATATTAAGCAAACCCCTCCCTCAGCGTCGTTTCCCCGTGAGAGGTGATGTCACGAGAGCGGCCCGTGTTCGTTCCAGCTGACTCTCACCGCGGTTGGAGCGCTCGCGTTTTCTTATGGGTGTGAGGAGAAAAAAGCGCGTGAAAGCCTGAGCAAGAGCGAAGGTGAACCACGGAAGGGAGAGGGAAACGACAGCAATCAAACATCGACTGACTGCTCTGCGTTGCATTTTTATTTTCGGTAAATGTATCAGAAATCTCCAAGCTATATTAAACCGTCTGACCGTCTCACCAGCTTTATATTGAATTTACAGTATGTTGGTGGATTAGGCCTTCTGTAAACATAGGCCTATGTTATTTGGTTTTATTGGTGGCAATTCTCCCTTCGGCTTCATGGACGCCAGTCATTTTCAAGTGTTTGGATTTTTCGGGGAATATCTCTGTCCGGGACATGAGGAATATCAAACTGATGTAAAGACAAATACTGCCAAATAAATGGACCTCAAAAGAAGTGGAGGAACGTCGCAAGTTTTCAACTTTGTTTATTCTGGAGGAGAGCGGGCGAGGGGAGGGAGGTTTAAATGCCCTTAAAGGTGGCTGTGCATCTGTCAAGAGGATGACATCTAAAGTTTAAATAGCGTTTATTGATTGTTTGACGATTTTTAATATAATTCGCCTAATATTTTATTTCGTTTCTTTTAGAAATCGTTTATGGATCTTCAGGCGATCTCAGTGGGTTATAGGCTGAATTTTTCATTTTAGATGTTGATCTACTGGAATTATTAGTTTTCACACGTAATTTAAACAGCCCACCACGAATGGTCTACCGCTGTATTTTATACAGTAGTCAGATCGTGGCATTAACACATTAGTCAACAACTGACAAGCTAGGCTAAGCGACTGACAGTTCTCCGTTGGCGCATTTGTCTATTAGTCCCAGCCTTCGAGACCTCAAACGCACATCAGGAATCATGTCCAGGCCGCTAACTCAGCTCTTACCACCGGACCTACCAGCTGGGGCGAGCCCGCAGTTCGGAACCGGCAGCCCGTCCGTTACCACCCCAAATGGCCACCCGAACTCCATGGCAAGCCTCAAGACCCTCCTGCAGCTTCCAATCAAAGCTGACCAGCGAGGAAAAGACTGCTGCGAAATGAAAGGTGACTCTCTCTCTCTCTCTCTCTCTCTCTCTCTCTCTCTCTCTCTCTCTCTCTCTCTCTCTCTCTCTCTCACACACACACACACACGCACACACACACACACAATTCTATGCATTCATGTTTGTTTGTTTGTCATTTATTTATTTATTACAGTCTATTATAAAATATATATCCTTGCCTTTGCCAGCATTTATTTACTGTTATGGGAGTTTTTACATTGACGTTTATATTTTTTTCAAATCCTTGTGCCATATGGTGGTGTAAAGCAGCTAATAGCTCCTACCCAGAAATTAAATCCTAAATTTGTTCCTGAAATTATGACAGATACTCAAATGTGCACACAACGACCCTCTGCTTACCACTCAGTGTTAGGCTACATTGTTCTCTCTCGCTCTCTCCCTCCCTCTTTCTTTCTTACACTCTCACATACTCACAGATGGAAGCATTAATAAGCATGAACAACAGTTTAGGTTTTTGCAATTGGTGTGGCTGTTTGACGTTTTGGTAGTGATATTTATGATGTTATTTAGCTCAGTTGGATTTCAGTTTCACAGCAGAATAGCTCAAAATTATTGTCCATAGAAGCAAAGATTAACTCAGTTGCTGGTTTTTCATTCTCATACTCACTGGCACATACATTGCTAGTGCTTCCCCCTTGTGGTGTTTTTGCGGTACTTCCAGACCTGAGGGCTTTCTCCCACACTGTGTGTGTATGTGTGTGTTGCCATGATGATGAGCTGAAGTGATGGCTCTTCAGTGCAGCCTAAGCTTGAAGGACCTGCCTGGCCCAAGTCTTTGCAGTCGACAGGGCTAAATAGTGTTCTTTGCTTTAAAACTGCATTCTATGTATGTATGTGTGTATGTGTGTATGTGTCTATCTATCTATCTATCTATCTATCTATCTATCTATCTATCTATCTATCTATCTATTTATTTTATGTAGTGATTGCTTGTGGGTATGTGGGTTTTGTGTATGAAGGTGTGAAAGTATTTATGCTTCAGCAGCAGATACATACATGTGTGTGTGTGTGAATTTGTGTGACATAAAAAGTGAGGAAACGGTGAATGAGAGAGGGAAAGATGGAAAGATGGAGATATTTTGTAGATTGCTTCTGGCATTGGTGCCTCTCTCTCTCTCTCTTTCTGCCAGCATCTTTTTCCTGCCACCCCAGCTGGCTTTCTGCAACACTCTTAAAATACTCCCACTCTCCTATTCTCCTACTCACGTTCTCTCTCTCTCCCCCCCTCTCTCTGCACACCTTTCTCTTCTCTCTTTTTTCTGCATGTCTCCCATTCCACCCTCTCTTGCCTTGCCTGCTCCCACCACACAGTCAATCTCCCAAAGCCGTATTTCTCTCTTTCCATCTCTCTTTGAGTCTGCAGTTGGATTAAGAGCCATAGAATGGAAGCCCTACTAAACACCAGAATCGGAATCAGATTTATTGTCCAAGTATACTTGCATTCAGAAAGGAATTTGACTCTAGCAGATGTTGACTCTCTAGTATACATTCAATATATTCAATACATGTAGTGATTCAATAGACAAAAGTGCTGTGTAAGACTTACTGTACAGCAGAGACAACATTTTCAAGTTGCATAATATACAAAGAGCCCTGACCCATGGTCAGTGTGATAGGACTGAGGTCTCTGTGAGTGCAATGATCTCCACTACAGTGCAGGTGCTCTAGGGTCTGTCACGTGGTTTTTTTTTCTACAAAATTAAGGATTTCCTCAATGGCAGTTGTCCTCTATTATTAAAAAATCCTCTAAAAAAAGTCATAGAATTTTTGTAATACTGTAATTGATATTTTTTTGATATTTGATATTGATATTTAACTCAAAATCACTATAGTGTTTGAGAATTTCTGCCAATATCAATCACAACAGACTCTCACAAGATCCTGGTGAGACCATAATTGTTAAAGAACACTTGCATGGGAAAAATACAAATCCTCAAGGAACCAGCTCCATTCTCCAGTGTAGGCATCAGCTTTCTGCCATCTTTGTGTGTGGAGAAGAGTGCTGTTTGAGGTTGGAATATGAGAAAGTGTCCAGCTGAGCCGATAATGTGTGTTGACTTTCTGTCAAATCAGTTTTTTTATTAGGACAGAAAAAAACAAATTAGAGATATCTCTGCACAGTTGTATTTGAAGTTAGAGATATGTCGGCACAGTTGTATGTGAATTTAGAGATATCTATGCACCATTGTGTTTGAAATTAGACACACCTAAGCGCACATCTATGCACAGTTAACTGAAGTCTTCAGCACTGTAATAACAAATTTGTAACCACTTATTTTCCTTCTCTTTTCTCCTGTCTTCTGTTATTCTATCACTTTTCTCTCTCTCCCAGATAAAGACAAGCCGCAGGACTCGGACGAGGACTCCCTGGGCGTGGGCGGAGTGTGCGGCGGCGGCGGCGGTGGGGGGGTCGGGGGCGGCACCTCCATGCGCACGGCCTCGCAGTCGGCCTTCCTGGGCCCGTTGCTGTGGGAGCGCACGTTGCCGTGCGACAGCGGCCTGTTCCAGCTGCAGTACATGGACCTGGAGGAGTTCCTGACGGAGAACGGCATGGGCTGCATGCCCTCGGGGGGCGGCGGGGCGGGGGGCGGCTCGGGGGGCAGCGCCAGCGCCCAGATCCCCACCCAGAGCCCCCAGTCGGCCGTGCCCAGCCAGAGCTCGCAGTGCACCTCCTCGGCCGCCTCGCCGCCGCCCTGCTCCTCCGCCTCCTCCTCCTCCTCCTCCTCCTCCATGTCCTCCTCCATGTCCTCCTCCTCCTCCTCGTCCTCCCTGCTGGGGCTGGATGTCCCGCATCCTCCGCCAGCCCCGCCACAGGGGATGCTGGGAGGCCCAGAGTGCCTAAATGGTAAGAGCGTGTGTGTGTGTGTGTGTGCGCGTGTGTGTGAATGTGGGTGTGGGGGGGTGTGTGTATGTGTGGATAGGTGTTCATGTACATGTGGGTGTGGGTGTATGTGTGTGTGTACATGGTGGGGATGGTATGTATGTATCTGTGTTAATGTGGGTGTGTTAGTAGGTGTGCGTGTGTGTGCATGTGGGTGTGTTAGTAGGTGTATGTGTGTGCGTGTGTGCTCATGTGAGTGTGTTAGTGTCTGTGTGTGTTCATGTGGGGGGGATTTTCTGTGTGTGTGTGTTTGTTCGTGTGTGTGTGTGTGTTTATGTGGGTGTGTGTATGTGTGCATTTTAGTTGCGTAACAATTTTCAGCTGTCTATATGGAAGCCATATATACATACTGGATGCTATGGTACATAGATCTTCCTGTAAGTGGAATTTGTTTATGAGAGAGAGCAAATAACTGAGTTACATTCAGCTGTCTGTTTGGACACATATCTGAGTCTGTGCATTGGCTTGCACATTTGTTGTATGCATTTTTGTATGTACATATGCCATTCTGTAGGAGGGATTGTAAATATATGAAAGCATGTGTGTGAGTGTAAGTGAGAGAGTCCCTGTGTGCATGTGTGTGTGTGTGTGTGAGAGAGTGTGTGTCCACTAGAGATGCTGTTCGCTACACTGGAGCTCTCCCCAGCCATCCTAGCCACAGCTGTGCCCCCCACATCACTGTGGGCATCCAAGAGCCAGACACACTGCACGGTGCACCTGTTCAAAAATGAATAATCTGTAGCTAAATATACGTGGGCTTTGGGTTCTCTCTCGGACGCACAAACAAAACACATGCACTCACACACAGAATCCAGCTTAGTGCTACCGCGAGAAGCGATCTGCTCTGGTCTCAGCCATGCGGGGACCATTATAGATTGCACAGCTTACTACAGCTTAGGGATAAATAAAGGGAGAGCAGGCAGAAAGCCAGGCACGAACGCAGAGAGAGCGAGAGAGAGAGAGAGACACACACACACACAAATATTCACACACACGAATATTCACACACACACACACAAACATACACACAGAGTCTCCCTAGTTGTCTCTCTTTCTTACACACACACACACACACACACACACACACACACACACACACACACACACACACACACACACACACACACACACACACACAGTCTCTCTCTTTCTTCATCTGTCTCTCTATGTCAGTTTCTTTTACTCACGCGCATACATGTACACAAACATAGACACACTGCACTGAAAGAGAAAGAAAGACACACGTGCTGAATGTCCTTCCTTCTTCTCCGTGTGTCAGTAACACACACGCAGACACTTCCTATTTGCACATGTTTACACACACTCATGTGAAGGTGCACATACAAAGAAAACACATGCACATACATGCAAACACACACACACACACACACACACACACACACACACACACAGAGTCATACGTAAATTCGATGGAAATCCACACAACCTAGCACTCATTAATGAGCAAAAATGATGTGAAGATGGCTTCTTTTTAAAGTAAATATGAATGAGTGGAGGAGGGGTATTAGACATTTTAATAAAAAACTAGGGGGGAGCATGATGCCTCCAGCAGCAGCAGCAGCAGCAGCAGTGGGAAAGAGGAGGAAGGCGGGAGTGCTGTGTTGACTACAGCAGAGTGGAAGTCACAGGGTTCATTCTCTGTCTGCAGAGAACATCGAGATGAGAGCTGTAATGCGTGCAACCCTGCTAAACCCATGATAGTCCTGCTAGCCTTGCTCTGTTTTTCTGTACATGCATGCTTGTTTCTCTTTTCTCTCTCTCTCTCTTTCTCTCTCTCTTTCTCTCTCTCTTTCACACACACACTCTCTGTCTATTTCTCTTCCCCTCTTCTCTTTTTCTCTGTTCTTCTTTCTGTTCTGTTTTCCTCTTGATAGCTCTCTCTCTCGCTTTCTGTATTTCTCCTGATAGATTGCTCTGTTTTCTGTCTCTTTCTCTCTCTCTGTCTCTTTATTTTTCTGTTTCCCTCTTGATAGTTCTCTTTTTTTTTTGTTCTCTGCTTGATAACTCTCTCGCGCTTCCTCTCCCCCCTTCTACCCCCCCCTCTCTTTCGCTCTGTTTGCTGTCTTGATAGCTTTCTCTCTCCCTCTCTCCCTCTTTCCCTCTCCTGCCCGCCCTCCCTCTCTCCGTCTCTCTCTCGTTCTCTTGCCTTGCGTTGCCTTGCCTTGCCTTCCCTCTCTCACACGCGTGAGCCATGTGCAGTAGCCTTGTCACGTGCTGCTGCAGAGAGCAATAGAGCGGGAGAGAGAAGGGAAGGGAGGGGCAGAGGAAGAGAGGGAGGGGCTGAGAGGAGAAAGAGAAAGAAAGAGAAAGACAGCGAGAGAGAGAGAGAGAGAGAACAAGTTAGCAAAGATCACAGATAAACATATCACTACCATCGTACAGCGCCATCATGTGCATTCTGTTAATGTGAATATGAATTTTAATAATAACAATAATAATAATAATAGTAATAATAATAATACGACTACTACTAACAATAATAATTATTATGATTATTACTGTTATATGTATAATTATCATGCACAGACTGCATTCTATAGTGCTTTACCTAAATTCTAAGGACATGCATAGCCATTTACGAACAACACAGGAGTGTGTATGTGTGTGTATGTATGTGGGTGTGTTCATCCATGTGTGTGTGTATGTATGTATGTGGGTGTGTTCATGCATGTGTGTGTGTATACACAGCTGTGTTCCCTGTTGTGCCTTGTGAGAGAAGGAAGAGGCTGCCGTTGGGTGGTCAAAGATGCCAGCGGGAAGGAAGATGCTTTTGTTTCTGTGTGTATGTGTGTGTGTGTGTGGGTGTGTGGGTGTGTGTGTGTTTGATTGTGGCTGTGTTTGTGTGTGTGTGTTTGAGTCTGTATATATGTTTTTGTACACGGAAAGGATACTCTGTGCGTGTGAACATGCACTGTATTTTTGTAAAAGTGTGTGCATGTTGAGGAGCAAGTGTGTACAGTGCATGTGTGATGTTTTTGTACTCCAGAAAGGATACTCTGTGTGTCTGTGTGTGTTTGTGTGTATTCAGTATGTGTGTGTGTCTTCAGTATGTGTGTGTGTGCACGTGAGTGCACTGTACTTCTGTAGAAGCATGTGTGTACATATGTACAGCCCCCTGTGTCATTTGAGGGTAGCGGGGCTTACACTCTTGTCAGGAACAGGTTCTTGTTTTGGTCAGGGTGGGTCTAGATTTTTATCAAACATGCTTCCTATATCACATTCCTATTCAGTCTAGCCACTTCCTCTAAGCGTTGCTTAAGGTCCGAAAACAAACCCCTGAGCACCACCGAAGCAGCACTGCGCTACTCATCAGCACTCACTGGCCTACCAGTGACTCCAACAGCTTGTAAACAATTTAATCCCTTAAGAATGTAGAAAAAAACAAACTCTTTCCTGAGCACATGTATTTTACACATGTTATATAAGCCGTAAAGGATGCAGAAAATACATTCTGTATGTGTATTGTTTTTTTAAATTGTGTATTAATGTTGCCTGTTTTAGGAGGTTGTACATTAGGTTTTGTCATAGGAATGCAGCTACAGTCTTTAACATGATATGTGTTGGTCAGTTAGTAAACTGCATCCGTTTAAAATACACCATTTACAATACATGTTGAGTCATACAGATAGTTTGTGTGGATGGTGATGCTTCTGATCTACAATCATGAATTAAAAAAGGAGAAACGAAAAAGAAACGAAAATGGAAGAAAAGCTTTTACACGACATGCATGTTTGCCTGAGATCCTGACTTTTCTGGCCTCTGCTGCCCTCCAGTGGTCACTCAGTGCAACTGCTTTTTCTCTCAGTCACTCACCACCTACCTCACTGTATATGTGTGAATGAGAATCACACATAGTCATCTCTCACCTTCTGTCATCATGGATTCATATACAGTATGTAATATCTCTTTCTCCTTTTCTCTCTCTCTCTCTTCTCCATTCTCTCTCTACAGGAGGCCAGGCCGTGCCACCAGAACCTTCATCCTCCTCTTCTTCATCCTGTCCACCTGCACCCGGCCAGCTGAGTAACAATGCCAACGACGTCATGGTGAACTTTGACCCCGACCCTGCAGACCTCGCACTGTCCAGCGTGCCAGGCCAGGAGGCGTTCGACCCGCGCCGGCACCGCTTCTCAGAAGAGGAGCTCAAGCCGCAGCCCATGATCAAGAAGGCCCGCAAGATGCTGGTGCCCAACGAGCAGAAGGTACTACATCTCGCACAATCCACTCGTTCACAACGAACACATTTTAAAAAGGCGGGAGCATATTTTACACCTGTCCTTGCAGCCTTCCACTAACCCCCTGTCCTTTTTAAAATTCTTTAATCTTGACATGGTCTGGCAGTGTCTTACATACAGTATTAGGTCTTCCAAAAGTTCACACCCCATCTTGGGCCCTTAAGTCAGCCAACCAACTCTGCCTAGTTCTTCCTCCCTCCAGGCTAAAAAGCAGGGGTGACCGGGCTTTTGTAGTGATTGCTCCTAAGCTCTGGAATAAGCTGCCACTGCACATGTGCCTGGCCCCGTCCTTGGCTGCATTTAATACTCACCTTAAAACCCATTTTTATGCCCTGGCATTCAATACAGCATTAATGTCTTATTGATTTATCTGTATTTATTGTCTGCTCACTTTATGGTGACCTTTTTGTTTGTCTACCAACTCATAGTGCTCTGCTTGTCCAGCACTTTGGTCAGCTGTTGTTGTTCGTAAACAAATGCAACTTGACTTTTAATGTCAGACGTGTCCCTGCAGACAAAGCATTTATCATAATAAAGAAAATCAGTGATGATAAACAATATTTCGTACCTTTAAGTCTATTCCCGCATAATGTGTAGAATTCAGTATGTACACAGCCAAGGTGTTATTTTTAGTAGCATTTCGAAAATGATTTAAAAACTTGATGGAGTATTTTTAGCATGTACCAGTATATTACTATATGTAGCCTACTGTAAGTGGTGATAGGTTAATCAGAAGATGAAGGCCGATGTCTATCCTTCCAAGATTATTTATTTAGACACTAACATCATTCTAAGTAGCTGTTGACAGTTATCTTACTGTGTTGGCCTGCATATTTCCTCATTCATTCACAGGATGTTTGTGAATTGATGCGTGTCCTTTTCAAATGTATTTGCTTGCTTGAACAATGTTGAGTGTCAGATGATTCAACAGGGTGTAGCTCCTCCTGTTGTTTTTTAAATTCCGTATTCTTTCATAGGCAACTCATTCTTTTTTGTGTTTTTTTTTCTATCTCTCCCCCCCGCCCCCATTTCTCTGTCTCTCCTTTCACCCCCGGTGTCACGCTCAACACACCCTCACATTCCAATACCCACACAACACACACCCACATACACACACCGGCTACCCGCAGGACGAGAAGTACTGGAGTCGGCGCGTAAAGAACAACGAGGCGGCCAAGCGCTCACGCGACGCCCGGCGACTGAAGGAGAACCAGATCTCGGTGCGCGCCGCCTTCCTGGAGCGCGAGAACGCCGCCCTGCGACAGGAGGTGGCCGACATGCGCAAGGAGCTCGGCCGCTGCCGGAACATCCTCAGCAAGTACGAGACCCGCCACGGAGACCTGTGAGGAAGGGGCACTAAGAAGAAGAAGAAGAAGGAGAAGAACAGAAGGAGGAGGACGAATGATTGATAGGAGGAAATAAAAGAGAGAGAGAGAGAGAAAGAGAGAGAGATTATAAGTGGCAAAAGGAGTTAGAAGGAGGAGAGAAGCCAACAAACAAACAGAAAAACAAACATTAGCACTTCAGGAACGCAGGGGAGGGGTCGCGCTACTGCCCCCTGTGGTTCAGGCTTAGAGGTATAACCAGGTTTATATGAGCAGGTCCTGGGTGATAACGTTAGCACTTGCAACACTTACCCTTCCCTGCACTGCCCCCTCCCTCCCTGAAACTACCCCCCCCCCCTTCCCACAACTCCCTGAACATTTAGAACCCTGCCTCACTAGTTAGGAAGGGAGGGAGGGAGAAAGGCAGGGGATGGGGATGGGGATGGGGGGGAGGGGGAGATGCCAGGGGCATCTCACTCTATGCCAGTCTTACACACAGCTTCACACCTCACCCCAGCACCAACACAGACAAAAAACAGGTGAGAGAGTGGCAGAAGAGCTATATATATATATATATACAGTCCACAAAACAGCTAGGCCAAGGGGACACAGGTGTAATTCTTTTTCTATCACAACACACAAAAGGCTAATTACATAAATAAAATAAACAAAATAAAACTTGTATATTTTTGAACTGGGGACAGTTGAGTCCAAGCATCTAGAGGAGGCGGAGGAGGAGGCATGGGGCGGTCGGAGGGTCAAGCAGACTTAGAGGAGGAGAGCCATGTGATTTTGACTACGTATAGGAAAACTGTATATTTTTATATTTCGTGGATTCAGACAGGTGACAAGATTTTGGAAATAATCTTTTGTATATTTTCTATATAGGGTGGGAGGGGCAACAGTGGGGGCAGATGAGGGGGGGGAGGGGAAGCGCGTGTAGGCGGCAAATGCGAGGGCTAGCAGAATCCAGGAGTATTCTCAGATCTCTTTTAACGGTCAGACTGGCTTTAGCGGTTCAGGGATGATGAGGCGGCTTTAGGTATTTTTTTTGTTTTTGTTATTTTTTTGAAGAAGAAGAATGTAAAAGAAGTTTTAATCAGGGGAAATGTGCAGATGGAGGAGGTGAAAGGTGTGAGTGGATCTGGGGGAACGATTAGTTTTTTTTTTTTTTTTCTTTTCTCGCGGATGAATAAGGAGAACGAGAAAGAATGGAGATGAAAATTTGTGTATAGTTTTCATTTTTTTGTTGTTCTCTTCTTATTGTGAGTTCATTCAAGCACTTAATTTTGATCTCTTCTCTTTGATTCCCTTTCTTGAGCTTAATATATGTGTGTTTGTCCCAACCTGGGTGATTAGGAAAAAGAAACAGTGAGAGGAGAAGAGAGACCATGTTTTTCTTTTTACACACATACAGTACTACACATTCATGAAAGACTTTGTTCCATGTATATACTGAAATGCTTGAAGAAGTATGGCTGTAAAGGAACTTACACACACACACACACACACACACATCTGCACACACATCTGCATACTTAATCATGCCCACTCATACATACTCATATACCAACATAAGCTTGACCTTGATTCTCTCCATGGTCAGTATAAAAACAACGCACAAATAGACTTTGACGTGGAGTCTGACCACTCCCTGCACTCTGCATTTTCGTACACACACACATAAACACACAGAGGTCTCTCTTATCCTCTTTCTGAGTTTATCGGAGTGAAGTGTCATTGAGGCAGATTTTTAGATTTTTGGTCACCCAGGCATTGTTGACAGCGAATGAGTTGACTGCATGTGTTCCCACCACAAACCTCTCTTACGACTGTTCTTATATCCACTACATGGTGCTCACAATATCCCCACTCACTACCTGAAACACAACTAGACATGATGCACACACATACACACACACATACACACACACACACATAACTCACAGTACTGAACTGCCTATATTGACTCACCTTGTTTATTGTTTGTTTCCTTTTTGTATAGTAAGAGAAATGGTTTATAGACCTACACACACATTGGTATGTCTAAACCTCTCCACAAATTGAACCCACATGGAACATCCCTAATGCTACTGTACCATACGGAAAAAAATGTACTATTGAATATTAAAATAACTATTTCTCACTAGATATATGTGTGTATATTCTTATGCTTGAATTATGTGATCATCAATGTAAAGTACATGACTTGAAGAATATATATATATGAGTAGTTTATATACAAGCTGATTGGAATTATTGTCAATTCCTCAGGAGTTTGAAATGAGTATTATGAATATAAAGTACCGGAAATGTGGATAATGGCAAATGTGCAACACTTTTGTCCTTCACTTGTTTTTCTTGAGACATTTCAAAACTTGTGGGAACTTTTGACGATTCTCAGTCGGAAATTAAACAGGTAATTTTGATACGTCAAAATTTCCTGATTACTTCTAGACTAAGATGTGTTACCAAAACTACCGAACTTACCTTGGAAGGAAGGTTCTAATAAACCCAATACAATATATATATATATATATGAATATATATAATATTACTTAATATTATATACATGGTGTTTGTTAATTTACTCACAGGAATTAAATGTATTTTATTATTGTAACTACTACAGTTATGATTGCTACTATAACCATTGTTGTTGTTACTATGACAATCTGTGTTTCTATCTTTATTGTTTCTTTGCAGCATTTTCCAATAGGTTTCCTAGGAGATGGTATTTCTCTCAGTGCTCTCCTTTTATGGCAAGAACATTTTAACTCCTTAATAACAAACTTTACTTTTGCTATGAGCCTGATCACTGTCATCAGTATCTTCTGACACATTGCCAGACCCCAAGTGCATTGTGGGAGAAGTAGGCTTTGTTCTGTTGTGTTTCATTTTGAAGAAGACAAAAAAAAAACTCACACACTCACACACACTTGTACACATACATAAAAGACTATGGGGGAAACCTATAACATGTATGAAGACTATCTTTATCCTGGATGCACCTGAAGCTCCTTCCCATGAGCCTCTTGTGTTCAGTGCCCTGAGAGCCTGCTGCTGTACCCCAAGCTCTCATGGCTGACGGCAGGCCGTGTTTTTATCACGGGGGGAAAATTTGTTTGTAAAACGCCTAAGAAACCTTTTGACAGTGCTATTTTTCTATGTAACTGTACGTTAACTCTTGGCATTACATTGGGTATTGGTGGCCCAACCTGCATAGATGTCTGGTCTTGAACGGGTATCCACGCCTCTCTTATGTTCACTTTTTTCCCAGATGTGGATTGTCAAGTCGCTCCCCTTTTTTGTGACTGTTAAAAGAACTACAAATCCCATGAGCGTACCACTACCAATCTTTCACTGGTAATGTCTACTGGTCCTGCCTTGGAATGATGGGAAATGTGGTCTGGCTTTATTATTTTCCCAAAACACCAATAAAGAATTCTCCTTACTCACTGATCCATCTTGGCTGCTGTCTCTGCATGTTGCTCTTGGTTTCATCTTGGTCTCATCTCTCTCTCTCTCTCTCTCTCTCTCTCTCTCTCTCTCTTTCTCTTTCTCTCGTTCTCTCTCTCTCTTGTTCTCTCTCTCTCTCTCTCTCTTCCATCTCCCCATCTTTCTGTCTGTCTCTGTCTCTCTCTCCCTCTGCACCCCCCCCTCCCTCTAATCTAATTCTGCCTACAGAGTGATACCCTGTGTAATCCATCCCCAAATCTTAAGGGAGTAGCAACAGAGGCACTTAATTCACTCAGTAACAAAAGAATCTTTTTATCTGTTAATTCAAGTAAAATGCATTAATGACATTTCTATTTTATTATAGCTATTAATATAGCTGGCAATTAATTATAGCTGTTACTATAGCTGACAAATCATGTCTTGATGTTTATAAGGATAATTACAGTAGCAGTTGGCAAAACCAGAGCTTCTGGGACTGAGAGACAGAATTTTAAAGATGTTGAGGCTGTTAATGGATGTATACTTGTTACTTTTCCATTTAATGCCAGTTTATAAAACTTGCTCTTTTATGTTTTTTTTGGCCATTGCATTATTTATGATTTTTTTTTTGTTAATTACTCAGTGTCTGCCCTCCCCGAATGTAAAAGGGAATAGCAATACATTTACTTAATTTACCTGATAACAAAATAAGCTCTTTTTGACAATCCACAAGAGGTGGCAATCCCAGCTTCAGAAATGAAATACCCTGACATATTCGATCCAATCATTTTCTGAATTAGCTGATCCTAATGAGCACACAAATCATTAGACAGGTAGATGAGCTTTAATTAGTGAAATCATCGGTGTCAAGTACAGAGGCAAAGGGAAAACATGGCAGGGATTTTACTTTCAGAAGCTAGGATTTCCAGCTTTGAAATTTGAGTAGGATGCCTCATATTTATATTTCTTGTTTATTAGAAGTATAATGTGATAAAACCCCACAGCTGGCAAACTATGTCTTGATGTTAATAAGGATAATTAGGAATTGAAATAAAAACAGTGCCAACAGCACCTCTGTGACTAAGAAACAGAATCTTAAAGATGTTAAGGCTGTTCATAGATGTATACAAGTACCTTCAGATTCAATCCCGTTGTTTATAAATCATAGTCTTTTATGTGAGTTTTAGCTATGGCTCAATTTATCATGCTTTAAAAGATCATTTTATTTATTCCAAGAGAATGGTGGCCTTTTATGTTGTTTTTTGCTCATTATTTTTAAAGTAGCTGTTTGACCATATCTAATTAGGCTAACAATAATAACAATGATAATAGATTAGTATTATTATTATTTGTACTTTTGTTGTTGTTGTTGTTGTTGTTGCCATTGTTGTCATCTCACTACAGCTGAGAATGTGCTCTGACTGCCATTCCAACAAGCCTGGCTCTTTGGCATTGCATGGAGTGCATGTTTGGTACCCTGGAGACCCGGTTTGAAGCCAGGTGGGATGACTGCTCTCACTCTTCACTACAATTATTAGTTGTGTTGTTGTTGCTGTTGTTGTTGTCGTTGTTGTTAGCCTAGAATTTCATAAATAAGTTTCACAGAACTTCCTCTGAGTACTCATCAGGCAATGTTCTTACTTACCCAGGCCTAGTTTATTTTTGGCCTGGGGTGCTGTGTGGGATGTGGAGAATCATTTGTGTTCTTCCTCAGCCAGCCTTGATCATTCTCCAGAGAGATGGCCGCTGTGTGAGTAACAGGAAGAGGGATGGCAGACTTGGTGATAGCACGACCTCTGCACAAATACACACAGACAAACACACAGACACAGACACAAACAGACACACACACACACACACAAATAGACATTTTCCCCACTGGTCAAGGCCAAAGTGGCACACGATTATGATGTCATCAGAGAGCTGCTCCCTTGAGCTTGTCCTGTTGATGAGGATAAAGCAGGAGGACACGTGGCATTAGAGCTCCATGTTTGCGTGTGTGTGTGTGTGTGTGTGTGTGTGTGTGTTTGCGTGTTAGTGAGTAGTTGTTGTGTGTCTGTGTGTTGTGTTTGATTGCGAGTGTCTGATGTGTTTTAATGAGAGAGACAGAATGAGTGTCCCTGTGTGCGTGTGTGTCAGTGTGTGTGTGTGTGTGTGTGTGTGTGTGTGGTTTAAGGGCTACTGCTCAGAGGTGGCAGGGAGGTCGTGTTCATTAGAGCTGTCTTATGGGCCTCAGTGGAGAACAGATGTCAAGCCCTTCAAGCGCCCAGCTTCCACAACACACTCATCCCTCTTTTTCTCTCTCTCTCTCTCTCTCTCTCTCTCTCTTTCACTCACTCACTCACTGCTCATCTCCACCTCTCCCTTCTGGTATATCTCCCTCAGCTCCTAACTACATTTATTCGTCTTCCTCTTTCCTTGTTTCATATCGCTCATTCTGTTTCCCTATCACTCTTCCTTAAGAAACTGACCACCCACATCTCTCTCTCTCAAACTTGCCCTCTTCCTTGCTTTGACTCTCTGTCTCTCTCTCTCTCTCCATTCTCCTTTCTTCTCTGAATCTGTACATCTTCAGCACCTCTTTTCTCATGCTCTCTCTGTCTCAAACACCGCCCCCCCCCCCCCCATTCTCATCCTCTTCCTCCTCCTCTTCCTCCCTTTCTACCTCCCCTTGTGTTCTTTGTCATGTTCTTCCTCCTCCGCCCGCTGTGAGCTTTTTAAGGGTCTCTCATCTGGGCCCTGCAGAAGTGGCCTGATGCTTTGTTAAGTGCCGCCGCCACTTCTACTGCTGCAGGGAGCTCCGTGTTCCAACCCTCAAATGGGCCTGAGAGCATTTCTAGCCCCCTCTGCACCAACACACACATATACAGACACATACACACACACACACACACACACCTACAGACAGACACACATACACACAGGCATGCACACATACACACACACACACTCACTCATCCACCCACGTGCCCACACACTTGCACAAACACTGGCCCCCCACACACACACACACAAACTCACACACTCACGTGCACACACACACACACACATATACACACACAGGCATGCACACATACACACACACTCTCTCATCCACTCACGTGCACACACACACACACACACACACGCACAAACACCTCCTCCCCGCCACACACACACACACACACACACACACGGACACACGCACTAACACACTCACCCACCCACACACACTTTCTCACACACAAACACCTTATAGTGCTGAGTGGTCTGGTCTCCAACAAACCTCACCTGCATCACAATTCTTTATTATCTATCACACGCGCTCATAAAGGAGGAAAAGCATCCTTTGATGCTGCTGGCTAGCGAGCACATGAACGGTTCACCCATGAACAACGCTGGGCATTAGCATGGCACCAAGGTGAGGCTAGGCATTAAAGTGACCGCTTGATGAACGACACTCGTAAAAAGGGACGACCCAGCTTCCCGCAGTAGTGCACAAAGCTGTCAACCGTTGCAGGGTGTTCACAATGCCCCACTAATAGGCTACGATAAATAAGCATATGCTATGATTAATCAGTTCTACGATATCCAGTAAAAACCAGCACAATTGCTGTCCTCGTAAATAATGACCATGATGTTAATTATGGGATAAGGTTCCCTTGGAATATTATATTCTTAATCGAAATGACCCCTCGGATGCGTTTGGAGTTTATTACTTGCTGCGCTGAGGTTAAGGCATTTCTGGAAAAAGTTTGTGAAAATATAGGCTCACCTACCAGCTGCATGATTTCAATTAACTATACTCCTTTGTTTGTAATGACTGATTAAATGAATAGAAATTGATTAAAAAGCACACACAGTGTATTGAAGTGTCAAGAGAAACTTAAACGCTTATTCATATTCTTTTGAAAAAAAAAGTGCTTTTAAAAAATGGTATTAAAATTTCTGTAAAGCATGAAAAATGAAACATTTTCTTATTTCTGATCCAACAGGAGGCTAAAGGGACACTGGGAGGGTGTGGATGGAGGTAAGCTAGCATCTAGTGAACATAACTTAGTGTTTTAATATATCTGGTAATAACCCCACAGCCACAGGAAGCCCCATGACCAGGGAATACATCTATCACTGCTGTGGGTGGGCTCATTGATCTCACTTCTCTGCAAGACTCTCTCTCTCCCTCTCT